>OX328124.1:67411169-68082715 GCA_946811695.1 Gonocerus acuteangulatus
TTTTTTTTTTTTTGTTAATCAGAGACAATGGAATAATTGTTATTATTTGTTTATATATATTTTCCATTTACGTATATTTTAGCGTGTCCACTTAGTTTTATATTTTTTTCACTTAATTTTATTTTTTATCTGTGAATATACTTGAATGGTTAAATAGGCATGAGTGTATTGATGCATATGATATATAGGCATACATTGCCTACAACCTATATGTATGTGCGAATATTTACATAACATATAACTAACAAAATTCACTCAAATCAGCTTATTTTTGTTGTTATTGTCTTCATTTTTTTTTTTTTTTTTATTTATTTTTATTTTTTTTTTGTTATTTTTTCTTGACTGGACAGAGATTTGCTGATCATGAGCTAATCGCTAAACATGCGAAGCTCACGATGAAATAAAATTATTGAACTGTGGTTTGCGGTAAACAAGTGTTGTGTAACGGCTGATCTTTTAGTATCCATGTTGTTGATACTGTTTATATGCTCTTTCAGTCTTGTAGAAATCGGTCTTCCAGTTTGTTGAAATTATTATTTTAAAGTTAAGTAATTTCTTTGGAATTCTTTTTAGATAGATTCCGCCGGGCTATCTATTGGTTTCCACCCTCCTCTGGTGCATGAGCAGGGAATTATTCCAGCGAGCCCATCGCTGATGGGCCGAAGTCAAACCTCCTGCAGGTGGAATTCGAACCCACATCTCCCGCAGGAAAATCCACCGTGTTAGCCTCCAGACCTTTGGTTGACCCTTTCATGTATAATAAGCGATTGTTTTCTGACCAAATTAGCACATTACAAATTATTCTTATTACATTGCTAAGCGTTGCTATTGACCATTTAATCTTACATTGGAAAATTCCGTTCATCGAAAAAATCCATTACATCCTTTAAAAGCTACTGGCAACGGAATGAAATTTAATGCCGAAAATAGAGGATCTACGCTTGAGAGAAGCTTTTATAAGATTAGAGTACATTCGTCTTTTAGTGTAGCAAACTCATTCTAGTCCAATAAAAGCTTTTGTGAAAGTCCTCTTTCTAGCTAATACAATCGCCTCCAATTACAAGGTAAGACAATGAGAGTTAATATTTAATGGAATTATCTTATCGGATGAAGGTATTTATTCGGAAGGCAGGTAAAATACTTATTATCAAAGGTACAATACATATTATCAAAGATCAACGTGTTGATATTGCGACAAGAATTTGACAGTTAAACACACACTTCGAACTATCGACAAGTCAATAATATTTTCTCTGGCTTACACGACTTAGTGATACAATGTTGATCACATATCAATATACACCTTAACTATTTAAAAACTTACATTTTTATCCCAAAATGCAAGTATTATATTATTACTTGATTACTACCCCATCAGAAAATCTTTTTTCTAAATTTTATTTTTAGATGTTTTAATTTAATTTTTTACATACAATTGTGGTTGGTTGGCTGGTGAAGGTTCATCATAGTAAATAGGATGCAAAGCATGTCAAACACCTTCACTGTTTTGAAAACAGTGAAGGTGTTTGACCTGCTTTGCATCCTATTTACTAATTTTTTACATCATCCCCCTGCTAATTCACTTCCAAGTCTTTTATAATTGCATTTTTATTTTATTTATTTGTATTCTTATTTTTACATATACGTTATGTGTATATTAAGGTTATTCGCTCTTGTGTTCTAGTAAATTGTCAATATGAATCTGAGTTATAGAGGTTATCAGACGGTACACAGGAATTATAATGTGTCATCGATAGATTATTTATTTCCTTCAGAGGAACGTTTTGTGCCATAAAATATTTAGTTGCGATGAAAAGTGTTCGTAGAACCATTATTGTGTCGATAACGTTGTATTGAGTCTAGGCGTTGGCTACCTCCGCTTAACGTATTGAATGAGCCGTAGGTTATGTTCAGGTTGCTTAGTCTCATGCAGTCAGCGAGAATATGTTTTAGCGTAAGATTTGACATAGCGGATTTTCTTGTTTCGTCTTTAAGTAATTCTATGTATGTCCCGATTGACCAATTTTAAGCTACTCACAAACACTAACTCTCTTCGGTCCCGCAGGAAGTGAATGGTCAATCTTTCATTGACTGTTTGATTAAACGAAGTTAATTTTCAGTGAGTTTGGTCATTAAGGTTACCAGAATATTTTTATAATGTTTCTTGTCCAGTTTCTCAAGTCTTTATATGACACGCTTGAATGTTTATGTGTAGCATATGAGCTTGAAATAAAATTCGTTTTAATATTGATTAATGTTTATGCACGTCCGATGGTTCTTCAACCGTACCAAGTCCGTGTAAAGTATTTTTTTTTTCTTAAGGCACTTCAACCACTGGGGTCATTGGTGCCTGTATATACTTAAATATGCCAAAGAATGTACTGTTAGAATAAAAAAAAAAAATAATCAAATAATATAGGTATATTTATTAAGTAATTTTAAATAGAGAATATAGCGTAAGGATTAAAACTGGTTAAGAAATACTTAAAAATGTAATTTTAAACGCGTACACTCTGAATAACACCCACACACACATACATACACACATACACACAGACGGACACACCCATCCACAACTATTTTCTAGTTCTACGTCCTCTTTTAATTTCAATTATCATTTATATTTTTGTGAACAGATCTGTAGCTCTGAGGAATCTTAATGCTCTGACACAATTCATGGTCGTCTCCAAGGACACATGTTAAAGAGGGTTGATTTCGAATCTCCTCGTAGGCTCTACAGTCCGTGAAAATATGTTTAATTGATTGAACCTCGCCGCATACTGTACATACAGGCCTTTCTTCCCGCTTGAATAAGTAAGAATGGGTGAGATTAGTATGGCCAATTCTTACTCTCGAAAGAACCACCTCATCTCGCCTACTGTCTTGGGATGAGGTTTTCCATGCCGAGGTAGTCGATTTTATCTCTCTTAATTTGTTATCTCTATTTCCAAGCCATTCGTATTGCCACATTGAGTGAATACGATTTTTAGATGAGCCACAGCATCCTAGGATGTGTGGGTAAGGAATGCATTCTTTTACTGCTTGTCTTGCTGCCAAATCCGCTTTATCGCTCCCGCTTATGCCATTGTTGCTAGGAATCCAGCAGAGAGTAACATGTTTGTTTCGTTTATACTGAAAATCTATTTCCTCAATAAGGTCTAATATGATCGCATTGCGGGAATAAAAGTTCTGTAACGAAAGGAGAGAAGACAAAGAGTCAGTATATATCACTGAGTTACTAGTACATTCATTTAAACTATCTACTGATTTGCTTAATGCAATTAATTCTGCTGTATAAATGGAGCTTAGATTTAGTAAAGTATGATGTCCCCAGTATATGTAGTGTATGTTCTTTCTATGTCCTTAAGAATGCCATAGAGGGAAAAAATATTCACCCGATTGTGGGTTCTTTTTATTTTACAGATGATGCTCTTACGCCATTATATGCTTTAGAAGTCAGTGAAGGGAGTATTTTTTCCTGTTTTTTTTTTTTTTTTAAATCAAGAACATTGTGATGTTTTCACCTATAGCATGCCTTGTTTAATCGCTAATGAAGAGGAACAATAAATGAATAAATTAAGGCTTATTTTGTTTTCGCTTCTCCAATATTTTTTCCCTTTCTTTTTCTTTCTATTGTATTTTTTCAAGTGAAATAATTTTATTCGGCTATACTTTTTTGCCATGTTAAATACTAATAAATTTAGGAAATTAAAAGCATAAATAATTATTCAATCAAGTCGAGTAACAAGAAGCCAAGGAATGGTTGCGATTCGTCTAAGAGAAAATGCCAAATATTTACAAAAATTTATATTTCATAAAATATGGATTTTTCTGAAATCTATGGAGAACACGTATTTATGGCCACCTAAATGTTATCGTGATCTTCCTCCATCACCTAAATTGCTTACGAAGGCTGCCAAAGATCATGCCAAAACGTTCGAAAAATAGATATTTCTGAAAATTTGACGTTTCCTCTTAGCCAAATTGCAACCAATCCTTAACTTATTATCACCTGAAGAAGTTAGTAAGTCAAGTAACTGTAGCTTAATAACTAATGGTTTACAGATAATAAAACAGACGACGATCAAAATAAATTAAGTAAGAATCTACTACATATTTGTCAAATACCACTCACTCATCGACCTTTCATCGCCCAGCTCAAACCACTTGACAGAAAAATATGAAATTTTGCATGGAGACTCCCTTTCAGCTGCCGTAAACAATCGTCAAGAAAGGAGTTTTCGATATTCAATTTTTTAAAGTATTTTGAGAGGAATTTTTAGTTATTTTAGTTAATTATGCGTTGCTAGGACGATAACAGGTCAGCTGTTACCGTATTGCATCTATTTCATAATATTATTCTCATTTTCGGTAAATGCCAACTATGATGGAAGACCTTAAATTACTAGAAACAAACTGTGATTTTGCCCCTCATATAGTTTGTGCTATATCTAGTGATAGTCTATCCGAGGTAATAGTATCTCGAACCCTTGCACAGCCTTCTCACTCATTCGCATCTCCAGTCACAACACTTCTTGGTAATGCTCGCAAATATATTGGGCGTTTCCAAATAACATCTTGGAAACATAAATTTTTAAATTTTAACGTCCATTCATTATTAACAAGGAATTTTAACCTGTACTGGTTAAACTGCTGTTACTGCTAACCTATAGATAACAGGTTATCTCTATGTTATCTGTTCTTTGACACTGGTCCGGAGTGCCCCAATGTCAAGAATCATTACACATTGACGACTTATCAATTGATGAATAACACAATGAATGACAGAAAACGTGCCAAAATAAACTGCACAAAATTATATGTAGCGTTAATTTTGATGGTACATTATTTAACACAATAAAATAACTACTTATCTGCCGTGCCGAAGCACGGGTAGTCAGCTAGTAATACATATTTCAATAAAAGAAATAAAATAGAGAGGTTAACGAATAAATACAGGGCTAAGGATGTGGTATTGCATGGATAACCATTGTAAGAATATGCTTGGAACGCAGTATTTTCAATCTGCTCTGCTGAATGTCTTGGAAGATAACACTTCTTTTGAATTATATTGAGTGAAATCAGCAACATCAAAAAAAATGTAAGCAGCTTATCCAGGAAGGGTTACGTGCTGCTGAATCAATAAGGTACCATAACACACTTCTTTTTTATTCTCCTGGTAGAACTCCTGGGATGATCCTGGATTAGGGGAACCTCCATACGTCTCGGCCTGATTCGAGGAAAACTGTAAGATCCGCTTTCCAGTCGCGCGGACACATCCAGGGCTTGCTCTTCCATCCTTCAAATCCCTTTAAGCCCTTTTGCGGCTCCGCTCTTCCTCAATAGACACCAGACCCATACAACTCCGCTCCGATTCCTCACAAGAACAATTCCTTCACTGTGACATATGATGTTATTCTCATAACAAGTAAAGTGTTATAGTGCTCAAGAAACAACAGGGACATTATGATATCCTTAAGAGGCGAAATGACAAACTTACACTACCTACATCATTTACAAATCATGAATTCGATTTTCAATGTCTCGATATGTAAAAAAACAATGTACTTAATGCAAAACGATTTTTACTAATGCACTATTATTGCCGAACAAACAAATCTGTCATGTATTAATAAAGGCTATTTAAAAAGTAGGAATTATTTTTTATGATTATCATATTTTTATTTTGGTGGCTAGGAATAAGGTTATGATAGTTAACACTAGATTTACCAGACCAGTCATTTTGACTGGTCATGCAATTTCAATTCAAAATTCCTACTACATATAACATTTGCTTTCCTAAATGATGCTGTGACTTTTGTAGCTATAAGGAGAGAATACATCTAATGAACTTAATGTTACTTTATATATATTAGTAACAAATATATATTTGGTTATTGACATTTATACCAGTACCAGGTCTGGTAAATCTAGTGTTAACTCCTTTCAATCACACTCATATTACTCAGGAGGAAGTTATATTCACACTTGACTTTTGAGTTCCCACATCCAGTTTGAATTTAACTCGTCCACTCAAGACATAATGAAGGATTTTACCCGGGTTTAAGGTTCACTTTCGAAATTTAATATTTATGGACCTAAAATGAAATTTAAAGACTTTAACACGACTTGAGATAAGATGTGTGATGATGAACCTGGATTGGTTCGAAACCTCGCCGATATAAGCTAATATTTTAAACATTTTATGGGAGCAACTCCTGACAATTTCTTTAATATCTGTATATGTTCGTCATGAAGGAGCTACACTAAGGAACTAAGGTTGCGGATTTACATTCATTTGTCTTCTCTTAGAGCCTTTCACTAACTTTGTAGTTGGAGTACCTAACCTTTCTTGTATTTCCCATTACAAGATGAGTATGTCCTAACTAATTAATTAACCTTAATTACATGCTACTGGCATACCAGAGTATATTGCCAATACCACTTCCAAGTAGGGCAATCAATGCTCATTCAACGGTCTATTAGTATATATTACCCATTCACAAGAGTACTCTTATTACTCTAAATAATTATAAGCTACCAGAGCTCTGAGTAAATTCCAATCAAATGTTTAATAAGATCTCTACCTAGTCATATCACAAAATATAAAACTGTTGACAAACCTCAAACAGTGCATCCGCTCTCAATCAGTGGTGCAAGCTGAATTTGGGACAGTACCTATTCTTGGCTCTCTCATCCAACATTTCACTTAGTGTGATTTACCGCAACAAGCGTTTATGGTGCAATTAGAAGGTCGTACTAAGAACAGCATTCTTTATCTTATCTGTATAGGCTTTTTGGTTTGACGTAATGTAATTCTGATATATCATAGTATCCTTACCAACGTGCTATACGATTTTTCATGATCGAACAGATTTGTTAACTTCTTCAAGGCCCGGACCGTTCATTTATCTAGTAATATATAAAAAAAGTCCGATTCGCAGAAACTGCGTCATCTTAGCGCGGTTCCGTTCTTATCTCTAGTGTTTATGAAGGCATAGAAGAGAAACAGTTATTACTTTGCTTAGATCAATAGCGAAACACCTATCCAAATGAAATCTCAAACAAACCAGTCTTGAAAGGTCTTGATTTACAATCTTACCTGTATGGGTCAGCTATCCCATAAGTCGGCCAGAAAGGCATCCGCTCAGAGGCATTTGGAAAGCCTTGGGATCTCTCTCTTTGAACGCTTCATTTTTAACAATAAATTGATCTTCTTATTTTACTTAATCTGTTTTATTGTCAAATACATTATACGACTATAAGCAATTTAAAAGTAACAAGCAATAAAACAGTCAAAAATAACCGCTCGAATAAACGAAATCAATTACTTTAAAGTTTTAAGCACTTATTTCTCCGATTAACATCGCCTAATTAAAACTTTCTTTAGAACCTTTTTTGTAGAGCATTTAGTAAGCTTTCGATTGGTAACCATCTGCTTCCCAAGATTGTCAACGGTTTTCGAGATACTAACGAAAGTATACAAAGTTACCAATATTGTTTATGTCTGTTAATAAAATATTTTATTCTAACCCTTCCTTAACTCCAAACGTAACAAAAATTTCAACATATTAGTTCTAATGAAAGTAGAACATGCAGAAAATGTTTCAACTGAATCCCATGATTCTAAGTACCCAAACCAAAACCGGTATTCAAAAACTATTTTTCCAATTTTCTCGAAACCGGTTAAAGCTATCGCCTTGAAAATGGTTTCATTCGTTTTCCTATCCCAAGAAGCCTATAAAACGAGTACTTACAAGCTTATGAACTCAAAAACGTAAGCGTTACGATTTTTTTTGCGCGAATTTCGCCCCAAACGCCATCTTCCAGTGGGCGGATTCTGCTGGTTAACGAACTTGACATTTCAAATTGGAAAACGGATTTTTGTACCAAATTTCATCAAAATCGGACCATCAGGGAAGCCAGAAATGAGCGAACAGACAAATATATATATATATATATACAAATTTGTACCACCGTTATTTTCGGTCTCTAGGGGTTCTGAAACGCGAAATTTTCTAGTCGGCACTTCCGGATTGTTTCATTGTATCAACCCTATAAGCGGGGTTCCTCCCTATGGGGGAGGGAGGAACCGCGCTAAAAGATCATTAAAGATCGACGTTGTCACAATCATCCTAAATACAATACCAACATGTCAGTGTATGTGCGTAAACATTTTGATATTTTTTCGTATAATATATCGTCGATACAATTGCAAAGTATAGAATGTGAAAAAACGCATTTTTAATTTTAAATGTATACTGATTGCTATTGGACTGATGTTCGTTGCGGCAAAATCTCGAAACTTAAAAAAAAAATAATTACCTATTACAGAAAATCAAACTTACGAATATGAATGAAGTCTAATTAAAATATATAATAAGATAAAACTTATATAGTCACGTATTACGTACCAAAACCACTTTTCACATTCGATACTTTTCATTTGTATAGATGACTAGCTGTTACCCGGCATGCTATGCTGCACCTACTTCTGCATCTATAGAAGCAAAAATAAATTAGAAACCAAATAATTAATATCAAAATCTAATAACGCAAATCTGTAGCTATTTGGATTCATTGTTTCGAACTCGTGATTGCCGAACTGTGAGTCATAGAAGATTTTAACCTAGCCTATGACTCTCCCCGTGTCAAGAACTACCTGTGTGCCACGTTTGGTCAAAATCGGTGTGGATTTGTATAAGGAACAAACATACAGACAGGTGGTAGACGTTTTTGACTTATCCTACGAGACTTTCCGTACCAAGACCTACCAGTATTCTAACTTTTGTCAAAATCGGTCAAACGGTGTGGATTTGTATAAGGAACAAACAGACAAACGGGCAAACAGACAGACACGCGATATATATATATATATATATATATATATATATATATATATATATATATATACATATATATATATATATATATATATACATATATACGTGTATATATGTAATATACATCATATATTTCATTTTTCTTTTTATGGGATTTCCACCTTTTAGGTCATTAACGCCATTCCTTTGTGAAGCGAATAATCTTTGACGGCCGTAATAATCATTGATTATTCGCTAACAGAAAAATACATTCCGATTAATAAGCAGTACAATGTAACATTAGTCTGTTAATGCCAATAATTATTTTTAAATTAATCTAGTCACGAGCCGATCACATGAACATATCATTCAACTTTGGACATATCAATATTGTTGGACTAATTAAATTTTGCTGATTAGTTCTGCGGCCTCGAAAAAGTCTTGCTATTTGTTTGGGATCATCGGCTAATCTTTCATCGATAGAGTCTGACAGCTGATGTTGTTCTTTTAAATGTCTTCAGAGTGACTTTCACATTGCACGAGCTGCACATTGGAGGTTGTTTTGTTTTTATAATGATTTTATTATGAGAGTGTAACTATTTATCTTTAAATC
Source organism: Gonocerus acuteangulatus (assembly GCA_946811695.1). Lineage (NCBI taxonomy): Eukaryota > Metazoa > Arthropoda > Insecta > Hemiptera > Coreidae > Gonocerus > Gonocerus acuteangulatus. The sequence continues at coordinate 67,420,605 of OX328124.1, forward strand.
CTCTGTATATGTTAGCAATCTCTTATTCTCCCTTTCGCATCCTTTTCTATCTCCCTTCCTGTGTTTTAATCATACAACTTAAGTGCGTTGTATGATTAAAACACTTTATTCAGAGATTTTTGCCTATTAAGTATAACAAAAATTTAACATAATGGAAACAAATGAAAGTCCTACTCTGGTTTCACAGAGTTCCTGCGTTAATTATAAAAAAAATTATTATTAAGTAAGTATTTTGTTAATTTCAGCATTTTCCTTATACGTAGAAATAGTGAGCCACCAGCTTAAATTACTTCAACGCCAGTCATTCGTAATTGGAATGTTGTATAATCATTTTACAGGAAAAATACATGTATACAGCACTTCGTACATGTGCATTTCAATTATTGTTACACCTCAACGAAGTAGCTTCAGTAATCTAATGATCATAATAAATGAATGTCGTTCCTATGTTACTCATTCATATTCAACTCTCAAAGATTAAAGTTCGATGAGGCCTCCGAGCTTCAGCATATATCAAATATCAATATAAAAGCATTAATGAAGTAGATGTCTGACAACGCTTCCAACGAGTTAAATGAGCATAGTTGAATTAAATTGTTGTCAATAAAAGTTAAATTGTCATGTTGACCATTTATATATGTAAGATAATACAATTTGGATCAGTATACACATTAGGTCTAGACATTTTAATTAAATCATTCTTAGGCCTTTGTACATTTAAATTTATTTTTTTGTCCAAGCTCGATTTAGTTTCAAGAGGATTTCAATTCATACTACTAATTTCTTAAAATTCATATGTAATACATTGCACGATTCTTAATACTTCATTGTATAATAATAAAATGTATAATGAACCCTCTCAACAATTTATATTCGTTAATTTTGGATTTCTACTAAACTGTCAGCACTCCTTCAGAAAAACTGTAGCAAATCGTTTGTAAAACATCTTATTTAGTGCTTCCATATCGACGTTTTGACAGAAGATATTTTTTACTTGGATAATATACTAAACCGTTATAAGAAAATACAAATATAGTGACTAAATATATTGAAATAGTAACTAAAAATATGATTAAGCAAAGTGATTTATTTGCCTTCTTTTCATATTTTTTTATTTGTGAGTAATTATTTTATTAACGTTTAAGGTGTGCTAAGGTGAATTCAGAAAATCCTCAATAATTTGGGATAATGGACAAATAGTCAGGCTTTTTTTTTTCTTGTTTTCGGTAATTGCTTATATATTCAACCACATACTATAGGCTGCGGAGGTTAACATTTCCTCAGATTCCCGAGATTGAACCTTCACCGTCCAAACATGTCAAAATTATCAGTAATCAGCATTTCAGCCTTGGAAATGCGATCAATATAATTAGCGATTTCAAACGTTCCTCTAATGTAGTGATGCATATTCAATGAAATTGGTAATAGACTTCTCTCATTAAATAAAACTGGTTGTTTGATTATAGATGTCATGATTTTGATAAGATAATGTGAAATTTTCAATCATCGCAATGGAAAATCAATAGTCTTTAGTAGATTAGATTTTGACGTAAGTCATTGAGTTAACTATTCAATCATTCAAAATGCATTTCTTATGTATATTTATAGAATAAAATTGAAAAACAAAAAAAAAAATAATACAGTGTTGACAGTGGGAACGCAAATAGGAAAAATATACATGAGTACAGTTAAATGTAAATGTTGCCAATAAATATTAATTTATCATTTTAACCAGTTTTGTAACAACATACCGTTTAAATCAGTGAACACAATAGGTCTGGACATTTAAATTAAATCCTTCTTAAGCCTTTTCATAGATTTAATTTATTTTTGTATCCAATCACACCTCTCATTTTAGGTTCATGTAGAGTCCAAATTAAAATAATAATTCCTTAGAATCACAAATGTTATCATATTGCATGATTCTTCATAATTTATTCCAACATTGTATAACATAATGAACCCCCTCAACAACTTATATCCGTTGATTTTTTTATTTCTGCTAAATTATGAGTAATCCTTCAGTAGCTTGAAATGTGAAAGTTCAATTGAACAAATAAATGCTTCCATGTTACAATATTGCAATCTTTTTAAAATACCTTTTGCCAAATGTTTGTGAAATTAAGTGGTAATGAATTTGTTTAACACGAGCATTTTCTGAACTTCAATGATGGTTGGTTGAATTGAGAATAATTTAAAAATGTTATAAATGGGCGTAGCAGCTCCACCGCCTAGAGATCATAAAATATCTTCGGGAACTACATTTAAAGAATAAAAATGAATATAAAAAATAGTAATAAAGTGTTGATAATGGGAACGATGGTAGGGGGGGGGGGGGAAAATGCGGAAGAAGATTATTATATATTTTTCTACCTGTATTATTCGGTATTTTTGCGGATGCTTGAAGGTATATCTGTATAGGATGTGGTAGGGAGATATATGAGAATTGGCTACTGGTTTGGTTGGCTGGCCAGGAGTTGAGGTATTGTTTTCCGATAGCTTCGAGTGGATGTATCAGTCTGCTCTAATCACTTAGTCCCTTTTCAGCGGAGGTATTCATTGGCTAGTCGACATCGGATTGGAGTCCTGCCAACGACTGGATCAGCAGCCTCTTGTATTGGATCACTGTAGTCCTTGATCGGAATGACTAATTTCAACAGCTATCTACTTCTCTTCCTCCTCAGCACACAGGCCTTTGTGGACGATGGAACATTTGTCTTTACAGTCCGTGGAACTCATCGAGTACTTTTTTTTCACGTATTCAGGGTTCGTTCAGAAAAGCAATGCGTCAATAGTATAAACTCATATGAATTTATTCGCGTTTCTGACTGCATAGTGGGGTTCCAAATGTAGAAACCACAAATAAGGTTGATTATTCTTATTTTAATCAACATGATTTGTAAATATTAGGTAAATTAATTAGGGTATTCGTTTCTACTTTTTGGGTTTGAATATTTTCACCATTCTGACATGACAGTTTGACAAAAAGAAATTGTTTAACACATATTTGTGCAACTAATATGAGTTACGAGAATTAAAAACAATTCCTTTGTGTTGACAAAAACAAAAGAAAATTTAAAATCTTATTCTTTAGGTATGGTATGATGTGTGTGTCATGGTGTGATTTTCCTGGAAGTTAACAACACATATTAACTCCTAAGTATTGCATTAACAAAATGAATTACCTTTTCGTCACATTTTTATCACATGCAAAATATTTAACAGCCGAGGAAAGTGAGTACCTAAAACAAAAAAAAAAAATTAAAATAAAATACATTTTTTCCAATAAAATTCATGTTAGATAAATTAGTTTTACGTCCACATTATTAGTACACATGTTTGCGAGGAAAAGCATGATCAATGCGATAGCAGCAATGTGATAATGTGATGTACAGGGGTCACTGGGCTTAACCTTTTCTTATCCAAGAGCTTTATTATCTCATAGCCAATATATTTATGCACATAATTAATTCAACAAAAATAGACAGCAAATCAGTTCAGCTATTATTTATATTGTAATGGGTACAAAACAGTCGTTAATGAATTATAATTTAAAAATTTTCCACTGGCGCTTCTTATGAGAATACAGGCAGACATATACATAGTTAGATAAATAATCAACTCCTAAAATTCCTAGTAAATAATAATGGACGTTAAAATTAAAAATAAAAATAAATAATCAACAGCTTTTAGCACATTTCGAAGAAATATTTATTTCCTAGATAGAAGCAGTCACGCCAGAAATACACGCTTCACGTGAAGCCGGAGTTCTGCTCATCTAAATATCACTCAGACAGAAGAATTAGTACCGCTGGAGATATAAGTCAGTTTTCAACCAGATACATCTCACCCAATGTGGTGTAACAATGCCTGCATTGAAAGCACTATGGTTGCGAATGCGTATAGAATAGCATTTAAAGAAAACTTTAATAATTATGATTAGTGCAATATTGCTACTGATATATTGGCAACTATTACATCAGTAGTTCCTTATTAAATATATTATTATTAAATATATTTGATAACTGTACGTCTCCTTTTTGAATTTTGATAATATTTGATATGGATATCATAATCGAGAGCTTCATGAGCTTTTATGAGATTTCTGTTGGTTTATAAAAATATTTCTTCAAAAATAAATTCGGTGCGCAATCGTCACTTTTTATAACTAAAATGATGAGAATTCCAATTGCTCAGTTTTCAGTTGTAATCCAAGTTTAGATTTTATATACATAAATTCCGATAACTTCACAAAACATTAATATATAACATAAATAATTATAAAACATAAATAAAAAAAAGTCCGTCACGCAGGAGCTGCATAACTAAGCACTTTCCTCAGAATTTGGGTAGTGTAGACTGCTTTCCAGAACAATTTGCTTAAAATATCCTACATAAATAAAATAAAAACATGAATAGTTCTCTTTTAATTTTGTAATGAGTAACTGATCAATTATTAATTTGCTTCCAGAGTTATGTTTACACATGGTACCTACTACACTACTTAATAAATACAAAAAACGTCATATTATCGTATTTTGATCTAACGCAGGAACAGGATACAGTCCCTTTAGATACAAAGAGCTCCTTGCGGCGGCTTTGTGAACCTACGTCTGGCGGGTTTTTCTATTGAAATATATTACAAAGTAAACCCCCGCTTTCCGATTGACCGATTCAGCTCATTTTTACAACACTTCTTTCTCATGAGTTACCCACGACGTATACCGCGTTTCGTTTCAATACAGCAGAAATTACGAACGGTATGAATTTGGGTCCAGAGTAAACCCCCCCTTCTAATGAACAGATTTAGTTTATTTTTACATCACATATTTACCTGTAGATTACCACTACGAATACCGAGTTTCGTCGAAATATACCAAAAATCACGGCTGGTAGAGGCGAATTGGTATTGAGGGTCCGGAGTAACCCCCCCCCCCCCCCTCCTAATGAACCGATTTATTTTATTTTGACAACACATATTTACCTGTGGATTACCACTACGAATACCGAGTTTCGTCGAAATATACCAAAAATCACGGCTGGTAGTGGCGAATTGGTATTGTGGGTCTGGAGTAAACACCCCCACCTAATGAACCGATTTCGTTTATTTTTACAACACATATTTACCTGTGGATTACCACTACGAATACTGAGTTTCTTTGAAATATAACAAATATTACGGCTGACATGGTCAAATTAGTGTTTTGGGTTCGGCGTAAACCCCCCTTCCGGTGGACCGACTTTGGTGGTTAACGAACTCGTTCAATCGTTTGCTAATTGAATGCTATATACCAAGTTTCGTGACGAAAAAACAAAAACTCTGGCCGCTATCGTGTTAACAGACACATCTATTCAGAGATCCTACCTAGTAGACACCGAAAATGACCCCCGTTAAAATTTATATATATCTATCTATATATACATATATATATATATATATATATATATATATATATATATATATATATATATCGCATTGATCATGCTTTTCCTCGCAAACATGTGTACTAATAATGTGGACGTAAAACTAATTTATCTAACATGAATTTTATTGGAAAAAATGTATTTTATTTTAATTTTTTTTTTGTTTTAGGTACTCACTTTCTTCGGCTGTTAAATATTTTGCATGTGATAAAAATGTGACGAAAAGGTAATTCATTTTGTTAATGCAATACTTAGGAGTTAATATGTGTTGTTAACTTCCAGGAAAATCACACCATGACACACACATCATACCATACCTAAAGAATAAGATTTTAAATTTTCTTTTGTTTTTGTCAACACAAAGGAATTGTTTTTAATTCTCGTAACTCATATTAGTTGCACAAATATGTGTTAAACAATTTCTTTTTGTCAAACTGTCATGTCAGAATGGTGAAAATATTCAAACCCAAAAAGTAGAAACGAATACCCTAATTAATTTACCTAATATTTACAAATCATGTTGATTAAAATAAGAATAATCAACCTTATTTGTGGTTTCTACATTTGGAACCCCACTATGCAGTCAGAAACGCGAATAAATTCATATGAGTTTATACTGTTGACGCATTGCTTTTCTGAACGAACCCTGAATACGTGAAAAAAAAGTACTCGATGAGTTCCACGGACTGTAAAGACAAATGTTCCATCGTCCACAAAGGCCTGTGTGCTGAGGAGGAAGAGAAGTAGATAGCTGTTGAAATTAGTCATTCCGATCAAGGATATATATATATATATATATATAGATGTGTATATATGTATATATAGATAGATATATATATATATGTATATATATATATATATATATATATATATGTATGTATATATATATATATGTATATATATATATATATATATATATATATATATATATATATATATATGTGTATATATAGATAGATATATATAAATTTTAACGGGGACCACAGAATGTGACAGCATCAGAACGCCTACAATCTATTTCAGTTGTGAAAACAGTCAAGCGTATTTGCAAAATCAGGATAAATAGAGTGCATATAAATAAAATACTAATTTTGTTTGAGTATTGTAATAGACCAAACTATTGAAAAACATTATTGAAAATCTATTCCTGAAAACATTTCTGTCCGTCTTTCTGTCTGGCCCAAAAAATGCTGTTAGCCGTTCCAAATCGTGGAAATAGTAATAGTATATATAAATAAAGGAGACTTAAGTCCCAGGCTTAAAAATAAAACAAAATATTTAATTTAACCAATATAATGAAAGCCTAAGTAATTTGAAATGAAAATATAGTGAGCTCTCGTTGTTAGAGGATTGCAGTTATAGATTAGTAGCTTTTAGTACACTGCTTCAACCCATGCAGTTTGGAAACCTGTTTTGTACAAAGTAGAGAAAATTATTATTAAATAATGTTGTAAAAAAGAAAGGCAAAGATATGACTTTATTTAATCATAACAAAAAAATGTTTTCTGGTATTAAAAATATTTAAAGTAAATACATAGGTGTTGCAACCATAAAAATACAGACGTTTGAAACTCCTCCACTGGCGGAGGCGCAAATTTTTGGACGGGTTTACAGCACTCACTATAAGTGAAAATATCGCTGCTTAGCATTTAAAGGGTTAATGATATTGAAAACATTCCAGAATGAAACTGGTACGATTTTGAACTCAGTCAGATATTTTTGCATTTTTCTCGTTAACGGATGTTTCAAATAATTTATGTAACAAACAGAAAAGTAACTCATAGTTCGAGCGAGTATGAAAAAATGTAGGCATTTTGAGTATTTATGTTAATTAGAGAAAATAAATAAATGAAAGTCCATATTCGTGCTACAAACTTCTTAAGAGGCCTAAGCTATAAAATGCAATCTTCGATAAGCGTTGAAAAATATTAAAGTCACGCTTCGCATGAAGGAAATAAAAAAAGGCAAATATTTTATAGAATACAAGGAAAAACAAACGTAAAAATATATTCCTTTCTTTAAGTACTAATTAGCTAACATTATAATTAATAAAGAGATTTTAATATTCAGTTGCATCTTTTTAGTAGTCATTTACTGAATTTGGCCTTTTCCATGCCGTCAAATAACTTTCTTTTCGCCTATTATTTTCCTAAGAGAAGCTCGCCTGTTAACTAAATATATAAATGTTTACCTTTTATAATTAAAACAAAATACATTTATTTTAAATTAATGAAGCATTTTACTCTATTAAACTTAAGTTTATTTAAAATGTTATTATCTCTGATCCATTCAACAGAAACCTAATATTAAATTACTCTAAAATAATATTATGTATCAGAGTACAACATTTTTTTAGCGCGGTTCCTCCCTCCCTCCATAGGAAGGAACCCCGCTTATAGGGCTGATCCTTATCACGCAATCCGGAACTGCCGACTAGAAAATTTTACGTTTCAGAACCCCTAGAGAACGAAAATAACGGTGGTTCAAATTTGTAAATATATATATATATATATATATATATATATATATATATATATATATATTTGTCTGTTCTCTAGGTCCCAGAAGAATGGTCTGATTTTGTTGAAATTTAGTACAAAAATCTATCGTCTAATTTGAAAGGTCAAGTTCATTAACCAGCAGAATCCGTCCACCGGAACATGTTTTTTTAGGCGAAATTTGAACGAAAAAAATAGTTGCGCTTACTTCACATGCTTGCAAGTACTCGTTTTATAGGTTTTTGGGCCTAGAAAAACGAATGGAACCATTTTTAGATTAGATAGATTTAACTGCTTTCGAGAAAATTGGAAACATAAGTGTCAAAAAACGTTTTTGGTTAGGGTACTTAGAATCATAGGACTCAGTTGAAACATTTTCTGCATGCTTATATTCATATAAACAAAGATGTTAAAATGTTGGTTACGTTTGGAGTTAAAGGAAGGAGTAGAATAAAATATTTTATTAATAAATATGAAAAGTTTTGGGAACGTTGTATATTTTCCTTAATATCTCGAAACCAGTTCGGAATCTTGGTAAGCGGAAGGTTGCCATTCGAAAGCTTACTAAATTCTCTACAAAAAATGCTTTGATGACATTTTCGATGGGATGGTCATATTGAGAGAAATAAGCGCTTAAAACTTAGTTAGTTAGTTTAGCTCTTTTTGTGTTTCCCACAGTTTTTTTTTTTTTTTTTTTTTTTTTTTTTTTTTTTTTTTTTTTTTTTTTTTTTTTTTTTTTTTCACTGCACGTTATTTTTGAGAAGGATACAATATTTTGTTTCTACGGCATCTTTGAATTCGAAGATACCGTATGAATATCTAGATTACTGTACTGGCGTTGATTTCGTTCTTTAGAATTGTTTTTGGTATTTTCTATTTACACCAGTTTTTAATTTATTTTTTTTTATTTTATTTATTATTTTTTTTTATTTATTTATTTTTTTTTTTTTTGAACAGTAATACGAATTCGTAGGTGAGGAGCTAGGTGGGGGGCATTTTATCTTTCCAGGTAGCGCCGGGTTTACCCCCGTCATCTGCAAGTCCTTTTCTAGAGTCATAAACGTAAGCCTCCAAACAACTTTAGTAATGTAGGATTTCTAATTTTTGCCAGTATCTGAACAGCCGCTCTTTACATACCAGTTGCACTCCACGTAAGTATCATGGTGTAGGCCACAGCGGACCTCTCATAATAATCTTATTATAAACGTATAAAATACCTAAAAAAAGTTAATTTGTGTATTAAAAAAAAAGTTGGCGTATAATGAAAGTCATACATTGTTGTTGACGTGCGTGAACACGATACGTGTTAATCATTTACATCTCTGGCTATGATGAACCGAAAAAAATTGCTTTAGAAACAATAGTTTTTTATAGCGCGGTTCCTTCCTCCCTCCATAGGGAGGAATCTCGCCTATCAGGCTGACCTGATGCCGACTGGAAACTTTCACATTTCAGAACCTATAGATCTCGAAAATAACCGTAGTTTATATATGATGGGTTGAGAAGCCCAGGAGTACAAGTGACGTTATAATCATTTTGAGATATTACTGTTTAGAGTTAAATCTTTTTTTGTAAATTCCATGATAATTGTAAGTCTGTACAATGTTTAAATTATGTTTCCACTGTGCATCAATTGAAATTTCAGTAATATAGTTTAAAAAAAAAATAATTTTTAATGTCTATTATCAATTTATAATCATAAAATGCATCACTTGTACCCCTTGGCCTCCAAAGGCAAACAATATTGATATTTACTGTCAGAATACTTTTTAAGTTTAGCTCAATAAATCAGTATGGAATGGTAGATAATATGTATTTTGGGTCTCCCCATGGTCTAGTGGCTAACGCCTTAGATTCTCATGCGGGAGATGAGGGTTCGAGTCCCTCTGGCGACAGAAATGTTTCATATCTAAAGGCCTATTGTGAAGGTTCCTTGCCTTATCCCAATGGATGTTGGCGCTAATGGCCCAGTTGTCGGTGCGCCAAGAAAACAAATATTTTATTAACAGACTTGAAATGGTTAGGGATCTTCGTGTATTTTCCTTAATATCTTCAAAACAGTTAAGAAATCGTGGTAAGTAACCATTCTAAAGCTTACTAAATTCTCCACAAGAAAGATTCTGAAGCAAATTTCGATGGAGCGATGTCAGTCGGAGAAACCCCTAGAGAACGACGTTTTAAGTTTATTTAACGGTGGAATGAGTATTTTAGTAAAGCTAAGAAAATAAGAAACATATTGGTAATGGTGTTTTCCTAGAGTGAGCGTCGAGATGGCGGGAGAGTCCCTTCCGTTTAGGAAACTGTCAGTTTCCATATGTGGCGCTTTAAGCTTCCTTTTCTTTGAGATTTTATTTTATATTTTTAACGATAGATCAAAACCTACCGATAGCTGCTATATTCCTTTACTAATCGCGCTAGGAATATGAACGGAACCACGCTAAGACGACTTTTTTTTTCATTTATTATACCTTCAATCATAACTGAGTTTGTAGAATTTGTGTGATATCTAATTAATACGAAGCAAATAAATCAACGAGATTATGCCCATATTATTAAATATATGGGCATTAATTAATTCTCGCCACAGACCTTGGCAAAGTTGAGTGCACAGTCTTCCGTTGATTTGCGAAGATGAGCCGCGGAGGGCGTGGCCAGTATTCGAATGAATGATCATCTGGGTAAATCACATGCCGGTGCCAATTTCCCGATTTTGCTTGTTAACGAACTCGTTCAATTGGATGCTATTGATATGCTAAAGACGAAAAATTCAGATTTCGTGTCAAAAATGCAAAAACAAAAACAGACACAGCCCTCCACACACACACGTACATATATGTATATATATACTCTTCGTATTATATTATATCATTCCTATTATACCCTTACCAGTATCATGCTATTCTGCTTCTACTCAAAATCTATTTCATTCAATGTAGTTATTTCATTTTTTCTATCCGATAAAATACTTATAATGTATTTTAATGATGCTTAGCAATACCATGTCCTTAAACAGGGAGGGAGTTTAGGAAGCTGAAGGATGATATTGCTCAGAAATTTTAATAGCATCTTGCACGCATTAAAGAAATTATAAAATTTTTTCATACGTGAAACGTGAATAGCATAGCAACATAACTTTAAAATTTATTAAGTGAAAATTCGAAAAAGAATTAATAACATTCGTATTGGTGAAGAAAACTATTTTTACTTATTTTACGACTGCTATTACTTATTTCTTGTTGTGCTGATTGTTTTATTTCATATTTTTTTCTCTGGACAAGTTTATGTCTATAATATTAGCTAAAAGAAAAATAAATATATTTGGTTCCTGTTCATTCCATCAGTTAAACTTGACGATAATAAAAACCACAGCAATTTATATGATTATCAAATATATTTAATGACATTTCTAAAGAGAGGATTTAAGATAACCTGCAGATATTACCAGCTAAAGAGGTTATTTCAATTAGTATAAATTATTCTGAGAGCAAAGAGAACGAGGCCAGCGGACAAACTGCTTCTAGTAGTTTGAAGAGACTCCTGTAGCGAAGAACATTTAGAAGATTCTAATTACCGCAGTGTAGATTCCCGACGGTTAAGTCGAAGAGTTTGAATTTTAAGGTCCATTACTGTTGAGAAAAAGGCTCGTCGAAGGAGGTTGGGACGGCACTTAATTGTGCCGTTGCTGGTAGTTAAGTTTGCATAATCTTATCCTCCGGAGAACGTTAGTCGAACCTTACTCAGTCTGCACGGGAAATGCTGGGCACGTTCTGGAACTCTTGATTGCTGCAGGACTCGACGATATACGCCAATACTGATGCAAGTGCGTTCTTTTGAGTAGCAAATGTGAATGGTAGCGTACAAGCCCATATTCATATCATACCATAAAATACATTAGGCCTCTCGTCCACTGTAACCGAAAAGCAGCGAACTGCGAAGCAACGAATTCGAACGATCAGAGTTCGTCCGAATTCGTGCGAATGCCTCTCGTTCATTGCCTCAGTGTTCGTCCGAATTCGCAATAGACTTGATAACTCGTACTCACAGTCCATTTTTAACCATTACTTTTCGCACTCGTTCGCAACTATAAATCCCAGCAGTATGGGATCGGTTCGCACTTCGCACAAGTTCGGACGAAAACGGACGAACGGTACGGGCCCAATGGACGAGGTCCACGATGGAGCCTCGTGTTTGGATTGTTCGTGCGTTTTCGTCCGAATTCGGACGAATTCATTTCGCAGCTTTTCGGTTCGAGTGGACTAGAGGCCTTAGAAACGGCAAAATGGAAAATAGAAAAGTTCATATTTGCCCATTGAAGATGCGTCAGGCCTTCATAGAGGTAAAAATAATATTTGGTTATTAATACATTCATGAGAAAGAAGGTTTTTAATGTAATCTATAATTTTTCAGGTAAAATTATGTATCCAAAAAAAACAACATAAATGTGAAATAGAGGCCAAGTTCCTCCCCCCACAAAGAAACACTCCCTTCCCCAAAAAGCGAGAAATATCTCCTCCTAAAACCCCCAAAGAAACGCCTTACCATCCTACACTCCAAGAAAAGTAGTATGAGTTGGTGTATTTAGTGTACCATATTTTCAACCAAAAATATATGCCAATACAAGAGATGATACAGGAAAGAAATTTCCAAGTTCATTACTTAGAAGACCTCATAGTTACTTACTAAGGACAGTAAAGACACTTCAACTGACATTTAAAAACAACAATAAAAATACTTACATCCAGTTATTGAAATATCACTTTCCTCAACCAGGTATATTCTTAAACTTGGCAATGTTTAGTTTTCTCCCTAAAGATAATTTCGGCACAAAAAAAAAACAAAACATTGCCAAGTTTAAAAATATACCTGGTTGAGGAAAGTGCTATTTCAGTAACTGGATGTAAGTATTTTTATTGTTGTTTTTAAAGGTCAGTTGAAGTGTCTTTACTGTCCTTAGTAAGTAACTATGAGGTCTTCTATGTAATGAACTTGGAAATTTCTTTCTTGTATCACCTCTTGTATTGGCAAATATTTTTGGTTGAAAATATGGTACACTAAATACACCAACTCATACTACTTTTTTTGGAGTGTAGGATGGTAAGGCGTATTTTGGGGGCATAGGATGGTAAGGCGTAGGATGGTGGGGGCAGGAACTTGGCCTCTATTTCACATTTTTTTTTTTTTTTTTGGATCTCATTACTTTTTTCCAAGTATTAATTAAAATTTAGTTGCCGCATACCTACTGGATTTTGTACTGCATATAAAACCAGGGTCTTTGGATTCTGCATAATGTTATTTTTACTGCTTGATATTTGATACCAATAATCAACCTACGTACATCTAATCACTAGACTAGAAAATTTAGAAGCTATTCCAGATGCCAGTGCTTTAGAGGTCAAATTGATTGCTCTCTTAACTAAACTATTACACTGTAAAACACAGGAACCTCATCCCGAGGATAAAGATCACCATAAGGAAAGTGTAGAAGGCCTTCAAGAAAAAGAAAATAACAGAGACGATACATTTTAGGTTTGTGATCCTAAACTTTGTAATTTAGATGACTTTGAAAAACTTTGTATCTGCTTTCAAGTATATTATGCAGTTAACCCTTACGACTTTATTTACAACATTTAAGAAAGAAGTCATACGTGTTGTTGTTAAGACGCATCGAAATTTCGATGCATCTTAACAACAACACGACACAGGTTCTCCTTACCAAAATGATTCATTTTATACCCCACATGATGGGTTTCAGAAGGAATGATGGCTTTCCGATTGAACAAAAAGTACAAAACGTCATAGATAAAATGTCACTCCCGTATCAAGACCTACCTGTGTGCCAAGTTTGGTCAATATCGGTCAAACGGTGTGAATTTCTGTAGGAAACAAACATGCAGACATACAGCTGATAGACGATTTTGACCTAGCCTATGACACACCCCAGATAAAGACCCACCTGTGTACCATGTTTGGTCAAAATCGGTCAAATCGTGTGGATTTGTATGAGGAATAAACAGTGAGGCAAACAGCTGATAGACGATATTGAACTACCCTATGATTCTCCCCGTATCTAGACCTACCCGTGTCCCAAGTTTGGTTAAAATCGGTCCAACGGTTCGAATTTGTATAAGGAACAAACATTCAGACAGACAGCTGGTATAAGATTTTGACCTTGCCTATATGCGCCTAAATGTTTCTTAAAACATCGAATATAGATTCTTCATACCGAGACGATTCATTTGATTCGCCACATCATGGGTTTCGGACGTAATGATGGGTTTCCGAAGGAAGTACAAACTGGCACGCCCCCGTCCCGGAAGCGGCGTCAAACACAACTTTTCAGGATTTTTCGATGTTTTCCTTTAATAACACCCTCATATGTATCATCCTGCAAAATTTCAAGTCTCATCATGGGAAGCGCCTAATAATTTTGATGAGTCAGTGAGTGAGTCCTATAAATCTCGATTTTCGATCGCTTATATCTCAGAAACTATACGATGTAGAATTATGAAAGTTTCCAGTTTTACTAACATCTAGCATTATAATACCTCTGAAAAAATTCATAACTTTACCTTTACCTGGTTAAACGTTACGAGAGGGTAAAAATCGGCTCTAAGAACTCCAGTAATATACACACAGTATGCTTAGGCCGGAACTTGGCCTGGCGCACTACCGTGCGCCTAGATCCTTACGGACAGTTTATCAACTAAACGGAATTTTTTTAGCTTTCATAATTTTGATATAAATGCTACTTGTGGATAAATAAAAACGGCACATCAATTATTTTAAAATCTAAAAGGAAGACGATTTCAATTTGTTGACTCTAGAGGAAAATAATTATCCACTATTGTCTAAAAATTGGATTCATCAATTATTAACCCTTGGCTACTAACCTCGGGTCAGTTGACGATTGATAGGCTTCATTAGAGTCTATATATTATATTTATATGATAAATTTGATTATCCTAAGACTTTTGGAATGTGTTTTTTATTGTATTCATATAATTATTCCTTATTTTTTTAGTTACGGGTCAATATGACCCGAGGTTAGTGTCAGTGGTATAAAGTAAGGTTAGTAACTAAAGGTTACTGATTAAAATAGAATAATTATATAATACTATATAAGTTTTAGTTAAAAAAAAAAAAAAAAAAAAAAAAAAAAAAAAAAAAAAAAAAAAAAAAAAAAACACGAATCGCTGGTCTAGGTGGCAAAGCAAATAATAAATCTGAGCAGTTCGGGCCCAAATGCTGCACAGGTCACAGCTATACCTCCTTATTGGTTTTAGCCTGAAACATGTTTTAGTCATCAACTGCCTAAAATTAGACTAATTATAATTTCCCTTGATAGAAATAATTTTCAGGAAGTGAATAGCAAGAAGTGAACAGGAGAAGTAGACCTGAAGTATAACAGGTTGTAAACGTAAGTTGAGAAGAAAGTTAGCATGAAAATGAACTGACAGGTGTACAAGAAGTGAGAGAAAGAGACCCGGGTTGTACCTGAAAGGGAACAGCGTCGTCACTTACTTTGTGTTATCGTGTTAAGCGTCGCGAAGAATTTAGCGGACCCCCAACTAACAATGTTAAAAATAAGTAGCTAAAGCATTTTCAATGTTTTTTTTTTTTTTTTTGTTTTTGTTTTTAATTTAGACAGTAGGCTTAAAAGAAGGTGGGGTCCAGGAAGGCAAAGGTCGTAAGCTATTATCATTAAAAATACCAAAATTGACGTATATAATTTTAGAATTTGTGATTTATAATAGGATTTTTATATTTTTGGCGTTTTGAATAAGATAGAATAAAAAGGAAGTATAGTGGGAAGACAATTTTATGTAGAATTCTGGAATTAAATAATTCAATGCACGTCAGTTTCTTTTGTCAGCAAGCCTTTAATAGTAATGATTTGTACGTATTTTATGTAACATTCAACACTGTGTCGACGTCTCATTCAATTCAATAGAATCGGAATTCCCAAAATTTGTGGTAGTTTATAGCTGGGCAGCGATGGCAAGTACCGACCATTGTTTGAAACTTAGAGAATAACAAATATATTACCAAATTCCTCCGGTCCGGCCACGGTTAGCAATCCAATTGTCGCGTATTAACATCAGTTATCTACAGGCCATTTGTACTTTGAATAAATGAATAACTTCTCGACAGCCAGTTAAATCAGTGAGGTCATTGAATTGCAGATTATCGTATTCAAAATCTTGTCTTCTATCAACAGTATTTAACGTCGGGGAATATTTATTAGAAAAGAAGTGTTTATTGCGTTTGTTTTGAGCGCTAATGAAGTAATAATCTGGCCAAACGCTCTTCAAATCGAGAACGACGTTATCATAACGAAATTTTCCAAGTTCTTCACATTGTTAAAGTGTTCCTTAGAAACTTTTCAATTTAATTGGTTTTGAAAACTTGCTGAACTGCAAAGAGGGGGCTATTATTCAAGAAGAATTTTCTTTTCTCTACATTCATCAAAAGGGAAGTTTTTCTTTTAGGGAAATTTTAGACAAATATTTCAGCCCGGCTATTTCTGTCCTTTGCGTATATTTACTTTACGTCAAATATAGATGTAAACAAGTCAAAGATCGAAACTGAGTTAACTAATTTGGTTATATTTGACGACACAGATTCATCATGTACTGCCTGTGTCTGAGTTATGTGTGCCAGCTCGAACTAGCAAAAGTTTACCATTCTTAAGGATGACGAGTCTAAAAATGTTTAACAGGTAAATTTTTATTGGACGTGTTTCTGACTTTTCAGATTTAGGGTCTATTTCAGAAAAGGGGTGCCAGTGATTTTATCAGTAAGGGTGATTATTTTAAATAAATAAAATAAAACAAATGTTGTGGTAACCTCACCAAATTTCCTAATTTTGTTATAGTTTCATTTGTGATCTTGGCTGGCTCAAGCGTAATGAATCTATTTGATTTAAGTGACCATATCAAGACTGAAGACAATGCTCTTAGATTTGTACAGAGCAAAAGCATCATACCATCAAGAAGTTACGGCTCGAATAAAACAAGTGGTATCGTTACAAGAGGGATTGCCTTCAGATTGCTGGAAGGCATACAAAGGAGTGAAGAAAGAGGAGGGTATGCGATATAAACATTATGTAGTGAATCATTCCAAAAAATTGGTAGAGGTGACAACTGGTGCTCACACCCAGATGAATCTATTTGGGCTTCGATCGAACGCAGAAACAAGATGGACTAGGAGGACCATTGGATTCATATCTATGCGGATTTATATAGAGGAGGAGGTACGAGAAGGACTGCTTGTTGGGGATGATTTTGAGAATATCGTCGATTTTCGTTCAGAGTTTAACTTGTTTTTATCAGTTGAGGTTATTAAATACGTTTTGAGGTTATTTATAAAATGTATTTTCTTAAATAAACATATGTTATAATAACAACAGTTATTTAACAAAATCACTGGCACCCCTTTTCCGAAATAGACCCCAGGTTTATTCTTTTTAGGTGGGATTTATGTGGCGTAGATCTAAAAAAATAGTACTTCCTTTTTTTCCTGGGATATGGGTGGTGAGCTCACCACATGCGGGCATTTATTGGTGCCTGAGGAGGTGGCATTAAGGCTACCAAACATGTAGGGCAATGAACAAATAAAATAGTACGAAAAGGAAAAAAAAAAAAAAAAAGGAAGTACTATTTTTTTAGACCTACGCCACATAACCCCCCCCCCAAAAGGTAAATTTTTGTTCATGGCGTGGATAAACAATTATAATTCTTAATCCAAAGGAAAAAATACATAAGCATAAAAAAAGAAAACTCTGTTGGGTTGCTGTTTAAGTTTTATTCAATAATGGAGATATTATTATTATGCTGAGATATTGTTGATTTAACAATCGGAAAATTGTTCGCATGAGCCCCAAGGAATACAGGGGCACTCGATATATACTAAATGTTTATGCCCAAAAGGACATTCTAGAAATAGTAAAGCGTTAACTAACAAATAAACAACCAAATCGAAAAAAAAAAAATAATAAAAAAACTATAAAAGAATAATTATATGGGGACTTGTGTCGTATCAAAGAAGCTAAATTGCATAAAAACAGAATTAACTTCATCCGGCGAGCAAAAAAAAAAAAAAACCTGAGGTGTCGAGGGCAATAAAAAACAGCTAGAAGAGGCAAAAAATGTGGCACTCTGTCCTATCATAGCAGATCTACCTGAGACGTTGCACGTGGATACCGGGCGTTCCTGAGGGTTTATGTTCAATTGGCATACAGATATAAACCCCGCTACAGAGTTATATCCCGGTTAAACCTTATATACATTTTTTTCTGTAGATTTTATTTTCTTCGACAAACTATTAATTGTAGACATAAAATAGATGGAGACAAGTTTCCATGTATGACTTCCGCTGAATGTAAGAACGCTCATAAGCTTTGCCGCCCTCGATTCTGAACTTCTAATGAACGAGAAGAACAGCGAGAAGACAGCCTTGATACTGAAGCGCCGTTGTCAAACTTTACCGTCAACGAATAGCAATATATATCATATACACAAATTCCTATACTTCATAACACCTTACATTGTCCTCTTAAAAGAGTTTTAACTAATTTACATACTCTGAGCTTAAGTTAAACTTTTTTTAATTAACGTTTTGAGAAGAATGTCAAGACCTTGGCACTATTTTCATGGGGGAGGCTCTGTTTAAATAGATATAGTAGTCATATATGTGTTACTTACTTGGAATTGTTTGCCGCAACAATATTAGCATATTGGGGTCTCCCGTGGTCTAGTGGCTAGCGCGCTGGATTCATAAGCGGAAGATAGTGGGTTCGATCCCCACCGGCGACAGGAATTTTCTCATCTCAGGGCTCGCTGAGAAAATTCCTGGCTCCACCCAGGCCGGCGCTAATGGCCAAGATTTGTCGATGCGCCGTAAAAAAAAAAAAAAAAAAAAAAAAAAAAAAAATATTAGCATATTGGTACGCCAATAAAGAAACGTCAGCTTTTAACACAATGATGGGAACAATAACCACAATACAACATACATCATTTGTTAGGTCGAATGTAAGTTATTGGATTTGGAAATAAATTCACTAGCTGAAAAGGGCACGTCCGTCAGAATATATCATTTTAACACTTCAAATATCGTTGCCGCTTTAACCATTAACTAAAAAATTAATATCCACATACACAGTTCATATACAGCCGAATTGACTTGTGCAGATTATTGATATGCAATATTAATGCAGAATTTATAGATAGAAGCACTCTCTTGATGTCATTTCCTATTAAATAAATTATTTAAAAAAAAACAATAAAAAATAATCTATTGCGCTGAAAAATGTTCATACATAAAATAAGCAACCTAGAATGATCCTGTGGCTCCGTATCCACAAAGTTTCAGTGTTCGTATCCCTAGAATATTTAGAGATTTTGTCATTCTGTGCATCCACAAACGCTATAGGAATATATTTCGACCAACATGTCGGTTATGTTGACGTTTTTAAGCTCTGAGTTAAGTCTATTTCTTAGTAACACATATTTTATTAACATCCTATCTCTCTCTCTCTCTCTCTCTCTCTCTCTATATATATATATATATATATATATACATATATATATATATATATATATATATATATATATATATATATATATATATATATATATCCTGTTTACCTTTTCTTTTCATTATGACTTCTAGAGATCTAATAAAAATAACTACTTGGATTTTTTCATTCCTTCTGAAATAATTACTCTGCGTTTGGAGAAATGCTCAAATTAAAGATCTTAATTGGCTCGTAATTGTCATTTAATTACTTCTTTTCCAGGAACATAAAATAAAAGCCACGGAAAGTAGTTACTGAACGAGACTAGTATCATATAGAAACTGTTGGAATTAAAAAAAAATAAAATAAAAATAACATCATTAAAGAATAAGAATTCTTATTCAACTGAAACATGATGCGATTCGAAATAGAGAAGATATTTCCCGAGGCACAATAACATTTCCTGCAGGATGAAATGCGGTGAAAGGTCTAACTTGAAATATGAAATGTTTTTTTGAAATAAGACCAAATGTAATAAACGCGAGGAAGAAGTAATATCTACTGAGGACGTGTGGCTCACTCACGTGCGAACTTCGGGCATATATTAAAACTCCAAAGAGCATTCTCGTGTTTTGTCAAATTAACGGTGCGATATTCCTTCAACTTCTTTCAAAACATTTCTTTATATTTATTTTTTCATGCGCATAGGCAGCACAGAACCCAAGAAAACGTTATATCACTCAATTGAGTTTTTCTTCTGCTTGGAAATTATTACATTATTAACCCTCGGGAGCGCGAGCTCATTTCCTAACACGGGAACGCACGATGTATCTGAGACATACGAGAGGGGTCAATGTCAAGTAAATACGTACTAATCCATTAAAATCGTTTATATTGTTCTAATATAATATTTTTTTCAATTTTAATAGCTAAATTATTAAAATATTCTTTTAATTATTGTAAGGATAACCAATGAAGTATTTTTATATTTAATTTATAATTAAGAAACATACAATAAGATAATAAAGATTCTCTTTAATTGAATTAAATTATTACATATTTGGAAAACATACTGCTATATAAAAACATACTGCTATATAAAAACATACTGCTTTATAAAAACATACTGATATATAAAAAATGTTGTAACTGTTATGTTGAGTATACTAAAAATAAGTCAAATCATACAAACATTAAAAGAATAATAGAACTATATACAAATAATAATTCAAAAGAAGAACAAGGAAACTAAAAATAGAAGGAAGTTTATTGCTCAAGAAAGCACAAAAAAGTTATTGAGTTATCTCGGGGACGCGCGATATCTGAGAGATAATACTGTAATTTTAATACTCAAGTGGATATTTCAGACATAGTCATGCATTACCTAAGATGCAAAGGACCAAATAGAACCTAATAGAGACACATTTTTTTTTAAAAAAAAAAACGTATATAAGAATTAATTACCTGGGAACGCGCGATCTAGGCGCACGGTAGTGCGCCAGGCCAAGTTCCGGCCTAAGCATACTGTGTGTATATTAAAGGCGGTCTTAGAGCCGATTTTTAGTCTCTCATAACTTTCAACCAGGTAAAGATAAACTTATGAAATTTTACACAGGTATTATACTACTAGATGTGAGTAAAACTGGCAATTTTCATAATTCTCGAATAGTTTCTGAGATATAAGCGATCGAAAATCGGGATTTATAGGACTCACTCACTCACTGACTCATCAAAATTATTAGGCACTTCCCATGATGCTAGAGACTTGAAATTTTGCATGAAGATAGATATGAAGACGTTATTAAAGGAAAAAATCGAAAAATCGCGAAAAGTTGTGTTTGACTCCGCTTCCGGGGCGGGGGCGTGCCAGTTTTGTACTTCCTTCGGAAACCCATCATTCCGTCCGAAACCCATGATGTGGGGTATCAAATGAATTGTCTCGGTATGAAGAACCTATATCTGATGTTTTAAGAAACAATTATACGCATATAGGCTCGGTAAAAATCTTATACCAGCTGTCTGTCTGTATGTTTGTTCCTCTTACAAATCCGTACCGTTTGACCGATTTTGACCAAACTTGGGACACAGATGGGTCTTGATACGGGGAGAATCATAGGCTAGGTTAAATTGTCTATCAGCTGTCTGTCTGTCTGTTTGTTTCTTATACAAATACACACCTTTTGACCGATTTTGACAAAATTTGACACATATGTCGGTCTTTATCCGGGTAGTGTCATAGGCTAGTCAAAATCGTCTATCATCTGTCTGTCTGCATGTTTGTTCCTTACACAAATTCACAACATTTGACCGATTTTGACCAAACTTGGCACACAGGTAAGCCTTGGTCCGGGGAATGCACTAGGCTAGGTAAAAAAGGTCTTTCAGCTGTCTGTCTGTATGTTTATTCCTTATACAAATTCACACCGTTTGGCCTATTTTGACCAAACTTGGCACGCACGTAGGTCTTGATACGGGAGTGACATATTACCTATGACGTTTTCTACTTTTTGTTCCATCGGAAAGCCATCAATCCTTCTGAAACCCATCATGTGGGGTATCAAATGAATCGTCTTGGTAAGGAGAACCTATATTTGATGTTTCAAAAAACATTTCGACGCATCTTAACAAAAACAGTTGTGACTTCTTTCTTAAATGTAGTAAATAAAGTCGTAGGGGTTCACTGCATAATATACGTACTTCAAAGCAGATAATAAGTTTGTCAAATCGAGCCATCTAAATTACAAAGTTTAGGATCACAAACCCAAAATGTATCGTCTTTGTTCTTATATTTTTGTTGAAGGCCTTCTGCACTTTCCCTATTGTGATCTTTATCCTCGGGATAAGGTTCCTGTGTTTTACAGTGTAATAGTTTAGTTAAGAGAGCAATCAATTTGTCCTCTAGAGTAATGTCATCTGGAAGAGCTTCTAACTTTTCTAGTCTAGTGATTAGATGTATGAAGGTTGATTATTGGTATCAAATATCAAGCAGTAAGGAGAACCTTATGCAGAATCCAAAGACCCTGGTTTTATATGAAGTACAAAAGCCAGTAGGTATGCGGAAACTAAATTCTATTTAATACTTAGAAAAAAGTAATGAGATCCCCAAAAAAACATAAATGTGAAATAGAGGCCAAGTTCCTCCCCCCCACAAAGAAACACTCCCTTCCTCAAAAATATCCCCTCCTAAACCCCCCCCCCAAAACACCAACCATTCTACACTCCAAAAAAGTAGTATGAGTTGGTGCATTAAATGTACCATATTTTCAACCAAAAATATTTGCCAATACAAGAGATGATACAAGAAAGAAATGTCCAAGTTCATTACTTGGAAGACCTCATAGTTACTTACTAAGAACGGTAAAGACACTTCAACTGACCATTAAAAACAACAATAAAAATACTTATATCCAGTTACTATAATATCACTTTCCTCAACCAGGTATATTCTTAAACTTGGCAATGTTTAGTTTTTCTCTAAAGATAATTTCGGAACAAAAAAAAAAACATTGCCAAGTTTAAGAATATACCTGGTTGAGGAAAGTGATATTTTAGTAACCGGATATAAGTATTTTTATTGTTGTTTTTAAAGGTCAGTTGAAGTGTCTTTACTGTTCTTAGTACGTAACTATGAGGTCTTCCAAGTAATGAACTTGGACATTTCTTTCTTGTATCATCCCTTGTATTGGCAAATATTTTTGGTTGAAAATATGGTACATTTAATGCACCAACTCATACTACTTTTTTGGAGTGTAGAATGGTTGGCGTTTTTGGGGGGGGGGGGTTAGGAGGGGATATTTTTGAGGAAGGGAGTGTTTCTTTGTGGGGGCAGGAACTTGGCCTCTATTTCACATTTATGTTTTTTTGGGGATTTATCTAAGAAGCACAAATAGGGCAAAATCAGGCTTAACCTCATCTGACGAGCAACAATTAAAAACTGAAGTGACGGTAAAAATGAAAAAAGCAGCTATAAGTGACGGGAGCTGCCTCACTCTATCCTATCATAGCGTATTCCCGTGAGACGTTGCCCTTATGTATCTACTGGATACCGCGCGTTCCCGAGGGTTAAGGAGAACTTGTCTAGTTAGTTAAATGGAATTTGCATTTACAAAATTATTTATTTTAATATGCATGGAGAAGTCTCTATACGAATTTCTTAAACCTTCAAACACACTAAATGCGGGCGCGAAAAGGAGCAGGCGCATATACGCGGTATGGGCACTCGACACGATCGGCTTGACTCTTATGTCTTCGTGTTTCTTCCCTCTAAAAACGGTCAATGGTCGAAGGGGCATAGAAAGAGATTAAAACTTCATTTTTTAACAAATTTGAGAAAGGAAAAATATTAGAGAAGGAACGATTTGGGCCCCCGAGATTTGGAGCGCCGCGATCTTATCTCACAGATACGAGGAGAGCACTAGCCCACCCTTCACATCTGTGAAGATGCTCGTCAAGCACAACACTTAGCGGCTATTAACCCATTAGGGACAGAAACTTTTCCCCCCAAAATTGTTTTAAAACATTTATTGGTACTTCAGAAACATTTTTGGACAAATCGAAAATTGTTTTTAAAAATATTGACACCTTAGGTTTTGCAAAAAGTGGGTGTAGCCCTCAGGGCACTCATCGCCAGTAGACTAGATGGGAATCCCCAGAATTATGAGGCCTGGAGATCTGTACTTTTACTAGCCCGCTGGGCACTGATAGGTTAATGGAAAAAATGAAGAAAAGTCTTGAGTATTGATGTGCTGACTAGCAGATCTTGTACGGTTGGTTCTGCTAGTTTGTAGGAATTTGATATGCTTCCGTAGAGATGCTTTCCAGATACTCCGACTCCCCAAACGGTTTCGAGATATCTATAATAATAATAATAAATTTGTAACGTAAGTAAATTAGTAAAATACTTTAAGAGAGATGATATTTAGTAAGCCACATTTATATCTATCATTTATTCGGGACATCCCACTATGGTGTTTCACCAAATACTCGACATTTTAATGATCCATAATATGGACGTGTACCATGTGCGTGTTATATCCCAGGATCCTCATTCTAAACAGCTTATGTAGTAACATTCCTTTTAGGATTAAACCATATTCTACTATTCATGATTTGAATATAGTCTATGAAGTTCTGCTTCGGTAGAAGAAATTTTAATAAAGGTTTTTTTTCCATAACTGAATCATACGGCATTTTTTTTTTTAAATTGTGCCTTTCGACCAAAAATAATTCATCATAATACAGAGCATAATGTGAACTTGATTGTTAATATCCTTTGTCCATACATTCATTTCTGTATCAACACACTTTAATTTATAACATCTTGGCTGCATGGGATTGGTCATATATATCATCTAAAGTCCCTTTAAGTATTTAATTGCATGGAAATGAAAAAAAAAATAGAAAGTTAAATACCTTCCTTTATACTATAGTATGTATGGTAAAATTGAGTTGTAAACTTCAAACAATTCAGCATTTATTTGAAAGGAACACATAGATTTAGAATACACAAATGATTGTACCTAAATACCATTGGAACCAATTTAGGGCAATGTACAAAGGTCCTGAGTTTATCTGGTTATAGACATAATATGAACCCTTTTATGTATTACACTTGGTGCAGATAAGTGTTTGTGACAGGGAAATGGCTCAAGGGTTGGCGTGACTGTAGTCATAATGGCTGATAACCTATCCCACGTAATCTCTAGTAAATTCCAAAGGCTGGTTTTATGATTTGGAAATATTGATTTTCGGGCTTATGGAAGAAAATGTTTATTTGACCGGAAGATTTATAGCTTTTTGGCTCTAATTCGTACAGAATTAAAAATAGATAGCTTACTTAATTAGTTAGCCATTAAACCCTTTCATTGGTGTTTTTAGCGCGGTTCCTCCCTCCCCCATAGGGAGGAACCCCGCTGATAAGGTTGATCTCATGACGCAATCCAGAAGTGCCGAATAGAAAATTTTGCGTTTCAGAACCCCTAGAAACCGAAAATGATGGTGGTTCAAATTTGTGTGTATATATATATATAAATATATATATATATTTGTCTGTTCGCTCTCTAGGTCGAAGACGAATGGTCCGATTTTGATGAAATTTGGAACAAAAATCTTTCGTCTGATTTTAATGGTCAAGTTCATTAACCAGCAGAATCCGTGCACTGGAAGATGGCGTTTGGGGCGATATTCGCGCAAAAAAAAAATCGTAACGCTTACGTTTTTGAGTTCATAAGCTTGTAACTACTCGTTTTATGGGCTTCTTGGGCTAGGAAAACGAATGAAACCATTTTCAAGGCAATAGCTTTAACCGTTTTCGAGGAAATTGGAAAAATAGTTATTGAATACCGTTTTTGGTTTGGGTACTTAGAATCATGGGATACAATTGAAACATTTTCTGCATGCTCTACATTCATTAAAACTAATATGTTGAAATTTTGGTTACGTTTGGAGTTAAGGAATAAAATATTTTATTAACAGACATAAAAAGTTTTGGTATCTTTGTATACTTTCCTTAATATCTCGAAAAAGGTTAAGAACCTTGGTAAACTGAAGAATACCATAAGAAAGCTCACTAAATACTCTACAAAAAAGGTTCTGATGAAAATGTTGATTAGGCGATGTCAATCGGAGAAATAAGTGCTTGAAACTTTAAAGTAATTAATTTCGCTTATTCGAACTGTTCTTTTTGTCTGTTTTTATTCCTTGTTATTTTTTAATTACTTATATTTGGATAATGTATTTGAAAATTAAACAGGTTAAGAAAAATAAGAAAAGAAATTTAATGTTAGAGATATGGATTTCCAAGATATAGCTTTTCAACTGCCTAGCGGAGTCCTTCCTAGGGAGGGTTGGCCGATCCATCCAGGTAAGATCGTAAATCAAGACCTTTCAAGAAATGTGGACCCAAAATAATAACAGCTTCTATTTTAATCATTCTAAATGAGTCTAGGGATAAGAACAGAACCGCGCTAAGATGATGCAGTTCCTGCGAGTTGGAGATTTTTTTCACATTCACGATTCTTCAAATAAAAATATTTATAATAGAATAATTACAAAAGAGTAAAATTAATCACCAATGATATTATGATAATTACTATACTGAGTATTAGTAATACAAAATTTTCTAGATTAGCTTCTACCCTAGTCAATTAATCTTTTATTTGGCTCTAGCCTATATATAATCGTGGAATTTGAAGTAAACCTTATAACCTGATTCAAAATGAATTCTATTGATAAACTTTAAGCAAAATATTTGACCCATGTACTGCAATGGCGACTCTCCTGTCTCGAATGCTTGCCTTGCTGAATATTTTTAGCGTACTCTAACTGGCAGATAAATACGCGTAACAGCTATAGTTCAGCAGTGACCTAGTTACGGCAATGTATTCGGTAAGCTTAGTGCTAGGTCTGTCCATTTTTGTATGGAACGTATGGAACAATAAATTTGGGATTTGATGAGATGTTGAATTTAGCTGATGAGATGATGAATTATACATGCTGGAGGCATTGCTTTTTTTTCATAAATGAGCTGATTCCTCAAGTAGTGTGTAGATGCAGGCAAATTCGATTGACATACGGAGCTCTATTTAAAATATAAAGTATTTACAATCTAAGATTGTCTTCTACCGATGGTAATGCCATCGGCCATGTTGATTACTGCTGGCTGTCTCCATTCCTGCTCTGTTTTCTCGTGATTGTTCGTGTCGCCGTATATGTCTGTATAAAAGTGTCCCGTTGCAGGCCACAATGGCCCAGAAGGGCAGATACTGTAAAGTTATCTGATTCTTGACCATACGGCACACTAGGGTGATAGTGTGGTCAGTACTATGCTCCGGCCGCCTAATTTTTCCCTTTGCAATTACTCAATTATTAATTAATGAAAGCCTGGGTGAGCCTTGGTAAGCGACGACACTTCAAGGTAAAATTCTTTAGTGCGCGCTCGGGTTTTGAATCAGGGTCCTCCAGAGTCGAGTGCTCTATTACTGAGCTAACCTCACTCACTATATATATATATATATATATATATATATATATATATATATATATATATATATATATAATCATAAAAAAATAAATAGTAATGGATTAGTTCACTCATAAATTTATAATGTCAGTTAATTCATTCTAAGTATTCTTGACTTATTTTGTTTGATTTTAAGCTTACAAATAATGTGTAATTATAACTAATTTCATCTCTTGTCCGATACATTATGCTAAGCTCTAGTGTACCAAATGGACTACTTCTAAATTTGACACTTGAAATCAACCTATTTACGATTGCGTACTGAACATGATAATGCAAATTGAAAAAAAAACAATAACTCTAAAAATGTCAGGCACCAGGTAGTAACTAATAAAATATGGAGCATTTACAAAACCGTGTACGGGTCAATAATCCAAATTTTTTTTTTTTTTTTTTTTTTTTTTTTTTTTCCCGGCGCATCTACTTCTAGGTCATTAGCGCCGACATCCAGGGTATAGCGAGGAATTTTCCCAACGAGCCCTGAGATGAGAAAATTCCTGCCGGAGGTGGGGAGCGAACCCACCATCTCCCGCTTATGAATCCAAGGCGCTAACCATTAGACCACGGGAGACCCCATTTTTTTTTTTTTTTTTTTTTTTTTATTATTATTGCTATTTTATATTGTATATTATTATTATTTTTTTATACATAGTGACCCTATCTGTATGAATGATGTAAAGTGAACAAAAAATGAAACTTCTCTGAAAAGTTGGAAAAAAAAGGGAACAAATTTCATGACCTTCATGCCGAAACTGTATGTATGAGCAGCAAATAATACCATCGAAAAATGTAAAAAAAAAAACGTAATATTAATAAAAAGAAAAAACAAATAAAAAAAAAAAACAAACAATGAAAGCAATACCAAAAATACGTCGTTTACCTGTACTTTCGGCTAGATTAGTTATAATTGTTAGCGCAAATTAGTCCAGGAGTATGAATGATTGGTCACATGGATTCTTCTTTACGTAGTAGGACATTGACAGCCACAAGGTTTTGTGTTTCAAACACATCAAACTATATATATATAGTTTTATATTATAAAACTGAAACTAATTTGAATGAATGGAAATATTATAAGAAATATTGCGGGCTCTAGGAAGTTGTTTAGAAAATTAAATCCTCTTAGAGTTGAGAAAATGGAAGTGATCAGAAGAAGACTTCCCGTGATCAGAAGAAGAGACCCCAGCAATTTTGAAAGAATATCACCTATGTTTGTCTTTTGATTAAAAATAAATGATATTATTTCCAAATATGATGTTTGCATTGGTTACGCTATTTATTTATTTAAATTTTAACGTCCACTTATAAATGACAAGGTTACACTATTTTACAACAGTTTACTTTCTTCTTTCATAACTCTTATCTGTAAGCTCTTAAGCATTAACTTTATATGTTTTTTCCAATTCCTATTTTTAGCTGTTCACCAGTGAAATTTGCGTGCATTTCAGTGGTACTTCAGCGAAGCGCTTCATTAGTTATAAGAGAATAAAATATTTGTTATTTATTAAAAGTATGGAATTTATTCTTTGCATTTAGTTTATTATTTTAATCGACAAAGACACACGTTCTCCTTTTAATCCTTGTAAAAGGCTATTACATTACGTCGCTGAAAAATGTTTTTAGGAAAGAACTACAAACAATATTTTCCGGAAAATGATTTAAGAAGTGTAATATGTTGTGTAAAATGCTTTCCTTAGTTCTTCTTGATAAATTTTTCGAGTGAGTTTCGAAGTTACATTATCAAGTTATTTTCGCTTTGATCCAGTAGAATCATTGGAAATATAAGATTTTTGCTTCCTTTTGTTTAGCTTTCGGGGATAGTCTGTCATTATATGTTTGAAAATGTCATCTATGTTCCCTTAATTTTAGCACAACGAAAATAAAGCATATGTAATCGCAGAAAAATAAAGTATAATTGTAGGAGTGTGTATTGGTATGTGCGCGCGTGATTTTGAGTGTTTTTATAAAATGAGTTTGATTTTATTTTGGTAGTTAGTTTTAGAATAAGTGTCCGTGTCATTCTTGTAATATTTTTTTTTTTCATTTATAATTTTTGTTTTCGTACTTCAGTTTTAAATTTTGAATTATTTTCGTTTGCAATTTCTCAATTTTCATTCATTTATCAATAAGTGTATAGTTATTACAACTACCGCAATATGCATTTATTATTTGGTATGAATAATTCCCACTTATTTCCCATTTTTTCACAATATTCCTCATTATTATTACTATATATTTACGCCTATTAATTTGTTATATATGTAAATAAATAACATGCATAATACAAATAATATGTATATATATATAGGGGAAGGTGTTGTACCTTTGACCACTTTGCACAATTTAATTTTTTTTAGGTTGAATATTAAGGCTAAATTCATTTTTTTTATTTCATTGTAATTAGCATTCTATTGCTTATCATATTTAATTTTTTCAAGGTTCTAGCTTTACATTTAATATTTTTAATTCATTTTTTAAAAAATAATCGTACAGTGGTCAAAGGTACAACATGTAGTTGTACCTTTGACCATGGGGTGTTGTACCTCTGACCACGTAAAAACAACTCAGCAGTACAGAAAAAAAATTGTATTCAGTAATATTGTAATTAATTGTTAGTTTAATAAAAACAGGACAAGGATGTAAGCATAATAAAAAAGATATTATTGATAATATGTTATGCTTAATATGCTGAAAAATCAAGTCCAATCGATAAACGTTTTGACTGTCAGCCAGATCCACTAGCAATGGTAGGGTACGGGAGTTTAGCCACAATGTCTTCTATATCAATATCATACAAATTTTCATCTTCTTCGTAAACTTGTCACTTTCGGTTGTTTTTTTTTTGTCTCCTTCAATAATTAGCTTTTCAGGAATATCTGTCAGGACACGAGGTTTCTCTTTAGGCCGGCCCCTATTTGACATTTTCCTTGCCTGCGCTTTTGGATGAGGCCTTACAACTTGAAATGTAACGATAAGGGGCGATAGGTCCGAACTGCTACACTGAGGATTGATAAAGTCAGTTTGAACTTATTTCATTTATTATTTTTTAAATTCTTTGAACAATTGAAGCAACCAATATTAATTATTTTTTAACATGTTGTAGCATAAGAACAAAAAAGTTGAATTATGAAAAAATTACTCAGGTGTGTTGTACCTTTGACCTGGTCAAAGGAACAACAACTAGTCGTGGTGAGAGGTACGTACAACACCCAGGTAGTACAAATTAAAAAGCATGCTACAAATTTTAGGATTGAGATAAATTAATTTCAGAAGCTACACCATATTTCTTATTGTAATAGCTACTTTTGCAACAATCCTCTTTGACTTGAATAATCCAAAGTAGGTTACACAAGCCCTCTAGTGAAGGAGCTAAACACTAATTACACCAAAATTTATAAAATGTTGCTACATGCCGCCACAGCCCCGGTGGTCATGGGTACAATATGGTCAGAGGTAGAACACCTTCCCCTATATATATATATATATATATATATATATATATATATATATATATATATATATATATATATATATATATATATATACGTTTGTGTTTATGTAATCAAACATATGTTTATACAATTTTCTAAAATATGTTAGACCCCCTTGACGGAATACATATACGTAGTTGACTTATTGAGATGGGATAAATTTTCTTTGTTTAATATTACCACATACAAGAAGAGTACCCCAATTTTCATTTGATGATTCTAGACGTTAAATATTAGAAGTCACTCTGAAGGAGAGGGCGACAAAAATATGTTTTTAAAATGATGAGGAATAAGGGGAGAGAGCGTGGGAAGATTGCAATTTCAGTAGTAGCACTTTAATATCCCCTATACATTCATCACTAGAGCACTCGCCAGTCCTCGGCACCATATGGAGGCAGATGAATTGTCACTTGGAAAACATTAATGGGCACATAATACACAACCAGTGCCTTCTCCTTCCTATAGTCTAGAAGATAAAACGTTTAATTAAACTAAATAATTACACCATTGAGTAAAGTGCCTATTAAAAAGAAATGCCAATGTTGCTTAATATTTTTTATCGTTCTTTACCTTCCTCGAAAATTAGGAGAAAACTCGCCAATTACCTTGAAACATGCCGGGTTGAAGAGTATATGTTTCATAACCTATATATTAAGAAAATATCAGTATATCGAAATTTAGGTATAAATATTTGTCTGTTCGCTATCTAGCTGCACCGAATATGGTCTGAAATTGATTAAATTAGGTAGGTACTAAAATGCTATTTGGTATAAATAGACACTCGTTTCTTCTATCCCTCCTCTACCGCATAATTATGACAACCAATTGTACATAAATATATTAAAAAGAAATCAACTTTTTTAATTAGCAGAATCTTTCACTACAACAATATTTTTCGGTGAAATTCGATCTTACGTAAAATTACAGAGTTATGTTAAGAAAATTTTAAAATAAACTGATGGGCTGCAATTAGTTTTTTTTTTTTTGTGTGTGTGAGATTAACATAAATTAAAGCATGAACTCCGACTTACAGAAACTGGTTTTAACATAACCTTTTTTTCTAGTTGTGATTTGGAACAAAAACGAAGGGGATTGCATACGAGCTTATATTTTTCCATCAATTCTGCGTATTCAAGCATCATTTTTGCCATCCACTTACCGATATATCTAATAACAAATAATGTTTGTTTATATTTATTCTATTACAAAAGGAACCAAAATTTAAAACTGAAAGTTGTAAAGTGGTATATATAAATATATATATATGTATATATATATATATATATGTGTGTGTGTGTGTGTGTGTGTGTGTGTGTGTGTGTTTGTGTGTGTGTGTGTGTGTGTGTGCGTGCGCGCGCGTGTGTGTGTGTGTTTGTGTGTGAATATATGTATGTATATGTATATGTAGATATGCTAGACCAAACATTAACAGAGTTAAAACCAGAACCCAGTGCGACTACAATAATAGGTGGTGACTTTAATTGTCGCCCTGGTATCCAGGATCCCCTTCCAGATAATCTTGACTCCTACTATCTCAATTTCTATCACGATTCTTATGATAAGCTTCTAATACGAGGGGGCGTATTTTAAGCGATTTTATGTTTAATCACGGATTTGTCCTTATCAATGGGAGAACACTAAGTGATACTCCTGCTGGGTTCACATCCTTCAGTCCCGTCGGAAACAGCGTCATAGATTTAGTTTGGTGTCAATTACCTAATATAAATTCTATCTGTGACTTGGAGGTCTTACAAACTGTTCATACTTCCTCCTATTTGCCAGTATTATTAACGCTCAACATAAATAACTTTCCTCAAAGAACTAAAATATTACCAGAAATTCAAACTAAAACTTATTTCAAATGGTCCGCCAATAAAACTAAAACTTTTATTGATGTAATGATGGCTAATACACAACAAGGATCTGCAGGAGAATCAGTCGATTCTATGAATGATACGCTCATTAATACTATTAAAGATGCCGCTGAGGTATCAGATATGAAAGTTATTCATACGTATACAAAAACAAAGCCGCCCTATCGGAAAAATAAATGGTTTGACAGAGAATGCCTAGATATCCGGGAGAAACTAAAATTTTACTTGAAGACCTGCTGAAGGAATCATATCTCGAAATCAGACTTAAATAAATATATTTTGTTAAGGAAAGAATATATATTAGGGATGGTAAAAAATTTTGGGATACTGTAAATAAAATTAACTGGAAAAATACAACTTGTAATTTCATTAGCCCTGATAATTGGGAGAATTACCTTCAATCAGTTTACAAAGCTACAATAAGCCAAGATACAAACTTTTATGGCGTTACACACCCATTGCTTGATTCCTATATCTCTCAAGAGGAAATCCAGCAAAGCTTGCATTCTTGTAAGGTTGGTTCATTACCTGGAGGATTTTTTTAATAGAATCCTATCAGAGGAAACATTTCCCTCGAGCTGGTAAATCTACATATGTCTATATATACAAAAAAGGAGACAAACGTGATTCCATAAATTATCGTGGGATTGGCAAATTCTATCCTGAAGGTCTTTACCCAGATCTTATTAAACCGATGTTTGATATGGGATGAAGATGTTAAGGTCCTACCTGAATGTCAGAACGGTTTTCGCAAAGGCAGGGGTTGCATGGACAATGTTTTTATTTTGACAGCCATCATTCATATGCACTTAAGACTGGATAAAAGATCTGTTTATGTAGCTTTCATTGATTTTAGAAGGGCGTTTGATTCCATACCTCATTCTTCTCTCTGGCATAAGCTTCATGTGCTAGGAACGAGCCCAAAAATCTTGCGGCTACTTATGAAACTATATAATAGCGCCACCGTTCCAATAAAACGAGGATCCGAAATTACTTCTAAAATAAAGGCAACTTGCAAGTTTGCTTGCTTTCTGTCGGATATAGAGGTGTTCTTCAGAAACAAAGGAGCTAGTGGATTAAGTATAAATGGGAATGAAGATATTATGGCATTATTGTACGCTCATGATTTAGTTATTTTGGCGGACTCCCCAGTTGACCTTAAAAATAAATTAGCTATCTTAGAGGAATATAGCAGCTTGAACTATTTATCGGTTAATATATCAAAATCAAAAATATTGAAATTTCACAAAGACATATGCAAAAATTACTCCAAATTCTATTATTCTGGTCAAGAAATTGAGCAAGACAAGAAGTTTGTTTATCTCGGTGTTTTGTTCTCGTCGTCAGCACTATTTCTAGAGGAAACAATTTATGCAATTACAAAATTTAAATCTGCAATATCTACTGTTTTCAAAATTTTGGTAGGGTCAAAATGTCACGACTGGGATGCCACAACTAAACTCTTCCACGCATTAGCTAGATCCAATTTAGTGTTGCAGCTCCAGTTTTGTTATTGTTTGAATATTCGTATTTTTCCTCCTGTTTATCTATTTTTAAATATATTATATAGTCTATAAATATAAATAACTAGGCTATATACAATATTTTGTATGTATTATGATTGCCAAAACAATATTTATTTAAATAAGTTAATTTTGTAAATTATTAATTAAGTTATAAATATTATTAAGATATTGGTGCATGTTAAATAAAAATTAGATTAATGCATGACCATAGTAATACTAACGTTAGTTATACTAATTACATTATATAAGGCCTACTCCTCGCTATGGGGAAACCTTACAAGCGATAAACAAAATTAAATAAAAAAAAATATGTATGTATACTCACAGAAGTCAATGTTAGCTTTTTTCGCGGCCTAGGGGTTATATAAGCTCCTGATTCGGTCAACGTCAGATTTAATGACAAAATGGTATGTTGTTACCAATTCCTCATATATCTCTGATTTGGAGAAATCGGTTTGTAGTATATCTCTTATAATAATGACTAACAACTAAATAAGTAACAATTAGTAAATTTCATATAGTAATATTAGAGTTTCGCATTATTTTATTTTTTACTCTATATCAGAAAAAAACACATTATCGAGTATAAACTGAACAGTTTGTTTTATCCAGGAGTCTTGTTGCATAAAAACTATTCTTCATGGGACTATTACCTATTTTTTTTTTTTTTTTTTTTTTTTTGTGTTTAACGGCGTATCAACATTAGGGCTATTAACGCCGGACTGTCCTACAGGTTGCCACCCTTTTCTATAATGCCAACAGCACGTCGTCGGTCACCCATTCAGGTACTCGCCACGCCCGACGTTGCTTAACTTCGGTGATCGACGGGAACCGGTGCATTCAACGTAGCTATGGCCGTTGGCTATTATTACCTATTAATTTAAGATTATAAGTGTCGGATAGTTATGGGTCCTCGTCAGGTTCATCAACATTTGAAGAGGATGTAAATATGTTTTTGAAGATTACTTTTTAGTTTATAAAAAAATTCATAGTGTATTACAACTGGAATGTATAGTGAAATGAATGAAGAAAAACTATTGATTTGATATCACACCGGCTGGTTTCACGAATCCCATTGGTTTAGTAATAGCTTGTATGTGGACTAACTCCCCACATGCGAAGTGTATAGGGAGAATCCTAACATACCCCTGTTCAGGAATTGTGGTTTCCTAATATCCATTCCTTGCCCACATCCTATCCTCTTCTACTCGATTGGTGAGTTACTTCACACTCAGACAAGATAGTTTAAATAGTTGTTTTTTTTTTTTTTTTTTATTTTTTATAAAATAGGCAGGTAGTTGGCTAATAAAATACAAAACAGCCATCTTGACAGTCAACACATAAATTCTAAACAATAAAATATACCCTACACATTTATCTCTATAACAATATTTAACCTTTCCACGCATAAAAAAAATTAAATCATATTACATTAATAAAAAATCTAATCATATTACAGTATGTTCATACCTTCCTTTAAGAAAATACATATCCTAAAAAAACTAATGTTAAAAGAAAGAGGCCAAGTTACAGGCCCCTCCCAAATGATGGTTACTATAATGATCGGATTTATTATTTTATCTGTCATTTAAAGGTTCAAGCCCTTAGGTCAACGATTAAGAATTATTATAAGATCTTTGACGATATATAAATGATCTGGTTTTTATGAACTCTAAGTAAGTTAAAGCGGCCATGGCCGTATGTAAGTTAACCTGTCCTATTTTTATAAGTATGTAAGTTGGCCTCTTTTTTTTCGACGTTAGTTTTTTTTTTTTTTTTTTTTTTTTTTTGGTGTCTCCGCTTGCAATAGCTTTTAGTCTCATATTTTATGTTTATTTCCATTTATTTCAGTCAACTACATATGTATATCTGTGATGATTACTTATTTAAATTGTCCTTTTTAATTTCCTAAAACATGTAAAACCTAGGATAGAAAAAAAAAGGCAAATAATAATAAATAAATACTTCTTGTGTATGATCTCACTGTGATCTATCGAATACTACATGGAGACAAATTTCTAGAAGGATGTACCTACTGATCAACTTTGATAAGAGCGAAACAAACAGTGGGATCTGAAAGAGAAATAAATAGAAATTTCTATGCAGTTAAACCCTGCCCAGAATAATATTTCCTTCATAACTGTATATTCCAAGGGTTAATGCCATAGCGGAATTATGAAACTAAATTTTTCTACAAGCGACAAAAAACTAAAATATAATCTAAAAATAGCGAAGAGAGAATGTTGTTTTTTGTAGGATGTGGTTGTTTGTTTTCTTATTATTACAGAGAAAATATTTCCAAGCTATTGCCTTTTAAAGTAGCTTTCCCCTTTTTCTGTTTTTTATCCTGCTAAAATAGTTTTGTCTCGTTGAACTCGAGATTTACCGTAAAATGGGGTCACTTTAGTACTGTGTGGTGAAGTTGGTACACACCTATAGTGCTTATATATGCTTATATATTTCTCATACAAATATAATTGTCTGTTCGCCCTTTTTGGGCGAAGTTTGACCCATTGGTATCAGTTAAATGAAAATATCCTAGCATCGTAGGTTTTTACCACTTTCGACTCACTGTACTAACGTAATCCCATTTTATGGTACTTCGAATTAGGATAAAATGTAAAAATTTTAATTAGTCCTTAAAAATTTATTTATCTAATTTAGGATTTGAAAAAGAGCTAGATAGCCGATATTAGCTCTGTGAAAGTTAATTTAAAAAGATTACACTAGTGACACCCTCTAATAAATAATTCAAATAATTAATCACTTGTTTTAATCAGAAATTTATACGATTTTCTAAGTCATATTATCAATACAAATTGTACCTGTAAGCCTAGCAACGCAAAACCTTAACTGCAAAGATATTTTCGATTCGGTAGGTAGATTCTCCTTGTTAACTAACTCGACCTTTTTTTGAACACAATGTATTTTTAGCCGTAACATTCAGAACATTTTTGAGACTGCTTCAGATTGAAGTCCCTTACATACAAACAAATTTGAATCACGGATATTTGTATCACCTAAGTTGGCTTAAAGGTTGACATTTTTAGGACATACACAATAGAACAATGACCGAAGTGCACCGTACCCAAGAGGGTATAAGTAACAAGAAATCTAATCTAATCAAAAGTTGTTCAAATTGTCATCAGCACCTCTGGATTGTGTGGTGGGTTTGACGTCATAAGCACGTTTTCTCCATAACGAGTAAGAAAGAAAACATACGAAAATTCGAAGCGATACATTACGATATGATGCACGTTTGTATCAGGATTATAATTACACTGATGATTACCTTGCACG
Organism: Gonocerus acuteangulatus; assembly: GCA_946811695.1. Classification (NCBI taxonomy): domain Eukaryota; kingdom Metazoa; phylum Arthropoda; class Insecta; order Hemiptera; family Coreidae; genus Gonocerus; species Gonocerus acuteangulatus. Next base: position 67,458,253 of record OX328124.1, read on the forward strand.
TCAAGCTCATCAAGCAACAAAAAATGTGCAATGGGAATGTCACAGCGGAATTCCCATACTCGGACAAACGTTGTTTATTTATTTATTTTTTTTTTGTCTGTGTGTTAGACGGCGAATCAACACTTGGGCTATTAATGCCGGCCTGTCTATAGGTTGCCACCCTTTTATAATGCCGACAGCGCGTGGTCGGTCACTCATTCAGGTACTGACCACGCCCGACGTTGCTTAACTTCGGTGATCAACGGGAACCGGTGCATTCAACGTGGCTGTGGCCGTTGTTTATTATTGCTACGTTCCACAAAGTATATTTGAGAATAATAAAGTTATAGCCAACGGCCATAGCCACATTCAATACACCGGTTCCCATTGATCACGCTCCGTCCCAGGTGGTTCTAATAGAAAGGAAGTGAAACCAATCGAAAGCTGAGTAAATTTACTATAAGGCTAGTTGAGAGTGAACCTAAACGTGAGTGAATTTAAGTATGTCTATCATACCAAAAGAAAGCAATTTTAAATTTCCTGACATTTTCTTGATATTTCTTACCAGCGTTACTCTTCAATGGGCAGGATCTGAGATTTCCGGGTTTAGGAAGAACTTCATCATTTAACCAGCGATTATTACTCTAAAAACCACGTTTGTCTCGAAAAAGCAATAAAACGACGTTTTCTCCCTTATGTGTGAGAATTCGGAAAATCGCCACGTGAGATGTTTTGCTCCCCTAAGGGTCCTCTATCATCTCTCACAATTTGACTAGACATTTACGGGACACCTTGTATAAACGGGCAATAGAAAACACTCCTCCTAACCATACACAATGTTTAATTCTCATCATTGATATGTACACATAAATGGTTGATGTAGTATCATGCTATACCAAATGAGGAGTTATATTTGATATGGCGTGTTAAACTAGGATACAAGAAATTTCAAAGCCATTATAACTGGCATATTGCTGAACGATATGTACAAATTATTATAATAATTGCAATTATTATTCAACCGAATGTTTTAATACTGATGACTGAATGTGCTAATACAGACTACCAGAAACTGAAGGAAGTTTATATATATATATATATATATATATATATATATATATATTTATAACACCAAACAATGGCTTTAATTATTTTTATGTTCCAGCAACATAGCCACAAGCAACTTCATTTTTATTTCCTTTTATATTCTGGCGGTAATGCCAGCCACAATTGCAGAATGAATTACTGCCCCTAAAGCTGGAGATCATAAAAACGGTATGCTATTTTATGGTCTAAATATATAAAAGGTTGACCCAGAGAGATAAAAAATCTCCCTCGAGGCCTTATCCGACTCTTGCCACACTAGAAACTATTCTTGAAAAATATCTCTTATACCTTGAAAAAAGTAAATAATTTTCTTATTCTTTCATGTAACAAATACCGGAGAATCAATGCCTTAGATGACTTAAATATATATGATAACTTAAATATATACAAATTATACCGAACATTACAAACAAGTACTACAAATCGTTATTCTATTAATATTTGGAGAAAATAGATTTTCTTCTAATTCTTGTTTTAGAAAATTTATGCATTTTGATACTGGTTACTTGCCCACGTCTCAGGTGTCCCCAGTATTCAGCCGAATACCTTCCTTATTAGAAAGGATTCTAGGATAACCTGGAGTTTACCTTACGCCATCCAACCACATCCTGCTATTAGAAGGGAGGATTGGAGGAAATCAGGCGTGGCTTGTGATATCTTGAGGATAGAAAATTCCATCGATGTCACTCTCAATATTATAATTACACTATTTTTGTATCACACCACGAAACTTCACTACCTTAGTAGATCTCAGGGTCTCTTTCTATTAGACATCTTGGAGGAAAGGAAGGATCATTTGTGCTGAGAGAGAGAGAGAATATGATTGTTATTTTTGACATAGGAGGGTAAAATCAATGACGGCTACTAGAATTTAATGATTATTCAAATATGACGGAATTTTAGAGAAGACGAACCTCTCGTAATATTATTTTGTAATCAAGCAAAATACAATAACGCTTATAATAAGTTTTTGTTACTATTCTTTTTTTTAAATGTATTATGTATACAACTACGTTCTTCATTTTTTTTTTTTTTGTTTTCTTATTTTAAAATGGTTTGAGCCTACTTTTTATCAAAAGTAAGTTATTGAAGCATTTTAGGTACTCATTTTATCACAGACTTTATGGGTAATCGAAGGTTAAATATTATTAAGAATAAAAAACTGTTAAATGAAGCAGTATTAACTAAAATACTTGGTTAACCTAAAAGAAGTGGGATATTATTGTCTATAATCATTGATTACTGCAAAGTAAAAACTTAATTATCATTTTAAAAAAATAATATGTATCTCTAATAAGCGAAGCACAAAATTCGAGGGAAAGGATAGGACGGGCCACGAAGTCCCGTACTATTTGTCTAAAGGCCTATTGAAAAATACCTAACATACCAGCCCATTAAAAAAGTCCGACTCGCAGGAACTTCGTCATCTTAGCGCGGTTCCAGTTTTTTTTTTTTTTTTTTTTTTTTTTTTTTTTTTTTTTTTTTTTTTTTTTTTTTTTTTTTTTTTTTTTCTTTTTATGGTACATCTACATCTAGGTCATTAGCGCCGACATCCAGGGTGTAGCAAGGAATTTCACCAGCGAGCCGTGGGATGATAAAATTCCTGCCGGAGGTTGGGAATCGAACCCACCATCTCCCGCTTATGAATCCAAGGCGCTAGCCATTAGACCACGGGAGACCCCGGTTCCTGTTCATATCCCTATTCTCATTTGAAAAGCATAGAATAGAAACAGATAATATTTTCCTCGGCCTTTGTTCAAAGGGTTTTATGGCTGGCTATACCTGGGGTCAGGTCCGCAAGACCCTAGAATCCTCTTCTACCGATACTTCATTTCATACGTTTCAATGAATTGGAAAATATCAAATATTTTCACACATTCCTGCGTTCTTTTACTATAGTAATAATTCTACAGATAAAATCAATTAAAAAATAAAATAAAAAAAACAACAGCATAAAGGCAATTGAAAATATTCAAAAGACGTCAACGAATATTTTTCTCTTGGCAAGCTATATTTCTAACAATGAATTGTTTTTCTTATTTTGCCTAATCTGTTTTATTGTAAAATACATTATCCAACTATAAGCAATTAAAAAATAACAAGGAATAAAAACAGACAAAAAGAACAGTTCGAATAAGCAAAATCAATTACTTTAATGTTTTAAGCACTTATTTCTCCGATTGACATCGCCTAATCAAAACTTTCATCAGAACCTTTTTTGTAGAGCATTTAGTAAGCTTTCTAATGGTATTCTTTCGTTTACCAAATTCTTAACCTTTTTCGAGATATTAAGGAAAATATACAAAGTTACCAAAACTTTTTATGTCTGTTAATAAAATATTTTATTCTAACCCTTCCTTAACTCCAAACGTAACCAAAATTTCAACATATTAGTTTTAATGAAAGTAGAACATGCAGAAAATGTTTCAACTGAATCCCATGATTCTAAGTACCCAAACCAAAAACGGTATTCAAAAACTATTTTTCCAATTTTCTCGAAAACGGTTAAAGCTATCGCCTTGAAAATGGTTTCATTCGTTTTCCTAGCCCAAGAAGCCTATAAAAAGAGTACTTACAAGCTTATGAACTCAAAAACGTAAGCGTTACGATTTTTTCTGCGCGAATTTCGCCCCAAACTCCATCTTCCAGTGGGCGGATTTTGCTGGTTAACGAACTTGACCTTTCATATTGGACGACTGATTTTTGTACCAAATTTCATTAAAATCGGACCATTCGTCTTCGAGCTAGAGAGCGAACAGACAAATATATATATATATATATATATATATATATATATATATATATATATATATATATATATATATAAATATATACATATATATATATATATACAAATTTGAACCACCGTTATTTTCGGTCTCTAGGGGTTCTGAAACGCGAAATTTTCTTGTCGGCACTTCCGGATTGTTTCATTGTATCAACCTTATAAGCGGGGTTCCTCCCTATGGGGGAGGGAGGAACCGCGCTAAAATGGCAGAAAACGTACCTCTCGGACCGTTACGTCTTAGACATTTATCACACACTATTTTACTTATTGTAAATATATTATATATTTTTAATTAGTAATCCTGAGTGTATTATATTAGTCTTTTTAGCATTTTCTGGTGGTTCCACTAACGAAAGAATTTCTGAATAATTTATTTTTATCATCATCGATCCTACTTGGATTGTTAATAAGCTTGTGGGCTCAATTTCTGATTTTTTCGCCACGAAACGTTAGTATATTTCCTTCCTATAAGAAAAAAGGTCCGACTCGCAGGAACTGCGTCATCATAGCGCGGTAGCGTACATATCCCTAGAGTTATTAGCAAAGGAGTAGAAGTAGGTTTTGATCTAAAGCATTAGGTAAACAGTGACGAAACCCCGTTGAAAAGAACAAAGCTAACAATTATAAAGTTTTAAGCACTTATTTCACGGATTGACATTGCCCCTTCGAAAATTACATCTAAACCTTTTTTGTAGGGATATTATCCAGCTTCCTAATGCCTGTTCACAAAATATTTTATTACTTGTACTTCCTTAACTCCAAACGGAACCAAAATTGATCCATATAAATTGAATCCCAAGTACCCAAATCGGAAATGAGTCACTACTTGTTTTATCATTTTTTTTTAAAAACGGTAACGGATATCGACTTAAAAATTCTTTCATTCGTTTTCCTATGCCAAGGAAACTATAATATGAATACTGGCAAGCATATGAACTCGTAAGCGTTACGATTTTTTTCAAGTGAATTTCGCTCCAAAAACCATGTTCAGGTGGACGGATTCTGCTGGTTAACTTGACTAGACGAAAGATTTGTACTAAATATCATTAAAATCAGACTATTTTTTAGCTATCAGACTATATATATATATATATATATAGCACTTTATTATATATAAAGTGGTCAAAGGTACAACACCTTCCCCTATATATATATATATATATATATATATATATATATAGGGGAAGGTGTTGTACCTTTGACCACTTTGCCAAATTAAATTTTGTTTGGCTTGAATATTAAAGCTAAATTATTTTTTTTTTTTATTTCATTGTAATTAGCATTCTATTCCTTATCATATTTAATTTTTTCAAGGTTCTATCTTTACATTTAATATTTATAATTAATTTTTAAAAAAATAATCGTACAGTGGTCAAAGGTACATGTAGTTGTACCTTTGACCATGGGGCGTTGTACCTCTGACCACGTAAAAACAACTCAGCAGTACAGAAAGAAAATTGTATTCAGTAATATTGTAATTAATTGTTAGTTTAATAAAAACAGGAAAAGGATGTAAGCATAATAAAAATGATATTATTTAGGTATATTATGTTATGCTTATGTTGAAAAATCCGATCCAATCGATAAATGTTTTAACTGTCAAGCAGATCCACTAGGAATAGTAGGGTATGGAAGTTTAGCCACAATGTCTTAAACATCAATATCATACAAATTTTCATCTTCTCTCATGTATTCCACGTTGGAGTAACCCTCCAGCGTGGGAGTTTATTTATCTACGTATGCCATCCTTTTTCATCTTCTCTCGTAAACTTGTCACTTAAAGTTTGTTTTTTCAAATATTGGATCTTAAACATTGGACATTTAATACCACAGATATCTTACTAAATATGTAATATTCGTTTTACTTTTATTTTTAAAAAGGAAAAAAATTCCTTATTAAATTAAAAAAACAAAACATATTTTTCTAATTGTTACTGGTCATCGACGTAACTCACAACATTTATCAGACGAATCAACGTCACTTTCTCCTGAAGAAATTTCGGTGTCAGTATCAGAATCTGCACTGTCATTAGAATATTTTTCTTTTTATTAGTAAGTAGTTAATCTAGAGTAAGTAAATCCAAATATCTCGTGTATTATACTTAATTTCAAATAATTAAAATCCTTTTATTTTGTATATATATCGTATCTCGTCAAAAATATATTAAATGGTAGTGTCTTCAGGTGTATTTACCCGCAGAAGCCTTGGTAGGTATAGATACAAAAAGAACCCTGCAGCAATGGAGTCATGCATTTGGCATAAGCTTTAGGGACCAGAAAAACGTGAGTATCTTTAGATCTTTTGGAAGGGCCTTTAATCGCTTTAAAATATTTAGAGATAAACATCAAAAGATTGGCCAGGTGTCTTCTGAAACAGAAGAGTAAAGAAGCTTGAACATCAAATCCTTCTAGCTCCTTCTGAAGCATTTCATGTGACAGCCTATCAAAGGCTTTCTGTAAATTGTTATAAATGGCGTCGCTCCTTCTACAGCAAAGCTTCCTCAAAGGATTGAGGTATATAATTTTCAATACAAGCCAAGTTCGTGGTTGCTGATCTTCATTGAGCCAAGAAACCACGCCAATTACGAGAAAACTGCTAATTTAGTGGAGATAATTCCTTGAGTTTCAAGGATTCAAATATCTTGAGGAACTCAGAGATTCAACAAATGGGCGTCTTGCGAGAAAGCATGTTCTAGAATGTTTTTTTAATTTAAACGAAGAAGCAAGGATTGTCTCTAATCTGAATAAAAAATATAATCAATTGCGATGTAAGTAAGCCATCCGCTCAGTAAAATTGCTGGAATAATGTAACGTTTCGCGGAAGTATGTGGACATTATACGTATGTGTTACAAGTGTACGTTATATTTACATTAAAGTCTTGAAAACTAAGACCCAGAACAAATTTATACCAGGTATCTGCGGGTAAAACCCCTTAACTAATAATATTTGAGTTTATGGACTATACAATCAAGCTCTGACCTGGAGGAGAGTTATTCTATTCTTTCTCCTGACAGACGCAATAAAATACAAAACAATGCTTGAAATTGACTGGATTAATGCTTAGTGCAGTCGCACGGGTCCATTACTAGGCCACTAAAACGGGTCAAGTAAGCTGAACTTCTCGGTTCAAGGAGAATCGTCCCATAATTATTAAATACCCAGTGTATTGTCTATCTTGACTGTTATATTAGAAATAGACGAGAATTAGCTCAGTCGACAAAGAAAAGAAATAAGTTTATGAAAATTTTGTTCTATACAGCTGTAACCCGGCGTGCCATGCTACACCTACTTTCTACATCTAGAAAATAAAAAAAATAGAAACCAAATAAGTAATTTCAAAACATAATAACGCAAATCTGTACCTTTTCGGATTTTCGAACCCGTGTCCTCTGAACTATAAGTCCTAGACGTTTTTGACCCAGCGTATGACACTCCCCGCATCAATACGAAGCTGTACGCCCTGTTTAGACAAAATCAATCAAACGGTTTGAATTTGTATAAGGAACAAACATACAGACAGACAGCTGGTAGACGTTCTTGACTCAGCCTAAGACATTCTCCGGATCGAGATCTACCTGTTTGCCAAGTTTGGTCCAAATCGGTAGAACGATGTGGATTTGTGTAAGGAACAAACATACAGACAGACAGCTGGTGCACGTTTTTGACTTAGCCTACGACACTCCCCGGATCAATACCTATCTGTGTAAGTTTGGTCAAAATCGGTCACACGGTATGGAATTGTATAAGGAACAGCCACACATACAGACACGTGATTTTTATAAATAAAGATTCCCGTAGAGATTGTTTAATTGAAAATTGGGAGGCATTCGGTCTTCTCTTTGGTGCAACAGGTTCCATACCTTCAATTACAAAAGATTAAATACGGATTGTAAAGTAGCATCTATATGATACAAAGAAGAAATAAAAACTAAAAAATATGAGAATATAGGAATGAAAGAAAGAAAAAATACGAAAAAGAATTCAAAAACATAGAAAAACTCAGAATTTCTAGGAAAATATATACAAATAAAACAAAATACATGTAAATCATGTGAAACCAACTGATGGCGTGTTTAGGTAAAAAAAAGATGAAACAATCTTCTTGGAAATGATAAGAAAGCTCTTGCCATCTAAGGTCAGCCATCAGTTGGACATGACTGTTTGATTACATTTATTAACACTCCAATGGTCGCGCCATTGAAACTACCATTGGTGGTCGCCTTGTGTCTGAGAGATACGCCTGAGTTTCAGTCTTATATACCTTAAGTAACTTTATCTATTGTATTAAAAAATGAACAAAAACTCTTAACAGGACATTAATACATAAAAAATTAGTAAATTTACCAAGAAAAAGTTATTTATTAAAATATGTTGATGAAAAGGGGAAGGGTAATAATTAATAATACAATCCAAGGTGAGGAATAACCCTTCAAAGTTCAACATATACTTGTATTATATAATAAATTTATATGTTGAACTTTAAAGGGTTATTTCTGACCTTGCATTGTATTATATGTTATTTATTTATTTTATGCAAACTCATATAGTTGAAATATACAAATAACAAGTAGGTAGGAAATATTAGGGCAAATATTAATAATATTTTGTAGAAATATATAACTTCAAAAAACGTATTTTGTATTATCATCCACTTTACATCCATCTGGACAATATAATGTGCAATGATAGAGACATAAACATAGGCCGCACCCCTTGCATTTATACTGGGTGAGCCTTGTTTGCCCAAAACATTTGGCATCGCTTTCTAGTTTTGGTGCTCTCGGCTACAGTGCTATTTTTTTTACCCCTGTTTCTTCATCAATCGCTGCATCCATATTCATACTTGGTATCATAAGTATGTTTATTTTGTATTTGTTTTTATTTTGTGGTACGTATGACACCAATGTGCCCTCTTTTCTAAAAGTAAAAAGTCCGTCACGCAGGAGCTGCATAACTAAGCACTTTCCTCAGAATTTGGGTAGTGTAGACTGCTTTCCAGAACAATTTGCTTAAAATATCCTACATAAATAAAATAAAAACGTGAATAGTTCTCATTTTGTAATGAGTAACTGATCAATTAATAATTTGCATCCAGAGTTATGTTTACACATGGTACCTACTACACTACGTAATAAATACAAAAATCCTCATTTTATCGTATTTTGATCTAACGCAGGAACAGGATACAGTCACTCTAGTGGTAGAAAGCGCTCCTTGCGGCGGCTTTGTGAACCTACGTCTGCCGGCTTTTCTATTCAAATATATTACAAATTAAACCCCCGCTTTCCGATTGACCGATTCAGCTCATTTTTACAACACTTCTTTCTCATGAGTTACCCACGACGTATACAGCGTTTCGTTACAATACAGCAGAAATTACGACCGGTATGAGTATATTAGGAATTTGGGTCCGGAGTAAACCCCCCCTTCTAATGAACCGATTTAGTTTCTTTTTACAACACATATTTACCTGTAGATTACCACTACGAATACCGAGTTTCGTCGAAATATACCAAAAATCACGGCTGGTAGTGGCGAATTGGTATTGTGGGTCCGGAGTAAACCCCCCCTTCTAATGAACCGATTTCGTTTATTTTTACAACACATATTTACCTGTGGATTAGCACTACGAATACCGAGTTTTGTCGAAATATACCAACAATCACGGCTGGTAGTGGCGAATTGGTATTGTGGGTCTGGAGTAAACCCCCCCTTCTAATGCACCGATTTAGTTCATTTTTATATCTCACTTTTCTCTCTATATTAACACTACGAATACCAAGTTTCGTTGAAATATAACAAATATTACGGCTGACATAGTCAAATAAGTGTTTTGGGTCCGGGGTAAACCCCCCCTTCCGGTGGACCGACTTTGGTGGTTAACGAACTCGTTCAATCGTTTGCTAATTGAATGTTATATACCAAGTTTCGTGACGAAAAAACAAAAACTCTGGCCGCTATCGTGTTAACAGACACATATATATATATATATATATATATATATATATATATATATATATGCATATATATATATATATAGATATATATAAATTTTAACGGGGGTCATTTTCGGTGTCTACTAGGTAGGATCGATAAAGATTTGAAGAAATTTTTCAAAAATTCCGTCATGAGTCCAACCTCAATAGCTACTTTCCTTCGGAGGAAAGTGCTAAAATATGGTCGCGTGGTATCTATGAGACAAAATAGTTTTTCATTATACTGCATCAAAAAACATGTGTTTTCAATACTCGGTTTGAGTCCGTAAAATAGTACTTTTCGGGCCTAGGCCTTCCTACAAGCTCCTCCAAAGGTAGTTACTAAAGCAACATTCAGGAAAAGTGTCTGCTTTATTCTAAATAATAAACTTCCGTTAAAGACCATTTCTTGGTACCGCATTTTCGACAATGGTCCATCCATTTCCTCGACCAAGACCATTGTTAGGTTAATAACGGCCGCATGAATGTATTAGGAGGACAAATGTTGGTTTGGTTTGCTCCTTGCCCTTGGAGTGCTTTCCCTTGTCATGAACCGGCCTGGTAATCTTTTAATGGAAAGTTCCTGTTCTGGGGGAGTCCGTCTCCCTTCTTCTTTCTATCTTGGGGCTTTACCACTCATTAATTGGCTTCCGCAAATTTCTAATACCTCAACTAGTGCGGCCGCTCTTTGTTCATTGTTCCAAATTAAATAAGGGTCTGAATTCAGATTTCCTACAGGGAAAGTATGGTTAATCTTAATTGCTTGCAGATAACAGAGTCGTTTTAATATTACGCTCTTTCTTGGGTTAATGAAGCAATTCGTATGGTCGAAAACGACATTTTTAGATTACACGTTTGATATTAAGCTGAAATACTATTGGCAAATATTCTCTTTTAGAAAAATATATTCAAATTAGCCTCAATAGAAACACATAGGTTTTAACGGGGACGTAGAAATTTTCAAAGCTCGGTCGTGGTATCTTGATAAAAATACATTTTTTATATGAAAATGAGATTTATTGTTAGCCAACGTTTCATATAAAAAATTTAGTTTTATTAAGACACAACGACCGTGCCCTGACAATTTCTATCGCCGCATCACCAAGGGTCACCTTTCTCCTCTCAAAATATAAGATTAATAAAATTAATTAAGATTATTTTTTTTTGTATGTAGTGCCTCTACCCATGTGAGTTATTGGCAGTTTTATAGCATTATAATTCTTGATATAGGCCGATGTCTTTAATACATTTTAGTACTTTTTGTACAGCCTCTTATTCATCTATTATGATTAGCTAAAACTATGATTACAAAAAAATGAACGGAAATATGCTAGGACTTGTATAACAAAATATTATACATATGTTAGGAAAGGAGTGACCAAGTGATCGCATTTTGTCGGATTGGACTTCCACACGTCTTTTACACAAGGACAGGTGGCCACCGTTTGCTTTCTGTGTCACGTTACTAAATACGAAAATAAAACATGTGCTGACAAAAAACAATACGATATACTCATTCTCTTTTAAGAAAGCCAATAGATATTTTACCACCATATTACATAATATAAAGAAAATTAATTTGCAGACTATACTCCCACATGGTAATATCACTACTCTGTTTGTCCTTCCAATTTTAATAGTTAGTATTAATAGCCTAAAATTATTACAAAAGTTCCTTATTTATTTCCTCTGAATTTTATTAAATAATCGAAATAAATCGTATTTAGTTGCACTGGTTTGACTATCTGGCCTTGAAAACAATGAACTAAGCACACTAACTGAAATTCACGATACATTAAAGACAACAAAACAAGAAATAGACAATTACCTATTGACGTCACTAGACTTTTTTACGGGAGCACACACTTATTGTATGGACGAATAGCCACAGAAATGGACAAGGACTGAAAACAAACTGCGTGAAATAAAACACTCAGTTAAGATCTGGCTTCTTGAGAAGAAGGTCCTTTCCAGAAAAGGACAAGTTGTCCTGACACGCCACAGGATTGGTCATTCGCTTCTTACATACTCCTACTTAATGGAGAGAAAAGAAAGGCCAATATGCCCAGAGTGTAACTTACCGTTGGCTATAAAACACTGAAAGACTGCAGGAAACTTAAAAAATAACTCATCCCACATTTCTTATTCGAGTTACTTACTAAAGGTAGTTAATACAATACTGTACTCCAACATCTTACTCGAACAAATTACAATAATTTCGAAAATAAAATCAATATCTTATGGTTACCTATACAAAACGGATATTAGTACTAATGGCCCAGACCTCAGTCATTAGTGCTAACATCCGTGTTGTACGGGTATTTTTTTCGACGGAAAAAAAAATTGACGTATGGAGTTTGTGTGGAATGATTAACCAGTGAAGGCGTTTCTGTCAGGAAAAGCAAATATTTTTAGCTTATTCCAAGAGCAGGGCAACAAACTACAGATAATTAAGCCCAAATAATCTGTCCCTACTAAAAAGCAGTTGTAAAACAATAAGTAAATAATCAATATAAAACAATAAATATATAAAAGCATAGGTTTTTTTTGCTTTTATGTTAAAAAAGAACTTTTAAAAGATTAAAAGAGAAAAAAGCGGACCAACCCGCTGGAAATTTATTTTATTTTCTGATTAGTTACTGTTGCTTCAGCGAAATGGATTAATACTTAGTATTATTTAAAAGAATATTTTAAATTTTCTTTATGCTTACACGGTAATTCAAATTCGGTTTTTTTTTTTTTTTTTTTTTTTTTTTTTTTTTTTTTTTTTTTTTTTTTTTTTTTTTATGTACTTATTAGTTTGTTTAGCCAAATGTCAATATGTGACAAGGTAAACTATCTTTGGAGGAACTCGTGCTATCTGAGGCTCTTCCGTTAGAATTAGGAAAAGCTTTTTTAGGATATGGTTTTATGCCTGGAGTTCCATGAATTAATTTTGATACAGCCGAGCAATATTTTTCGTGTAAGACACATGGAAATACCAGATAGTTATGTTGTCAGGACAGTTTTTGTAGATATTAGCAACCAGCTTATCGATGGCCTAGAATGATAACCTCGTAACTCAGAAAATGCAAACTTTACAGGAGAAGCAAAAAACCTTCCAGTTATTTAATAGTAAAGATACTTACTCAGAAGTTAGTACCTAAATTTGTTATATTTTATAACAAGTATGCTTAATGGCATTAAATTTTAAAATGTTGATATGTTGTTTTTTAATTTTGACTTGCGAGGTTTTCTAACTTTTCGGCAAAATGAGTTGCGAGGTATTCCATCTTAATTTTTAGTTAAGAGTATTTATCACGCCTAACCTTGATAGAGATGAGAGGTTTTCTTAATAAAAAAAACTAGATGTCTTGTACAATGATATATTTTAATGTTCATAACAATTTACATTATTTTTTTATACTATATCACAATGAAAAAATGTACTGTTGGTTCACAAATTATTCATGTACAAGCAACTGAATATGTTAAAGACGGTGTGGTAAATTGTCATAAAATGCATGAATGTCTTTTGGTATTACCTGTTTGAGCTCTTGAAGGTGACGAAACTTAATACCTTCAATCGGTAACGGATCATTGTACAACTGGTCAAGCTCTTCAATTTTTGTAGAAAACTTCTTGATTCTCCTGGGGAGGTCGAAAAATTGATCTTTAGGGCTGAGTTTCACTTGGATTTTTCCATCTGGCGTGTAACGAATACATCTAAGGTCAGTTACTACAGTCTCTCCCTTCTTTGTACCTGGTCTTATAGATGAAATAATGTTGACTTTATTGAACCTCTTAAAAAAGGTAAAGTCCAGCTGGAATACTTTGTATGGTTGAGGATTCAATCTAGCCGTTATTATTTCAACATATCCTGCTGGGGAATATATTTCCTGTTCTTCATCTTTTTTTCAATATTGCTATGGATGCTATCACATTCCATTTGAGTATGGCCCTTTTCCAAGTATTTTTGGGTTATTGTAATCCCGGATTCACGTGACATTAACATCAAGGCATTCGCCATTATAGCATTCCTGTTTTGGCTGGTACAGCCATCACTATAAAATATTACGTGTTTGAGAGCATCTAAGTTGATTTCTGTTGCAATAAAATGGGTGAGTATGGTTGCAAATTCATCAGCGCTTACACCTCCTTGAGTTTCATCCCAAAGATAACAGTAACCTTCTCCTGTTTTCAGGTTGTACAAAGTGAAGTTGTGCAATTTTAGTTTTCTTCTGTAGTAGAGCGCAGAAGCTTTAAGATAAGGGCATAATAACACTGCTTGAACATCCATCGTATACACTGCAGTGTCTTGACCGCTTTCTTCTTTGTCTTTCGATTTTTCTTCTCTAGCTTCATTTTTTCTTTTTATGTGAATATTGTATTCTTCTTCAGAAGCATTACCCTGTCTATGAGCACAACATAAATCACATTGATCTTTCTTAGGGGAAAAAAGTCCTAAATTCATCAACTCAAAAATTTCATGGAATGTAAAAGAGGATGCAACTAAGTGTTCCTTATTCTGTGATATACAATATGATTTGTACTGTCGGAATAATTGTGCTTTTGATTGCCAAAACGGTTCTAGATACAGCTTTGTGGTATCCTTACGACAAAAATGAGATTCTAATTTCGGAAGGAGTTCCAGAAATTCATTTATAACTTTCCGGACAGCATCGTTGTGATCTTGCTGTCTTGTTTTTGGAGTTATATCAGTTCCATTACTTTTTTCAAAATTTCTGTTTGGTTCATTCCCATTTTTCTCATAAAGTTGGTATTTCAATACCCAATTTCGAACTGTCCATTCACGCAGACCAATACTGTTTAAAAACATTTTCTTGCACACTCGAATTCGATCTCCATTTTTATTATTTTGTAGGTGATATTTTAAGGTATGACTTCTTCTTGATTCGGTAGCGGGTACTGTTCTCTGATGGACATGGTTCCCAATGACAAGGTGGTTTACTTTAATCTTTCTTTGTTCCCAATCTAAGTTCCAAAAATATTCAAAAATTTGTTTTCTTCTTTCATCTGTGATCAGCATACATTTGAACTTATTTCTCTTAGTGACTTTACAAGAACATCGTGGTTTTAGCTGCCTTTTTTGTCGTTCAACATCAAAAACAGTTTTTCCATCTTCATCCTTTCTTCGCCCTTTGTATTCTTCTCCTTTCATTCTTTTCATTTTATTAACGATAGCTACCCATGATTTTGTATTAGCTTTTCCCCGTTTGGCTCTTTTGCGCTCATAACAATTTTCTTTGCTATGATTTGCATCTTCATCACTCGCTCAAATTCCATTCATTGGTGTTGCCAATCAGATTTCGAGGATCCACGTTTATTTCATTTTTACTCAGATTGCTCTCACTTGAACTTGGTTCATAGTTTCGGACATTATTTTCTTTCACATCAAGTCCAGATTCTTCGTTCGGCTCTGTGACAGGACGCTCATTTGTATGTGGAGAATTTGATGAAATCTGTAACGTTTCTTCTGAAATTATATTCAGACTGTCGTAAGTGTCTATGGAGAAGAGGTCAGGATTTAGAAGCAAATCGAGTTGTAGACTAGCTCCACCTTGAATGAAGCTGCCTAAATCGGATTCAGTTTCATTTTCATTGGACATGTGTGATATGTTATCATTTGAAATTTCTACAGGTGCACTTATGTATTCTAAAGCATTATTACAAGTTCCCTTTGGATCGGCTGGTACAAGAACAACAATGGGACCATTGTTGTTTTCTTCTCGAGTCTGTAACATTGTTGAAGTACTAGCTCTATGACATTCTCCACCTGAAAATGGTACCTACTTAGCATGAACAATCACAAAGTTTTTTTTTTTTTTTTAATGATCTGTTTGAATTGATACATTTTCTTTAGTAAAATTTTTGAGCAAAAAGTATTTTAAAACAATTTTTTTTTAAATCTTTATCTAGTTATCTTTCTATCTTACCGTTATCATCATCTTCTTGCTTTGCAATTTTTTTTAGAGCTAAATCTACGAGCCAATTGCCCCTTCGTGTGTATTTTTTATCGGCCATCTGTAAAATATTATAGAATAGATGCACTATTTTATTACATAATATCATAATAATGTAAGAAATAAGTTTAATGATCAACATGTAGAAATATACCAGTGACATAGTGCTCTAACACTTCAATTCTGGTATTTGTTCACTTATATTTTGATTTTTCCTCTATTTAAACCGAGACTGGTCGCGGCGAGTCGTCATGACCATTAAGCTATTGTTTATTAGTCACCCCCCCCCCACTAAAGAAAGGGCAACCCCATCCCTATACATTTGTATTTATTGCACCTCTACACAATAAACTCAGTATTAGCTTAAGAGCTGTGTTAGACAGTTGTGTGGAAAGGTAGGCATTGTTCTTCATGGGTGAAATTTTGTTTAAGACACACAGAATTTAGAGCAGAACAGGAATCGAAAAAGATGTATAGTGTGCCCTAGAACTGGCAAAAAAGTTTACCAAACTTACGTGATATGTAAGTCATTTTTATGTGGATACCAATGGAAACTGACCTGTCTTGAATGTCTGGAAAGTGCCTAAAATACTGTTCTAGTGCAATAAAATTTTAGTTATTATTTGTACGTATTCTTTATACTATAAGTTCGTTTTAGGATCCGTCTGGTTAATAAATAAATATTGTAAAAAAAACTCCTCACACAAAGGACATGAGAAAACCTTGTAACTCAATAATAACACGTTGTAATAATAAATATTCAGATATCTGGCTATGTACCTTTTAAAGTGAAAACCTCGTATCATTGACTTACGAGTATTTCACATATGGCTTGGCCACTATCCACTTATATACGAGGTTTTCATTGTTACAACTTCAACTTACACTAAGAAAAACTCTCTTGATTAAGAGAAAATATTTATTATTGAATACTGTAGAACAGAAATTACACTTACCTGATCCCAATGAAACTCCTTATAGCCTCCTAACAACAATATAGACACTCTCTTGAGGATTGTTGAGCACAGAACTGGACACAATATGCGTGGTTGTCACACTCAAATCCTAACTGAGAAAGATACAAGGTTTGATTTTTGGTCGATAGAGCGCAGCACGATTAAGATTAAATTTCGTTGACACTCACCTATTGTGTAATATGAGCTTATCCTTCTAATAACGTAAAAAAATGATTTTCGTATTTTTTTGAGATACGAGGTTTTCATTCTAGGCCATCGTTATGTAACTAGTAAAACATATATATTGAGGATTTAAATTGATTCCCATATACTGGTAAATTAGTAGTATAGAGTACCTATATCATTAGATTTTGCAGTATATTTGTTAAATTTTATGAGAGGTGTTTATGTTTTGAAAATGTTGTAGTATTGGTACTTCACGGTCTGTTAACACATTATGGCTGACGGCTATAGCTATAGATTTAATCTTAGATATATGACACTATGCTAGTATTCCAATCATCATTACCCCTTTGAGTATAATAATCTACTTCAAATAGTAAATTAAGATATCCTAAGTAGTTATTAGTATAATGCACAAGTAAAACTTATAATGGGTTCGAAAGTTCCTCATTACAGATCCATGACTTTTATTATAGTTTGCGAATTTCATAAATTTATAGAGAATAATACTATAAAACAGGAGTTTGCATGATGCTATAAAAACTCAAACATACACCCATACCAGGTTTTACGGCCCATGAAGAGTTGGGAGTTCACTGAGCACGTCGAGGAAACTACGCTCATCATAATGGTTTTGATAGAAGACACTCAATCATTCATTTCTTCATTAACATAAACGTATTTTTGACAGTTCTTATTTTAATATCAATAAGTAAATATAGCATATACGGTTCATGTAAGGAAATTATAAGGAAATTTCACTATTGAAACTGAACTCATATAAGATTTTTATAAATGTGTCCAAATCAATCAGAACCCTTACAAGGTGCAAGAAAAGATTACGATAAACAAACATGCATGTATAGGCACATACATAGCACACATGCATGTATAGATGAGAGGTTCGTATTGTGGAATACCATTTACATTTCTACAAATAATTTATTTATTTGTTAATTTTTTTAATATAAATCCTCAATAGCATTATAAGAACATCCTCCAATTGGTGCAAAAACCTTGGTATTCCAGATTTCCCGACTAGTCCATAATACCCTCCTGTCACACTATCTCTCTCTCTATATATATATATATCGGGTCATCATTCACCAGAATTAATATATATATATATATATATATATATATATATATATATATATATATATATATATATACTAGCTGTTACCCGGTGTGCAATGCTACACCTACTTTATATTAAATATCTGTAGCCGGGCTTACCATGCTACACATGCTTCATATTAAATAGTTGTAACCCAGCTTCCATGGTACGCCTACTTTATATTATATATTTAAAAAAATGAATGATTATATTATATTGGTTCAAATTATGAGAATATAAGATAATAAATTGAGAGCTCGGCTGAAAAAGTTATTTTCCATTTTTTTTTAGAGAAAGTGGGGTGGAAATTAAATTGATCCTTATTTTTTAAAAAGTACCCTTACTTTTAAAATGGTATTACAATTAAGTGATTCCAAATAATTTAATTGCAATACCGTTTTAAAGAAAATCCAAACCAAACTCCCTGTGTTTAATTTTTTTTAAAGAAAAAAAAAATATGTGGTCCATAAATAAATATTCATAAAAAATAGCAATACAAATGAGGCATTTAATTAAGGTTATGATTAGTTATAAGTTGTCATAACCTACAACTGAAACTATATTCTTTATTTTCATTGATTTTTTTTTTAAATATAATATTTATTTATTTTAAGGGCTTCACATCTAAAGCTAAAACCTCAACCTTGCGCAAATATAATATTAATATGTTATATTGTTTACCTGTTCATGTAATAATCCGTAACTGAGTTTTTTTTATGAATGAAAAAGTAGGTAAGTCGTGCAGGGTTTATGTTATGTATGCCAAAAGGAAAGTTTTAAAAACATAGTTTGTTGTTTCAAATACACTTTCACATATTTTTGTTCACTTTTTTTTCCTTTCTATTAAAGCTTCTGTTTCAAATTTTATGGTTCATGCACTCTTCTATAAGGATAGTCCTTCTATCATAGGAAATAGGGGCCTCTAAGAATAAAAACAAATTTAAGATATTTTTCTTGCAGTTATGGACAACAATGAATTAAAGGTATTTGGGAATTTCAATAACGACATTGACTTGGCGAGCAACAATATTTTTACCAGAATTGCAACCGTATTTAAACATTTAGTCCAAGAGCTGGTAACACACTTTTCAAGTGTTTTATGTGCCTTGAAATTGTTGTATAGTGGGTCTCTAGTGTAGATAAAAAGTTAAGTATATGGTTGCTGGACATACCTTGAAACACCAGGTACTGCGCATGGTAATCAGTAACAAACTATGGGCCAAAAATAGTGTTTTATTCAGAAGCCATAAGTGTTCAATGTAAAATTAAGGCAATTCTATAATGAATAATATATAAGGCAGACACTTTTAAGTGGGATACATATAAAAAAAAAAAACAAAAACCGAAGTGGGTTTTTTGTAATATTAAATGAAGTCTCTTCTTCACACTGCTATTTAAACACCATAATTGAAAATAATTACAAAAGGGCAGACACTTTTTGTGAGGTTTAGTAATCAGCAAACATGAAAATAAATTCAGCCGATGATAGACTGCAATACACTGTGTGTAACCGTAAGAGTGAGTGAGAGCACCAATCATCTGGACAGGACAGTTGTGGCTGTTCTAGAAATAAAGCAACTTGCCTTAATTATACATTAAAGATTGTTGGCTTCTGAATAAAATACCATTTTAGTGACATATTTTTTTAACACCTTTCCCCTATGTGCAGTACCTGGTGTTCCAAGGTATGTCCAGGCTACACTTATATGCCTTACCTATCCACGACATGCAATACACCAAAATTCCAAGGTGCATAAAACACTTCATGAAATGTGCGTTACCAGCTCTCCGACTAAATGTTGACAGTCAGAGGATATAACTATCTCAGACAAAAGAAAGCATATGTCAGAATATAATGATTAAATTATTATGGATATTAAATTAATAAAAAATTGCATGGAAAATTTAATTACTTATTCATTTATTAGAACACCACAATTCACGTGACTTCCTCTTCTTATAAAAATAATATTTTAATACATTAATTTATCTGCAAAAAAAATAGCATGCATTAAGAATAACTTTATTAAAAAAAAATTAAAGTGAGGCTGCCCAAATTAATAGGGTTGCTAAACCATACAGCTCTTGTAACAATAAAATAATGTTTCAAAACGTGGTGAAAATTAATTCATTTATATACATTCATTTGTATGATTATAAACATTTATGTAATTTATTATGTACATCTATCTATATGCGAATAAAAAAATAAGTTAAATATAACAACACTTAATATAATATTTTAATAATATTTGCATATGTATGTGAGAGAATTAATTTAAAGTTCATAAATTTAAGTCCTTTACAAAATGACATTGTTCACAAAGGAGTTTTTAATGTTTAAAAAAATCTTTATGTTTTAAACAAAACGTTCTATCTTTTTGGAAAATCTTGGAACCTTAAACTTAAAGGTACATATTCTGCATATGTAGACTCTTCTGTAAGATCTTTTTTCTTTCTCGATTTCCAGTATAATACATTACCAATGTATAAGAAATTATTAATAAGAAAACCAGTGGTGGATTTTCCTTCTAAATGATCATTTAAGAATATAGTCCCTACATCCATCTGTTTGAACAACATTTAGACCCATTTGATATCTTCAACTTTCTTATTTCAACAAAATCTCAAGCATTATTTTATTTCAAACTATCTTTTTCTCTATCCCAAAAATCACAATCGCTTGAACTTTATCAGATTCACCCTCAGCCAATCCAATACAGCTTATGTTTTCTTGGGTAACATCAACATGCCTAGTGACAATGATTTTATTATTCAAAAGTACTTTATATCCCACTTCACTATAACCGATTAAAATGCACATATTCACCTTTTTATCCCATTTAGAAGTTATTATTTGTTCTGGTTTCCTAACAAAATTTTTACTACCATATAAATTAAAGTTAGAAACATCTGGTTTCTTTCCAAAACAGTTTTCATAGGGTATTTTATTGTCAATGGTGTTAGCTAAAGAGAGATTTTTCAAATAAGTTGCTTCACAGACCATTTCTGGCCAACATTTTTTTCTACAATAGCTTCTGCCAGTAAACAATGAGATATATTCATAATTGTTCTAGTAAATCACACCATTTAATTCATGAACATATGAGGTACAGGGATTAATTATGATACCCTTTTTTTTTTTTTTTGGTAGTCATAATTCTTACAATTTAAATATTCCTTACCAATGTCATATCTCACAATACCAATTCTCTTATTTCCTAAGTTTTCGACCTCATTTACTTATTGAACAAAGGAATGAAAAACTTCTGTTTTAGGTTTAATAGTTTAAATCCTAGCAATCTTACTATTTATTAGAGTGAGACCGCGACAAAGGGAATTCATCACTAAACACTTAAATAACAATAAACAATACTGAACAATTATGAAGAAATTAACATGAGAGCAATCTTACTATAATCATCTATAAATGAAACAAAATATTTTTCACCTTTGAGACTCATAGTTAAAAAAAGGTCCACATCAGTGTAAACAATTCCAAAATACTTTTAGCCTTGTTCTTATTGTTATTTACACACTTCATCAGTTTCAATAAAAAAGTTAAGTGTTTTTCCACATACTAAAACCCTCTCCATCAAATACCAGTAAATATTCATTTATTCATTAAACAGAAAAGCGAGTGAGAGACACCGAATACTATAACCGACATTGCAACCTTCCTTTACTAAAGAGATAAAAAAACTCTCTCAACAAAAGTATTGAAATTATTAAAGTTCTGAATAGAAACATGAACACTTAATTATAATATATTAGTCCAAATTATGATTAGATAAACACAGAACATTTTTATGATATACTTATTTATACGATATTAGTCTATATTCTGGTTAGAGCAGTGTTGCCCTAGGCAATCAAATCAAAATTGATTTAATATGAAGAAAACTGATCTGATATTAAGAAAATTAATCTTAAAAAATATGATATTTTATTATATGATATCTTATATGATATTTGTCCAAACTCTGAGAATATAAACCTACTATTTAGATAAACAAACAAAGGTTTTGTATTGCACTTCTTCTTAGAAGGAGGGGCAACACTGGAAAGAAAATGCCGATTTCTGACTATAAACTCTTCTGTATATGACAGTTTCGAACTCGTTACTTCCAAACTATGAATCCTAGAAGATTTTGAGCTAGACTACGAGATTTCCCGGATCAAGACGTATCTATGTGCGAAGTTTGGTCAATATCAGTCAAACGGTGTGGATTTGTATAAGGAACAAACAGACAAACAGACAAACAGAAAAACAGACAAACAGACAGACACGTAATTTTTATATATATAGATATATACACACATATATATATACAGGGTGTCCCAGTATATGTGTCCACCCCCTTTTCCTCCTAGAGTTGTTGGAATTTCGAAATGAAACTTAGTAGGTCTTAGTTATGTTGCATGAGGTTTCTTTTAAAGGTTTAGTTGACTTTGTAACATTCTCCAGTTTTTCTCCAGCGCATCTAACTCTTGATTTTCTAATGGCGGCAGGTATTTTTTATGACGACTTCTGATAGAAAATTTAATTTTAAGACTAATTTATTCTGAGACATCTTTTGATCCGACGCACCGTTTGCGCGTAAAACTCAAAAAACTGGAAAATATCGCCCTTTTGTAGACAAATTCCTATTTATCACTGAAACCAAGCCTTGTACGTAAAAACACCTCAATGTAAACGTTGTAGCCTATTAATTTTTCTTTCAGATGATACCAAGATCAAAGTTGTAGATTAAATATTTAACGGGGTATTATGAATGAAAAATATACCTTAAAAGTTTTAAAAAGTAACAATTCAGAAAATCGATATGAATAGAAAAAAAAGTAGCTGACATAAACAATAAAAAAAAAGTACTTTTTTACTTTATGAAAAAAGTATATAAAAATTATTTTATTTAGAAATTATTTATTTAGAACAGAATAAATTTATTTTTCCATATGAAATTATTATATCATAAAACTAAAAAAACAATTTGCCTTTGTTTTCATTCATAATACCCCGTTAAATATTTAATCTACAACTTTGATCTTGGTATCATCTGAAAGAAAAATTAATAGGCTACAACGTTTACATTGAGGTGTTTTTACAAGGCGTATTTACAAGGCTTGGTTTCAGTGATAAATAGGAATTTGTCTACAAAAGGGCGATATTTTCCAGTTTTTTGCGTTTTACGCGCAAACGGTGCGTCTGATCAAAAGATGTCTCAGAATAAATTAGTCTTAAAATTAAATTTTCTATCAGGATTCGTCATAAAAAATACCTGCCGCCATTGGAAAATCAAGAGTTAGATGCGCTGGAGTAAAACTGGAGAATGTTACAAAGTCAACTAAACCTTTAAAAGAAACCTCAAGCAACGTAACTAAGACCTACCAAGTTTCATTTCAAAATTCCAAGAACTCTAGGAGGAAAAGGGGGTGGACACATATACTGGGACACCCTGTATATATATATATATATATATATATATATATATATATATATATATATATATATATATATATATATATATATATATATATATGGAGGCCTGAGTTCAAGCACTAAAGATTTTTTCTTCTAGTGTCTTCGTTCATGGGTTGAATTCGGCCTCCCTGACCGTCCCTAGGCCGACCAAGTCTTTAATTAATTTACTAATGGGTACCCGGCGCTAATGGCCAAGATGTAGATGCGCCGTTAAAAAAAAAAAAAAATAAAAAAAAAATAATGGGTACCTTGGGTGCTAATGACTCTAGCAGTCGAAGCGGCCAAGGGGAAAATAAGGCGGCCGGAGCATAGTACTGACCATACTATCTCCCTAGTGTGCAGTATGGTCATGAATCAGATACCTCTATAGTATCTGCCCCTCAGGGCCCTCGTGGTCTGTTACGGAACTGAAAAAAAAGGTGTTGTCCGACGTGCCATACTACACATAATTTCTGCACCTAGAAATCCAAAAATAAATTAGAAACCAAATAAGTAATGTTACAAATCTCATAACCCAAATATAGCTGTTTGAGTTCTCAGTTTCAAACTCGTGACCTCCAAACTCTAAGTCCTACCTGTGTGTCAAGTTTATTCAAAATCGCAAATCCGATAATACAATATGTGCGCGGTTACCCTTGCCATATTCAGCACCCGTATAATGAGGCATGAGTATCAATTTTCATTCCATCCTTCATTTTTGGCTGCATAAATACGCGCATGTTTGGCTGCATTTTTATATATATATATATATATATATATATATATATATATATATATATATATATATATAATTTTTTTTTTATTATTATTATATATATAAATACGCGTGTTACTGGTTTTAATTAAACTCCCAAATGCGACGTTGTTCAAACACTTCATAAAATCAGTCCTGTAACAGGCCACATAAACCCTGAAGGGGCAGATAGTGTAGTGGCATCTAATGCTAAACCATACGACACACTAAGAGATAGTGTGGTCAGTATGCTCCGGCTGCCTGATATTCGCCCTTTCTTGTATCCATTAATGAATAAGTTAAAGGCTGGCTGGGCTTAAGTCTGGGACCTCTTAGCCGTATTAAAATACAATCTTAAATATATATATATATATATATATATATATATATATATATATATATATATAAATATAGTTTGTGTAATACCTTGCATTCACATCTATAAAATAAATAAATTAACAAAGTGTATAAACCGCACAATGAGGAGAGGGAACCAAGTTGAAATCCCTGCTTGAGTGATGAATTTTTCTTAAGTTAAAACATTAAATAACATAAAATGTTCCGTCCCGTTGGTAACTTATGGAACAAAGGACTGCTGTTCTAAATAATTCTACGTTATGACGACAATTAAAAATAAATAAGAAAAAAAATGTCATTAGATGCTCCTCAATTACATTCATAGTATTGAAGAGAAAAAAACAAACTTTATCCTGAAAGCTTATTGATTTGCAGAACCTTCAACATGATATTTATTATTTATTCATTAAAATGTAGACGAAAACTTTTTGGACTATATTCCATGATAAAATTAATTCTCTACAGGATTCTAATGTATTTATAAAAATACATTACACATGATAAAATTTAAAACTAAAAAAATCATAATCAGTTACACGTGCATACTGAAATCGATCCATCACATTACCTAAGTACCTAGATCTCAGAATATGAACAAAATTGTATTCCTTCAATGAGGATTACTTAATTTAACGGCTTTTGTGACAGGGACCAATATTTAAGTTTTAGAATTATCTTTGGAAATTAAATAGGAATAATTATTCTTCAACTGACCCTTTTTCTCACAATCTTCTTATCTTCGTGGTAGGCGGAAGGTCAAAAAATAAAATCTTCACCACTCAGTCTAAAAAATATATCAATCATAATAGCTGCATTCCACTTGCGTATGGCCTGATACAATTACACAAAGACAATCATCCATTACGACCGATTATAAGTGCTTCCGATTCTCCTACTCATAAATTAGCAAAGCAATTGGATAAAGAACTGAAACCATTTGTTACAAATAATCCTTTTGACGTATTGAACGGAGTGGAATTAATTAGATTGCTTGAAAATGTTACAATAAAACCTGGATATAAATTAGTTTTGATGTAATAAATATGTTTCCAAATATATCCGCAGATACTGCTATCAGAATCATTAACAAGAAATGGGATGAAATAGTTTCTAATACAAAAATTAAGGATAAGAATTTATTTATTGAGAGCATAAAGCTGTGCACTAAAGATGGATATTTTAGATTTAATAACAGAATTTACAAACAGAGATTTGACGTTCAAATGGGGAATCACATATCGGTGTCGATTAGTGGCTTGGTGATGAATTCCTTGCTGGAAGAAATTATTAAAGAATACAATATACATATACAGTTTTTGTACAAATATGTGGACGATTTATTGCTATGTGTTCATCAGGACGATATTGAAAGGTTATTTACAATTTTTAACGGTAAAAGTAATCTAGGCTTTACTAAAGAAGTAGAAATTGATAATAGGATTTTATTTCTTGACGTTGAAATCATAAGGACAATGGAAAATACTCTTGAATTCAAATGGCAACAGAAAAAGACAAATTCAGGAAGAATGATTAATTTCTATTCCTGTCATCCCTTAACATTTAAAAGAAACCTTGTTTACAATAGAACTTTAACTGCCCTGCTCAGAACAAGTCCAAAATATTTTCCAGAAATTAAAAATAGATTAAGGTCTACTTTCAGAAAAAATTGTTATCCTGGTAAGATAATAGAGAATGAAATTATACGAGCAGATAAAAAGGTATCATATGGAAGGAATACGCACGGAGTTGATAGGAGGAAAGGTAATTTTAAATTTGACACACAGGCATTTAAATTTTTAGATGAATTCTTTTTGGAGGATAAGAAAAATGTTTTAAAGAGGAAAAGGGATGACGATGAACAAATAGCACGGAAATGCATAAAATTAGAAAACATATCGACTACTGAAAGTCCAAAATTGAATTGTGGCAATAGTTTAAAAAGAAAAAGGAAATCAAGTGGTGGATCGGATGAAAAAACTAATTACATAAAAAGAACTAAAATAAAGCAAGCAAAAATTGATGATTTTTTCAGGCAATTCGAACGGAGAAGGACAATGATATATTGAGAGAAAGCACAACGTCATATAATAATCATATTTATGAACAATTAGGCAGTAAAAGAAGTAATTTTTTAAAAGATCAGAATACAGAACCATGCCGTTTTTTTTTGGCATCAATTTTAACCGAATAATTTCTAGCAAAATAAGACATATATGTAAGGATATTGGCAGGATATCTTGGAAATATGACAACAGAATAAAAAATAGCTTTAGTCATATTAAAGATAAATTAAAATTAAAAGAAACTAAATACAATATCTACAAAATTAACTGCAATAGTTGCAATAAATCATATATAGGCGAATCGGAACAGTTACTTCGAAAACGAATTAAACAGCATGCGCAAAGTATTGATAAAGGAGATAATAAAACAGCGTTGGCTTATCATGCTATAAAATATAAACATAGTTTTGATTTTGAAAATATTAGCACATTAGGTAAAGAAAGAAATAGATTGAAAAGAAGAATAAAGGAAAATATCCATATCATAAAAAATAGAAAGAAATTGGTAAATAAAAAAAACGGAAATACTACATTTAAATACTATTTTTATTAACTTATTTGACAGAAGGTGAAATTATGTTTTAATTGGAAGGTGGGAAGATGGTTTTAATTGTTAGGACTATATTTCTTCTGGAAATTAATTTTTAAAAGTATGACATATCGATTATCGATCAGCTGATTATTTTTCGCCATATTGAATTCTTTCATTACCATGATCATTCTAGACGTGACCGTACTGGTGGAAGGTTATCCTTCATAGGTTGAGGCTGTAAGTTTTACTTTTGTAATTTTTCCCCTGAAGAGGCATCAACAAAGGTGTGAAACATGCAGGGACGAAATAAAGTTGGTGAGACTGAGTGGTGAAGATTTTATTTTTTGACCTTCCGCCTACCACGAAGATAAATAGGAATATTATCTTTAGGTAGATCTACAAATATTTAAAGACATTCTTGATTTAGGCATATTTTTTTGCAAGGAAAATTACATTAAACAATCGAAATATATCTAACAACAGCGCCAACGGCCATAGCCACGTTGAATGCACCGGTTCCCGTAGATCACCGAAGTTAAGCAACGTCGGGCGTGTTCAGTACCTGAATGGGTAACCGACCACGTGCTGTTGGCATTATAAAAGGGTGGTAACCTCTAGATAGCCCGGCGCTAATAGCCAAATAGTTGATGCGCCGTTAAAAAAAAAAAAAAAAAAAAAAAAAAAAAAAAAAAAAAAAAAAAAAAAAAAAATCTAACAACAGCCTACTGAACAAGTAAAAAAATAATTCCTTTAATACATAAATGATTGTTTTAATACAGCATATGGACTGTTTGCCCTTGAAGTCTAACGCCATTAAAGAGTCTTGCATGTCAGCAGATCCCCATTCTAACCTATTATCACACTGGGTCATTAGCGATAAAAAATAATTGTAACATATATCTTTCTACAGGTAAGCCATTTCAAGGTAATGTGCAAGATGCTGAATTAAGGACTTTTCTTATTACTAAGTTCACGTGGAATCGGTTAATTATTTTCCCTTAATAGTAGGAATATTAGAGAACCATATTTTAGCATTTTCTGAATGAATATGTACCTATTGAGGATAGGTTATTTAAAGATTTTTGTAAAACGATTCTTCTAATCTTTATCTACTTCACAAAGAAACATTGTATGAACCATCCTCAAAACAAACGATTGGACGAGGTCGTTTACCACAAAAATCGGTTCTTCTAGAGGGGGTATTTAACCCGGAAATAACGTATTAATACGCCCCCAAGGATGAAATTTGTGTTATATTGTAGCGAAACTTGGCATATGTTAAACAAACCTTTATAATGAGATTTAGAATGGCTAAACAAATAATTAATTTGAACGTACCAGTCGTTATTTTTACTTTATCCAGAACAAAAAAATAATATTTAATACGAAGACAAGGTATAGTTGGGATTCGGCTAGGAGAAAAAAAACGTCAGACTTTCAGGAAAAAAACTGTATTTGGACGTTTCGGCTGCACATTGGCAGCCTTCTTCAGCACTAGAGAATGCCTGTGGCGGGGAGGGAGGAAGACCTTGAGGACAACTTAGGTAACCATGGTGGAATGTGAATCAAATCAAAATGTGCCACATTCCACCATGGTTACCTAAGTTGTCCTCGAGGTCTTCCTCCCTCCCCCTTAGGCATTCTCTAGTGCTGAAGAAGGCTGCCAATGTGCAGCCGAAACGTCCAAATACAGATTTTTTCCTGAAAGTCTGACGTTTTTCTCCTAGCCGAATCCCAACTATACCTTGTCTTCGTATCTCTGCAACGGCTAACTATCTCCATCTTCATAATATTTAATAGTTTTTCTGGATTCAACGATGGTGATTTGAAAATGTTAAGGCATGTCTGGAAACGTCAACTTTTAAATCTCTACTTTTAAAGACTGAATAATGAATTATAATTTTGAAATAGTAGAAAAATAAAATATATTTAAGCAGACAGAGAATATTTGGGATTTGGCTAGGAAAAAATCAATGATGGACCTTTTGGTTACTCATTGGTAGCCTTCGTCAGCTAAAAGTCAAAAAGCAAATGTATAATGATTAAAAAAATTAGTTAAACCAATAAAGAAATATGGTAGACATACAAATCACTTATAAGAACATTTTGTTGTTATTCTTCTTGTATAGCGTTAATTACAATATGTCTCATGTATGAGAACACCGCTTTCTGTCTTAAAGCCTTCGGTGTATATGTGATGATGGCTTCTAGAATCCGGCGCTAATGGCCCAGATGTGTGCCGTTAAAAAAAACTTCTAGATAGGTGTGTATTTTATGATAGCTTTTTGGAATTAGTAACAACTTTTACCAGTTTCAAGGATTTCTTGCATATAAGAACAGAAGTAAATAAAAAATTACTAATTATATCAGCTATTTTAAATATCATAAAAAATCAAATGTAGGTTTAATTAGTTTTGTGTGCGCAAT
Source organism: Gonocerus acuteangulatus (assembly GCA_946811695.1). Lineage (NCBI taxonomy): Eukaryota > Metazoa > Arthropoda > Insecta > Hemiptera > Coreidae > Gonocerus > Gonocerus acuteangulatus. The sequence continues at coordinate 67,487,916 of OX328124.1, forward strand.
AAAAAAAAGAGAGAGAAAAATAAGGTGTATTCACACAGGTTATTTAGCAGAATTAAATAACATCGATGTGTAAATTATAGAATTTGTAGACGAATTAACTTAATTATTATAAAAAATATTTGAGCTTATGTTAAAATGTTTCTCTCGTGATGTTAAATATATAGAAGAAAATATTTTCTAAATATTTGTTATTATTTTTATAATAACAAATATTAAGAAAATACATTTTTATATTATATACACTTAAGAATCTTCTATACCTCTTCAATCCATCGTGGGAGATTGAGGGAAATCTAAACAGTTCCGCCCTATTTTCAACAATCTTTTTTCATAGCGAGACTTTATCACACCGGTCCACACTTCCAATACAGAACTGTTGCTTTTTCATTTTCTCTACACACTAGCTATGAATTTGTTATAGAAAAGATTAACAACACTCAAATATCTTTTACCGATAAGGAGAACGAACCCTAACCACACATTATATGTAAATTTTGGTTTAGTAAAAAGCACATTAAGTATATGAACACAAACTTAATATTCTTAATACTACAATAACGATAAAAATAAAAATATAAAATGACAAAAACTTCTTTTGGAAAATCGACATTTACTCTAAAACTATCGATTTTAAACAGCTGATACCCAGTAGACATGATTGATCTTAACAGTCCAGACGTGGCCCTACCTGCGGAAGGCTCTCCAATGGATAGGCTGTAACCATATTTTATTTTATTTAGATTAAGTGCTGCTGAAGAGGCGTCACAGCGACGTGAAACATGTAGAGCCTAATAAAAGAGTGCAGAAGAAAGAAAGTGTGTTTTAAAATTGACCTTCTGCCTCAGACGAATATACAATAACGAAGTATACATGGAGTAAAACTCGGAAAGAATATAATACCCTATATGATACCTTCGCCCCGTGTGGAAAAATCCAATAGTATGTAGCGGTTACAAACACACACAGATATATATATATATATATATGTGTGTGTGTGGGTGTGTGTGTGCGTGTGGGTGTGTGTGTGCGTGTGTCTGTGTGAACATTTTTTTTATTCCTTCTGTAAAAAGTTCAATTTTGATGAATAATTGTTGTTGATGTTTGTTTTTTTTAAGGGCAAAAAACAGCACACAAACAATGAATAATTGTACATAACGAGGTAAACTCTGTTCAACAGCCGAATCGGCTCATTAAAATACTATTTTTCGGTGAAACCAGCTCACACCTAAAAATGCATAGTTATAAATAACTAATATAAAGTGATGAACTGAATTGCAATTAATTCATTTAAAATATGTGGTTAAAACTACTTCCGAATTGAAGTCCCACTCGCAGAAACTGTGTTATCCTAGATTTTTTCAACATAATGCTTATATTTTTTTTGAAATCTGGAAAACTTAGAAGGGGAGTATACAGCGATGGGGTCACCGATTTGGATCGAAAAATAGTCGACACGTGTCCGAGCGTTCCGTCCAATGCGCCTTAGGAGCCGAGAAATAAAATTTTTTTTTTTTTTTTTTTTTTATTTATTTGTTTATTTGAAATCTGTACAAATTATAAACAGTACAATAATCAAGTTTGATGATGCAGATATTATGAACAAGTTGAAAAAAATGGAAAAAGTAAAATAAAATAAAAACAATACAAAATGTGAAAGAAGCCAGCCATTGTTGGCACTTTCAAAGCTGTCCAAATAAATATTTTAATGATCCCTATATGATCAGAAGAGTAAATTGTCTCGGGGCCACTGTCTCTTGAGCCGCCTGGGAGGATTGTCTGGATGGGATTGGGACGATAAGGATAGACCTTCCGGGTTAGGATGGTAGGACAATTTGGAGTGGAACATTTGGAAACGGGTTTTAGCAAGGTCAAGGACAAATGGAATGTTAAGGTCATTGTGAAGGGTTTTGTTTGAGACGTAGAAAGGGGCATTTACAATTTTACGGAGCACTTTTGACTGGAATGCCTGTATTCTGTTGATGTTGGATGGTTTTGCAGACCCCCAGAGTTCAAGTCCGTATGTCCATATTGGTCGAATGATTGTTTTGTATATCGTTAGTTTGTTCTGTATTGATAATTTAGATGAGGGTCCAAGGAGTCGTCTAAGTAGTCCGTATCTTTTGTTCAGTTCTTGTCTTTTCAGTCTCGTGTGAGGGTTCCATGTCAGTCGGCTGTCAAGGTATAATCCTAGATATCGAACCTCGCTGGATACTGGTAGTGGAGTGTTATTGAGATGTACAGAAGGGCATGATCTCCGGTTGAGAGTGAATGTAACCTGCTTACATTTTTCCGGGTTGATTTTTACTCTCCACATGTCACTCCAATGTTGTACGGCGGTAAGATGTTCCTGCAGGTGTTGGGATGCTACTGAGGGATCAGGGGAAGTTGACAGGATAGCAGTATCATCTGCGTAGGTTGTTAGTAGGGTTTGGGGGTGTGTGGGAATATCCGCAGTGTAAAGAGAAATAAAATAAAATAGGTTGAAAGTGCTTCATTTTTTATATAGAGTTTAGAAAATGATATCGACATGATTCTTTCACCAATTCATTTGTTTTATAGAGTAGATTAAAAGAAAAATATAATCGTTAAAAAATAATTTATATTTCCTCAAATATATTCAAAAATATGCTTTCGTTTTCAGGTAAACCAGTATTATACATTTTTTACACCAAAAATAATAGCAGATTTAAAATCAGCACTCTAAGAAACCCTAATATATTGAATATACAATGAATTATCAATGATATTCAATATATTAGGGTTTCTTGGGGTACTGATTTTAAATCTGCTATTATTTTTGGTGTAAAAAAATGTATAATTCTAGTTTACCTGAAAACGATAGCATATTTCTGAATATATTTGATGAAATATAAATTATTTTTTAACGATTATATTTTTCTTTTAATCTACTGTATAAAACAAATGAATTGGTGAAAGAATCATGTCGATATCATTTTCTAAACTCGATATAAAAAAAAGCACTTTCAACCTATTTTATTTTATTTCTCGGCTCCTAAGGCGCATTGGACGGAACGCTCGGACACGTGTCGACTATTTTTCGATGTAGAATCAACAGAAAAAAATTGGTCCAAATCGGTGACCCCATCGCTGTATACTCACCTTGTTAGTATGCAAATGCATAATATTTCGCCATCAATGGAGCGAGAACATGTATCGCTTTTTTTAGCACTTTCCTCCGAAGGAAAGTAGCTATTGAGGTTGGACTCATGACGGAATTTTTGAAAAATTTCTTCAAATCTTTATCGATCCTACCTAGTAGACACCGAAAATTACCCCCGTTAAAATTTATATATATATATATATATATATATATATATATATATATGTGTCTGTTAACACGATAGCGGCCAGAGTTTTTGTTTTTTCGTCACGAAACTTGGTATATAGCATTCAATTAGCAAACGATTGAACGAGTTCGTTAACCACCAAAGTCGGTCCACCGGAAGGGGGGGTTTACCCCGAACCCAAAACACTAATTTGACTATGTCAGCCGTAATATTTGTTATATTTCAACGAAACTTGGTATTCGTAGTGGTAATATAGAGAGAAAAGTGAGATATAAAAATGAACTAAATCGGTTCATTAGAAGGGGGGGGGGGTTTACTCCGGACCCACAATACCAATTCGCCACTACCAGCCGTGATTTTTGGTATATTTCGATGAAACTCGGTATTCGTAGTGGTAATCCACAGGTAAATAACTGTTCATGTAATAATAATAATAATAATAAATGAAGGTGCTAATGACCTCAGCAGTAGATGCACCAAAAGAAAAGGAAAAAAAAAATAAATAATAAATGAACTATTCATGTTTTTATTTTATTTATGTAGGATATTTTAAGCAAATTGTTCTGGAAAGCAATCTACACTACCCAAATTCTGAGGAAAGTGCTTAGTTATGCAGCTCCTGCGTGACGGACTTTTTTCTGACGTAATCCTATCGGCATTTCCACATGAGCCTTTTTTATAAAGTATTCACCTGACAACAATATATCTAGATTACTAAAAAATAACTAAATACTAATAAAAAAGATAAGCCAAATGATCTAATGTTCATGCGTGTCGCTAGAATAGTTGGATACTATTTCTCCTATTCCAAAACTTTCCAAAATGTCTACCTCTTAGTTAATAATTATTTCAAATGTATTATAATGCGTTCACCTCAAACAATACTTTTGAAGTGGTCAAAACTGGTTTAATCAAAGTATATATATATATATATATATATATATATATATATATATATATATATATATATATATATATATATGGGTGTCTCTCTCTCTCTCTCTTTCTGTGTGTGTGTAAACCTACCATTTCACTTGGACTTTGCTGCGGAGAATCTCATTGATATTATTGAAAAAAAAAATAGTTGTCTACGAAAATATTTTTCTAAATAATCAAATATTTTAGAGACAGTGATCCTCTTAAAATAAATCGATTCTTATATAAAGGTGACTTGTAAGAATGTTTATGCTATAGCTTGGGCGCCCTTATACTCATTCATTGTTCTTTTCGTAAAATGTCAGAATATAAGCAACCTTCCACTAAACAAAAGATATAGGTATCTATCAAACTTAGATAAATATCATATATTATAAATATATATATATATATATATATATATATATATATACATATATACAGGGTATTTCAGTAGCTAAAGTATATGACGTGATTTTATATACATGATTTCCAATAAAAACGTTCACATAAAGTATGGTCCGATTCCAAAAGGAAATGGACTTACGTCCATTTTTCTACGTTTTAAACGTAGATATACTTTTTAATGAATAAGAAACGATTGCTCAAAAGTTTTTCAAGATAATTAAATTCTAATAATGCCATCATAAAGTACATCAAATGTCCTTTATGAAATCAGTAATTGTATTCAACTTTTTTCAAAAAGGAATCAATCGTTCAACCTATCCCTCAATAAATTTCCACTTCATTTGCAGAAATTATGATGGCATAATTAGAATTTAATTATCTTGAACAGTTTTCGAACAACCCTTTCTTATTCAATAAAATATAAGTCTACGTTAAAAAACAACAACAGAAAATCTACTATATACTCACTGACTCACTCACTCACTGACCTATCATCGTCCAGCCCAAACCGCTCGACAGAAAAATTTGAAATCTTGCACGGACACTCCCTATATAACGTAGGCACTCACTAAGAAAGGATTTTTTGATATTCGAATTTTTAAGTATTTTTAGAGGGGTTTAAAGTTTTAGTTGGTTAGATCAGGCAAACCTAGGTATCATGCGTTGCTAGGACGATAAAAAACAGCTGTTACCGCACAATATCTATTTCGTAGTATTATTTTTAATTGAGGTTAATTTCAACTATGATGGCAGTCCTTGAATTACTAGAAATAAACTGTTATTTTGTCCCTCCTAGAGTTTACGCCCTGGTGATGGCCCATCCGAGGTAATTGTATCCAGAACCATTTGACAAAAAAAATTGAAATTTTGCACGGACAATCCTTTTAGAATGTAAACACTCGCTAAGAAAGTTTTTTTTTTTATATATGAATTATTAAGAAGTTCCTCATCGGCTCAAAAATGGTTCGATTTTGATAACATTTGCTACAAAAATATTTCTTCTCATTTAAAAGATCAAGTTCATTAACCAGTTGAATCCGTTTACTGGAATGTGTTTTTTTGGAGCGAAATTTGTGCGAAAGATTCCTTAACGTAGGAAAACGCATGAAACCATTTTTTAAGCGAGTTCTGTAGCCATTTACCAGAAAAATTGGTAGAAATACTTTTCAAAACTAATTTTCTGTTTGGGTATTCAGAAACGGAGTATATGGAAAAAAATTGTATGAATGGTGATACAAAGTTTTCGGATCTCACAATATTTTCTAAAATATCTCGAAAACGGTTGGGAACTCGTAGTAAGGGGAAGGCGGCTATTCGAAAGGGTACTAAATTCTCTACAATAAGATTCTGTTGTAATGTTCGGTGGACGGATGTCAATCGAAGAGATAAGTGCTTAAAACTTAAAATTTGTTAGTTTTATGCTTCTCAACGTGTATTTGTCTCTGTTTACCTAGCAGCGGTTGTTGTATTTTTTTTACTCTCCAACGGAAACAAGCACGGTAAATTATGTAGGAGCGTTAACTTTTATCATATCTTATTTAACTCAATATAAAAAATACTTATTGGCCGTGGTGAAACACGGGTATTCAGCTAGTTTTAAAATAAAAATGTGGCTCTAATTGCTCTATACATACGTAAGAAATGATTAAACATATAAAAATATTTTGTTTTTCCTATATTTGTTCACACATTTTCCCTACAGTCTATTAGGAAACTGTTTTCAATTTAATGCCTTATTGAATTTTGTACATAGTGGTATGTCTTCATTTTTCTTTAAGGGTGTGTGTGGTTAGTATTGTAAGTCCAATTCGAAGTCTTGTAGGGACTACTTCTTCTCTCCGGGAGCAGCAGGAGTTATATTGTTTTACGAATGGGTTTATCTCCCCTGGCTAAAATAATTGAAACTAGATAAAAATGTTCTACGATTCGTATTTTTTTTTTTTTTTTCATTCCTCGGACCTGTAAATAGGCCGTTAGCGCCGGGCGTCTATAGGTTCCGTTCCTAAACATCCATTGAGGAAGAGGACAATTTTTTTCAGCGATCTAATAAATGAAAAATCTCAAACTGCTGCAGGCTGGACTCGAAGCCCCTTCTCCTTAGATAGGAACGTCATACGCGATCCCATCTACCACGGGATATTATTCATATTACAGATTATTGCACAGCTGATTTAAAATAATCACTTGTAGTCATTATTTATTAATTTAAATTTGATTTGCCTATCCTCACTACAAAATTTCCCATACCCGTTAATAACTGTTATTTTGTCCCTCCTAGAGTTTACGCCCTGGTGATGGCCCATCCGAGGTAATTATATCCAGAACCATTTGACAAAAAAAAATTGAAATTTTGCACGGACAATCCTTTTAGAATGTAAACACTCGCTAAGAAAGTTTTTTTTTTTTATATATATATTCAAATGTTTAAGTACTTTTAGGGGGGTTTGAATTATTAAGAAGTTCCTCATCGGCTCAAAAATGGTTCAATTTTGATAACATTTGCTACAAAAATATTTCTTCTCATTTAAAAGGTCAAGTTCATTAACCAGTTGAATCCGTTTACTGGAATGTGGTTTTTTGGAGCGAAATTTGTGCGAAAGATTTCTTAACGTAGGAAAACGAATGAAACCATTTTTTAAGCGAGTTCTGTAGCCATTTACCAAAAAAATCGATAGAAATACTTCTCAAAACTAATTTTCTGTCTAGGTATTCAGAAACGAAGTATATGGGAAAAAATTGTATGAATGGTGATACAAAGTTTTCGGATCTCAGTATATTTTCTAAAATATCTCGAAAACGGTTGGGGACTCGTAGTAAGTGGAATGCGGCTATTCGAAAGGTTACTAAATTCTCTACAATAAGATTCTGTTGGGGTCTCCTGTGGTCTAGTGGCTAGCTCGCTAGGTTCATAAGTGGGAGATGGTGGGTTCGATCCCGAAAATTCGTGACTGCACCCTGGAGGTCGGCGCTAATGGCCAAGATTTGTCGATGCGCCGTTAAAAAAAAAAAAAAAAAAATATGAATGTAACGACATGTAAAGAATGAAACGACTCTAATTCTCGTAAAACATGATTTTTTATATTTATTAAAAGAACTCATTTGAAATACAAGGGATTCAAATCCAAAATTATTTAACGGACACAAGAATGTAGGTAAATTCGTTTTTCGTTTGTATCAAATGTTGGGTAAGTAGATTTGTAAAAAATTACGGCAATAATGGCCTTTTAGCGCGGTTCCTCCCTCCCCCATAGGGAGGAACCCCACTTATAGGGTTGATACAATGAAACAATCCGGAAGTGCCGACTAGAAAATTTCGCGTTTCAGGACCCCTAGAGACCGAAAATAACGGTGGTTCAAATTTGTATATATATATATATATGTGTATATTTATTTATATATATATATATATATATATATATATATATATATATATTTGTCTGTTCGCTCATTTCTGGCTTCCCTAATGGTCCGATTGTGATGAAATTTGGTACAAAAATCCGTCGTCCAATTTGAAAGGTCAAGTTCGTTAACCAGCAGAATCCGCCCACTGGAAGATGGCGTTTAGGGCGAAATTCGCGCAAAAAAAATCGTAACGCTTAGGTTTTTGAGTTCATAAGCTTGTAAGTACTCGTTTTATAGGCTTCTTGAGCTAGGAAAACGAATGAAACCATTTTCAAGGCGATAGCTTTAACCGTTTTTGAGAAAATTGGAAAAATAGTTTTTGAATACCGTTTTTGGTTTGGGTACTTAGAATCATGGGATTCAGTTGAAACATTTTTTGCATGTTCTACTTTTATTAAAACTAATATGTTGAAATTTTGGTTACGTTTGGAGTTAAGGAAGGGCTAGAATAAAATATTTTATTAACAGACATAAAAAGTTTTGGTAACTTTGTATATTTTCCTTAATATCTCGAAAAAGGTTAAGAATTTGGTAAACGAAAGAATACCATTAAAAAGCTTACTAAATGCTCTACAAAAAAGGTTCTGATGAAAGTTTTGATTAGGTGATGTCAATCGGAGAAATAAGTGCTTAAAACATTAAAGTAATTGATTTTGCTTATTCGAACTGTTCTTTTTGTCTGTTTTTATTCCTTGTTATTTTTTAATTGCTTATAGTTGGATAATGTATTTTACAATAAAACAGATTAGGCAAAATAAGAAAAACAATTCATTGTTAGAAATATAGCTTGCCAAGAGAAAAAGATTCGTTGACGTCTTTTGAATATTTTCAATTGCCTTTATGCTGTTGGTTTTTTTATTTTATTTTTTAATTGATGTTATCTGTAGAATTATTACTATAGTAAAAGAACACAGGAATGTGTGAAAATATTTGATATTTTCCAATTCATTGAAACGTATGAAATGAAGTATCGGTAGAAGAGGATTCTAGGGTCTTGCAGACCTGACCCCAGGTATAGCCATAAAACCGTTTGAACAAAGGCCGAGGAAAATATTATCTGTTTCTATTCTATGCTTTTCAAATGAGAATAGGGACATGAACAGGAACCGGGGTCTCCCGTGGTCTAATGGCTAGCGCCTTGGATTCATAAGCGGGAGATGGTGGGTTCGATTCCCAAATTCCTGCCGGAGTTTTATCATCCCACTGCTCGCTGGTGAAATTCCTCGCTACACCCTGGATGTCGGCGCTAATGACCTAGATGTAGATGTGCCGTAAAAAAAAAAAAAAAAAAAAAAAAAAAAAAAAAAAAAAAAAAAAAAAAAAAAAAAACTGGAACCGCGCTAAGATGACGCAGTTCCTGCGAGTCGGACTTTTTTTTACATTTTGGTTCCAATTGACCCCTATTATTAATAGAATGATTTTGATTATTTTGTTTTCCCTGGAATGTGTCAGTTTATTGTAATTCTCTTATACTACCTATTCGATAATTTAATTTGTATTTAAATGGTTTAAAATCCCATAAAAGGGCGATTTATTCGATAAACTTGTATGATGCAAGTCAAATAAAAGATACATAAATCGAAAAACTTTAATTCCACAATAAATGTATACTTTATGACTATAACACAATAAGAAAAGAAGGGAAAAACGTACATAAAAGTCGACTAATGTCAAAAGTTTTAAAAAACTGTGGTGAATTTAATAAATAATTTTAAATTAACTCAAAATGTGATATTGTTCCCTACGTTTTGTACAAATAAAATGTAAATTTAAGAAAGTGTTATAAAATCGTAAATATTTATCTTTTTTTAAAAATTGTAAAATAGTGAATATTAGTGGACTACTATCAGTTAACAGTTATAGATGATAAGTTTAAGTTTTCTGCAGTCCGTTAATTAATATTTTAAAGATAATGTCGTATTGCACTGTAAACGATGTGGTATGTTTTGTTTTGCCATTAGAGGGACAACGTAGGTAGTGTACGTCTGATACGAATTTTCTATGTACTAATTCTTTTCTTCAACAGCTTCTATGGCTGGGTTTCTTAATGAAAAGCTAATTACCATTTACCAGACACGTATCAAGCACGTGGGTTCTTACTGCCTGTTTCAAACCGCGATCTGTAATCGGTAAAATGTCTTTGAAACATCGTCTAGTAGCTAATTTTGCTAGCATGTCTACGTCAATGTTTATCTATTTGATATTGATTTAATCCTTGATTGTAACTCTCTTTTGTGGTTTTATGATGCCTTTCAATGCATTAAATATATATGTTTTTATATGAATAGGACACACACACACAAAAAAAAAATCACATATTCATTCATTTAAGGCCATATTATCACTATTATCAAGTTTTAAGAAATCATTTATACCGACCATCTGGGGACAAGTGAAGAAAAAGGAATATAGTGCTATGAGCGGAGTAGATTATGGCGCCAGTGTTTATTATTATTAAATTTAATTAATTTAATATATTAAAAATAAAAAGTTTAATTTCATAAGGGCCAAAAGTAAGACTACTTTTAAATCCCTTCGAATATCCAATTATAAGTTCGCAAGTTTTCCGAACACCACCCTGCAATGAGCGTACACGTCGCGTATTAAGAATAATAAGTTTTCTATTAAATTTCCCCCCAAAATTCTAAATAACAAAACACGCCTTTTCAAAACGAAAACATAAGTAATCAAATAAAAGTTTTAATATAAATGCAGACTTATAAAATTAGATGCGGTAAGGAAAATAAAACAAATATTAGAAGATGTTGTTGGGTTTTGGACTAACTAATTGTACGTACCTTTCACGAAGAATTTATTTTTGTTTCCCGAACTAAATCTTCGGCATTAGCTGGGGAGAGTACAAAATCGAAGTGCTAGAGAAATCGAATTGTAAAAGTTTCCATTAAACCATACAGGTAATGCTGAAAAAGGGTACTAGTGAAATAAATAAAGTTTTCATTTGATATTCAGGTTTCATATTAGGTGAAACGTTGGGACACCCAATTTTCCTTTATCGCTGTCTACAATGAAAAGGAAATATGAAGTCGAAAGGCTATTCATCAATAATATGAAAAATAAGTGCAAAAATGAAGATATAAAGAAGCAAGAAATATATAAGTAATCAGTAATATGGGTGCATTAAATACGGAAATTTCAATATCTTAATATATATTAATTAAAAAAATACTATTTCGGGCTATATAAATATCAAATTGACAACTCAGCAACTTGACAATTCCACACGACTTACATGACTTACTAACAGAGGGTAGCCAATACATCTAAATACTTCTGACACATCCCAAAACACTGAACTATTATTCTAAAATATAATTATGTGTATTCTTCTAATTTGTTTTTCTCTGTCTTTATTGTATAAAGTATGATGCTTCATGTTTTGTGTTTTTCAAAACTTTTTTTTTTTTTTCTCTCTAGTGTTTTATTTAAGTGTAATCCTTTTTAATATTACGACCTGACTACTAGTTTAACGGACTTTGATTCTGCTGTTCTTATGAGTCAGTTGCCTCCGTCGCGAAACTCATAATAAATTAAATTAAAAAAAAAAAAAAAAAAAAAAAAAAAAAAAAAAAAAAAAAAAAAAAAAAAAACTTTATTTACATATTCACAAATCGATGAATGAAGAACTTTAAGGGGGCTAAATCATAGTGTTACACATAGGCCTAACACCGAGAGAACAGACAGTTCTTTATCCACTAGAATACTACTTTATTTTGAATAATAGCTCACCACCTCTTCCATTGTATAATGGATGTATTTGAAGAAAATGACGACCAGCGTTACAACTACAACTCGCCTTTTTGAAAAGAAGGCTATTTAAAAGAATTAATATTTTATTTCCTATTATTTAATGTTTATTTCATTCTTTAATTACATTTTACATCATCAAAATTCATTGTTATTTTTATTATTATTAATTTAAATTTTAACGCCCATTAAAAATTGAATCAGAATTTGAGGAGAGGTAATCTAAATATTATCACCCGTTTCTAGCTAAGATAAGGCTGATAAATTTTCTTTTCTCAAAGAAAAGCCGCCACCCCTTGTAGGAATCGAACTAACAACCTTAATAGTCGGAGAGCTGGTAACGCACTTTTCATAAAGTGTTTTATGCACCTTGAAATTTTGCTATAATGTACCTCTTGGGTGGATAAAAAGATAAGTATGTGTTTCCTGGACATACCTTGGAACAATAGGTACTGCGCATAGGGGAAAGGTGCAATACAATATTGCCCAAAAATAGTGTTTTATTCAGAAGCCAACTATTATTAAGGTAAAATAATTGCAAATTAAGGCAATTTTGCAATGATTAATAAATAATGCAGACACTTTTAAGAGGGTTAAAATAAAAAAACCAAAGTACCTAGTTTTTATTTTTAATATTAAATTAAGTGCTTTATTCGCGCTGCGATTTAAACAGCGTCTTCAATAAACATATTTGAAAATAATTGCAAAAGGGCAAAAACTTTTGTGGGGTTTATTTATCAGGAAACATAAAAATAAATGTTGCCTATGATAGACTGCAATGCACTGCGTGTAACCGTTAGAGTGTATGACACCACCGCGCAGTTGTCGTTGTTCCCTGCGCTCTCATTGGTTCTTGCTCACATGATCTTGAACAGCTGTTCCGGTTTGAATGACAGCTTGAATAAAACCTTTTTAAATGTTATACCCCTTAAAAGTGTCTGCCTTATTTCTTATTCATTGCAAAATTGTCTTAATTTTACATTAAAGATAGTTTGCACCATTCCCCAATGCGCAGTACCTGTTGTTCCACGGTAAGTCTAGCCAACACATATATACCTTCTTATTAACTTCATGAAACGTGCGGTTACTGGCTCTCGGGCTATAAGCATATACTCGTAGTACGCACTACTCACCATTCACAGCCACCAATTATTTACTTTTTTATTTTATTTTATTGGTAAATTTAATTTCACATGCAAGAGCTCACCTCTTTTTGGCAGCTCATGAATAAAATGAATTTGTTCAACATTGAATTAACGAGTTGGGGCATTCTATTGGCTATTAAGAAATATGGAATCATTTGTAAATCTGAGTTTTCTGCCAGCAGTTAATACAATTCTTTCTCAAGGACTACCCGATTTTTTAATAAAATATGCCATAGCCTGAGTAGAAGTGACAATGTGTTCCGTACTCCTAATCTAGAAGAGTTTTAAAATATTTTATTATTATTGTTATTATTACAATTCTCCACTATATTGGCGTTTAGAATGTTACCAAGTGACATGATACCTACCTTGTGCTATTTTGTTTGTTGAGCATAATAAACCTTTACATTAAATGTTTAAAATTATCGTGATAACGTTTTGCAGCTAAAAATAAAGATAAGAATGTTTAGTTCAATGTTACATATTTTGCATATAGGTTTTTTTTTTAAAAAAAAATCAATTATTATTTGTGGATTATTCGAGTGTGCCCAACTCTGAGTCTAGTTAAAATATTTACAAATGAATCTATTGGAATGCTGGGTTTACTTGGTCCCCGTCGTCAGGATGCAACGCAGTAGCGTCATCACAAATGGAACACAAAAATATACTTTTCTGCGAAAAGGGAGGACCCACATAATACGTAAGTGGAAATGAAGGGTCTTCCGTTTTCGGAAGAACACAATTGCAGCCCTTAACTTGTAAAATGATCTATGCCGAGTAAAGTAGCTCCTACAGTATATGGTGTTAGAGAATAAGTGGTTGTTGATAAGTGAGAAGGTGTCGCTGCTGACCTAGAGAGCCCCCCGTTCAAGTGCATGACTCCCTGTCGTTGTATTAAATCATGCTCCAGTCTTATCTCGGCCAACAACGCTACCTCCCAACGGGTCGATGAAACATTGCTGCCTCTAGGCGACCTTCTCATCCCAATGGATTGTTTACCTTTATATTCACTTACTCATTTTCAATATTCTATCCATACCTCAACCCATCGTAATTCTTAAGACAAAATTATATATTAAAATATTTCATTTTTCCTTAGAACACTCTTCCTATTAATTTTTTTCTTGTGTTGTGAACGATATACAGTAAGCCAAATAAATTTCACACAATAACTTTTATTTACAATTTTCAGATATCTTAAAAAACTTTGGTACGGTTTAAAAACAAGTTTATATCAAAACTTTGGCTTCAATAATTACAGATTTATTAAAATAGTATATAATTCTCAGGACGGTATATGCCGTAAGCGGAAGTTATCGTTATTTCTTATTTTATAGAAAGATGGAATGGAAATTTTATACACGATAGAATGGAATTTTATTCGCCATGAAGCACATATTTACATTTGATTATAACAGTAAAACGAATTTGCTAGTAAAACAAGATACTTAAAATGACAACGAATTTTTGGTTGCTTAGAATAGAGCCTTCTCAGCAGTAGTCGAAGAGTAAGTACGTTTTCAATACATAATTGTATTGACTTATACAGATTAAGAATTATCCGCTTCTGTGTAAGTTGACTACTGTCAGTTTCCTGTAATTTGTGATGCTAATATAGTCCATTTCTTCGAGATGTACGGAACCGCGCTAAGATGACGCAGTTCCTGCGAGTCGGACTTTTTTGTGAATGAACTTTGATTATTAAAACATTTACTTCCACTAAAACTTCACTTCTAACAAAATAAGAGAGACGATAGAAGGAAAGAAAATGGCCGTAGAGAAGCAGGTGGGTTATTGGGCAGAAGGGTGGCTAATAAATTCTTGGAACCTCCACTGGAGAGGATAGCGTTGATTAATGTGATGTTCGACACTTGTACGGGACACGTGTAAGCCCCATTGCTCCTGTCCGCACCACCGCCTCTACTCTTCGGTATAACTACTATTCGGTATGGCCCATAGGATTAAACTATTCATCATGGCGACTAGGATGAAAATTCCCATATCATTTTAATAATTAATTACTGCTTGGAAATGTAAAAATTGTCCATCGTTTTAGGAGTAATTAGCATACTACATCGAAGGTATCGTAAAACTTGTCAATAGTCTGAGGTCAATGATCTAAATTCAATGAGGTCTGTAATAATAAAATGTTCTGCCCTAAAATGTCGGGTAAACAATCGCAGGAGCTCCTACATTCAATAGCGAACGAAAAAGTTTGTTTATTTTATTAAAATGTCTAAAGACCATTCAATTTTATTAAATAGCATAATTGGTCGAATATATGAAAACAATAAAAATCTACTATATATTTGTCAAATACCACTCACTCACTCACCCATCTATCAACGCCCAGCCCAAACCGCTCGACAGAAAATTTTGCATGGACACTCCCTATATAACGTAGGCGCTCGCTAAGAAAGTATTTTTTGATATTCGTATTTTTAAGCATTTTTAGGGGGGTTTAAAGTTTGAGTTGGTTAGAGAAGGCAATCCTAGGCAGCCTGCGTTACTAGGACGATAAAGAACAGCTGTTACCTTACATTATCTATCTCATAGTTTTATTTCTAATTGAGGTTAATTTCAACTATGATGGCAGACCTTGAATTACTAGAAATTAACTGTCCCTCATAGAGTTTTAATTGCGTTTCTTTTCTGCCTGTCCCCGTCAGATAGGCTTGCCATATTTTTGGAGAGTTAAACCGGGACACATTAATATAGGATGGGCATACCAGGGGGGGGGGGGATAAAAAGAGTACAAATTATAAGCAAAATGGTTGGTGAGTTATAAGCCTAGCAACTAACGGGAAGGGGGAATCCTAAACTGTTAGTCGACCCTAACCTTAAAAATAATAGCGGAACTTTGTTTGCTACTTGAATTTCTTAAAACAATCTCTCAGCCAAATAGTAGTGTCTGGACACTACTATTTTTCCAGCGTTTTACAGTTAGATTACTTCTGATTTCTTTGACACTGTGAGCAGTAGTAACAATGTTAATTGTAGAAAAGTAGCCGATTTAAAAAAGATTCTTATAAACATGAATTCATTACTTTTTACATCTTACAGCCTTTTCCGGGACATTGATAAAACCGGTCGGGACACCGAAACAATTGCAAAATACCGGGACAGTCCCGGTCAAACCGTGATGTATGGCATATCCTTAGGTTTTCCAGGCGAGGTAATAATATCCGGAACCCTTGCACAGCCTCCTCGCCTATAACCTTGGTAATACTCGTAAATATATTGGGTGTAACCATATGACTTGGAAACATAAACTTTTAAATTTTAACGCCCATTGAAAAAATATAGTATGACGGGAACCGTGCTGTAATAAACTGCACAGAATTGTATAGTAACGTAATTTTAATGAAACATTATTTAACGCAATAAAATAACTACTTATCTGCCGTGACGAAGCACGGGTATTCAGCTAGTAATTAATAAATTAACATACGTCTTGTCGCAACAAAATAAAAGGTCAATAAAATCCATGAATTAAAACATTTCATTACACAATTAAAAAACTACAATTAGCAAATTGATATTATGCAAGAAAAAGAAAAAAAGATCAAACATAAAAGGTCACCTTTAAAATTAAAAACAAGAATATATTTAATAAATTATTTTCAATAAACTAAATGAATTTTTCCTTTCCCGTGGATATTTGTTGCATGAAGAAGCCAAAATTATGTTAATGAAACATGATAAACGGTCAGTAATTTAGAAATGGCTTCGTATTTTTTCTTAATTAGTGAAAAAAATGAAAATATATGATTCTTTTATGAATAATGAGAAGTAATTGTAGAAAAGATATTTACTTTAGCGCACTATTGGATCACCATTGCAACGTAGCTCGTCAGTCAAATAAATAAACTGATATTAGATAAAAATTGCGTAACAGTAATAAAAAAATTGCTGCTATCTACTAATGCATTGATTTTGTAAGCATAACAAATCTACTATATATTTGTCAAATACCACTCACTCACTGACCTATCATCACCCAGCCCAAACCACTCGCCAGAAACTTTTGAAATTTTGCATGGACACTCCCTTTATAACTTAGGCACTCACTAAGAAAGGATTTTCTGATGTTCGAATTTTTAAGTATTTTTAGAGGGGTTTAAAGTTTTAGTTGGTTAGAGCAGGCAAGCCTAGGCAGCAAGCGTTGCTAGGACGATAAGAGAACACCTGTTACCGTACATTATCTATTTCATAGTATTATTTTTAATTGAGGTTAATTTCCACTATGATGGCAGTCCTTGAATTACTAGAAATAAAATGTGATTTTGTCCCTCATAGAGTTTACGCCCTGGTGATGGCCCATCCGAGGTAATAACATCCCGAACCACTTGAAACAAAAATTTGAAATTTTGCACGGACAATACGTTTAGAGTGTAAACAATCGCTAAGAAAGGTTTTTTTCTTATATTCAAATGTTTAGGTACTTTTAGGGGGGGGGGGGGTTGAATTATGAAGAAGTTCCTCATCGGCTCAAAAATGGTTCGATTTTGATAACATTTGGTACGAAAATCTTTCTTCTCATTTAAAAGGTCAAGTTCATTAACCAGTTGAATCCGTTTACTGGAACATGGTTTTTAGAGCGAAAGATTCCTTAACGTAGGAAAACGAATGAAACCATTTTTTAAGCGAGTTCTGTAGCCATTTACCAGAAAAATTGGTAGAAATACTTTTGAAAACTAATTTTCTGTTTGGGTATTCAGAAACGGAGTATATGGAAAAAAAATTGTATGAATGGTGATACAAAGTTTTCGGATCTCAGAATATTTTCTAAAATATCTCGAAAACGTTTGGGAACTCGTAGTAAGTGGAAGGCGGCTATTCGAAAGGGTACTAAATTCTCTACAATAAGATTCTTTTGTAATGTTCGGTGCGGCGATGTCAATCGAAGAGATAAGTGCTTAAAATTTAAAATTTGTTAGTTTTATGCTTCTCAACGTGTATTTGTCTCTGTTTACCTAGCAGCGGTTGTTGTATTTTTTTTACTCTCCAACGGAAACAAGCACGGTAAATTATGTAGTAGCGTTAATTTGTATCATATCTTATTTAACTCAATATAAAAAATACTTATTGGCCGTGGTGAAACACGGGTATTCAGCTAGTTTTAAAATAAAAATGTGGCTCTAATTGCTCTATACATACGTAAGAAATGATTAAACATATAAAAATATTTTGTTTTTCCTATATTTGTTCACACATTTTCCCTACAGTCTATTAGGAAACTGTTTTCAATTTAATGCCTTATTGAATTTTGTACATAGTGGTATGTCTTCATTTTTCTTTAAGGGTGTGTGTGGTTAGTATTGTATGTCCAATTCGAAGTCTTGTAGGGACTACTTCTTCTCTCCGGGAGCAGCAGGAGTTATATTGTTTTACGAATGGGTTTATCTCCCCTGGCTAAAATAATTGAAACTAGATAAAAATGTTCTACGATTCGTATATATATTTTTTTTTTTTTTGATTCCTCGGATCTGTAAATAGGCCGTTAGCGCCGGGCGTCTATAGGTTCCGTTCCTAAACATCCATTGAGGAAGAGGACAATTTTTTTCAGCGAACTAATAAATGAAAAATCTCAAACTGCTGCAGGCTGGACTCGAAGCCCCTTCTCCTTAGATAGGAACGTCATACGCGATCCCATCTACCACGGGATATTATTCACATTACAGATTATTGCACAGCTGATTTAAAATAATCACTTGTAGTCATTATTTATTAATTTAAATTTGATTTGCCTATCCTCACTACAAAATTTCCCATACCCGTATTTCTTGACATGTAATACATAAATTTTTTTTTTTTTGTGTTTATTTTGGTGCATCTACTACTGTGGGTGGTCATTAGCACCGTAATACATAAATAATAATAGTTTCTTGTGTGGACGGAATCGATATTTAAATCAGCTGCCTAGAAACTCAGCTGACTATTGCTATGTAGATGTGGAAGTGCAAGAAAAGAATAGCGTTTCAACGTTGTGGAAAACCTAATAGTGTAACAATTTTCAAAAATTCACTTGAATATATTTTCATTTATAATAGTTTGTATATACATAGTAAATCTCACCTTTTAATATGTGCGACTATAATGTGGATTTCCCATATGTTTTCGAGATATTTACGAAAATATACCCGAGTACACGACTGAAAATTAGTTTGAAAAAGTTTTACATTTATCGAAAATGGCTAAATAAATCGCATTGAAAATCGTTTCCAAACATTAGGGCTTCTATGAAAAGTGTATCTGGAAGCCTACAAACTAAAAGTCGTAAGCGCAACGCGATATTATTGGCGATAACAGTGTTCCGGTAAGCGGGTTTTGCTGGTTAACAAACTTGACCTTTTAAATAATATATATATATATATGGCAAATTTGAGACATCGTTATTTTCATGATCAATGGGTTCTGAAACATGAAATTTTCACGTCGGGGCGGATTGCGTCATGATATCAACCTCATAAGCCGGTTTCCACCTAAAGGACGGAGGAAAGAAATCCGCTAAAACCAAAGTAATCAGATACAAATGATTAACTACGAGCGAGACTGCTGAAACAATTAAAAAAAATCAACAAAAAAAAAAACAAACTGAAGCCAATCAGAATAACATAACCTGCTGATAGATTCTCTGGAGGATTAGAAAGACACGTGGAACGAACGAGGGGCAATCAAGCTGGATTGTAGGCTAGCAATTTATTCCTCGTAACAGAGAGGACAGCTGGAGATTAATACAGGGTCCTGCTATCGTAGTCCTGTCTCCAGTCCGGCAAGGGTTTCTAGTTAGGTAACGACTCATCATGTTCAAGTACTGCCTAGTAGATAGGGTGGAAGTCTGCTACAAATGGAACTAGACAACGCTCACTTTGCTTGAATTAATTTACCCGAAACCAATTTTCTAGTTTTTCCACATTTCTTGAAAATGCTTAATATACTAACTTTTAATCATTCACTAAATCTACTAATTTCATTTGCCTTTTTTCTCTCTTTAAGCAAGGCCCTTAAGGAACCGTCTCTTTACAATTTCTTCGCGAAAGGGTAAAATAAAGATATACAGGTGACGTGGTGCCCTGCGTGGAGTGAGAACCTGCTTTCTCTACCTCTTTGGACTGATTACATTTTTATTTATTATATTTGATTCGGAATTCGCACTACTTGTAAATGTTTACTATCCACAAAACATACTCAATTTTCTTCTCCATTTTGGATGTAACAGTTTTCGTATACAATTTAAGATTTTTATTCTTTTGTTTTTTTTTTCCCCGTGGTCGGTAGGCCTTGGTTAGGAGAGGCGTCGGTTTGGGGGAGTCTGGAAGAATATGGCGTATAGTTAGCACGTGTCAGAGAAAAGTTTTTTTTTGCAAGTATGGGGTTTCCAGCTTTTATGGAGGGACTGAGGCGTCCATTTATTTAGTATAGAAAATGAAGATCCAGTAGCACGATAAGACGGCATTTGTTTTCCCCGTTTATCGATTTGGCCGAACATGTGATTGGAACTCCATCTGGTAGGCATCTGGAACTGATGTGGGACAAATGTGTGAGTAACCTATACATTTTTATCTTCTGCTGGACACCAGGCTCCACGTTTATTTATTTCCAGGCCTCATTTAAATTTTTGGTTTTTCGATTACTGCAATGAGTGCAAGTAACTATATGGAAATGTATAGCTTGAACATTTGGGAAAAGTTTAAGTTTACTATTGCTAAATAAGTTATTGGCAATGCCAAATTACTAAAATTTTGTGTTGTTTTAATTTGATATTGGTGGCTATGCCAGTTTATGGAATTGTTTATGTAGTTGCAATTCAATAATTCTTCAGCATGTGTTTTCTATGCCAATTTATTGGATAGTTATGGACTCCAGTTTTATCGTAATGTATTATTTACAAGTAGTTATTGGCCAGGCCAGACTTCAATTTTATGAGTTTTGAGAATTGTGTCTTTTCTCAAATTAAATATTATATTTGACATATGTATATATGTATTTATACCTTTATTGAGAGTCTATTTTTGCTTCTTCCCAGATTACTGATTGTATCTGGTGTATGTTTATATGTTTATGCTTTTATTGAGAGTCTATATTTGCTTCTTCCCAGATTAATAATTATATCTAGTATACATACATATATATATATATATATATATATATATATATATATATATATATATATGATACATGTGATATACATTATGTATTGGAACGTGCAGCACAAAATAAACGGCCTCTTTGCAGGGTTACTGCAGAGAGGAAAGTAATAAAAAATATATATATATATATATATATATATATGTATATATATATATATATATATATATGCTCTATCGAGAGTATATTTTTGCTTCTTCCCAGATTACTGATTGTATCTGGTGCATGTTTATATGTTTATGCTTTTATTGAGAGTCTATATTTGCTTCTTCCCAGATTACTAATTATATCTGGTGTATGTTTATATGTTCATGCTTTTATTGAGAGTCTATATTTGCTTCCTCCCAGATTACTAATAATATCTGGTGTATATACATATATGTATATCTATCGATACTTTTACTGAGAGGCTATTTGTGCCTTTTCTCAAAATATTAATTATATTGAACATATTTATATTGATATTTTTACTGGGAACCTACTTGTGATATTTCTAAATATTAATTATATTTAATATATATATATATATATATATATATATATATATATATATATATATATATATGCTTACCCTTTTGGTGGGAATTTATTTGTGATATTTCTAAATATTGATTATATTTGGTATATGTGTGTTTACCCCTTTCATTGGGAATTTATTTGTGATATTTCTAAATGATAATTATATTTAATTTATATTTATACTTTTCCCAAGGATCTATTTGTGCTACTATATTATTCAATATTTGAATAATATTAATTATGTTTGAACTGACTGTATACTTATTCCAATATAGTTACCAACTCTGAGTTATCTTATTGTGTTCTTTATTATTTGGATCACCTGGGTTTCATACCTCCTTGAGCCTGGCTATCCGTTGGTCTATCCGGATAAATTGTACCACCCCAGGTGTCGGTAAGTGAATTTGCAAATTTAAACTATTTTTAATAATTTCAATATTCATTCAAGTCAAATTTATATTGGTACAAGTTGTTGAGCAAATACTCTGAAGAAAGTACATAAAATATTTGGTAATGAACATAAATATTAGACAAAGTAAGAACCGAGAAAAGCAGTGAAGAATGCCATAAGGTATGTAACGTGGATTTCTCTGTCTGCATTCAATGAATGAATGTTTTATAGTAAGAGTCGTATTACAATATTTGCAAATAGTGGGTGTAACCTTAAAAGAGGTTTGGTACTCGAAAATAAGTTATGTATACATGTATATGTATATATATATATACATATATATATATACATATATATATATATATATATATATATACATATATATACATATATATATATATATATATATATATATATATATATATATATATATATATATATATATGTCTGTGTATCTGTGTTTTCATGTGCACTTAGACTACAACATATACTCCAAAAGCATTTTAACTAGGTAGTAATGCAACTAAATGTAATGGAAATAATAATATGGTTTAATAATCGAATGGATAAATTCTCAAATATACGAAAGCATCAATAAAAGCGTTTGTAAACAAATTCTTTAAATCAATACTACAATTCATATTTGATACTACATTAGTTGTTCAATATTCTAATCTGGTAAAAATAACATTTTAATTTACATATTCATTTAAGGTGAGTATAAAGGTGCCTCGATGCCGAAAATGTATTATTACAATATCCGTATTTACTAACATTATTTGATCACAAAGTCTTGAATTAACTCTCTGTAACACGTGGATAGAAGCATATTAACAGGATGTTAGCATATGTTTTTGGGAAAGCGTGAGCCCGAACCAAAACCATTCCGAATCAAAGCTTTGCATAAAATTTGAATCCTAAATTAACTTCATTTTCATAAACACGAAACCAGAAAAGCTGGAGAGAGGAATTTAATTAAAACTTCCTTATTCGGAAGAAAGAAAATCCATCGGCCAGGATCTTGTTATACTCCTTTTTCTTTTTTTTTTTTGTTTTCTTTCAGTTGGAACTAGAGAAAACTATTTGTTTGTGTTTCGTTGAAGTGAAGTTCGTTGACGGAGTAGTTATGATAAAATGTATTTTGGCTGTGATGAAATATTTAGGTTGTACTCATAAATGAATTTTGAACATTTCTTCAAAGTTTCATCGATCCTGATATATATATATACATGATATCAGCAGTTAAAAAATTCATAACTCCATAGGATTAGGAAGATTCTCGCGACAAATTAACTCCAAAGTAGTCAACACAGTAGCGCGCAGCAATTATTGACGAATATGATCAGAAAAAAAATAATTTGCCATAAATCCCTTTCGAGAAACTAATTTTTTAGTAATTCTTATTTCATTTTTTTATTTATAGAATATTAGCACAATTCCTCTAACCCTGGGGCTACTATAATGTGTCAACACGACCAGAGCACTCTAAAGGTTAAATTTAACTGTGTATGAACAACCCACGGAGCTGAATAGCATTAATCACATTCGATACGGTTCGCGGATAGCGGGATAGATTAACAGTGTTTAACAATTATGCAAATTTCCAACCGAGCAGTATAGTCCTTCTAGTATAGTTCTAGTAGGCCCTGCAACTGCTTATAAATTGAAGGACACTACTACATGATTCTTACATGTTTTTTATAAATTGCAAAGATTTATGGGTAAAGTAAACTAAATTAGCAAAATTCTTTTTTACAATTAAATAAATATTAATGGATATGTTCTTGGTGACGGTGACAAATGTCAAAAACCACTCACTCACTGACCTATCATCACCCAGCCCAAACCGCTCGACAGAAAAATTTGAAATTTTACATGGAAACTCTCTTTAGCATATAGACGATCGCTAAGAAAGGATTTTTTGATATTCAAATCTTTAAGTATCTTTAGAGGGGTTTTAAGTTTTAGTTGGTTAGAACAGGCAAGCCTAGGCAGCATGCGTTGCTAGGATCACAAAAGAACAGCTGTTACCGTATTATATCTATTTCATAGTATTATTTTTAATTGAGGTTAATTTCAACTATGATGGCAGACCTCGAATTACTGGGGTATGGAATACTAACAATTTAGAACTTGGAATAGTTTTAGGCAAATAAAACGCTATTACAACTAAAATTAAATGATCTTATTTAATTTATTTTTATGGATTTTAAAACACATTTTACCGTCAAATCAAAATTTGGGGGGGGGGGGGCTGCGAACCCCTCAGCTCCCGTACGCTCATGTTGGAAACCTATAGATAACGGGTTATCTCTAGAGTATCTGTTTCTTCGTATAATATGACGGGGGCCATGATAAACTACAAAAAATTATGTAGTGGTGTTAATTTTACTGATACATTATTTAACGCAATAAAATAACAACTTATCTGAAGTGCCGAAGCACGGGTAATCGGCTAGTTTAAAAATAAAGTCACAAATGGTGGGTATAATCCTTTCTACTAAACAGTGATTTAAAAATATAAATTATTTATACGAAGAAGTACTATAAATGCTTATGCTATGGACTTTACCTCCAATTTCCATGTGTTGATATTGTTCTCTAAAGTGTGTTTAGAGGAGTACATGGCCAGTAACATGAATAAAAAACGACATACATATCCATTTGACTACTTATTCCTACGGAGAATCCTTGTAAGAAATAAAACAAAGCAAACGACTATTTTTATTAACAATATAGAAGAGAAAACGTAAATATAGTCAGGGTTTGGTCGTTTGGTATTTTAATAAATCTACATTTTTTATAAAAAACAATTTTTCCGATGGTTCAACTTGAAAGTCAAGCCTTCATTTGGGGGATGAGAAGAGATTCAGAGAAATTATTGAAAATTCGTAAGGCATAATTGTACCTTTTCTTATCAATACATTTCTCATCAAGGCTTAAATTTAAAAAAAGGTAGAATTATAAAAATATCTCGCGACCGAACCCTGACAATATGTACTTTCGGAATCCCAACGGTCAACGACCTTCCCACTATGATATAGAAGAGCAGGAGGTTATTCTAGTAACTGAATGTGGGTAAAAGTAGGGTACGTACTATACGTATAAAATATTCTGGCCATTTCTAAAGGAGCAAAAAAAAAGCAAACGTGAAGACGATCTGAATATGAATCGCCCTACATGAGGACTCAATCGACTGCCGCCCTGATAAATGTGTTAAATGAAGTGGAAAAGCTCGGCGCACAATGGAGATAGAGCCATGCATGAGATATGACAGGTAAAGGAGGCAGCTCAGGGGTACCGCATGAAATAATTAGCAGCTGCACTATGTGTCAAAGGACTGCTTTGCCTTAGGGCTCCAACAGCTGGTAAATACTTAATCAGAATTTTCCCATCCCTTCCTTTCCATCCTTTGTCTGTGAACGATCTCTAAGCCACCTATGCAATATTAAGACCTTCTATGAACACACACCGACGTGCAGGCAGGGGTGTAATCAGTAGGCTTTTAATAGACAATGAATTTAGGTGCCTTCGTTTAATTAAATTATTTACATCAGTGCATGTACAATGAAGTATACATTGCACATGAATTACATTTTTCTTTTATCTTCCATAAGACAACAAAAAAGATTGTTTAGAGAGACATCCCCGGTAAGTCCGGCTTCTATTGCCAGTTTGTTTATTTTATTTTTATTTTTCATGAATAATATATATATATATTTTATTCATGAAAAATAAAAATAAAATAAACAAACTGGCAATAGAAGCCGGACTTACCGGGGATGTCTCTCTAAACAATCTTTTTTGTTGTCTTATGGAAGATAAAAGAAAAATGTAATTCATGTGCAATGTATACTTCATTGTACATGCACTGATGTAAATAATTTAATTAAACGAAGGCACCTAAATTCATTGTAGGTATATATATATATATATATATATATATATATATATATATATATATATATGGGGGCGAGGATAGCTCAGTGGTGGTATGGACTAATAAGTTAGAGGACCTGAGATCAAAACCCGAGCAAGCATTAAAGATTTTTTCTTCTACTCTCTGGCTAGGCCAACCCAGCCGTGGATTAATTTAATAATGGGTACCTTGGTGCTAATGAATCTAGCTTTCGAAGCTGCCAAGGGGAAAATCAGGCGGCCGGAGCATAGTACTAACCACACTATCTCCCTAGTGTGCCGTATCGTCATGAATCAGATACCTCTATAGTGCCTGCCTCTCAGGGCCCTCGTGGCCTGCCACGAACTGTTTATATATATATATATATATATATATGTATACAAAACTATCATCTCCATTAAACATTCTGAATAAATCCTATTCAAATTTGTTGAGGACTTGACAAAATATCAAAACTGAATGATACTGCAATAGACGAAATAAAAATTAACTAATCAAGAAATATAAAATATTTTTTTGAAAATAAATGATGCCTACTAATATTAAAACTAAAGTTAATAAAATCAAGTTAAATAAGAAATAATCAAATTAAATAAGAAATTCAATTCCCACTAGGGGTGGTGGCTTTTCTTTCGAAAAAAGAAAAGGCATCACCTTTATCCTGGCTAGAAAAGGGTGGTAACCTGTAGAAAACCCGTCCTAAAATTCGTAGTTAATAATAAATGGACGTTAAAATTTAAATAATAATTAATAATTATATATTATTAAACAAATTCTTAGCTTTCAAGAAACTCTTGGCTTTGTAGGCCCTGCATTTTGTGAAAGTGTGCTAAATATTAAGATATTCACAAGAAACAGTTCATCATGAAACTCCGGAGGGGGTGGGGGCTGTTACCATTTTCGGAGTAAGGAATACTAACAACTTAGAATTTGGAATAGTTTGAGGCAGGGACCGAAAATAACTATTAATTTTTATTTCAAATGAGTTTCAATTAAACTTTAATTTTTATTATTGGGAAATAAAAATTCCATCATAATTGATATATTTTATTATTTAAAAAAAAAAAAAATTCTAATAATTTTTATTTCAAAAACTTAAAAATAAAAATTATTTGAATAATGTGATTTTATTTTTTTTTTTTTTTATAACATTTTTTAATAACACTTTTTTTTTACTTTAACTTTAAACATTATCTTAAATAAAAAACAATATTAGTTTCATAATGAATAGAAAGTAATACACAAAAACAAATTCTACAATATATACTCATACAAATCAATTGGATTTAGACGAACTTTGATTCACTGACATAAACAAATAACTTCTAATAAACAAAAGGTTACAAATCAAGTATTTATTTATTCCGAGGATAAGTGAGTTTCACTTTACCTTTAATTTTTATTATTGGGAATTAAAAATAAAAATTCCATCATAATTGATATATTTCATTATTTTTTAAAACAATTTTTTAATAATTTTTATTTTAAAAACAAAAATAAAAATTATTTCATAACAGTTATTCATTAATTTTAAAAATATAAATTATGAAGTAATTTTTTTGTCATAATTTTTAGAAAATATTTAATTTTTATTTCGGTCCTTGGTTTTAGGCAACTAAAACGCTATTACACATAAAATAAAATATTTTTTATGAACTAAGTTATCTTATTTAATTTATTTTTAAGGGTTTTATGACACATTTTTACCATCAAACCAAAATTTCGGGGTGGATTCCATTTCAAGGTGGACAAGAGAGTACACTGGGAATTTCTAGAGTTGTTCATTTGACATTTTTAAAAGCTACGTGATTCTCATGATTTTCTCATGAGATCAGCTTACAAATGTTTGGTGGTAATTTTGGTAACTTTCACATAAGAATAAATAATGAGAAAATATGGCTTTATTCTTCAGTGTAATTCTGTTTTTTTGGTCGAGATCTCATCTTGGCTTCCTCAGGAACTCAGTGTATTCATATATATGCATTTATTTAGATGTATTTAGCCTGAATAAGAGTTTTTACACATTTCACGAAATGCGTATAATTAACTCATAAAAACCATAATGCTAGGGATAGCTGTTTTTGTACCTTATAACTTTCTACAAAAAATATGATGTTTTATAAAAGATATTTTTTTAAGATTAACCACGATATTTTTATGGTACAGATATTAAGTATGATAATTAATTCCTATTAGAGAAGATATTAATAATTAAATTCAGAGTTATTCTATTTCTGCTATTTCTTGGTGTAGAGTCATTTCGCTCAGAGGAAGAAGCACTCGAATGCAATTTAATTGTTGGCGAATGGTGTAATTTAGCAATGATTTGAACCACTCGACTTGGAGAACCATTAAACTGATTAATGGGTAAAGTTTGCCACAGTACCATTTCAATATTGAATCATGCTGAGAATGACTAGCCAGCATGATTCAATATAATTAATATCTATTATCTATATTTTTTTATAATCAACAAAGTAATAGCGTACTAATGTCCTCAGTAGCCGAAAAAAAGTAAGAGGTTGCAATTAAACCATTTATATAAGTGAAGTACCTTTTGGAGCTCTCTTCACCAAGAAGGAAAGTTGAGATTTTCTTAGCTGTCGCAAGAAAAATTCCAAATGAACTCAACCACGTTAGGTGTAGTAGGACTCACCTAGAAAGCAGAAATTAACGATGTATTACACTGTTCTGCAAAAAAAAAACTTTTCTCCCCTCCCCTGAACAATTTTGCCCGTTTCTCATGTTTTCAGGTGTGCTGAGTCCGAATCTGAACTCAGAAAAATTCTATCACCCTCTGATTTTGAGAGAAAAGAGGAGAAACTTGGAAAAAATGAAAAATTGTATTTGAAAATTATTGTCTTTATTATAACAGATTTTTTTTTTCTTTTTCAACGGTAAAATATTATTAATTGAATCCTGCATGCTATCAGGTATAATACTAGATATGACACAACTCAAAAAATATACACACATCGTCAATGAGTATTTTTTTTTTCTTTTGTACTCTTCCTCCTCTGTCTCCCGCTGCAGTGTCCAGCAGTAATCCGCCAGCATCTTCTCATTCCATTTGCCAGTATATCTTTTTTCCATTCTGGATATGTCTTGGTGGAATCGTTCTCCATGTTCGTCCGAAACTGCACCCAAATTTGGGGCGAAAAAGTCTAGGTGACTATGCAGGAAATGTATTTTTAAGGACATATTGCATCCCAATGTTTTATATGCAGTTCTTGGACTATTTTTCGGTAGTCTCTAGATTTTTCGTTTCCCAAAAACTTAGCACATACCTCTCGAAAAGCAATCCAAGCCTTTTTCTCAGTTGTATTTAACATCGCTTCAAAAGTGAGGTCCTTGAGTAGATCTCGAATTTGGGGTCCTACACTTTCAGCCATATTTCTTCAACCACTTGTAATATTCCCATCAATTTTTTTTCGTTCAAATATACTTCATTGCGCTCAAAATCATTGGGCTTTTGAATTTTTTTCACTATGTTTTGATGCCAAAAAAAATTCGTCAAATTGACAAAAAAACTCACATTTTTGGATAAAAAACTAGAATTTCTCAAGAAACTGCGTGATAGACAGAATCTGACTTCAAATTCGTGTTCAGCACATTTGAAAACAGTAAGAAAGCATGTTTTGGTTTGAAGGAGGATTTTCGTGCAGAACAGTGTTATTTAAAAACAATACAATAAAACACATAAATGACTAGAAAATAAATTAAATTTAATCATGTCAAAAATACATTTTAGGGGAATATCGAATCTCAGTAATGTACGTAAGATATCTTTGTTCCTTAAACTCTAGCAGTGTTCATAAATATCCAGATTTTCTGGAGACTTTTCGACTCCAGGGAAGCTTTGATACAGTTGAGCAGATTTCATCAGCTGTTCTGATTTTACTTATGTGTGATACTATTATGTCCTCTCTCAAAAACATTTTTCATCTAATTTAATATAATAAAATCTTTGTCAGAATTGGACATCCTAGTCTCACCCAAGGTTACTTATTTAAAATATCTAGGGCTTGGATGCACTGTTTGTGTCGAAAATCTTTCTGTTAAACAAATATTCACAAAACGTAGAGCCTAATAAACCTCTTGAAACGCTTCTTGTCTTTGATATACTTGGAGACGACCATGGATTAAACCAGAGAGCAACATTTCTCATTTATAAAACATGATTACAGATAAAAATGTCAAGGCATGCAATGTTTCTTGGGATTGAATAATAATTATTTATCTTTTGATCAAGATTAATTTATGAAGGTACGTTAACACATCGAAGGAGTGTAATGTAATTTCCGTAGAAGCAAAACGCTTTTCCAAAAATAATTAAATAAAGAAATGTTTTATGTCCGACGCGACATATGACGACGATGAAACGATCTAATTCCGATCATCCAGCAGGAACATTAAATCATCTGTACAATTCACTGGAAAATCCTTTTTTAACCCAACTTTTTGTAAATTATTAATATTTTATGCATAAAAAGAAAAGTATGGACATATTTAAAAGTGCACTATTATTTATGCAAAAGAATCCATTCCTTTCTAAGTGGTTTGATAAAACTTTCACATTGGACAGTGGAAGTAGAGCTTTTCGTCAATATTTAAAACATGCCTTTGAAAGTTCATTGAGTTCCGTTATTCTCTTTTAAACTGCTTCCCTAGCTGATTCCATTTTATCCTAATCCTAGGCATATTTCTCAAACTGTGACGTCATTTTTTCATTCTGAAGAAAAATAAATAACATCACAGTCGACAATTACTGGAAAATAGCATGTACCCCCTGAAAAAGCTGGCTGTAATATCCAAAAAATATTTAGCTTAAAAATATTTATATGAAATAATCTCTGCACGTGAAGCTGAGGATTGTTTTTCTTCTTGGCGTATCTATTATAACAATTTTCATCCCTCTTGCTGCAAAGAAGAGTTCATTTTATAAGAGAACGCCATTAAGAAGTAAAAAAACAAACGTAAAATAAATGACAAAACGTATGAACTTGTAGTATTGTAGTATTTTTGTCTATTTTCATGTAATTTATAGCCTGTGAAGAATTAAAAGAAGCATACCTCAAAACACCTAAGAAGTAATTTAATTTACAATAATTAATTACAGAAAATGAACTATCTGCAATAAAACAGGACTTTCTTAAGCATTACATTTTCCATGGAGAATTTCCATGATGAACCTCCACCCACATTCTGGTTCACAAATAGTTGTATAAAACCGAAAGATTTCGGGTACTTAAGATAAATGATTTCCTTTCACATTTGTTGATATTCGAGCTAAAATGGATAAATTCTGCTTATTAAAAGAAAAAACACAAAAAATAAATAATAATTCGATATGAGAACTACCCGTGCGTCAACAGGGCCGATATGTAGTTTTCCTATAAGGTATGATCAAAATTAACGCTACTACATAATTTTGTACAGCTTATTATTTCAGGGACTTTAGAGTTACCCAGGAAACACCATGTGGAGGTAACCGTGCTTGTTTCCGTTGCGGAGTAAAAAAATACAACAACCACTTAAAAAGTTAGGTAAACAGAGACCAATGCACGTTGAAAAGAATAAAACTAACAACTTTGAAGTTTTAAGCACTTATCTTTACGATTGACATCGCACCACCGAACATTACAATATAATCTTTTTAGTAGAGAATTTAGTAACCTTTCGAATAGCCGCCTTCCACTTACTATGATTTCCCAACCTTTTTCGAGATATTTTAGAAAATATACTGAGATCTGAAAACTTTGTATCATCATTCATACAATTTTTTTCCATATACTTCGTTTCTGAATACCCAAACAGAAAATTAGTTTTGAAAAGTATTTCTATCAATTTTTCTAGTAAATGGCTACAGAACTCGCCTAAAAAATGGTTTCATTCGTTTTCCTACGGTAAGGAATCTTAGCAACACATGCTGCCATGGCTTAATAGAAAAATCTTTGTGGTCGAGACATGGTGTTTTGGTTTTTCTTATTTGATGGAGTGCCAATTTGTTGCTGAATTTTTCTTTCAGAACTGAGTAAAATTCAAATAAACCGTTATAAACTTTTTCTCAGTTCTAAAAGAAAAATTCACATACACAGAAAAGTGATAAAATTGTATTAAATAGGTCAGGGATCGATCATTTATGTCAAAAGATCGTTCTCATAAGGCTTGCAGTGAAAAAACCGAGAACGCTCTAGAAAAGACAATCCATTTTATTATCTGTATGTTCGAGCCCTCCACGAGGTGCCAAGTATTTTATTTAATGCTAGTATACTAGAATAATTATTATGCTAGCTCAGATAATTTTAGATAGATTTTCAAACATCCATTTTGTTTTCGAGAGCATATATCACCATACTCTAAAGGATTTAAAAGCTTTTAGGAGAATATTTATTTTTTAATAGCCTTGATTGACTTAGTAGAGAAACGTTCTTCTCTACAAGTGCAATCTCCATTGAGGTCCTTCTAAGATATTAAATAACTCATTATTAACATCCCATGGGAGTGAATTAGAATACTCATGTCTCTCAATCTTTAACCAATGTAATTATTTAGTTTCGCTAGATATTTTCTCTTTTGGTATACTATTTTTATTTGCTTATTTCCGAATTAAGTATTTACCCAGGTTAGCTCCCAATTTATTCAGGGTCTACATTTTTTAATTTAAAAGTGGATTGATTTTGATGAAATTCGGCACACAAATCGTTTCTTCAAAAGGAGAACTAACTGATCCGGAGTGCAGAATGGTATCAGCGATCTGAAAAGGAGGGGAGCGATGTTTTTTGGTGAACTTTATTAAAAGAATTCGTTTTTCCTACGGTTTTGCTTTTAACATTTCTAAGTACACCTTTTATAAGCTATTAAAAAATAGGGAATCGAATGACAATGTACATATTTAACAGTTTTTCTTAGATGAGACAACCAGAATTTGGGTTTTGGATACTCTTAAATAGATTGTGTTCACAATTTGTTTTTAAAACATTTGACCAGTAAGAAAACGTGCATTTTGGTGGGGAGATGGCCAAGCCAAGATAGATGAGGCTGTTCACAAGAAGGTCTAACGTTTTGTAATGAGCCTCATATTTGAAAGGGATTGAACATGAGGTGCCACCCAAAAAAGACGCTGGGGTAGCGGTGACTGGCTCGAAGTACTTTTTATATTGCATTATATTTTATTCAATTATAAACGTTTAACATTCATCCAGAAGACGTTTAACAAGGCGGAAGAAGTAAGATTACGTTTAGAGGGCTGAAGGTATTAAAAAATGTATGTGTTATTTTAAGACATGAGTGGTGGTTAATGTTTTGGATATTTTCTTAAATATATAAAAATCAGTTGTGAAACTATGGTAAGTGAATGGTGATCATTTGAAAATCTAGAACAATTTTCACTAAATGAATTTAGTAGTAAAACTTGAATTTTCGGAAGTATTGGTTTCCTCCCATCGAAGTTGAAATATTTTCCAAATAAAATGTATAAGTATTGCATGTAATAACGCTATATTGCCGCATTTACTACGATTCGGAACTTTATTTATATGCTTTTTTCCGAATTTAATTAGATGTTCCTTTAGATTGCTGTAATATTATTGCCTTTAGAGATTTGTAGAGAGGCTGTAGAGTTGTGGCTAATCCTGGACAGTTTGAGGAGTAGCTGTCAGATTGGCGGTGAAGTCGTTCAACCAGAAACCGCTGATAACTCCGCCAAGCTTCGAAATCGAATATAGTTCCAGCTGATCTACAGCTAGGGATCAATCTTGAATAACCTGAGTCGTAGGGATTAAACTACTTTTGATTTTTTTTTTATATCTGTTTTTTTTTTCAAAGTAATTCAGTTTTTACTTCTACTTGGTTAAATCATATCCTTTTTTTCTCTTTAGTAAGCTGCAGATCTCATACAAGGTAGATCTACAAAAGCCTGAACGATCAATCGAAATACTTAGAAATTGATCCTAGACCATGAGTGATAGTTTATTAAAATTACATCATGCATTATTAGAAAAAAATCATTTACGGTATTTCACAAAATAAAATGTAAAGGCAGCAGTGCTCATGATTTTTAAAATTGCTGAAATTAAATTAAAATTAAATAAATAATCAAAAATAGTTAACATTTTGTTTTGACTTCTTCCACATATATATTTTCATTTTCAACTTCGTTTAAATTCATTATTTAAATGCATTATTTTATCTTACAC
Source organism: Gonocerus acuteangulatus (assembly GCA_946811695.1). Classification (NCBI taxonomy): domain Eukaryota; kingdom Metazoa; phylum Arthropoda; class Insecta; order Hemiptera; family Coreidae; genus Gonocerus; species Gonocerus acuteangulatus. The sequence goes on from OX328124.1 coordinate 67,522,037, forward strand.
GTCCATTAGGAATTCTGTAGGTATTATTCTGAGAAATAAAGAGCTTCGACAGAACAAGAGCTTAGTCGCCAAAAAGGGCTGATGTAAATTAATTTATATTAAAGATTTACAATTATGTAAAGAATTTCTTACGTATGAAAATCGCCAATGGTCCAGGGTTAAAATTTATGGGCTAACTTATATATAGATGTTATATCTTTTCAAGAAAGACGGTAAACAAAATTTTCACCAGCAATATTTTCGAATTAGGAGTAAATGTGTAACCCGCCAGTCAGTACTTCAAGTGTAATTTTTGTTTTGTCATAGAGTGGACAAAGAAATTCACAATATTTTACTTTTGTGTTTAACGGTGTATTAACTATTTGGCTATCAACGCCGGACTATCTACAGGTTGCCACCCTATAATAATGCCAACAGCACGTGGTCGTTCACTCATTCAGTTACTGGCCACGCCCGATGGAGCTTTACTTCGTTGATCTACGGGAGCTGATGCATTCAACGTCCCTATAGTCGTCCGCTAGCAATATATAATGCAGATTTTTTAAATAAATTTAGCATGAGAATAAGCCAAATGGTACATTATAATTGGGGGTTCAATAAGCAACCAATTTGCCGAATGCGGCCGTACTTTTTGCATTCTGGCAACAAAACTCTTCATATACATTGTGCTCAAGTATTGGGAAAAAAATGTGATAAGTAAGCGACATCCATCCAAAACGAATGTAGGCTTACGAGCTCATGGGAATCTGAAATGTAAATGTGCAACTATAGAGCAAGATGATTCCTATCGGTTAGTTTAATCACATTCCTAATCTGTGTGTGTAAGCTAACCACTTTGGTAGATATGAATTTGCTTAGTTTATGCAGAATTTTTATGATGCATATATTATTTTAATCTTCTTGTTAAAATTATGCAATTTAATTACTATTGTCATTCAGTTTCAATAATTTTGTAATTAGTTTACTACCACTTTCCATTTTACCTTTCATTTTTTTTATTTTTTCATTTGTATTTGTATTACATTTTTTTTTTAATTCATGAAAAAGCGATTCTCAAAAAAAAAAAAAAAAAATAATCAGGCCTTACTGGGTGTTTCGGTAATTTCGTCTGTCTATTTGGAAGTCATCGGATATCTTTATTTTCATCTACAGCTTGGATGGCTTGGCAGCAAATCGTCACTCACAGGAGAGCGTTTCATGTGCGAAGTACGGGAAGCCAAGCGAGTCATTTAATTTAAGAAGCGTGTGAGCTTCAGGTTGTTGATTCAACCTTCATATCAATATAGTTTCTTTATACAGTCCATTAGTGAACACTGAGGCTTATTGAAGACAGTTTCCCTAAAAATTAAATAACTAATAAATACTTTTATTGAAATATAAAAAGGCTGGTAAAAGCCTTCTAATATTTAAATAAAATAAAATAAACGGGAGATTTAATTCCTTAGAGAAGCTAATTTGGTCATCTTGAAGTTCCTATTTCACTGCCAGAGCTTCACTAATAATAAACCCTCTTTGTGATCCTCTTTCAAGTAAATGCGACTAATCCCTTATTAAAAATAACCTATAAAATCCTTTGAAATCAGCTCTTCAATTCTATATTTTACTATATGGGGCTAGTTCTCAAGCCTTAAGAGACTAGTGCTATTCAGACATAATCTCTAAATCTGTAATTGAATATATTCCAGAATATGCCGATTAGTCTATCTATTATTGCTAATTGGCTTTGCGAACATGCAAATTAGGTCCATGTATAATAAAGTTACACAGGATCCTCCATTTTGTGGGAGAAACCCCTGTTGCTTAATATCTTGTCCAATTTCATACTATCTCTTCGATTATATAGTATTATGTAATTATTGTTGTTTATGAATTTTAAAAAAAAGTAATAGCTGACACACAGATCATTGTCAGATCAGATTTGATCATTTACAATTTTCCGAAGTGTTGTCGACATGAAGCAGGCCAGAATTAACAAAGTTAAGCATTGAATGAAATTCAAAATTATTGCAGTAAAAGACCGTACTCTATGATTTGTCAAGAGCGAATGAGATATACTTAAAAAAAAAAACAGGAAACCAATTTTAAAAAATGTGTGAGGTTTGCCAATAACGGAAAAACCTTTTATGGATAAGATTCAAGGTTTAGAGATGTTTACAAGTGGATAGATTTTACCTTAAAATCAATTTACACCTGGAAACAGGAAAAGTACAGTTTCTATGTACTTTATTTTAATTTAATGTAAAAAATCACTATCGTACTATACAATAGGCTTTGAGCCTACTGTAAAAATTGAAAAAAAAAAAAAAATTAGAGCCTTCTGCTCAAATTCAGGAACATAAATATGCTTTAGGTCCACCCGACAAATGTCCTATGCAATGTACTGTATAACATATAGTCTTATTTTTCGTACATGGCCAACGCGCATGCGCGAACGCCAGCGGACACCTTCTTGTGACACTTTTTTGTAACGCTAGGTCCACCCGATAAACCTATGTAATGTAATCTGTAACAAACAGTAATCTGTTTCGTATTTGGACACTGCGCATGCGCGAACGCCAGCGGACACATTTTGTGACACATATAGTCTTCTTTTTCGTACATGGCCACTGCGCATGCGAGTATTTGAATAAAATACATGCTGATAGAAAGGACAACCATGCAAAAAAATCTGTATATATATATATATATATATATATGCATACATGCAGACTAACTATAGTGGGAGTTAGTTGGAGACATTAAGCCACAAAATGGAGATGACATTCGTGAACGGTAACAACGGCATATTACCTAATTCCGTGAAACGATGTCAGTTTAATGAAATATATAAAAGATGACCAATGTTGAAAGGCGAGGCTTAAATTCTTTACAAATATAACGAGGGGAGAGTTTCTGGGCTACTATTCACAAAGAGACGGTCGATGGGCCCTCAAGTATTAAAGCATAATAGAGCAGAGTTTAATATTTAAGGAATTCTTGCTGATTCGCCAGCACTAAAGGACTACTGGGAAAGGTAAAATTATCAGCTTTTATTGTCATTCGTGGTAAGGCTATTTTCAACATAATGTCAGACTGATAAATACCGACATTACATCTGTACCGTGCTTGCACGCTTATCTCCACTACATATGTTTCACTTCTGCAATAAACGTCCAAATGATGTATTTTTATATATACTCACGCAACAAATGCACGCATATATATATATATATATATATATATATATATATATATATATATATATATATATATATGGGGGCGAAGTTAGCTCAGTGGTAGAGCACTGGATTAATAAGCTGGAGGCCTGAGTTCAAATCCCGAGCAAGCACTAAAGATTTTTTCTTCTAGTGTCTTCGTTAATGGGTTTAATGGCGGACTCCCTGACCGTCCCTAGGCCAACCCAGCCTTTAATTAATTTAATAATGGGTACCTTGGTTGGTGCTAACGACTCTAGCAGTCGAAGCAGCCAAGGGGAAAATCAGGCGGTCGGAGCATACTACTGACCACACTATCTCCCTAGTGTGCCGTATGGTCATGAATCAGATACCTCTAAAGTATCTGCCCCCTTGGGGCCCTCGTGGCCTGTTACGGGACTGATTTTTTTATGTATATATATATATATATATATATATATATATATATATATATATATATATATATATATATATATATATATTAGGGTGGCCCTTATTTTTCAACTTTCTAAAAGTTTACCTCCCACTCCCCTATCTAGTTCCAATCAACAAAATAACGATCTGTCCAAAATTTCAGCTAAATCGAATAACTCCGAGGCGACCCGCAATGGCCTTGAAATATTGACATTTTCCTACGAAAGTAATTTTTTCCGATAATTTTTTTTTTTGAAGTTATTTTATTTTTTAATCACTTTTGAGCAGGTAAGCACTAGTAATGGAAATTAAATTAGTCGTGTTCTTGTTAATATTGGATAAAAATATAAACAATCAAGTCTGTTCCTGCTTCCTGAAAACGCACTCGTTTGCAAGGGAAGAATGGAGTATCGTTTCGTGTACCAGGAGCTGTAAGTCATGCTAGGTCGATTACAAAGGCGATTTATGCATTCAAGATATACCTGTTCCAAAATCAATTTCAGTTATCTCATAGCGAGAAAAAGTCTTTAAGAAGAACATGTATTTTTCTTGCGCGAGAGTACGTTCGAGCCTTGTTTCTATCATCAGACACAATTAAAGCACTATATCATGACTTTCTATTCTTGCATCAAATGATACATTATCAGGATATTGATCCAGAAATCAGTAATGCTGCCGCAAAAAAAAATCCAACCATCTCTAGTACTTAGTTCCCGAAATCGTGACCTTCCTTATATCCATATTTGATGACAACGTTGCAACAGCGGTTAGGGCAAATATAACTCAAGTTATGTTGGAAGCAGACAATGCTGAAGAAGAGGAAGAAGAAAAAAAATCAACTAAAAAGGAACTTATTCCAACAAAATGATTTTTCTTCCTTCACAAAAATCTATTTTTCATCTTTTTTTAATTCCTGATACAAAACATTTCTTCACGAGATTTTCAATCAGCACCGATTTCCTCGGCAAGGCCCCTTCAACATGGAAGGATGAATCAGGTTACAAGAGTGGAAATGAAAAACTTGAGAAGATAGTTGTTGTGAATGACGTTGCTGAAAGAGGCGTCGAACTCATCTAGGATTACAATAACGTTCTCACAAAAGTTGAAAATGAGAAACAATCGTTTCCGGGGACCTGAAAAAATACCCGCCTGGTACTGGTCTAAGATCCCGGTATACAACGACCTTTATCGAGCTAGTTAATGGATAAAAAGTATATTATACTAAATTCATTAGGTATGTCAATAAATATATTGCAAATGGGCTGTCTAAAAAAAGTCCGCCCAGAATATGGTTAATTACCAATTTATTTTTTATTTTTTTTTTTTTTAATTTCATCGGTTTGGTTAATAAACAAATTCCATACCGATCAAAAGTATGAAGCCTATAGAATATGGAAACGTTAGGTTGCCTATTCTTTTCCCGTCACAACTCTTGGGTTGGCGGGTGTAAACAGGTAACTCGAAACGAGTAACTTGCATCGGTCTGCTTAATGAATTAAAGTCAACTTAAAATAATGATTATTTCATTACGAGCACGGTGGTATAGGGTTGTCTGTGAAAAATCAGTCCTGAATTCCGGTTGTCGAGCTTTAAAAAATGAAATATTGCTGCGAGGGAATACGTGCGACAGCGAGGTGATAGTCATACATATACAGGGTACATATTGAGGTGTCATAACTTTAGGGGTTTATTCTGCACTTTATTTGTAGTTCAGTGGCACAAAAATGAGCGTTCTATATGAAAATGTAGCAGAGCTACTCAAACGTTTGTGTATTTTAAAAACTACTGTTTTTAAAAAAAAAAAGAAAAAGAAAAACTGTGTTTTCGGGATTTTCAATCAATGTATCCTAAATAACAACCACATTTTTAGAATTTACATTAAATTTTCAATAGGAAACTCCCGTTATTGAAATATTACCATGTAAATTAAGAGCTATATTAAAAGCCATATAGATGAGAATGTTTAATAATAGTGTTTTATTAAATTATTCAATATTTTTTAATCACCTATTTTTAGACTTAGAGGTTTGCATCCGCCTCAAAAGTTGCATTATTTAATAAGCTTCAAAATGGTACCCCCCAGTTATAAGAAAAAATCTATTTGAATCTATTTTTTTTTTTTTTCTGATTTCTAAGTCAAAACCAATAAATGTGCTTTAGCATGTAGGAGCCATTCTGAACAAATTCTTTAATTTCACAAGATGATGGTGGTGTCCCATCCTTCCTACACTACATAAAGTTTATTACACAAGTCCATCTACCAAATATTAACTTACTCTGGTTTCAAATGGATGGTTGATAATGGAAGAGTGGCGACGGAATGGCTGAAGAGTAAATTCCCTAACCGTTCCCAAACTACGTAAACACAATTTTTGCTCTGATAAGGGTAGAGGGACACTTCGGAATCAATGATGAATTTATTTAAATTTTAACGCCCATTATCATTAACTAAGAATTTTGGGACGGGTTCTCTATAGGTTACCACCCTTTTTGTAGCCAGGATAGGACTGATGCCTTTTCATTTTTCTGTGGAAAGCCACCACCCCAGAGTGAGAATCGAACCCACGACTTTAAAAACGTATTGAAAATAATTATCATTATTGAAACAAAATGAATTATATGGTAATGCCTAGAGTTTCTTATTTCATTTTATTTGTAATATTAATTCTATTCCATTTAATGAAGTTTCTTCTTATAAGATCACTGGGTTATACATTACAATCATTTGAATTTGAAAAACTCTCAATAAATAAAAAGAGAAAAAAATACATTGAAATGAAAGGCCCTCTCAAAAGTTGCTTTAATATGTTACCTAGTTTTCCTGGAAAAAAATTATAAAAGTTTTTAAAAAAGATATTTTAAATAGGTAATTAATCATATTCTGGGCGGACTTTTTTTAGACAACCCATTTGCAATATATTTATTGACATAATTAATTTAGTAAAAATACTTTTCATCCATTAACCAGCTCGATGAAGGGTGTTGTATATCGGGATCTTGGACCATACCATAAATCCTCCCTTTGAAAAACGTAATGTTCAATATTTGTATTTTTTTATTGTTCGCATTATGCCTTGTTTCTATAGATTTTTTTTTTTTTTTTTTTTTTTAAATGCGGTTGTCTTATAAAAGTTGTGCGCATTATTAAAAACCTAATATTTTTTAATTTTTTCATGTTATCCCTGCAATTGTTAGAATTAAATTTTGAGATATATGATTCAGAATGATTTTAAACAATTTCTTCGTTAGCCTGGATGTATCTATATAAATTGCAATAAGAAACGGATTGAGATAGAACTGTATATCCCTTTTTAACGGAATTAATCGTTGCGTATACTATGTTTCAATTTCTATGCGTTTGAGGGTTGCCTAGCAGTTGTCCGATTGCGCTAAAATTTTGCAGAGCTTGTTGTTGATTGAAACAGATTTAGGGGGGAGGGAGAAGCAAATTTTTGACTTTCAAAAAAATCCCTATAACTAAGGGCCACCCAAGTGTGCATTCGTAAAATTCTCATATTTTTTAATTTTTTCATGTTATTCCAAAAATTTTTAGAATCGACTTTTGAGATATGTGATTCAGAATTATTTTAAACAATTTCTGGTGTCGCCTTGATGTAACGACGTAATTTTTTTTTTTGAGAAAATGATTGAGATAGAACAATATATCCCTTTTTAACGGAGTTAATCGCTGCGTATACTTTGTTTCAATTTCAAACCGTTTGCGGGTCACCTTGCAGTTGTCCGATTGTCCTGAAATTTTGCACAGCTAGTTTTTTTGTTGTTGATTGGAACAGAATTGGGGGGTGGGGGCAGCAAAATGTTGACTTTAAAAAACATTCCCTATAGTTAACGGTCACCCTAATATATTATTTGCATATAATTTTCCTCAAAAATTATGAGTAATTTTAGGTTGTTTGTAATAGAAATATCCGAGTGGAAGATAAAGGGTAGAGTAATTTCCACTAGGTACTTTATATTTTCAGTGGATAATGGCGCGCAAAATTTTAATTTTATTCAAGATTTCAATGTAGTAGGTATTGAAATTTATTATAAGTTATTAGCTATATCTACGTATCCCGGGCTTCCCAAATTGGGGGATTGGAAAGTTATGGTAACGCGCTTCGATGACGCTTTTCCACCGAGTCAGTTTCTTCTATAGTGTAACTATATTTTCTATACGCTACTGAAACGCTAATGAAGCATTAGAATTGAGCGTTTATTCTGGACAAAAATTATTTATGTGATTCTAACGTTTGAATTGCGCCATGTAGAATTGTTTATTGCAGGATTCCGTCGTTAACTAAACTACTACTCGAGTGATCTTTTGGTGTAAGTGCAATGAAATATTACTAAAGCTAGATCATGAAGTCATTTACGATTTAATATTACAAACCACCAATAACAGGGTAGAAGAATTCCTATTATTATAACCACCAGGAAAAACATGCAAAACGTTTGTATCCTATTGATTTTAGACGCAATTCGAAGACACAATTAATTATATATTCTTAGCTCTTTCGTCTTACTGCGTAGTTGCACGTTTTCTATTTAATTAAAACTCAGTATTTCCGAAAAGTATTCCGACATGTCACAAAAACGGCTGGTGAGTAAAATAAAATTGCTTTCATATTCTTAGTAATGAGAAGAAAGGAAATAGATTTCATGTAAACAATTTTATTTTGGAAAGTTTAGGAGATTTCTCTTCATTTATAGAAATAGTTTAAGCAAATGCTAAAGGTCGTGGGTTCGATTCCCACTATGGGGTGGTGGCTTTTCTTTAGATAAAGAAACGCATTAAAAGTGTGGTAAACTATAGATAACCCGTCCTAAAATTCTTAGTTAATAATAATGGATGTTAAAATTTAAATAAATATACAAATAAATTTACCAAAGAAATCAGAATTAGCCTCAACGTCGCGAGTAAAGATAGCAATTTAATTTTTGTCACACCTGTTGGTGAAGACCGTCGTCACTGGCAACTGTGAGAGTACCTATGCCCACAGTACTCGCACAGATGTCAGTGGAAATGGTCTCCACCAACAGGTATAAAAACAATATATTTACAGGTGGACCTAACCCCATAGATTATAATTAAAATGTCCCTATAAATTTACTTCAGGACTCTCAAATTCAGATTTCTGTTACAGGATTCTAATAATATCCTCGACATCCAAATACCCCCACGTAAAAATTGCCCCCCCCCCCCGGTTTGTAAAACTGAAACTTGTAATTTAATTATTTTCAAGGAAACCAAGATGTAGTATTATTATTGATTCTGTTTGAAGGGAACTTTATTAGATGATACGTAGCATAGAGTTTTTATTGAAATTTAATGCAATGTAATTTGTTTTTCTTCTAGTTTTATGAGGATGGCCCTGAGGCCGAAACGTTAAAAATGTAAAAAGGAAAGTAATAAACAATAAATAAAGATGGTTGAGGTGAAGATCGTATGCAATTTAGAATGTAAATAATTCAACTCAGAAAATTCCTGTAAAAATCTTGAACATGACAATAGCTTTTTTTATTATGCTTACATGCTTGTACTGCGTAAATAAACTTACAATTATTTCCAATGTTACAGAATAAATTTTTTCCCTGCACTGCTGCGTTGTTTTTACGTGGTCAGAGGTACAACAACCCATGGGCAAAGGTACAACTATATGTTGTACCTTTGACCACAGTACGATTATTTTTTTAAAAAAATAATAAAAATTATTAAAGAGAACCTTTATTATTAAAGATAATTAAATATAATAAAGAATAGAATACTATTTACAATAAAAAAAAATGATTATAGATTTACTATTCAAGCCAAGAAAAATTAAATTTTGTAAAGTGGTCAAACACCTTACCCTATACACACACACACACACAAATATGTATATATATAAGTTAAAGCTTGTTACGGAAACTATCTGTATCCAATTTTCATGCAAACGGTTACATATATCGTCTACAAAATTATTTCTTACGTTTTCCTAGATCAGAAATCGTGCAGAGTGTAAACTTGAAGGCATATGAACGTAAAAACGTAAGCGCTGGGATTATTGTTTGTGGCGCGAAGTTTGCCCTAAAAACCGTATTTCGGTGGACGGATTCTGCTAATATAAAACTATATATATAAAAGAATAAAACTATTTTTGTACCAAATGTTATCTAAATCTGGCTATTTTTGGAGCAGGTTGAATGCGAACAGACAAAAAATAATAATAGGAATAAAGCTCCACGGTACTGTTAACAAAGGATGGAATAAATGTTATACGACGTTTTTTTTTCATTAATGTTTGCTGTTAAACATCGCATTTCGCTGGAAGATATAAAACATTACGCCCACCCGGTAGATTAAAATTAGGATTGGGGTGAAACATCCACAATTATTAGACCAATGCCAAATAAATAAATATATAAGACCGCGATTAGGAATAATTAACACACATAGGAGGGAAGTTCCCAATAATATAGCACTCATATTGTGATTCATGTACTTAAATCTACTATTCTTACTAAAAAGTCGAGTTGTTCTACAAAGACGTAGCACGATACACTGCCAAACATTTTTTAAATAATTGGCAACTTGACTGGACTAATATTACAGGGAACAAATTAAAGTCAGTGAATTCTATATTTAAAGATTGGCCTCTGTCGTATCAGTCCAGGCAACGAACAGTTATAGATGGAAATTTTTGGAACACGATTTTTGACTTCGTAACTTTGTTTGGGCTGGATAGGAGGTGAACATATCAAAAGTCCTCGCCCCTAGCCTTTAAGCCGGGGGGGAGGGGGGGTTTAGAAGGTCCCATTTTTCGGGTTTTCCCTTATATCTCGAAAACCCTGCGTCCTATCGACATTCTATAACAAATGAAAGCTGATTAAATTTTCTGCAAGTTCTATTCAGTAAAGTTTTTCGAGATATCTTTAGTTTTCGAAATATCCGCTCTTGAAAGTCTGTCATTTTGGGGAAAAACACTTTTGCCGCATATTTTTTCCCCGTTTTGACCGGATAACTCTTCAACGATGTACCAAAAAAATAAATAACGGTTATAGAGTTGTAGAGTATTGCATTCCCTTCAATAATATATATTACTTTGCTATTTTATGTATTTTCCTTCAAATATAAAAATAATTTCAGTGTTCATCGTGAAATCTGAAATGTAGCGACTAACAGCCCAGGAAACTGAGAGTTATAGGTGGAAATGTTTGGAACACAATTTTTAACTTCATAACTTTGTTTCGGCTAGTTAGGTAGTCAACATATCAAAAGTCCTCAGCCGTTGCCTTTGAGCCGGGGGGGGGGGGGGGGGAGGCGGGGTTTAGAAGGTCCCATTTTTCGGGTTTTCACTTATATCTCGGAAACCCTGCGTCCTAGCGACATGACCATTCTATAACAAATGAAAGCTTATTAAATTTCCTACAACTTCTATTCATTGAAGTTTTTCGAGATATCTTTAGTTCTCAAAATATCCGCTCTTGAAAGTCTGTCATTTTGGGAAAAAACACACTTTTTTCTATTCTCGACCGGATATCTGTTCAACGATGCACCCAAAAAATAAATGTCGGATATGGGGTTGTAGAGCATTCCATTAGCTTCAATAATATATATTACAATACTATTTTTTGTATTTCCTTTCAAACGTTATATACGCACTCACTTGGTCTTAACAAAACCATTGCCAATATAATGTTCAAGATGTTATATAATTGAGTGTGAATAACGGGTCAGAGGCCCAAAAATTATATATTTCGTACTATTTATACTTCCAGTACTACCTATATTTACCTAATGTAGTATATTTTGGACAATACAATGACTGGAAATGGTGAGTAATTAAACGGTTCATTGGTCGACAGTTGTTGCAAGATATCACGATGAACACTAAAAATGTTTTCACAGTTGAAGGAAAATACATAAAATAGTAAAGTTATATATATTATTGGAGAGAATGGAATGCTCTACAACCCCATAACCGACATTTATTTTTTGGGTCCATCGTTTAAGAGATATCCGGTCGAGAATAGAAAAAAGTGTGTTTTTTTCCCCAAAATGACAGACTTTCAAGAGCGGATATTTCGAAAACTAAAGATATCTCGAAAAACTTTGTTGAATAGAACTTGTAGGAAATTGAATCAGCTTTCATTTGTTATAGAATAGTCATGTCGCTAGGACGCAGGGTTTCCGAGATATAAGTGAAAACCCGAAAAATTGGACTTTCTAACCCCCCCCTCCCCCCCGGCTCAAAGGCAACGGGTGAGGACTTTTGATATGTTCACCTCCTATCCAGCCCAAACAAAGTTACGAAGTTAAAAATTGTGTTCCAAAAATTTCCACCTATAGCTGTTTTCAAGCATTCGTTGCCTGGACTGTATAGATCTTCAAGGCGTAAAGAAGTAGCAGTACCAAAACTGCGTATAGGCCACAGCCGTGTGACACACGATTCCTGAAAGACCAAAAAGGAAAACCCTACCGGTCAATTAGTGCTGTTTGAGATGTAACCTGGAAGTCCCATTTGATATGACAGAACTCCTTGGAGACGACAGCCACCACATTGACCCAAAACTGGAACATTTAAAGATCATAAAGATGTACAATAAAATCTAACATCACAATAGATACCAAGCCAAATTTTTAATTAAAAATATTTGAGTACATTAGATGAGAATTTATCTCATTCATTTGACTACTAAGATGAACTAATGGTCAATTTTACTTCGCCCTCAACCAAACAGCTTTGAATAAAATGCAAATAGCCAATGAAGCGTTGCATCAAATCAATAATAATGAATAACAAATATACTATTCAGGTCATTGACAAACTAATGTTTATAAAAATATGAATTCTTCTGTCATTATCAAAAGGTGCTTCAGTATACATTAAAGTTTAATTTCTTTTCATTTAATTTTATTTTTATTAGGAATATTGAATATTCCAGTATCTTCATTATCAGTCATGGGTCAGTGAGAATTTTTTATTTAATACTTGAGCAGGAAAAATATCTAAAAGTGAGTTAGGGAGTGCGGTGAAGGAAGGCTAGAGATAGTAAAGGGAGTGTACGTGCCCTGAGGGCAAACTGGGTGAAGGACGAGGAGTCTTATCCCCTATCAAAGGCAGCCCGAGGACTAGTCTAGCTACCCTGGCTTCTTCTATTCCCATCGCTTTCTCATAGAAGCAACACATACACTTATGTACTTGTAAAAGTAACGTAAGGCGTTCATTTCACTTCTCAGAGGAACACCTTCATCTTCGAAAAGAAAAAATCATAATTATTCCCAGTCCGGCAGAGACTAGCAATTTGTAAGCAAAAAGTAACATAACATTTTGAAATTCAATATCTTGCCTGGAAATAATCCGATTTTTACGTTTATTTCAAAGAACATATGCCCGATTCAAACCAAATTTGGAGGGTTGATATAGGCTCTAATGTGACACATTTCCTTCCAATCGTGGTGTTTCTACGTGATCTGGATTAGGCGTTATAAGAAAAAACGTTTACATTTTATTTTTATTTTCCGGGAAATTTTTTTATACGTACCTTCTGAAATAATACAATAATCATTTATATTGTTAGAACAAAGAAACTTTTTTCTTTAGAATGAGCTGAAGGACGTAAAAAGTAGATTATTTCAAGGCGAGATATTGAATTTCAAAATATCATGTTACTTCGCGTACAAGTTTTTAGTCTCTACCGGACTGGGAAAAATTATTATTTTTTGTTTTCGATGATATTTACCACATTAGGGTTTCTTGGGGTGCTGATTTTAAATATTCTATTATTTTTTATGTTAAAAAATGTATAATACTAGTTTACTTGAAAACTTTAGCATATTTTTGAATATATTTGACGAAATATAAATATAAATTGTTTAACGATCTGTATATAAAACAAGTGAATTGGTGAAATAATCATGTCGATATCATTTTCTAAACTCGATATATAAAATAAAACACTTTCAACTTATTTTATTTTATTTCTCGGCTCCTAAGGCGCATTGGACGGAACGCTTGGATACGGGTCGACTATTTTTCGATGCAGAATCGGCCCAGAAATGGGCCAAATCGGTGACCCCACCACTGTATACTCCCCTTGTAAGAGAAAACATAATATTTTCAGAAAAATCTATATTTCAAATCTAAATTAGTATACAGGATGTCCCGATGTTACATGGCAAAACTTCAGGAGCATGTAGGGGACCGAAAAACTAAGAAACAAAGTCCTTTAGAGATTTGTTCGTTTTTTCTTCGTTTTGGAGAAAATCGCTAAACAAGACACGAGACAAGTTTTCATTTTTTTACATACTTATTTAAATTTTCAACGGTAAAAAAATTATCATTGCGAATTGTTTCAAGAAAACAATTACTAAAATTCAATCTCTTGACTCTAATGTACACCCCTGGCCAAATTTTATTGTACACCTATTATCTCGGGTATATCTCTGTTATTCCAAGGCAAATAAATTGGTATGATTTGGGTATCTAAAACTATAAACAAAACTCATTTTGAAATTAATTTATTAGAATTATAAACTTTATAATCATTTGTTTAAAGATTTATTGAGTTATAAGTTGGCCAAATTTAATTGTACACTTAATAATTAATTCAAAAACATAATTTTTTTTGTTTTAACTAGTAATCAATGATATTACCATTTAATTCAACAACTTTTAAGAGTCCTCTGTTCAATGAGCCACACAAATTTTTCAACAAATCTGGCTTTCTGATTTTAATATTGGCTGCTGCTTTTAAAATAGCCTGCCATAATTCCTCGTCGTTTTGGTACGCTCCTTTCATGTTAACTTCTACAGATAGTGCTTGCTAATAATTTTCGATGGGATTGAGGTCAGGAGATCGTCCTGGCCACTATAACACTTGAAGATCCATTTCGCACAACCCCTGTTTTGTCACTCTGGAAGTATGAAAGGGTGCATTATCTTGCAAAAAATAATATTTTCCATCTGGGAACACAGATGTCATCCAGGCCAAGGCGGTTCTTGCAAAAGAGTTAAATACAGCTGGCTATTAATTCGTCCAGAGACGACTATTACGAGAAAATCGCCTGATGCTGTGATTGCAGCCCAAACCATGACTCACCCACCTCTCGATTGGCGTTTAGGACAGGTAAATGAGGTGCTAAGCCCATATTCGATATAACTATACTCGTTATCTGGACCATCTTGAGAAATGTTTTTCTCATCGGTGAATAAGGTTCGTGTCCAGATGAACTCGTCCAATGACAGCCACTCACGAGCTTTTTTTACACGAAATGTCTGATGAGCGTTGGTTAGAGGACTTTTTTCCACTTTACACCAATTTCTGGCAGAAATCTTCTTATTGTTCTCGTAGAGGCAATTAAATTGATATTTTCCTTGAGCTTCCTGGAAGTTACCAGTTCTCCTTCTTTAGCTAATCGACGGATTTCTCGTTTTATGCGCGACTCCGATCTTCTATTTATTTTTCGGTTGGATCCTCTTTTCATTTTAATTATATTCTAATTGTTTTTTACCATATGCGCCACTGTAGTATGCGGAAGATTAAATCCCCGAATCAAGATCTGTTTGATACCTAGTTGTCTATACCCAGTTACAAAAGTCGGTCAAACGATGTGGATTTGTTTTAGTTCATTATGATACCCGGCAGGGGCCACCACAACAGCACTTCATCTAATAGCCGGCAGAGGAGAGTAGTTGTCGTTTCAATATGGCCGTTAGTTATTCGTCAGTTCAGTGTAGCCAATTTTTCTTGAACAAAACTTTTGACCTTTTGAACAAATGTTGAAATTTGACTATTTTGACCAAGCCTAGGAGATTTCTCTTATCAAGACCTACCTGTGTCCCAAGTTTGGTCCACATCGGTCTAACGGTGTGGATTTGTATAGGGAACAAACAAAGAAACAGACACACAGGCACGTGATTTTTATAAATATATATAGATATACATGACCTTCTGCCTATTTTAAGAGACAGTTAAGAAAAGGTTCACAATCGTATAATATACAAACATATACATATATATATATATATATATATATATATATATATATATATATATATATATATATATATATATATATATATATATGGGGGGCTGTTAGCTCAGTGGTAGAGCACTGGACTCATATAGTGGAGGACCTGAGTTCAAATCCCGAGCAAGCACTAAAGATTTTTTCGTCTAGTGTCATCGTTCATGGGTTGAATTCGGCCTCCCTGACTGTCCCTAGGCCAACCCAGCCTTTAATTAATTTAATAATGGGTACCTTGGTGCTAATGATTTGATCAGTCGAAGCAGCAAGGGGGAAATCAGGCGGCCGGAGCATAGTACTGACCATACTATCTCCCTAGTGTGCCGTATGGTCATGAATCAGATACCTCTATAGTATCTGCCCCTCAGGGCTCTCGTGGCCTGTTACGGGACTGATTTTATTTATATATATATATATATATATATATATATATATATATATATATATATATATGTGTGTGTGTGTGTGTCTTTTAATTTGCATTACATTTTAGGGATTCCGAAATTTTGAAAATTATCTAATTTTTCGGACCGCATTGTGGAATTCAGAGTTCTCATAATTTTGGGTTTTTGTTATCAGATCGTTAAAAGAAACATAAACCCTTTCTAAAACTAGAGGAGAGCTCAGCTGAGCTTGAAATTTAGTATCCTTGGGGATGGAGCAAGACCATTAAGCGAGAAGTAATTACTCGTCGGATTTTGAACAATATTACCTTAAATTCAGAGAATTCCCTGAAGCTAATTATTCTCTCGGGTTCTGATAAGAGAGGAAACTTCCTTCAAGCATAAATTAGCCTTCTATTAGTGTTACGTTGATTATGTATGTCACATTACCTGATCATACGTAAAATAAAGAAGGTCTGTCATGTTGGCAGTCAATGACCTGAGAAACTTTCTGTGCAAAAGCAACATCATTCTAAATGATATAAAATTATGTATTTATTTATTTGTTAATCTTCTGGTGTGAATATTATTATTTGAGAAGGGTAACTTCAAAAAATGTGAATATTCCAAATATAGGTCTTGAGATATATCTTCCCAAATGTTTCATGAGTATGTCAAGCGTCACCTACCGTGAAAACCTACCGTGAAATTATTTATTTATTTATTTATTTTTTGTATTGATTTGAATAATTTATACTGTTAAAAAAATAGCATTAGTATGAATTTTTATTATTAATTAACATTCATCAGCATATTATATTGTATATCGATGGCCTAGAATGAAAACCTCGTATCTAAAAAAAAAAACTGTAATAACTTTTATACGTTATTAAATGGATAAGATTCTATTTGACAATCCTTGAGTGTCGAAAGAAACTCTATCTTACTCGTCCTGGACTATATCGCCGAAGAAAGAAACCTTGGGGGCTTCTCAGTAACCATAATATCCATCTATTTAGGTATAAAAGTTAATTAGTTTTATTTTTGAGATACAAGGTTTTCATTCTAGGCCATCGATATGTCATATTTACAATGACTGACTCTTTGTATGCCAGTTTTGTGGGAATATTGTTTATTATTATTGCGCAAATAATTTGACGCAATATCGTTAGCAATGAAAGTTTTTTTTCTTTAATTGCATAGTTAGAAAATACATTATTAACGATACAATTTCATTTTACAATAAAAGTACGTTTTCTTGTGTACAATTATTAATGTTTAAGGCAAAAAGACCCCTTCGGTGGATTTTTCATGCTCCTGTACACCTACAATATATTCCTAGATGTGTTGATATTCGACCTATTGAGATGTTTACCTCAAACCTGTCGCCTTTTGTGCTATTGAATTATAGGCGATATGATTTTCTTAAACTGAAATATTCAAGGGAAGAAATTTCGAATTACAATATTATGTTCTGCTCCTTTCTTGCATGAGTATTTCGATCCAAAAATTCAATATATTTGTATTCGGATAAACTTTGACCTCTTCCGTTTCCCATTCCTGCAAAGGGTTTACTGCTTCTACGCAGCACTGACACAAGTTTTCTTAGGATTTCTGTTACAGTCCTCTGCACTTAAACAAACCTGAACAAGGGGCACGAAATTAATAACCGTAGGACAATAAAATGTTAATAAGTGGTTGAAAAAAGATGTTCATGACAAATTTTTATTGACCCCATTCTATAAATAGGAAAATATTTAAACATGGAGGTTCTTAAATTTAAAAAAAAAAATAATAATAAATTAGCCATTATATTTTAAATACGACGATTTATCGCATAACATTGTCGTCGAAGTTTATTTTAGTACAGGATCTTTTTCGGCCACTTTAGAGGTTGGACAGAGAAAAGAATATATATTTTTTTTTAATATTGCTATACTGATTGCTATTTATTTATATTTATTGTAGAGGTCGCATTTGTTTTGTGTCCAAAATGTTGGCGCTAGAATCCAGTATCAAGTCATACAAACTTTAGTGAATGAAAAATTATTAATATATATATATATATATATATATATATATATATATATATATATATATTTATATATATTTATATTTATATATAAACATTATTAAATTGCTTCTTAATCGTGAACCTAATATTGCATTTTATAATAAAAGAATAGTGTATTTTTATATTTATTTTCCCCCCAAAACAATTTAATACCACATACGCATACTAAAATCCCTACCAAAGAATCATTTGAATGACTCCGTTTTTCTTTATTTTTGGGTATCATATTTTTTCCGCAGTCCCCCAAGAAAGATATTCAGACCCTCGTGTATCCTAGGCCTGGAAAATCTTCCTGATATGTTTTGTTGAATTTTTTAAAACCCAATCTCGCCCGAATCACTCCAGTCTAAGTGGGGTACAGGAAGGCAAAAATATTCCATAATCTACCGTAGAGCAGGCTTGTACCTGAACTAGGATTTGTCTGGCGGAAGGATTCTCTCACATAATAGAACTATTCTATTGAAGAAATAATCCGATCCTTGCACCCGTCTAGTATGTCAGCTCATAATATTAATTATTAAAGTCCAACTCGTTGGAAGGGTATCATCTTAGCGCGTTTCCATAACGTCAATTCTGGATCGCGCTTTCGCTACTGTAATTCGGGAAGCTTGGGTTAAATATCTTTTATATTTTGAATTTAAACAGCTGATCCAATTAAATAATTATTCCTATGAAACCATTTTAGGCAACGGAACCAATACTTTCGAAGTCTTAAGACTTATTTCTTAGAGTGAAATCCTCCCATCGAAAATTACTTATGAACAGTTTTTTTTTTTTTTTTTTTTTTTTTTTTTAGTAAACTTTCGAATAGTTTACATAAACGTTTTTCAGATATTTAGGAAATTCCCTGTACCACTATGAATGGAAAGGTTGCACACGATAGATCGGCCAGCACTTATGGCCTATATGTCGAAAAAAAAATCCTAAAACTGCTCATGTCTATTAATAAAATTTAATTTTTCTAATATTTCCTTAACTCCTTAACTAAAATTATTTATTTAAATATTAACGTCCATTTATTATTAACTAGGAATTTTAGGACGGGTTATTTATAGGTTACCACCCTTTTCTAGCCAGGATAGGTGTGATGCCTTTTCTTTTTTCTAAATTTTCTAAATGAATTTTAAACGTTAAACATGCGTTTCTAAATACGCTATCTGAAAATTAATTATAAACATAATTAGTACCAACGTTTTTTCGAAAACTGTTATAGCTAACGCCTTGAAAATGGTCTCTTTCGTTTCTTTGCGTTCTTACCTGCAAGCCTATTAATACGTAAACGTTAGTGCTATAAATTGTTTTATGAGAATTTTGCACAAAATGCCATGTTCCGTTGAGCAGATGCTTCTGGTTAACGCGCATAACGTTTCAAATCAGACAAGAGATATTTTATTTAATTTTATCAACTGCGGGCCATTTTAGAGGCTGCTACAGGGCAAACGGAATATATATATATATATATATATATATATATATATATATATATATATATATATATATAATAAAATTTAAACTAATATTACTTTCGAAATCTGAAACGTAATCTTTTCTAGTCGGCACACCTGGATTGAGTCAACGTTCCCAGTCATAGGTGGGGTTTCCTCCCTACAAGCGCGCTGAAAAGGAACGACTGAAGCATGGTGAGAACCAAACTGAACCTAAATAAAGGAAATTTCGATGAACATTTAATTTTACATGAATTTGACCTGAAAAAGAAAAGTTAAAAAAGGTTCGGCAAAAATGGCAAAAGTGAACTACAAGAGAGAGGAAAGGATGGGAGAGAGAGAGAGGGAGAGAGCGATAGATAGAGAGGTAAAGTGAAAGAGAGAGAGATTAATCTTATTTATTAAGTAAATCGACTTTCAAATAATATCTAACAATATTATTTTAGTATTATCAGTAAGGATAGGATGGCCATTTTGTTCTTGAGAGTTGAAGAGGGAGAGACCACGAGGACCAACCCCCTTCTGGACCAGGAGTCCCCCAAGAGACCTAAAGCTGAATTTTAAGCCCAAGGCTAATTGCAATCTATTGCCGGCTGAGATCTCTCCGCCCTTTAATATGAATTTTAACAGAGTTAATTCAAGTCAGTCCTAACAAATGTCTTTTCGGCAATACCCCGTGCAACCCTCTAATGTTACCGTTTGCGTCGTTTAGCTTCTATTCTAAAGGTTTTTCTCAAATTCTCATAACAAATTACTGAGTATGACAACTATTATGAAGAAATTATTGGTGATAATGTAAGATTATATTCGGGCCTGCAAGAATAAATTTCGGAAATCAGTATGCTTTGGAATGAGCAGAACCTCAGAAAACTCCGAAGGGAAAAGCAATTTTGTGTGAATTCATCAACGAATTACCAAAACAGATCTTTAAATCTATATTCCACAGGCAGGATTCTTCCTCCATATATTTCTATACCGCAATAAGTACCACATGATTTCATAGAATTGCTAAAAATATTAACATAAACTGTAGGTACTGATATACTCAAACATATAAATTTTTCATTTTGAATGTTTTTAATTAACTATTAATAAACCTAGCTACACTGCGTAAAACAGTAAATTATTGGTACATTTTATTTTACAGGATATGTGTTAATTATTATTGCACGATATGTTGAAATTTGTTAAATTTCATTCCACATTATTTTGTATGTACTATCCACATATCTCCTATTTCTTAGAGATATTTCAATTATATTTCCTGAATATTTGAACTATTTACTTATGTTAATTTTCATATTGTCATAGCTTGTCACTTTTTTTTGCAAAGGTGTTGTTAATAAATTATAAGATACTCTGGTACTACCTTTATTACTATCAGTTTTGTAATACTCTTTACTTAAGGGATTATTCACGCTAGACCGTGCCGCGTCCGGGACGGGCCCCGGACGGGGCACGGACGGGGCACGGACGGGACCCGGTTGCCAAGGCACCATGCATGCTATAACCTATTCACGCTAGACCGTGCCCCGTCCGGGACGGGCCCCGGACGGGGCACGGACGGGACACGGTGAAACAATCACACCACTGTTTTTAATGGACTAGTTCACGCTAGACCGTGCCGGGTCCGGGCCGGGGCCGTGCCGAGCCCGTGTCTCGTCCGGGCCCCGTTGAGAAAGGGAAGTAGATATTCTTTCCCGTCCGGGCCCGGCCCGGGCCGGCTCCCTCTCTTGTTTGTTTATTTATTTATTTAACTAGCTGAATCCGCGAACTTCGTACCGCCTAAATAGCTACGCATCTTTGGAAATAACTAATAAATAAATTACATAAAATAAAGAAAAATCGTTTAGAGCTTCTGCTCAAATTCAGGAAAATAAATATGCTGTAGCTTCAGTTGATACTACAGTATAAATTTCAGTCTTATTTTTCTTACATGGCTACTGCGCATGCGCGAACACCAGCGGACACGTTTGTGTAATTTTTTTTTAGTTTAGTGATCGGTTAAAGCATATTTATGCTAATATAAACTATATGATATGAGAATGTCTCTTCCAGAATGACCTGGACGGTGGGGGTCCTCCCTCCCTCCATAGGGAAAAAATCCGCTTATAAGGTTGACATCACGACGCAATCCGGAAGTGCCGAATACAAAATTTTGCATTTCATAACCCCTAGAGACCGAAAATAACGGTGGTTCAAATTTGTGTGTGCATATATATATATATATATATATATATATATATATATATATATATATATATATACATATATAAAATCAGCCCCGTAACAGGCCACGAGGGCCCTGAGGGGCAGATACTATAGAGGTATCTGATTCATGACCATACGGCATACTAGGGAGATAGTGTGGTTAGTACTATTCTCTGGCTACCTGATTTTCTTCTTAGCTGCTTCGACTGCTAGAGTCATTAGCACCAACCAAGGTACCCATTTTTAAATTAATTAAATGCTGTGTTGGACTAGGGACGGCCAGGGAGGCCGAATTCAACCCATGAACGAACACATTAGAAGAAAAAATCTTTTTTGCTTGCTCGAGATTTTAACTCAGGCCTCCAGCTTATTAGTCCAGTACTCAACCACTGAGCTAACCTCGCCCCCTAGCTTATTAGTCCAGTACTCTACCACTGAGCTAACCTCGCCCCCAGCTTATTAGTCCAGTACTCTACCACTGAGCTAACCTCGCCCCCTAGCTTATTAGTCCAGTACTCTACCACTGAGCTAACCTCGCCCCCATATATCTCTGTCTGTCTGTCATTTTGTTTGTTTCTTTGTTACTTATACAAATCCACATCGTTTGACCGATTTTGATCAAACTTAGAATGATGATAGGTCTTGATTCGAGAAATCTCCTAGACTAGGTCAAAAAAAATTCCAGCTGTCTGTCTGTACGTTTGTGCCTTATACAAATCCACACCGTTAGATCGATTTTTACCAAACTTGCCATACATGTATGTCTTGATACGTGGGTGTGATAGGGTAGGTCAAAGTCGTCTAGGAATCACAGTTGAGAGGTCACGGGCTCAAAACAGTTACTGATCCGTGTTATTACATTTTAATAATACTTATTTTGTTCCTAATTTATTTAGGCTGTTCTATATAAAGAAAGTAGGTGTAGCATGGGGTAACAGCTAGTATATGTGTATATATATATATATATATATATATATATATATATATATAAATAGGGGAAGGTGTTGTACCTCTGACCGTCTTGTACCTTTGACCACCGAGGCTGTCGCGGCACGTAGCAACATTTTATAAATTTTGGTGTGATTAGTGTTTAGCTCCTTCAATAGAGGGCTTGTGTAACGTACTTTGGATATTTCAAGTCAAAGAATATTCTTGCAAAAAATACTTATCCATTTGTATTATAAAAATGCAAGTTATTTATTGATAACGGTTTGCCTAATAATTTTTTTTTGCATTACGTCTTTTTAGATGGAAATCATTTGACGAAGTAGCTATTACAAACATGGTGTAGCTTCTGAAATTTATTTATCTTAACCCTAACATTTTTAGCATGCTTTATAATTTGCGCTACCAGTGTGTTGTACCTCTGACCACGACTAGGTGTTGTATCTTTGACCAGGTCAAAGGTACAACACACCTGAGTGATTTTTACATAATTCATTTTTTTTTTTGTTCTTCTGCTACAATATCTTTTAAATTAATATTGGTTGCTTCAATTTTTCAAAGAACTTAAAAAATAATAAATTAAATAAGTTGAAGCTGGCTTTATTAATCCTCAGTGTAGCAGTTCAATCCTATCGCCCCTTATCGTTCCACTTGAAGTTGTAAGACGCCATCGAAAAGTGCAGACTAGGAAAATGTGAAATAGGGGCCGGCCTAAAGGGAAAACTCGTATTCCGACAGATATTCCTGTAAAGGTAACTATTGAAAGTGAAAAAACAAAACAAAAGCCACACTCTAAACGTAAGAAACCATACACAAATGAACCCCTTCCTTAAAAAGTGGTAAATAAAAAGAAAATTATTCTAATAACAATTCAGATTTTGATACTGACACCGAAATTTCTTCAGGAGAAAGTGACGTTTATCTGTCTAATGCATGTCGTGAACTAAGTCAATGAACCAGCAACAATTTGAAAAAAAGGAGTTAAAAATAAAAGTAAAAAGACTATTACATATTTAGTCGCAGAGATCTGTGGTATTAAATGTCCAATGTTTAAGATCCAATATTTGAAAAAAACAAACTTTAAGTGACAAGTTTACGAGAGAAGATGAAAATTTGTTTGATATTGATGTTAAAGACATTGTGGCTAAACTTCCATACCCTACTATTGCTAGTGGATCTGCTTGACAGTTAAAACGTTTATCGATTGGACTGGATTTTTCAGCATATTAAGCATAACATAATATCAATAATAGCTTTTATTATGCTTACACCCATGTCCTGTATTTATTAAACTTACAATTATTTATAATATTACTCAATACAATTTTTTTTCTGCACTGCTGTGTTGTTTTTAGGTGGTCAGTGGTACAACACCCCGTGGTCAAAGGTACAACTACATGTTGTACCTTTGACCACTGTACGATTATTTTTTTACGAATTAATAAAAAAAATTAAATGTAAAGTTAGAACCTTGAAAAAATTATATATGATAAACAATATAATACTAATTACAACCAAATAAAAAAAATGAATTTACCATTAATATTCAAGCTGAAAAAAATTCAATTGTGCAAAGTGGTCAAAGGTAAAACACCTTCCCATATATATATATATATATATATATATATATATATATATACATATATATATATATATATATATACATATATATATATATATATATACATATATATATATATATATATATATATATATACATATATATATATATATATATATACATATATATATATATATTCATATATATATATATATATATATATATATATATATATATGTGTGTGTCTGTTCGCGGTTTCCTTGTCTTAAATGGTCTGATTTTCATGAAATTTGGTATAAAAATCGTTCGTCTAATTTGAAAGATCAAGTTTGTTAACGAACAGAAGATGGTTTTTGAAACGAAATTCGCGCGAAAAAAATTTACGCTTACATCACATGCATGTAAGTACTCGTTTTATAGGCTTCTTGAGCTAGTAAATGACTGGAACCGGATAAAGCAATAGCATTAACCGTTTCCAAGAAAATCGGAAAAATAGTTGTTACATCAAGTTTTTGGTTTGGTTACATAGAATCATGGTACTAGACTAAAATATTTACTGCATGTTTGAATTTCTTTTATTTATTTCTTATTCTGTTATTCGGGACACAATGTCTACTAGTAAGATAAAAAAAGAAAGTTGATAAGTCAACGATTAAATTATGTAAAATAAATAGAAATTGTAAAACACTTAAAAAACTTTTAATAGTCAATAAAAAATCACAATGAAAATTACGTTTTCTTATTATTATATCTACTTGTTATATTACATTTTACTTTTAATTGCCTATTCTAAATTAAGTTTCACGTTTATTGCGATCTTCACGTTCCTGGGCAGTACAATAACATTGATATTTAATTTGATTCTTTGCATTTCGGGTTCATCTGCCTAAATTTGTCCGACGCCTTATAGGAGGCATATTTAGTAAATCACAAACACACAACACTTTAGTAATTTTATAGAAACTTGTGGCTTTTAGATTTACTAATATTATAGATGCACAGCAAAGAGATGTTTACATTTCAAGTGACATTTTACCACAGACAATTTATATTTAATTATAGACAATTTCTTTCTGGCTAATGTTACCATCGTATAAATGAAGGGCTGAGTGCCAAAAACTAGTAATAACTAAAAAAATCTGAAAAACATTAGTGTTGATGACTTAATTGACTTAAATTGCTCCAATTGAAATCATTTTTGTCACCAACACAATGTATTTTAGATTCTATTTACTTTAAATTCGATTTTTTAAGTATTTTCTAATTTCGGGTTAGTCACCTTAGGCAATGAGCCCTTCAAATATTGACATATTTACAATTGAGTACACTAATGTCACTCAATTGTTTTGCTTTCCCTGAACCTCTTCACTAACACTAAAACTTTGTGGTATGGTATTAAATTTGAAATTGACTTGTATTTGATTTTGTATGGGAATATAGAAAAGTGGGTTCTTTTTTTTTCCTCGTTAACGCAAATATAAATTAATTTAAATTGCATTATTACCTTTTTGACCTAGCCAGTGCATTCCCCGGACCATGACCTACCTGTGTGCCAAGTTTGATCAAAAACGGTCATTTTTTGTGTAGAACGAAATGCAGACAGACAGCTGATAGGCAATGTTTACCTAGTCTATGCCATTTCCCTGAACAAGAACTACCTGTGCGCCAATTTTGGTCCAAATAGATCAAATGTTCTCAATTTGTGTATAGAACAAAATGCAGAGATACAGCTGATAGACGATGTTGACCTAGTCCATGCCATTTCCTGGAAGAGTATATCTACCTGTCTATCAATTTTGGTCATAATTGTTGAAGTGGTATGAATTTGTGTAAGGAATAAAAATACAGAGAGACAGCTGATAGACGATGTTGACCTAGTCTAGGCCACTTCCCCGACTATGACCTACCTGTGTGCCAAGTTTGATCAAAAACGGTCAAATATTGTCAATTTTTGAACAAAATGCAGAAAGGCAGCTGATGGGCTATTTGGACCTAGCCTGTGATACTTCCCGGAAATATACTTACCTGTGTGCCAATGTTGGTGGAAATCGATGAAATGGTGTGAATTTTTTGTAAGACACAAAAATGCAGAGAGACAGCTGATAGACGATGTTGACATAGTCTATGCCATTTCCCGGGCCAAGACCTACCTGTCCCGTGTGCCAAGTTTGATCATAAACTGTCAAATCATGTGGATTTGTTTAAGGAATAAACAGTTAGGCAAACAGCCGATAGACGATTTTGAACAAGCCTAACATTCTTCAAGTATAAAGACCCATCTGTGTCTCTAGTTTTGTCACAATTGGTCAAACGGTGTACATTCCTATAATGAACAAACAGACATACAGACAGCTGATTGAAGATTTTGACCTAGTCTAAGCCACTTTCCGGTAAAAAACCTACCTTTGTGCAAAGTGTAGTCAAAATTGGCCAAACTGTGTGTATTTGTATAAGGAAAAAACAGACAGACAGACATCTGATAGACGATTTTAAACCATCCTGTGACACTCCCCGAATAAATACGTAGTTATTTCCGAAGATTCGTAGCTATTTAGGCGGTACGAAGTTCGCGGATTCAGCTAGTTAAACAAATCAATAAAAAAACAAAAGAGGGAGCCGGCCCGGGCCGGGCCCGGACGGGAAAGAATGTCGACGTGCCTTTCTCACCGGGGCCCGGACGGGACACGGGCTCGGCACGGCCCCGGCCCGGACCCGGCACGGTCTAGCGTGAACTAGTCCATTAAAAACAGTGGTGTGATTGTTTCACCGTGTCCCGTCCGTGCCCCGTACGGGGCCCGTCCCGGACGTGGCACGGTCTAGCGTGAATAGGCCTTAAAACTTCATTTATTTTCATTGTAAAATAGAACAGATTGAAACACAACATAACATAACATTGAATGAATTGTAACTAATTGAAAACATGTGTTCAAGTAACCTTATTGTTACTAAGCAACTGCAAATGTCTATTGAGTATTGAGAAATGCTTAGATATTACAAGTTTGCATTATACCATGGGCGTATATAAGGGGAGGGCTGAGGGGCTACAGCCCCACCCCTCGAAATTTTGATTTCGTCTATACCAATTTGTCATAAACACCTTAAAAATAAATTAAATAAGATCACTTAGTTCAGAAAAAAATATTTTTTGGGATGTAATAGCGTTTCAGTTGGCTAACTTTTACGAGTTCTAGATGGTTAGTATTCCATACACCCAAATGTTCCCAGCCCCCCCCTCAGCATTATTTCCTATATTCGCCCATGTATTATACCTCTGAGCTACGCAGAAATTTACTACAGTCTGCGTGGGTCATAACCACCATAAACTGTCCTTAGAAATCATCTTGAAACAAAAGCATTCAATGCGTCTTCTGATACTTTTCCTATCAGAGACGGTCGATATTCTTACACCAAACACAGCAGCAATGTTCTTTAACGGTTCTCCCTTATCAATTTTTGCCAATGCTTCCATACTTTTTTTCCATAATCACATCAATGTTTTTACGTTTCTTCTAAATCGTGGACAACGAGCAAACGAAACAGCAAAACGATACTCTACCTCGATCGAGACGCGAGGAAAACTCGCGTAATTTACCTACCGAGAAAAGCAATTTATTGTCTGTAAAACAACTCTTCATTTACTACACTAAACAACATAATTTTATTTTCAAAATTGGTCCGGGTAAAAGAGGTTTTATTCTACTACTGTTTTTTTTTTTTTTTATATCTCAAACCATTTAGGTTACTAAATGTCCTCTTATTCATATACCTGAAAATGTCGATTTATTATTTGGATATTTTCTATTATTTGGTTTGGTTACGGTTGTAGTTGTTATGACAAGATTTTTAACACATTGATGAGATATATTAGTGTTCCATTATACCTAAGTGGGCATTGTCGTAAATTATCACTAAGATATCGGTCGTTTGTTTTTGTTTTTTTTTTTTTTTTCTATTGAATAGAGTCTCTTATTTCACCTGATCGGCAAATATCATATAATAATTAAACAGATGATCAACTTCACTTATGATTTTTTTCAATGTATTTTTCATTTCCTATCGCATTATATTTCATTGCTTATCAGATAAAATATATTTGGTTTGATTTCAAGTTTAATAAAGGCTCTTTGTCTATAAAATCTAGATATTTGCCGTAAAACAAGTATCACAATTGTGAATTAATTATAATTTCAATCGTATCATTGGCCAATAAAAATATTAATCGCCCATAAAGTGAGAAATTAATTTTCAACTCAAAAGTAATTAAAGTGAAATAGGGGTGAGGATTTTAGAAGCAGGAGGGCAGAGGTGCAGCGAGTTAGTGAGAATCTCCAGGTGAAAATTAAATTTATTTTTCCATTCTGAATAATTCCGTGGAGGTATTAAGGGATATTAAAAATTTAAATATTCCGCAGGGAGTGAGGAGGTGATTCGATGGTTGCCATCCCGGAAAGCCTTATTTCCTTGCATTTCCATCATTATGCAGTCTAAAATAGTTTATATTCGATGGAGACAATTAGCTTTTAGAGCGGTTCCTCCCTATCTCCATAGGGAGAACCCGCTTATGAGGTAGGCCTCACGACGCAATCCGGAAGTGCCGACTAGAAACTCACACGTTTCAGGCCCTATAGATCACGAAAATATAGGTGGCTCAAATGTATATATATATATATATATATATATATATATATATATATATATATATATGCTTGTCTGTTAACGCTCTAGCATGCTCAAAAATGCCCCGATTTTGATGAAATTTGGTACAAAAATCTGTCTTCTAATTTGAAAGGTCAAACGAAAACAAGGTATAGTTTGGATTCGGCTTCTAGCCGAATCCCAACTATACCTTGTCTTCGTATCTCTGCAACGGCTAACTATCTCCATAATCACATTGAAAGGTCAAGTTCGTTAACCAGCAGAATTCGCCCTCGGGAAGATATTGTTTGGGGCGAAATTCGCTCAAAAAAATCGTAACGCTTACGTTTTTGAGTTTATATGCTTGCAGGTACTTGTTTTATAAGTTTCTTAACATAGGAAAACGAATAAAACCATTTTTAAGGCGATATCTGGAACCGTTTTTGAGAAAAGTGGAATCAATGTTTTTGTAAGTCATTATTTTCTTGTGGGTACTTAGAATCACGGGATTCAATTGAAATATTTTTTACATATTGGAAATTAATCCCAACTAAGATTTTTAAATTTTGGCTATATTTGGAGTTAAGGAAGTATGCGAAAAAAATATTTTATTAATAGACATGAAACGTTTTCGAATCTTCATACATTTTTCGTAAATATCTCGATAACGGTTGGGAAACCGTAGTAAGTGGAAGGTGACCATTCGAATGCTTAATAAATTCTCTACAAAAAAGGTTCTGACGCATAATTCGATGGGGCAACGTCAATCAGAGATATAAGCGCATAAAACGTAAAAAGTGTTTGTTTTGTTGTTTTGAAAGGGTTTTTCTCTTTGTTTATCTCACTTTTTAATTGGTTGTTTCTTGTTTTAAATTGAATTTATCAGTAAAATTAGTATTGTAGTAAAATAAGCTGAGTAACGGTGAAAGGTATTCGTAATAAGTTTGGAGTGGCTGTGGTAATCAAGATGGCTGTGGCTAATCATGATGACGTATGCGTACTTTGTTTTGAATTCTTCTATCTATATAAACTTCCTCATAGCCTCCAACTGAAGTTATCGTTATTTCTTATTTTATAAAAAGATTTAACCACGACAGAATGGAATTTTATTCGCCATGAAGCACATATTTACAGTTGATTATAACAGTAAAACGAATTTGCTAGTAAAACAAGATACTTAAAATGTTTGGTTGTTTAGAATAGAGCCTTCTCAGCAGTAGTCGAAGAGTAACTACGTTTTCAGTACATAATTGTATTTACTTATACAGATTAAGAATTATCCGCTTCTGTGTATGTTGGTTACTGTCAGTTTCCTGTGATTTGTGATGCTAATCTATTCCATTTCTTCGAGATGTTTGTAACCGCGCTAAGATGACGCAGTTCCTGCGAGTCGGACTTTTCTGCTAGGGGTTGAGTCTCAATTGAGAAATCTGTGTTCATTGCTTATCATGAAGAAGTCTAACCAAGAATATATCCGTCGTAGAAGGTAGTTTTTGCAACATACTAACAGGTGGTGCATATCCAATCACCTTGGAAATTAATAAGAACAGAATTATTACGACACAAGACCAAGGGTCGAATGAGATGGCAGGCCACCGAAAAAGCACGTTGATTGAAATTATATACTGTTACAACAAATATTAATCGGTATATCGCTTTTTATTGACCGCATGTCATTAATATGAAAAAATATTGATATATGGAGGATCAGAAAAATAAAATAATTAAAACATCTAAAAAATTATTATACCAATACCATGATATTACAAAAATAGACCGCAATGAATATGTATTCCAGGAATACAAATGTAAATTCATTAAATTGCCCCCCACATCTTCATATGAGATTGAATAATCTTGATGTCTATATAAGCTATAATACTGTATATGGGTCCCCGTGGACTAGTGGCTAAGGCTTTAGATTCATATGCGGGAGACGCTGGGTTCGATTCCCACCAGCGGCAGACAGTTTCTCATCTCACGGCTAGTTGGGAAAATTCCTAGCGAAGGCTAATGGCCTAGATATCGTTGCGCTGTAAAAAAAAAAATAAAAAAATAATTATAAAAAAAAATTAAATAAATAAATACTGTATACAGTCTAGCCACCTTCAAAAAGTGAGAAGTTCAAGCATTATGCATAGGATGTCTCTGTCTTATTCAGTCTGTGTATATACCGTCCCTGCCATGTCAAACTATCGAATATCTCGTTTTTAGATTCGGGACTTTGCTCGTAGATTGTGGATGATACAACTTGTCGCAGCTCTAACCCCTTTATAGAATAGTCTTTAATGTCTTAAATAAAGAATGGATTAAGACCATTTTCAATATATTACATAATGGATAGAATATGTTCGTTCCCCAGTTTGCTCCGATTTTCATATTCGATAGTTTGACACAGTAGGGACGATATGTTATATTGGTAATTAGGTAATCAAAATTTTACATGAAGGTCTCTTGTACTTAGTATTGGTGTAAGCCTTTAATAGTATATGCTTACTCAACCTAATTATAACCTATTCCCTTCAGCTAGATCATCATGTATATCGCCATATTTTTTCGATGATAATGTGTCAAAAATAAGAAAAAACACCTTATGAAAAAACTAAACCCAGATAAAAATTACGATATCAACATAGAATTTATATAATTACTTCTACAATGCAGGAGACTGTGATAAGCATAACTAAATTTTAACATCGAAACCATTGTTTGTAAATATTCATTGTAGTAATTTATTTGAATTTCCACTTTTCCTACTTGACGAACTCGATTAATTCAGCCGGATATAATGTTGTCAAAGACAATACAACTGGGTTCTATTTAATACATTAATTCTGCTTGGGAAAGCATCCACCAAAGAGTTCCCTCATTTTGAATACATTTTATATTTAACCAAAAATAAGCTTTTCAGATGTATGCTATAGGAATTAATAAATGACGATTTGTTAATTCATTACAAGTATTGAAATCATATTTCTTCTGAGCCGTAAATAATTTTAAAGTGAAGGTACGCTTTAAAATTAAATTTAGAGAATTTTCTACCCTTTATATATATACATATACACACACACACACATATATATATATATATATATATATATATATATATATATATATATATATATAAGGGTAGAATATTCTACCCAAACATGGCCTAACGGTGTATGTACGGTAGAGGTTTCTGATTCTAGAATATAAGATCCAACAGGTAGATTTTCCCTATGCCCCTATAAAACAGTTGATGAGCATAGGAAAACGGTGGATGGGAGCTCTACTTCGAACATCGGACGAGTCAAGTCTCCCCCTTATACAGGGCGTATCGCAAGAAGATGACTCAGGGGCTGAAACTAGATTAAAAATTTAGTTAAGTACTGCCACACACACGATCCTATCTCGTTTTGATCTAGAAATATGCTGTTTTAAATGTTATTTAGAAAAATACCTGTTTTTTTAGAAAACCCCTAATTTGTCTGTGCTTTCACACATTAGTTATTAATGACACATTACTTTCTTGGAGTCAGAAATAAATTTCTTTAAATGATGATTCAGATTCGATGTTCACAAATATTTTGGATTTCATACTAAAATAAATGTTCAAAATATTGATATTCATAAAAAGTGATTCTTGGAATCACTACTCTTCCAAAAAAAAAAAAAATGTGCATGGTTTTGAATCATGCAAAAGTAAAATTTCATTACCTTTTCATCGGCAGACACAGAACTGGGATTATTTCTCAATTTATAATGTAGGTAAATAGATATTAAGGGGGGGAGAACAACTAATAAATAAAACTAATATATTTATTTTTGCGATCTTATCAGAATTAAATAAACATTATCCTTGATGAAATTGACAATTCATCGTCGACGGAATATGTCGACTTTTGGAAGTTTCGGTTATTCTTGAAGTGCAGCCCCAATAGTTACATTCCTTTGAAAAGTGGGAATATAAAGCACAAGTGGAAAAAAGAAAACGATATAGAATGAGAGAGGAAAAAGGACATGGAAATAGAGACAGAGAAAGAGATGGGTGATGAGAAAATGGCAGAAAGGGAGAGAGAGAGAGAGAGAGAGAGAGAGAGAGATAGAGATAGAGAGAGAGAGAGAGGGAGAGATAGAGATAGAGAGAGAGAGAGAGAGAGAGAGAGAGAGAGAGAGAGAGATGAGAGAGAGAGAGAGAGAGAGAGAGAGAGAGAGAGAGAGAGAGAGAGAGAGAGAGAGAGAGAGAGAGAGAGAGAGAGAGAGAGAGAGAGAGAGAGAGAGAGAGAGAGAGAGGCAGAGATGGAATGGTTAAGAAGTAGACGAGAGAGAGAGAGAGATTAGTAACTATAAATTAACAATGTTGGAGGAAAACGTCCTTTTCCCTACGCCATACATTAGTTGGGGTGACACGGTAATTATGTAGGAGAGGATTCCTTCCAAGATACTGTGCATTTTCTTTTACATAATAGTCCTAAAACAAACTCTTTAGGCAGAATAACATCCGAGATACAGCTCTTCAAAGTTTGGCTACTTTTCCCAAAAAGTGCAAATTTTAACTATCAGGCGTGTTTGGAGGGATATGCAGGCCGGAATAATAATCTTAGAAAATACTCCTGAGATTAAAAGTTATAGTAAATTTTATTAGCTTCAATAGAAGTGCAACTGGAAGCCTATAGGCCCAGTGGGTGTCTAGTTATCTTCAAAAACGAAGTGACGTCCCTGTTAGGAGAGGCTGAGTTTTTTTTGCGAACTTGCCCCTTTTTTTTGTCTTAGGTGACTGGACTATAATACATAATAAAACATTCAAACCAATACATGATTGTACATAATTTTGAATGTATGGTTTTCGTCCCTTTCAAGGTGTTTATCACCACTTTTACTAATATATTTAAAATTCTTTAATACTGAATAAGGCTAATAAAAGTACATTTACTAGTGATGGGTTCTCTTCTGGCAATTGACGCTAGGGAAAAAGTTAGGTAATTCAGCCTAACCTATTTTGTTGTATTTTTCTATGCAATTATCTATCTTTTCTGGGAAAAAATCAGCTACCATTTAAATTCCATTATTTATTTTTTTAAATTTGTGTATTGAGGCTTCGCAAAAAAATCTAATCTCTTTATTATAATGTTTTTTATGAAAAACTGAAATCATAATTTTGAATTGTACAATTGTTGAAAAAATGTGAACAAAAAGAAAAGCAGCATCGTTCAAAAAGAAATAAATCGTCTATATATAAATATATATATATATATATATATATATATATATATATATATATATATATATATAAGGTGATTGTAGGTCACGGGCTCAAAACTGAACCTGAATAGTTACATATTTGCGTTATTAGATTTGATTATTACTTATTATGTTTCTCATTTATTTTTCCTTTTCTAGATGCAGAAAGTAGCAGGGCACGCCGTATAACAGCTAGTAAGTAAGTAAAACAAATGAAATATATATATATGTATATTGAGGTACTGTATATATTTATAAATATACATTTATATTTATACTAGCTGACCCGGTGAACTTCGTACCGCCTAACAGTCGATTCTTTAATTTTTTTTTTTCTTCTAATACTTATTCTGCTATTTGGGACACCGGGTCAGCTAGTAAGATAAAAAAAATAATAAAGAAACTTAATAAGGCAAAAAATAAAAATTATAAAACACTTAAAATTCTTTTAATACTAAAAATCACAATGAAAATTACAATATCATATTTCTTATTATGATACCTATTTATTATATTTCATTGTATTTTTACTTATTCTAAACTAAGTTTCATTTTTATTGTATTACTTAATGGTACATGATATGTTTTGTTTCATTACCTGACGCGTAAACAAACACAGCAGATGGTTTTCCGAGACGGAAACAGGCAACATACAACTAACCATGCGAGAAACATGGGTTTTCTAGATTAATACCACAAACACATAATGACTGCCCTTGGGATTTGTTTATAGTCGAACTAAGTTCATAGGTCCAATAGCAACACAGTTGTAGGCACTGTAATAAATTGATAGCACCTCGATTCAAACTAGCACCATTATTAGTCGAACGTCGCGCTTCACGGGTCTGTCTTAACCGAATCCTTTCACGTTCATTGCGATTTTCAAGTTCCTCGGAAGTACACTTCGATTGCTCATTAATTTATTTTTCTTTTCTTTTCTTTTTTATTCTTTGAATTTCGGGTTGTTCTGCCTAAATTTGTCCGCCGCCGTAAAGGAGGCATATTTAGTAAGTCACAAACACACAACACTTTAGTAATTTTATAGAAATTTGTGGCTTTTGGGTTTAGTAATATTATAGATGCACAGCAAAGTGATGTTTACATTTCAAGTGACATTTTACCACAGACAATTAACATGTGATTCTAATGTCACCTAGTAATTACATGTTCTTCTTTAAATTTTTTTGCTTATACACAAATAACCAAGTACGTTAACTGTTAAAAATATTATAACTGAGAACATATGTTTTTATTTAAAAATGAATTTGCGTTAAGGAAGTGAAAAAGACCCGAAAAGTGTTGTTTTTAGACTTTTTCAGGAAATTTTTTAAAATTTTTCTCTCCGTAAGAACCATCCTAGTACTTCAAGGAATATTATAAAATAAGAATTAGCGAAATCGGTTTTGTTGTTCTCGAGATTTGGGCTTACCAACACATTTAGCGATTCATTTTTAGCGCGGTTTTTATATAATAGACTTGCTGACCCGGCGAACTTCGTAACGCCTAACAGTCGATTCTTTAATGTGTTTTTTTAATACTTATTCTGCTATTTGGGACACCGGGTTAGCTAGTAAGATAAAAAAAAAAGAAAAAAAGAAACTTAATAAGTCGACAATTACATTACGTCAAAAAATAAAAATTATAATACGCTTAAAATTCTTTTAATAGTCACTAAAAAATTACAATATCAGATTTCTTATTATGATACCTACTTATTATATTTCATTTTATTTTTACTTATTCTAAATTAAGTTTCATTTTTATTGTAGTACTTAATGGTACACGATATTTTTTGTTTCATTACCTGACGCGTAAATAAACAGAGCAGATGGTTTTCTAACACGGGTACAGGCAACATACAATTGACCATGCGAGAAACATGGGTTTTCTAGATTGATACCACAAACACTTAATGACTGCCCTGGGATTTGTTTATAGTCAAACTGAGTTCATAGGTCCAATAGCAACACAGCTGCAGGCACTGTAATGAATTCACAGCAGCTCGATTCAAACTCGCACCATTATTAGTCAAATGTCGCGCTTCGCGGGCCTGTCTTAACCGAATTCTTTCGCGTTCATTGCGATGTTCACGTTTCTGGGCAGTACGATTAGATTGATAATTAATCTGATACGTTGCATTTCGGGTTCTTCTGCCTAAATTTGTCCGCCGTCTTATAGGAGGCATATTTAGTAAGTCACAAACACACAACACTTTAGTAATTTTATAGAAATTTGTGGGTTTTAGATTTAGTAATATTACAGATGCACAGCAAAGAGATATTTACATTTCAAGTGACATTTTACCAAAGACAATTTACATTTTACCATAGTCAATTTGTTTTTGAGTAATGTTACCATCGTATAAATATTGAAATTAATATTTATACGATACTAATGTCACTCAATTGTCTTGCCTTACCATAATCCTTCCACTAACACTTAAACTTTATGGTACGGTATTAAAGTTCAAATTGACCTTTAAGTATTATTACGAATCTTTTGTATGGGAATATAGAAAATTTATTTAAATTTTAACGTCCATTTATTATTAACTGTGAAT
The DNA here is from genome assembly GCA_946811695.1 of Gonocerus acuteangulatus. Taxonomy (NCBI): domain Eukaryota; kingdom Metazoa; phylum Arthropoda; class Insecta; order Hemiptera; family Coreidae; genus Gonocerus; species Gonocerus acuteangulatus. The sequence goes on from OX328124.1 coordinate 67,558,695, forward strand.
TTTAGGACGGGTTATCTATAGGTTACCACCCTTTTCTAACCAGGATAGGGGTGATGCCTTTTCTTTTTTCGAAAGAAATGCCACCACCCCTAGTGGGAATCGAACCCACGACCTTTAGCACGGAGTGTTAAGTGCTCACGCCTTAACCCTCACGGCCATCGGGTCTCCAATATAGAAAAGTGGGATCTTTTTTACTTCGTCAACACAAATATAAATTAATTTAAATTGCATTATTAATATGTGATTCTATTGTCACCTAGTGATTACATGTTCTTATTTATTTATTTTTTTTTTTTGCTTATACACAAATAACCTAATACGTTAACTGTTAAAAATATTATAATTGAGAACATATGTTTTTATTTAAAAATGAATTTGCGTTAAGGAAGTGAAAAAGACCCGGAAAGTGTTGTTTTTAGACGTTTCAGGCAATTTTTTTATTTTTTCTCTCCGTAAGAACCATCCTCGTACTTCAAGGAATATTATAAAACAAGAATTAGCGAAATCGGTTCAGTTGTTCTCGAGATTTGCGCTTACCAACACATTTAGCGATTCATTTTTATATAATAGATATACAAAAACGTTAACTGTTAAAAATATTATAATTGAGAACATATGTTTTTATTTAAAAATGAATTTGCGATAAGGAAGTAAAAAAGACCCGAAAGTGTTGTTTTTAGACTTTTTCAGGCAATTTTTTTAATTTTTCTCTCCGTAAGAACCATCCTCGTACTTCAAGGAATATTATAAAAAAATAATTAGCGAAATCGGTTCAGTCGTTCTCGAGATTTGCGCTTACCAACACATTTAGCGATTCATTTATATATTATAGATAATACATCGATGTTGAGACAACAAGAGAGAAATTCATTTCATTTTTTAGTAGATTCATTTTTAATGACCAAGAGGTAGGGTAGATTAAGATTTGAAGAATTGTTTTTAAAAACTTATGAATGTGTCTTTAATAAATATATTACATCAGAAAGCACTAAAAATACTTGCTATTGTAGGTCCGCTTTTCGTTGTAGAAGTGTAATGCCGAAAGAATAGAGTATTGCCATGATGTGAGGTTATTATAATTGACGCGGGAAAATTTCAATTTTGTGTGTGGATATGTGTTTCAAAGATTACGAACTCGAAAATAAGCTCGAAGAAAAAAAGTATTTTTTAGGCACTAGTTGAGAAACTCACAATATCCAGTAATAATTTAAGTTATAATAAATAATATAGTTATAGATATATTATTTTTTTTCACTTTTATTTATTTAGTAAGAAAAAATGCAACCTGGTTCTGATAACAGATAGAAATGTTTAAAAAAAGTCATATATACATATGTATAGTAAAGAGATTGTTTGTCCCTCTAGGAACTTCATAATGATTACCTCTTGAAGCACTAATAATTATAATTATTAGTGCTAAATAATAATTATTATTTATAACCAGTACTAGTATATTTCTGGCAATGAGTTCTATGTTTTCATTTAGTGTGTTCGTAATGATGAAAGGGCGTTTGTAACATAATTACAATTTCGTTTCATACAATATTTGACTTGCTAATACGCTTTCCCTCTGTATGTTGGGACTGCATAGTCTTAGCGTATTAGAACTTTTCTTCATCTTCCTGAATTTCCCCTATTGTAATTCCTCCTCCATTACGGATAGTCCCGCTGAAATAACTAGCTACTCCACGATGGATGCTGGGATCCGCTGAAATAACTAGCTACTTCACGATGGATGCTGGGATCCGCTGAAATAACTAGCTACTCCACGATGGATGCTGGGATCCGCTGAAATAACTAGCTACTTCACGATGGATGCTGGGATCCGCTGAAATAACTAGCTACTCCACGATGGATGCAGGGATCCGCTGAAATAACTAGCTACTTCACGATGGATGCTGGGATCCGCTGAAATAACTAGCTACTCCACGATGGATGCTGGGATCCGCTGAAATAACTAGCTACTTCACGATGGATGCTGGGATCCGCTGAAATAACTAGCTACTTCACGATGGATGCTGGGATCCGCTGAAATAACTAGCTACTCCACGATGGATGCTGGGATCCGCTGAAAATCCAAACACTTTCACCTCCTTTTTCTACGTGATGTTTAACCCTGGTCTTTCATCTTAGAAGTGGGCGTCTGCTTCCTTGAAGTCATAAAGATGTAATTATGATGTTTAATTCCCCGTATTTTCCCAGTTCTCCGTCGTCCTCACATCAAACAGTAGCTCACTTTATCTCATGTTCTATTTTATTTAATGCTTTTTGGCTTGCCCACCATTACTAAAATACGTCATTCCTCCGAAACCAGCGAATGACGGCTTGCTCCAAAGAAAAGCATTCGTCAACGATGAAAAACGTTTACTTCCTGCAACTTTAAATACAGATCTTAAAACATTTTTGAAGTATCGGGAAAATGCACTTCGCCAAAGATGCGGTGCGATAAATAAATAAAATAAACAAAACATTTTTGTTATTTGTTTTCTATGAAATCCTCACATCATTTTCTTCATATATAACCCGATTGTAAGCCTAAGGTCAATTATAAATTACCAATCTATTGTTTTAAAAATACTTTTCATTTTTGTTTTTTTTAACCGCCACATTTAATAAAAGCATAAACAATATAGGAAGGAAAAATACATATACATAAATAAAAATATAAGTAAAACTAGTAGAAAAAAAATTCAAATATAATATGTGAATATATAAAAAAAATATATATATAGTAATTGCAGTATATACAAGTCAAGTAGTCTTCTTCTTTACAGGACTGAAAAAAATAAGAGACGTTATTGATGTCGGTGAAAAAGAAAATGAACCCGTACTTAAGGAATGGTTGGCTGCTTTGCCTTAAGTTTCTAGGACCCTAGGCCTAGAAACTCCTTGAATTTAAAACAAAAATATCAGATAACTTTTTGTTAAAGTTTTGTTTTTTATAAATCTTATTGACAAATATAAAGTGCCTATTTAATAAGATAATTTTTATTTTTTATTTTTTATCGGCGCATCAACTATTTGGCTATTAGTGCCAATAATATAATTATTTGCCCAACTCACGTAACCAATTAATTCAAAATAACTAAAATGTAAAGCCAATCCTTGTTATGGAAAAGGAAGGCGAAGATGTAATATAGTCAGGTTTGCCAATCCCGTCCATTGTACAGTGATACCACATAACTTTAAAATGAAGGTATTTTATTGGACGAACAAAGCATAGTGATACGAGAACTTTAAAGTAGGTCAGCCGTATGAGAAGATCTGAAAAGTTCTAGATTAAACATGAAACTAGTTTCCAGTTCTTACAAGCTACACCTCCATGATGTCTTTGCTCTTCCATGGGTTTAGTTCTGTCTCCTTACATCTCATCCATCTGCAAGGGGACTTCTCTGGGTTCATAATGAGATGTTTGAACTTGAGGAGTAGCGCATGTCGTTATTTATTATTATTACTATATATATATATATATATATATATATATATATATATATATATATATATATATACACATATATTGCTGGGCCGCAACGAAGGCACTCGTCAAATTTGAAGATCTGTAAGGAAATATCAGTTTTAAACAAATCAAAAATCGTTAGGAATAAACTGTAATTATTAAAATCGATGAAGTTAAATATAATTTTGATAAAAGTAACAACGCAAAATAAATTAAAATGAAAACAACAAAAAACTTTATTTTTGTTTTATAGATCTTCGTGTTTTTTCAAAGTTTAACTATCGTTTCCAAGTAATAATTACAATAGGAAAGACCTACTGGAACGTCTATGGGTTTATGTAATTTATGTCGCCCTCGGCGTTGTGGTCTTATGTCTAGATGTTGGAATGTCTCGATTAGATATAAGGTTACCATAAGAATGTAGAGAATGAACAAAAGGAGCCCTGTTGTTGGAATGTCTTGATTAGATATTAGGTTACCATAAGAATGTAGAGAATGAACAAAAGGAGCCCCGTTGTTGGAATGTCTTGATTAGATATTAGGTTACCATAAGAATGTAGAGAATGAACAAAAGGAGCCCTGTTGTTGGAATGTCTTGATTAGATATTAGGTTACCATAAGAATGTAGAGAATGAACAAAAGGAGCCCCGTTGTTGGAATGTCTTGATTAGATATTAGGTTACCATAAGAATGTAGAGAATGAACAAAAGGAGCCCCGTTGTTGGAATGTCTTGATTAGATATTAGGTTACCATAAGAATGTAGAGAATGAACAAAAGGAGCCCTGTTGTTGGAATGTCTTGATTAGATATTAGGTTACCATAAGAATGTAGAGAATGAACAAAAGGAGCCCTGTTGTTGGAATGTCTTGATTAGATATTAGGTTACCATAAGAATGTAGAGAATGAACAAAAGGAGTCCCGTTTACGGAAATCCTTAATGAAAAAAATTGGAAACATTCAGAAAAAATATAAAAGCACCAAACGCAGAAGTGTAGACAAATATTCTGCGTTTGAACGCTTAAGAATATATTAATATGCTCAAAGCTTCAAACTTGGCAGTGAAAGCCAGGATTTTAAAAAAAATTAGACAGCATGGAATGAACATTCAGTTCTTGCCATCTCCGCATAGGAGGGAATCGTGTGGTTCGCGCTAAGCCCCCCAAGCAAAATGTATGGCGCAACCTTTTTCGATGACATTTACTACTTTTTCAAATATTCCTTACGAATTTTCAATTGATTTGGATATACTCAAGAAAATATACGAATAATCCAAAACTGCACATGATAAAATAAAATTGTTTTTTCTTCTTTCAATATCCTAATCATTAGCAAAATTTATACTACTTTGTCGAAACAATTTCAAGCCAATCAGTTGTTTATGACTACTCGAAACCAAAAAGCCCATCCTATATTTTTAGGTTCCGTAAAATTAATAGTGAGCGTCCATTCAGGATCAATACATTTTATTTAAAAATCAAAAGTGTTTTTTTTTTTGTTTTTGTTTTTTACTGATGCCTACTATTGATAGTAATAATAAATAAAAATGAGAAAAACGTCTGTTACATTGAGGAAAACTTTCCAGTCCACCTCTTTTTGTTATTCAAAAACTAAGCAGTTATTCAAGGAAGAAAAAGAGTAAAAATTGTTCTCTATTTTCACAGATAGTGTGAATTTCTTTGTTTTAAGTAAGTAATAGTTACATATTAATCCATACTAATGCAGTAAAATTAAAGCTATTTCATGAAATTATAGGTTATGAAAATATAAACGATAACACCTAACATATATCGAAATTTTTTGAGTATGAAATATAAATTTCTCAAACGGGGCGAAATTTGTTTCAGTACTCATTTCAAATAATCGTATTTTCATATCCAATCTGTTTTTTCCTTCAAGAAAATATTCATTCGTGTTCATTTTCTTTATTAGGTAAATATTACTTGAATAAACAACCTATGTCAAACAAAAGTAATGTAAATATATTCTCTATTTTGGAAGTTTGTTATGAAAAAAAATACTAACCAGATCCCCTTCATTGAAAATAATCAATGAAATGAGTAAACTGTACAATACTTATCATAAAGTTACAATCACAAAATGAAAGTTATTTTTCGATATCATGTGAGAGGAGTCTGTTGCGAGAGCCACACGTGTACACAGACACAATCTATAGGCACTGATGATGAGATTGTATCTCGAAAGCGCTTTGTGAAATAAAAATTTTCTAACAAGTGAAGGTCGGCCTAATTATTCACCCACATGATGATGAACCTTCACCAACCAACTCCCAACACCTGTGTTATTTTTCGATAGTTTTTAAGAGGATAAATATTTAATTCTTACTTAGGTGCTCTAAATTAATGGAACGAAAGGAAATGCCAATATAATGTGACTGACTGCAATAAATATGAACCTACTCATACCTCATTACTTACAGTATTGTCTCACTCGAGGTAATCCATATTTGAACAAAATATTTATATTAAACAGCATAACATATTTTAAAAAGATCACCAAAGCCTAAGAAATTGGAAAAATATTATATGATTTTATTTTTGTTTGAATATTTATTTTTTTTTTGGGGGGGGGGGGGGTTCTTGAATCCTATATATTAATCTTCTCCCGACTTTAAAGAATGGTTACACCTATGTTAGAATTCATACAGGAAAATACATAAAAGGCTAGAGGCAACAATTCAAATTTGAAGGATAAATAATGCTGGAAAGTGTGGCAAGAGCTTTGAAAACACTTTCCCAATGAGCCGCTAATATTCCAGATTCAAAGGGCACGTACAGCTACAAAACTGGCCGGAGCTGAATACCAGAGCCGGGAATTAAACGACAAGCAGAATACAGGCGTTTCCAATTAATGCCGCTGTCGGTAGGACCTGCGCATTCTTCCAAAGCCACACATGCTTCCTAGCCACTCCCAAAACATTTTCCTTTCTTCACGAGAGGAAAATAGAAAACATTTATAAAGTTACAACAATATGATTATTTTATTGCTTTCCGGGAAAGAATAGACTTTTTCTCGGTTTTCTATTTTAACTGGAATATGTCAAGGCAGCAAAAAATAAATAACAAGCATTTGAATGCGATAATAGAATGCAAAATAAAAGAAAAACAGATCAAAGAGGAGGGCAATTAAATATAAAAACAATATAAAAATCTCAAGGGAGTTTGGGAATGCAAGAAAAGTAGTTTAGATATGAAGAGGAAACATATTGGGGCTCCCTTGTACTTCAGAAATGTTATGATATATAGTTTTTCTCCGTAATTCTTATTCTTATTTATCTATTTTACTCGTTTGCTTCTACAGATACTATTTCGTTCTATTTATGAAAAAAGGACAGCATGAAATTTATACAAGTTTCAAATTAAAAGAAGATATTCCCGCAGTAAAGACTATTTGACTATTTATTTATTGATGAGCATCCGCTATCCGCGATTCGCTCTATATAATTTTTACATATACAGGTACATGCAATCAAACACAAATATGCCAATGGAATTATACATATACATTCAATATTGAAAATAGTTATACACCTACAAATACATAGTTGTATAAGCTTATAAATTTATATGATCCTACATATACATCTAACTATACTACTACAAATAGAAGTACTCATTGAGAGGAAGGATAAAAAAACAAAACAAATCTAATAATCTGAGTGGGACGTATAAAATATTGAAAAACGAGTAATTGCATAATAATTTAGTAATGTTTTTATGCGTGCACCGCCACTTTTGCTGCTTGCACTATATCAGTGAATGAAAAAGTCAGCCGGTAAATATAAAGGTTATACAACGCTAAGTGAAAAAAAGAAGAAATAAATACATAAAAATAATTTTATAAAATTAAATTTCTGTGGATATGTTAGTGTTTTTAATTGTTGCTGCAGTATGTTGGCTGTCATCCGATATAAGTTCGGTCAGGTCCAAAGGTTCGGTCTGGTCCGCAGTAAAGACTGATACGGAAGTATTTATGATTGAAACGTGAAAATGCAAACTAAAAAAAAAGGTTGGATTGTAATAACAGTATACAGCAAATCAAAGAATATTATATTTATTATTTCAGTTTAATTCTTAGAGAAGTTAGGGAAAAATCGAAATGCAAATTTCTTCGACAATAATGTTTTTGGAGTCTTTGTGCATTCCAAGGATCCCCTCTCCGACGACAGACAAGAGGGCTGAGAATGTCAACATTATGAAGCACATCACATTATCGAATAATTGTAAAAGAGCACATAAAATTTGTACAAATTATATTGTGCTTTCATTTACATTAAAACACATTCTATATACGTTATTAGATTCCACATGTGAAAAAGCAATATAATAATGCTTACCAAAAATAAATGATCTAAAAAAGTAAATTCTATACCTTACTGCGGCTTCCGTATACTTATATAAATTTCAATTTTCAATTAATTTCCAAATGCTACAATATAAGAGCGTCATATATTTTAATAATCTTAGAATATATACTAAGTAATATAAAAAAAAAACACATAACGTAAATATAAATAAATTGAAGCTGATAGAACCGTACGCAATATAGTGATTAAATTCCATCGAGAGTTGGGCAATTGAGTTCAAATATGAATTAATTGAATGAGTGAAATATGAATTAAACCTTTAATAAAGGCAGATTAAAATTAATCCATCGAAATTGAGCAGTTTTACAAAACCCATTTGAGTGTCGGAATAAAAATAAAAGTAAAAAACAATAAATTGCCGTCATAACAATTCTTTCGAGTGAAAATATCCAATGGGAATTAAAGAGTGGCAGGGACGAGGGACAGCTGACCCTATTAGTCAGCTGGATTATGAGGATTTATCATTTTTAGTCCAAGCTTCGACGATAGAGGGGACTGACCTGTCATATCGAATCTCTTAGTCACTAAATAATTTAAAATTTAGTGAATAAGAGATTCTTCTATAGGCATAAAGTTATTTTATCCAGGCTTCCTATGAGGCACACCTTACTTACCCATTCGTACTTACTAGATACAAAGGACTTCAATGATAAAACGTAGCCTACATATAGGTTAACTACTCAAACATAAAATATATATATATATATATATATATATATATATATATATATATCCTTATGTATGCTGACGATCTAATCATTCTGGCGCCTTCCTGGCTAGACGCTCAAAGAAGATTAGATTTATTAAAAGAATACCGTGAATTAAATTTGCTGACAGTAAACACTGAAAATACAGTCATTCTGCCATTTAATAATGGCGGCCGGAAATTTAAACAAATATTGGTATAATGGGCAAGTTATTCATTCATATATATATATATATATATATATATATATATATATATATATATATATATATATATATGGCAATAAGTAAAATTATTTTTTTAATTTGAAGGTGGGAAGATGGTTTTAATGGTTAGGACTGTATTTCTTCTGGAAATTAATTTTTAAAAGTATGACATATCGATTATCGATCAGCTGATTATTTTTCGCCATATTAAATTCTTTCAGACCATGCTCAATCTTGACGTGGCCATACCGGTGGAAGGTTATCCTCCTAAGGTTGAGGCTCTAAGTTTTACTTTTGTAACTTTTCGCCCTGAAGAGGCACCAATAAAGGTGTGAAACATGTAGGGACGTAATAAAGTTCGTGAAACTGTAAGGTGAAGTTTTTATTATTTGACCTTCGGCCAACCACGAAAATAAGTATATATATATATATATATATATATATATATATATATATATATATATATATATATATACAGGGTGTCCCGTAATTGTCTAGTCATATTGTGAGGGGGGGTAGAGGACCCTTAGGGGAACAAAAAATGTTTTATGACGATTTCCCGAATTCTCGCCCATAAGGGAGAAAACGTCGTTTTATTGTTTTTTCGAGACAAACGTGATTTTTAGAAGAATAATCGTTGTAGCACCGTCCCAGGTGGTACTACAAGAAAGGAAGAGACACCAATCGAAAGCTGAGTAAATTTACTATAAAACTAGTTGGGAGTAAACGTAAAAATGAATGTATGTAAGTATGTCTACCTTACCAAAAGAAAGCTATTCTAAATTTCCTGACATTTTATTGATATTTCTTTCCAGCGTTACTCCTCATCAGCTTTCCATTCATGTATCACAACCCTGTGTTATTGAAGTATTTGAACGGTTTAAGAACAAAAGTTTAAAAAAAAAAACATGGATCTGTGAAAAGAAAATTATATTTTTTTCTTCAGTTTATTCAAAAAGCTGAAGAGAAATATTTATTTTTATAAATATTTACATAAATATTATTATTATTATTAAATTTTAACGCCCATTTATTATTGACAGAGAATTTTAGGACGGGTTATCCTATGGGTTACCACCCCTTTCTAGCCAGGATAGGGCTGATGCCTTTTCTTTTTTCTAAAGAAAAGCCACCACCCCTAGTGGGAATCGAACCCACGACCCTTTTGGGACCGAGTGTTAAGTGCTCACGGCCACCGGGCCTCCACATAAATATGAAGTAAATATTTACTTAAAACAATAAAAAAAATTACTTCCACGAACATAAAAAAAAATCCTAAAACAGTAAATAAATAAAATACACATTTATTATGAATTTATTAATTCAGGTAACTAATACTGGGCCCAGGTGGCGGCCATTACAGGAACCCCAATCATACATTAACCTGAAAAATTATTATTTTTACCTATATCACGCATTTGAACACATTTTTACAGGACTATGTACATCTTATTTATGAGGGATAGAATTTTTAATTACCACAACAAAAACTCATGGGCTCACGAGAATCCCAATGAGTTTCACAAGCATAGCCATCAGTATCAATTCAAGGTAAAGCCTTTGTTTTCTAAATATAAATACCTACAAAAATGTGTTCAAATGCTTGATATAGGTAAAAATAGTAATTTTTGAGGTTAATGTATGGTTGGGGTTCATTAATGGCCACCTCCTGGACCCAGTATTAGTTACCTGTATTAATAAATTCAAAATAAATGTGTATTTTATTAATTTACTGTTTTAAGATTTTTTTTTATATTCGTGGAAGTAATTTTTTTTTTGATTTTAGTAAATATTTACTTAATATTTATGTAAACATTTATAAAAATAAATATTTCTCTTCAGCTTTCTGAATAAACTAAAGAAAAAAATATAATTTTCTTTTCACATATCCATGTTTTTTTTTAAAACTTTTGTTCTTAAACCAAGCAAATACTTCAATAACACAGGGTCCTGATAGATAAATGGAAAGCTGGTTAAATGAGGAAGTTTTGCTGAAATCCGGAAATCTCAGATCCTGCTCATTGAGGAGTAACGCTGGAAAGAAATGTCAATAAAATGTCAGGAAATTTAGAATAGCTTTCTTTTGGTAAGATAGACATACTTACATTCATTCATTTTTACGTTTACTCCTAACTAGTTTTATAGTAAATTTACTCAGCTTTCGATTGGTGTCCCTCCCCTTCTAGTAGTACCACCTGGGACGGAGCTACAACGATTATTCTTCTAAAAATCACGTTTGTCTCAAAAAAACAATAAAACGACGTTTTCTCCCTTATGGGCGAGAATTCGGGAAATCATCATAGAACATTTTTTGTTCCCCTAAGGGTCCTCTATCACCCCTCACAATATGACTAGACATTTACGGGACACCCTGTATATATATATATATATATATATATATATATATATATATATATATATATATATATATATATATATATATATGTATAAACCAAATGAGTAACTCATAAATTTGTAAATGTAAAGAATGGTAATACTTAGATAATTACCTACCTATTATTTTAGTTACCTTTTAACTCTAACGAATTATAACTGTACAGGGTCAATTAAAATGAATATTAAAAAATATAAATTCCTTTGAGTTAGACGTTTACTAAAATAACCGTATAAATAAATCAAAAGGATAAGAAAATATTCTAATATTTCAGTCAGGGTCTCCCCGTAGTCTAGTGACAAAAGCCTTAGATTATCTTGCGGTAGATGGGGGTACGAATCCCACCTGCAGCTTAGATTTTTCTCATATTTTAGTTGAGAAAATTCCATGCAGCACCATGTCGGCGCTAACGGGCCAGATGTCGGTGCGCTGGTAAAAGGAAAAAAAATACATATATATATATATATATATATATATATATATATATATATATATATATATATATTTCTTCAGTCAGGTTCCTGAGATCTTATTATTTATGTTTTTTAAATTACTTACTTTCATGAGTGAGAGGTTATAAGTTGCCATGCCATTACCATGACGGAAGGCCTGTCAGGTTTAATTACATACTAAAAGGGCGGAAATCAATAATATGAGGAAGAGAGAATACCAGAAGAAATACATTTTATAAACTCTGCTCGTAATAATTCATTATTATATAAAATCATAATTTACTTCTAACTTTTATTCACTTAAAAAGATTTTTACTTTGTTCATTGAGAGGAAGTCGTTGACCTTGGGATTGCGAAAGTATAGTCAGAGATCGGTCTTGTTATCCTAATAAAAAAATATGCCATATAAAATAAAAATGCGTTTTATTTTTGCCGACGTTTCTGCTTGAAATTCAAGTTTTCCTCAGGTCTGTGGAACAAGGACGAGACAGAGGTAATACAAATTTATATACAGATGAAATGATAGGAATAACATTTTACCTAAAAGGGGATGAATAATGCATATGGTAAATGTGTGTTATACGAGCTAGAGCTTTAATTAAAGGTCGAAAAATATGGATGGTTTTGGAATAGATATAAAATGAATAAGTACAGGAGTAAAATTGCTTTAACGATGCGACTTGGATGTTGAGAACAATGTCTCACGGATGTGTAATAATTTATGATTCTGGTGGATCGCGGTAAGTTTGAGGGAACAAGGGGATGAGTGGTGGAAGATGACTGAGGTGTGTAGAGTGGTGTCATAGAAGTCAGGAGATAATGGAAGACAGGAATGTATGAGCGGTTTTATTTTAGTCATGGGATGTGGGTTTTAAGCGGGATGTTTTTAATAAGTAGAACATATTTGAATAGGCAGATGAGATTGTCCTTCCATTTCATCTCTAAATAAATTATTATTATATTATGATAACTCTTTCCTCCTTGTTTTATAGCCTTGAAGAAGATTTGAATTTCTTACTGAAAAGCCGCTAAAAATCAAACACATTTTCTTATAGAAAATGTGGTTTTATTAAGATACCAAGACCGAACCCTGACTATATCTACTTTTGATTTTCACATTACTCTTGTAGTGACGTGAATGAAGATTAATATGTACATAAAGGTAGTCCATAAATGTCATATATAATCATCAATTATCGTCGTGAAAGGATCCTTCCAATTTCAAACAAATGTTATAAATGACTCTTTTATTAAAGTTTAAGGTTTTAAAATCGGCCTGATGAAAATCCATGTGCACATATTCATATTTTTCGTCTTATTTGACCTTATTCTTTGCATAAGGATAGTTCGAGGGGTAATATGTCATACAATTTTTCACTATTCGAGTTTTGTTGTTCCTACTTAATGACATCAAAAATTGACTATGATGTTTTATTTATTGTGTAAATATGATAAATAAAAGCTGCTAATAGAACTAAAATGAAAACATATTTCTTCTTCCTCCCAACCAACAAAACCCTGTACAAAGGCGACATTTTAACTTTTGAGTTAGCCAGAAGTGTTCATGTGTCTTTCTTTCAGTTAACCTGCTATGTATAATATCGATTAAATCGGATCCACTATGATCGATATAAAAATTCAATAGGTTCGTGATTGTAAATTTAGGCACGTTTGCTAATAAAGGCTAAATTATGAGTTATATTTTGGTGGAAAACATTGGTTTTACAAATGTCAGAAAAAAAAAACTTGAAATAAAATATATTGAAACGGGCTTAGGCTGAATATTCCACTGTTAGTCGCAATGACATCCGGACAGTCCTTCAATATTAAATGTGAGAGATCATCTGTGTAAATATACACAGATGATATATATATATATATATATATATATATATATATATATATATATATATAATCATTCTAAATTTTCTTATGCAGTTTCTTTTTCTATGCTAGGAGAGCATACTCAATTTTCTTCAAAAATGGTTCTTTTCAAAGGGACGATCTCAGGTGAAAAAAAAAGTGCTAAAACCTTGAAAGTCATGGTTTCTTTGCTTTGAACGATTGTTATGCTCAGTGTTTTGTTGCTTGTTGTTCATAATTCATTTTAGTAAAATGACAATGCTATTCCAACATGATGCCTATAATGAGAAAGAAATTTTGGTTGTTTGTAATAGAGCTTTCCGTGCAGAAGTCGAAGAGCCCGAATGTGTAATTTCCGCTTCTTTGTTTTCATTACATAATTGCCTAAATCTCAATGTTCTTCAAATTTTCAGAGGAGTAGCTGTTTAACCTTTTTACAAAATATTAAGAACACTGATTCCAAGCTTTCCATATGACGCAGGGAAAAGCCGTTTTGAAAACGCGCTAAGATGACGCAGTTACTGTGAGTCGGACTCGTTTTTTAAGGGAAGATACAACAAATTACGAAATAATACAAAATTAAAATAGGATATTACATTGCACATACATAATTTCCAAACGGAACAGAAATAATGTTGAATATTTTATTAGGGTAGAGTGTCGTGGGTGTTTGTGATAGTTTAAGTAAACATCCTTGTCGCCAGTTTGACTGTATTTACTTGTTTATACAACATCTTTATTGATTTCTCTAGCTTTTATATTTTCAAATAGAAATTTCTTGTTATTCTAATATTTATGACTTTACCCCATCCGAACTTAAGTTTGTGGACATAATGGAGGCTTATGAATAAAATTGAAACACAATAAAAATCTTATTTTTCTGCAAGATGCCAATCTATACTTTGAACGATATTACCTGATTAGCACAAAGCGTTTGTTATTGTTTTAGTTTGTTTACAATTCATTGAGCTAGATAAGTAATAGGACACCCAGTCAATACTTGAACTTCTGTATATCTTTAATAAGAGGAATTAGACAAACACAGACTGGATTAAGACATAAAGACGTCGGTAACAATAAGCTACCTACTTATCGTTATCATTAGAAAGTTTATAAGATAGCGAGAAGAATCCACGCTATTTTTTCTCTCGCAATATAATTATTGTTCATTAAATGTATAATATCTAAGTTCATTTATAATAAATAATTTCGAAGTTATGTGGTCTAAAGGAACTCTATATTGTACTGAATTACAATTGTAATATTTATATTTATTGAATAAAGAAATTTATAAAAAAAAAAGAAAAAAAAAAAAAAGAAAAAAAAAAAAGAGGAATATTTAATTTTGATATCATTCTAGAAAGGCATTTACGTTAAGACCAAAGCCCATTGTTTAGGTTTTTAGTAAGTAGATTTTTTATTTATTATCTATAGTTTGTTTTCTGCCACACAGCTCAGAATTCCCTGTACAGTTTCGGCTGTTTTATTATCACTCACATACAATATTTTAGTTAACCATCTTCAAATGTATTTTTAGCCGAGCATAGGTGAACTATTATTTTTTTCCACCTCGCTATGTTCACATCCGGTTTGGGTCCTTAGAATCATTAGATTCAGTTGAAACATTTTCTGCATGTTCAAATTTCATTAAAAATAATATGTTGAAATTTAGGTTACGTTTAGAGTTAGCAAAGGGTTAGAATAAAATATTTTATTAAAAAGACATGTCAAGTTTTGGAAACTTCGCATATTTTCCTTAATATCTCAAAAACCGTTGGAAATCATGGTAAGCGGAAGGTTACCATTCGAAAGTTGTTCTCGACAAGGAAAGTGTTGATTTGGTTCTTTTTGTCTGTTTTTATTTCTTGTTATTTTTTAATTGCTTATAGTAGGAGAATGTATTTGACAATAAAACAGAATAAGTAAAATAAGAAAAAAAATTATTGTTTGAAATATAGTTTTCCAAGAGAGCGATTCGATGACGCCTTTTGAATATTTAAAACTGCCTTTATGCTGTTTTTGTTTTTTTATAATGCATTTATTTGTAGAATAAGTACTATAGTAAACACAAGAACTTGTGGAAAATTTTGATATCTTTCAATGCATTGAAACGTGTGAAATAAGTATCTCTAGAAGTGGATTCTGGGGTCCGGCGGACCCGACCTGGTAAAGCCATAAAGCCCTTTCAAGAAAGTACGAACCAAAATAATATCTGTTTCTATTCTAAGCGTTTCAAATGACAATAGGGATATGAACGGAACCGCGCTCAGATGATGCAGTTCCTGCGAGTCGGACTTTTAGCATAAAAGCAGCTGGCGTTCGCGCATTTTTGGGCTGGTTAGGGATGGTGGGGTTCGGGATGGTTTTGTTAGAGATGGTTTAGTTACGGATGGTGGTTTAGTTGGATACCTGTTGGAGACCGTCGTCACTGCCATCTGTGCGAGTACTGTGGGCGAGCGTTTCGGTTAGGGATGGTTAGGGGTAATTTGGGATGGTTTGGGATGGTTAGGGATGGTTAGGGACGGTTTGGTTAATGATGGTTAGGGATGCTTTGGGATGGTTAGGGATGGTTTGGGACGGTTAGGAATGGTTAGGGGTAATTAGGGATAGTCAGGGATGGCTTGGTTAGGGATGCGTAGGGATGGTTTGGGATGGTTTGGGATGGTTAGGGATGGTTAAGGACGGTTTGGTTAGTGATGGTTAGGGATGATTTGGGATGGTTAGGGATGGTTATGGATGGTTAGGGATGGTTAGGGACAATTAGGGATAGTTTGAGGTAATTAGTAATGGTTAGGGATGGTTTGGTTAGTTATGGTTAGGGATGGTTTGGTTACTGATGGTCACAACATAGACATAGCAGCAAGAAATATGCTACAAGAGATGCTCGGCGAGGACGATGCTGCTAACGACACTCCGGCAGAAAAGCTCATGAGAGAACAGGTCAGGGTCCCATCTGGTCAAGACATGGCCGATGCATGGGATACACTAGATGTCGAATTAGCAGTAGACAGTTTGAACCCCAATGGAGCTCCGGGAGGAGACGGTATAAGTCCCAGAATTTTACGAGAAGCCTTCAAGATAATCGGGGCTGAGTTTACTGAACTCCTGAACTGCTGTCTCGAAGTAGGGCATTTCCCAATATGTTGGAAGAGGGCTTCGATCATAATTCTTAATAAAAAGGGCCCAAGAGATCTGTCCATACCGAATAGGTACAGACCCATATGCCTTCTTCCGGTCATGGGTAAAGTTCTAGAAAAGCTAGTAAAGAGGGAAATAACAAGATATATTATCCCTAACATAAGTGAGCGACAGTTCGGAGGGATAAAAGGAAGGTCAACTGAGCTGGCAATAAAAACATTAATAAGTGAGGCGAACGATGGAGGCGAGAGATATGCATTGGCAGTCAGTATAGACATCGCCGGGGCTTACGACAACGCATGGTGGCCCAGAATCCTAAAGGAGCTACAGAACTTGGAATTACCTAGCAACCTCCACAGCATACTGAGTAGCTTCCTGGAAAACAGAAAGGCTTATTTAAGGGATATAGGAGGGGTCGAGGTCGCCCTTGATGTTGAGAAGGGTAGCCCACAAGGGTCGGTCCTAGGACCATATCTTTGGTTAGTGTTAATCAACAACTTGCTCGTCAACCTAGAACGCCAAGGATATAGTGTAATAGCCTTCGTTGACGATATACTAGTAATAGTTAAGGCAACGTCAAGACAGAAGCTCCAGGACGCGGCAAACGCAGCGATGACGCTAATGTGTGACTGGATACGAGATGCAAGAATGAAGATAGCAGCGAATAAAACCAGTGGACTCCTTCTTAGGGGGAAAGTCGATGCCGCTCACCCTCTTAGGATATTCGTGGAAGGAACGCGAATAGAATTTCCAGAAGAGGTTACCTACCTGGGAGTAAGCTTTGGACAAGGACTAGCGATCCATCCCCATATAGACAGGATCCTAGTCAAAAGTAATACAGTGTTAAACATACTGGGTAGGATGTCTGGTGCCTTATGGGGCATGGAATTCAAGCCTTCCATCCAAATATACAAATCATGCACAATTAGTATAGCGACTTATGCAGTGGCCGCCTGGGGGCATCTACTAAAAAGCAACCACATGAAAAGTCTTTTAAAAATCCAAAGAATAATCCTTTTAAGGCTTATAAAAGGATATAGAACAATATCGTATGAAGGAGCTAGTGTAATTTCAGGGATACCACCAATCGATTTGGTAGTCATGGCCAGAATAGCCCAGACGCAAAAGATAAAAGAATGGGAACTCTCGAGCACAATTCCGAATAGCCTAGCTAACAAGCTGCAAATCCCTAGGGAAGACACAAATTTCAAAAGGAAAATAAAGGAAGCAGCGTGTGAATGGGTAATAGAGGAATGGGAGACAGCATGGCAAAAATCGACCAAGGCATCCATCACAAAAAAATATTTTCCGACGATCAAGTCAAGACTGGAAAAAGACTGGTTGTTAGTGGACCATCACACGACTCAGTACCTTTCGGGCCATGGAGACTTTAAGGAATATTTATTTAAATTCAAGAAGACGCAAAGTCCTTTATGCAGATGTGGAGAGGAGGCTGAAAGCGTGGAACATATAATTAAAAGATGCAAGCTGTACGACAGTATCCGTGTGAGGCTAATGAGACGGATCTACGACTACAATCTAGATCTGAGTACCATAGTGGAGTCAATCGAATGCTTCAAAGCATTTAAAGAATTTATTGCAGCAGTAGCAGCGAAAAAGGAACATTAAGATTGTAGAAATAAAGGAAAAAAAAAAATTAAATTAAAAATACATAAATAAATAAATAAATATGTAAAGGTTAAAGGTTACCCTAGTCCAGGCTTTACTTTGGCAATGACGCGCAGTGTCAGGTGCCAAAAAAAAAAAAAAAAAGAATAAGCGAAATCAATTACTTTAAAGTTTTAAGCTCTTATTTCTCCGATTGACATCGCCTAATCAAAACTTTCATTAGAACCTTTTTTTAGAGCATTTAATAAGCTTTCTAATGGTATTCTTTTGTTTACCAAGATTCTCAACCTTTTTCGAGATATTAAGGAAAGTAAACAAAGTTACTAAAACTTTTTATGTCTGTTAATAAAATATTTTATTCTAACACTTCCTTAACTCCAAACGTAACCAAAATTTCAACATATTAGTTTTGATGAAAGTAGAATATGCAGAAAATGTTTCAACTGAATCCCATGATTCTAAGTACCCAAACCAAAAACGGTATTCAAAAAATATTTTTCCAATTTTCTCGAAAACGGTTAAAGCTATCGCCTTGAAAATGGTTTCATTCGTTTTCCTAGCCCAGGAATCATATAAAACGAGTACTTAGAAGCTTATGAACTCAGAAATGTAAGCGTTACGATTTTTTTTTGCGTTAATATCGCCCCAAACGCCATCTTCCAGTAGGCGGATTTTGCTGGTTAACGAACTTAACCTTTCAAATTGGACGACGGATTTTTGTACCAAATTTCATCACAATCGGACCATTAGGGAAGCCAGAAATGAGCGAACAGACATATATATATATATATATATATATATATATATATATATATATATATATATATATATATATATATATATACAAATTTGAACCACCGTTATTTTCGGTCTCTAGGGGTTCTGAAACGCGAAATTTTCTAGTCGGAACTTTCGGATTGTTTCATTGTATCAACCTTATAAGCGGGGTTCCTCCCTATGGGGGAGGGAGGAACCGCGTTAAAAAAAGATGCAGACTGTATGAATGTGACCGTGAGAAGCTGATGAGGCGGTGTTACGAATACGGACTTGACCTAAGGAGTATGGTGGAGACGGAAGAGACCTTCCAAGCATTCACAGAATACATAGTAGCTGTAGCAGCAGGAAAGAAGAATTGAGTTTGCATAAATAAAGTGTAGAAAATAAATAAACCATTAAAGGTTAAAGGTTACCCAATCCTAGTCCTCATTGGCAATGACGCGCTGTGTCAGGTTCGGGATGGTTAGGGGTACTTAGGGATGGTTATGGATGGTTAGTGATGCTTAGGGGTAAATAGGGATGGTTAGGGGTAATTAGGGATGGGTTGGTTAGGGATGGTTTGGTTAGTGATGGTTAGGGATGGTATGATTAGTGATGGTTAGGGATGGTTGGGGATGATTAGGGATGGTAAGGGATGGTTTGGTTAGTGATGGTTTGATTAGTGTTGGTTAGGGATGGTTACAGTGCTTTCCCACTATTAAGTCAAGATTGGATACTTTGCTGCGTATTTATATAAGTTCAAGAAAGTGCAAAGTCTTCTATGCAGATGTCGAGAAGAGGCCGAAGACGTGGAAAACATTAAAAAAAAAATGCAAGCTCTACAATCACGACCGAGTAAAGCTGATGAGGCAGAGCTACGACTATAATCTAGATTTTTTTTTAAGCTTGGTGGAGTCTCAAGAGAGCTACAAAGCATTCAAACATTTCATTGCGACAGTAACTAAAGGAATAAAAAATTAAATATGGTATGTGAAATAAACTAAATAAAAGGTTAAATGTCACCTAATGCCTGGTTAACATTGGCTATGATGCGCCGCGTCAGGAGCAAAAAACAAAAATGGTTAGGGATGGTTGGAGATTGTTAAGGATGGTTAGGGATGGTTAGAGATGGTTAGGGATGGTTAGAGATTGTTAGGGATGGTTTTTACTGATAGATCTTTGCTATTCGAGATATCTCTCAGGGTATATTTGGTGAATGTTGCCGCCACCTTGCCTACTCGATCAGTGGCACTCCTACAGGCGTTACATAAAGGAGGGCGCCTCACTGCTCGAAATTTGGCCGGCGATGCTTTATTATTTTAAAT
The DNA here is from genome assembly GCA_946811695.1 of Gonocerus acuteangulatus. Classification (NCBI taxonomy): domain Eukaryota; kingdom Metazoa; phylum Arthropoda; class Insecta; order Hemiptera; family Coreidae; genus Gonocerus; species Gonocerus acuteangulatus. Next base: position 67,579,007 of record OX328124.1, read on the forward strand.
TAAGTTATTGATATAATGACACATATATCAGTTTTAATTGCATTGTTAACTGAGATGACCTTTGGATATACCTTTGATGCAGTACCACCACCGTCCAGCCAAATCAATGTCTCTCTCTCTCTCTCTCTCTCTATATATATATATATATATATATATATATATATATATATATATATATTAAATTAATTTATTTGCTCTGTCTCTTTTATTTATTTATTCAGCAACTTGTATTTCATTCATTTTTAATTTTTGTCTTTTATTTATTTTTAACGTTGACGTCGAAAGAGTTTTTCGCCTAATTTGCGGAACTCTAGAAATGAAATAAATAAATAAAAGGAATAATAAGAAAAAGAAGCGAAATGTGAAATAAAATAAAAAAATATTTCCACAGTTAAAATTCTGTGAATAACATCTAAATGTTCAATGTTTAGCCCTGAAGCTTCGTGAACAAAGGGAATTTCTAAGTATGGCAACAGATTTAAAAAATATAATTTTTTTGGTTATGTAATATTTCTCATGTAGGCTCTATATTCATTTTTTTTTTTTTTTTTTTTTTTTTTTTTTTTTTTTTTTAATATAAGGCACTTCAACCACTAGGGTCTTTGGTGCCTGTATATACTTAAATATGCCAACGAATGTACTGTTAGAATAAAAAAAAAAAATAATCAATTCAATATATATTTATTAAGTAATTTTAAATAGATAATATACGAATATAAGTATTAAAACTGGTAAAAAATACTTGAAAATGTAATTTTAAACGCACACACTCTGAATAACACCCACACACACACGCGCACACAGACGGACACACCCATCCACAACTATTTTCTAGTTCTACGTCCTCTTTTAATTTCAATTCTCATTTATATTTTTGTGAATAGATCTGTAGCTCTAAGGAATCTTAATGTTCTCTGACACAATTCAAGGTCGTCTCCAAGTATATCACAGACAGGACCTTGAATGTCCTGTTGATTTCGAATCTCCTCGTAGGCTCTACAGTCCGTGAAAATATTTTTAATTGATAGGATGCGTGAGTAAGGAATGCCTTCTTTTACTGCTTGTCTTGCTGCCAAATCCGCTTTATCACTCCTGCTTATGCCATTGTGACAATAAGATCTGAAATGATCGCATTGCGGGAATAAAAGTTCTGTAACGAAAGGAGAGAAGACAAAGAGTCAGTATATATCACTGAGTTACTAGTATTTTCATTTAAACTATCTACTGATTTGCTTAATGCAATTAATTCTGATGTATATATAGAGCTTAGATTTGGTAAGGATAGCATCTGTATTCTGGAATTACACACTACTGCACATCCCACGCCATCAAGAGCCTTGGAACCATCTGTGTATATCTATGTTGCTCCATGATACTTCAATCTGATTCTATTGATTTCAGCCTGAAATATCATAGGAGCGGTATCACTTTTGATGTATCTAGTAAATGAGAGATCAATTTTAGGATCGTGAAGAGTCCAAGGTTCGAGATTTGGAAATACAAGCTGATGAAGTTTGGATCGAAATCCACATTTGACAGTAATCTTATGGATCTATGTATAAATTGGTTGCTGTTAGCAAAATTGTTGTTTAGATTAAAGTATATATTCCTGAAATTTTGATTTAAAGGGTGATACGGAGATGTAAATGCCTTTACGAAGTAAGATAAGGCCAGAAAATCTCTTCGATACCGCAGAGGGGGCTCACCGGCATCTACCATTATACTATATCCATGTTAGGCCTCGGGTTACCAATTACACTAGAAAACAGCCATTTCGTTGTCTTAGAACTATGACTTGTTTTTGATTAACTTTTGGCTTCTGAAGGGGGCGAGTTTAGCTCAGTTGTAGAGCACTCGACTAATGAACTGGAGGACCCAGGTTCAAAACCGAGCGCGTACTAAAGAGTTTTTCTTCTATTGCCCCAGATCATCCCTAGGCTCACCCAGCCTTTAATTAATTACATAATTAATTTAAAGGGGAAAATCTGGCGGCCGGAGCATAGTATTGACCACACTATCTCCCTAGTGTGCCCTATGGCCAAGAATAAAATACCTCTACAGTATCTGCCCCTCAGGGCGCTTGTGGCCTGTTACGGGACTGATTTTTTTTTTTTGGCTTCTGAAGGAGAAAATAACCTCATTTTTTGTACATCACGGAATATTAACTTCTGTTTTGAAATCAGCATGGCTATTTAACACTAAACTATAAAAATAAAAAAAATAAAATCGAGCTCAACAGAAATTCTGTTGCAAATAGTTGCGCAGTGTTATAGGTGGTGACCTATCTTTTAAAATGAATAAAATATTCAAGTTTAAGGGAATCATTATCAAGTTTTACGCTCCTACAAAAGGTATCAGGACAACCCTAAACAGCCATCAGAAACTACCAGAGAATTTCACACATTATGCCTCGATAAATATACGCATAAAAGATTGGTATAAAATGCACACAAAATAAAATAGCAAATTTTGTAAAGTAGAAAAAATAAATAAAACCATAAATAACTACCGAGTGACAGTTTTTAAAAAAATGTTCATTATGAAACTTTCTTGTCGAGAGGCTGTGCGCCGCACATACGAAAATTTATTACTCAGGAAAATTAATTTATTTCCCAAATAAATATGTATGAGGGAAAAGCTTTCATGTCATATAACCTTCTCTGCCAACCCTTCCTCGTCCAAGTATTATTTTTTTAATAAATTTATCTTTCAAATATTTAATTTCCCTTTATTTATTAGCATCATGTCGATTTTTCTACGCCCACAAATAAATAAATTGGTTTATTGGAACTGGACTTAACCTTGGCATAACAGACCGATGAAAAGAGTCGACGCGTAAATACACACATGAAAAAACCAATCTGTTTAAAATAAAATCCAAACATTCTTTCTATAATAAAATTAACCAGACTCATTACTTGGAAAATAAATAACAATAAGATGTTTATTAATCAACGCCATTTACACACTTTGTTACAAAGAATGCCGCAATGAAATAAAGCGAATTTAAACATAGACGTTTTAGCCCAATATCGAGGAAAATTACATTCCGCAATATTAACCGTCTCAAGACAATTAATAGGACCATGGTAGAAAGTAATATAATGTCCAGCTTGTTGAGATTCTTGAGACCCATAGATGTCTTTTATAAAATATAATTTAAATTTTAAAAAATAACGTAACATGATACATTATTACTTTTTTTTTTTTTGTTATACATAGATGTGTTTCTACGCAAGTATGGTGAAACTGTGCGTATATGTTTGTGTGTATGTGTGATTCTTATGCATTTTTTCACACGCTATATATATATATATATATATATATATATATATATATATATATATATATATATATACGAGGTAAGGTCCAAAAGTTTCCGGCCTGGGATAGAAAGAAAGGTGAAAGAAAAAAAACTAGTTTCACTGTTTTTCAATATATTCTCCTCTAAGTTCAACACACTTAATACAACGCTTTTGCAACATTTCTATACCTTGAAAAAATAATTTTCTTCTTTGTTAAAAAAATGTTCTTCCACTGCTGCTAGGAGCTATTCGTCGGTGTTAAATCGCCTTCCATGAAGGTCAGATTTTAACATTGAGAAAAGGTAGAAATCGCTAGGGGCCAAGCCTGGGCTGTAGGGTGGATGAGAGATTTCTTGGAATCCACAGTCGTTCACAGCGGCCTTGGAAATCAATGCTGTGTGGACAGAGGCATTGTCGTGAAGGAGGCGGACACCTCTGCTTAACTTCCCTCGCCTCTTCTCTTTAATGGCTTCTCGTAACCGGTGAAATAGGGCTGCATAATACTCACCATTCATTGTGGTATTCCTTTCTTTAAAATCTATCAGTAGTATTCCTTTACAGTCCCAAAAAATTGTGGCCATTACCTTTTTTGTTGACTGCGTGACTTTTGCCTTTAAAGGAGGCGCTTCTCCTGGTCTTCTCCATTCCATGGACTCTCTTTTGCCGAGTGGGTCATAATATAGAACCATTGTCTCATCCCCAGTTACAATTGAGTCCAAAAAATTCCTTGGGTCGGCATTATACTCGCGTAAAAATTCATTGCAGCAGTGAACTCGTTCCTGTTTTTGAGCAGCTGAAAGAATTTTTGGAACCCATCTTGCACTAACCTTGTTCATATGCAAATGTTCTTTGATGATCCTCAAAACACTTGTTTTTGAAAGTCCTAACCTCGCTGCTATTTCCTTGGTTTTTAGTCGCCGGTCAGACAGCAATTCAGATTCCACATGTTGGATTGTTTCAGAAGTGACAGCTTCCAATGGGCGACCGGGACGTGGGTCATCTTCTCAACTTTCTCTCCCTAACTTAAATAATTTTGCCCATTCTTTCATTGTGGAATACGAGGGGGAGGACTGCCCGTATACACAATCCAAGCGCTCTTTAATTTGCGCAGGAGTAAGACCCTCTTTACAAAAGAATTTAATTACCGCACGGTACTCGAGTTTGAACATTGTAAAAATGTGGAGTTTCCTTCAAGGCTGGACACTGACTGACAAGACTGAGGAAGTGCGGGCGATGGGCATGGAGTGAGCAGGCATGGACCTGCATAGGCGTGCAGGTCCCGGCACGTTTGAAGGAGAAAGCAGGACAGGCCGGAAACTTATGGACCTTACTACGTATATATATATATATAAATCAGTCCCTTAACAGGCCACGAGGGCCCTGAGGGGCAGATACTATAAAGGTATCTGATTCATGACTATACGGCACACTAGGGAGATAGTGTGGTCAGTTCTATGCTCCGGCCGCCTGATTTTCCCCTTGGCTGCTTCGACTGCTAGTCATTAGCACCAACCAAGGTACCCATTATTAAATTATATATATATATATATATATATATATATATATATATATATATATATATATATCTTTTTTTATCCTAGGAGGCATGGGGTCATTAAGCAGTCTTCCTTTATTATACTACTTTATTTATTGGGCCCGACCGTTGGGCCCGGCCGTTGGGGACTCCCTCTGGAGTCCTGCTTAATACTATTAAGCGTATTAAGCAGGACTCCAGAGGGAGTACTTGGTAACGGGAGGACTTCCCTGCAAGAAGTGCCCCTGAAGAGGTGCGAAGAAAAGATGCACGAAACATGTCGGGCCCAATAAATAAAGTAGTATAATAAAGGAAGACTGCTTAATGACCCCATGCCTCCTAGGATAAAAAAGGAATTTTGATATTTTGGGTCATCTATAAGAATAAATAATATATATATATATATATATATATATATATATATATATATATTCTAATTGTATTATTACCATGTGTTTTTCTATTTGCTTTGATTATTTTTTTTATTATAATATTTAATTTCAATAAACATTCAGTTTTAAATCTTTTTAATATTTTGTGGAGCTATTACAGTCAACACATTTAAATATGTAACAATAATCCACGCGGTTAAATTGCCATGTAACAAATCTTTATATTTGTTATAATTAGAGCCCGGAAGTTAGGCAAAATTCCTTTGTTATCTGAATGGATATATTGAAGAATCAGATAGAAATAAATATGTTTTCCTGAATTTAGGAAGTGTAGCGACAATTTTTATTTTGCCTTTTTTGGCTTCCGTTGCCTATTTTTGCCTTTTTTTTCTTGTTATGCAATTTTTTTCTGCGATTTAAACATTTCAAAAAGCACATATTGAATTTACGTTCATCGAAGACAAAAAAGGTTGCCCAAATTACAAATTGCCGTCACAAATATCTATTGGAAAGCTTATTTTCCCAACCCATGGATTTAACCTCTGTAAATAACAGAACCTTCCTTAGTAGAAGGAATGCACAAGCATAATGAATAGCAGGAAAGAGAGAGGATGAGAGAAGTACGTCTCCTTCCTCACATCCCTTTAGCTGTGACAATGCGTAATTATCTGGTATTCCGGACTTCGAAATGACAATATAATGGAGAGGAAGTTTTGCCATGATGAAAAACATTTTTTCTGAGAAGGTCTATAACAGTTGGTACTTTGAAAAAGCATCTTGTTGTTGCTTTTTACAAGGGAAGTAATTCCCTATCTATTTATATATATATATATATATATATATATATATATATATATATATATATATATATTTATATATATATATATATATATATATATATATATATACAAATCACGTGTCTGACTGTTTGTCCGTTTGTTCCTTATACAAATCCACACACTTTGACCAAACTTGGAATACTGGTAGGTCTTGATCCGGGAAGTCTCGTAGGCTAAGTCAAAAACGTGTACCAGCTGTCTGTCTCTATGTTTGTTCCTTATGCAAATCCACTCCGTTTGACCGACTTTGACCAAACTTGGGACACAAGTGGACCTTAATCCGAGAAGTGTCGTAGGCTAAGTCAAAAACGTCTACCAGCTGTCTGTCTGTTTGTTCCTTATACAAATCCACACATTTCGACCGATTTTTATCAAACTTGGCACACATGTAGGTCTTGATTTGTAGAGAGCCATAGCCATGACTCACAGTTCGGAGGTCACGGGTTCGAAACAATGAACGGGGTTCCTAATTTATTTTTGATTTTATGGAAGCAGAAAGTAGGCGTAGCATGGCACGCCGGGTAACAGCTAGTTGGTAATAAAGAAATGAATGAGTATTTAAAATACATATTTTCATCATTAATGAGTAAGGTTCCTCTTTGCCTTCACTCTTAATAAATGCCTATTTTAATTACAGTACTGCCTATTTTCAGTATTTTAAGTACCTTTTTGCCTGCCTATTTCACTCAAAAATAAATGCCTAACTTCCGGGCTCTAGTTATAATCATGCGAGCCAATAATCAGTAACCTCCTAATCAGTAACCCTTAAAATAAAGAAAAGGTATAGTTAGAAATAAGAACGACGTTAACTCTCTTATTAGAAGAATATTTAATACAATATCAAAGAATATTGAACAAATTGAAAAACTATTGTGTCTTTTTTTTTGTTGATCCCCTGACTGATAATATAGCAAATATTGTAAAAAGTGACGAAAACGAGACTCTTTTCTTTCTTTTTATCCCTCAAAAACGTTGAGACCATAAATTGTAAAACAATAATTGACCTTATAATAAAAAAAATTCACTACATTTCTCGACAATTTTAATTTAACACGGAGGCCCGGTGGCCGTGAGCCTTAAGGCCGTGCCAAAGGGTCGTGGGTGATTAAGATCTTTATTCTTGGAATTTATTCCGTATAATTGCGAGAAATAATGTTTCTCTTAAGCCATTTCACACCCAGGTCTTTATTTATTTTTTCCTAATTCTGAGAATATTTTTCAATCGTTCATAGCTTTTAATTTTTATAACGATACATTTACATATTTTATTAGATATAAAGTTTTCGGTAATTTTCATTTATAAGAAAAAGGATCTAAAAAAATTCAAATAATAAATTTTTTTTCCAGGTAATATTTATTTGTAACTAGAAAAAGGGGTTATCTTGTACATAACCCGTGCAAAAATCTCTGTGATGTATAAGTGGTCGTAAAATTTAATTAATTAAATAACTTAATTCTCCGAATCATTTATTTTTCTTTTTTATAAATAGGTATATATAATAATGAATAGGTATAAGACATATTAACAACATAGATCCATTGTCTGCACTCCAGCAGTAGGCTATCTGCCGTATTCTAAGCACAACTAACACAAACGGATGAACTTATAATCCATTTTTGTTTGCTAGTTGTATTGACTCCTCAAAAAATTTAAAAGGTAAGAAGCGTATTCATTGGGGAAAAAAAACAAAAAAAAAAACACTAAACATCTATGTCCACATGTCACAGACTGTCCAAAACAAAGAATTACGCTTGCCACTCAATTGAAATTTTATACAGATCGTTTCCTAACTCTAAATCGTTTCCTAAACTAAACTCCATAACTGCTGCATATGATTAAAATATCTATATTATCTCCCCGTTCATACGAAAATGTATATTTTCCATTTTGTTCAAATGTGAAACGTGATAGTTCATTACTTTTACTAGTCAGTCTTGCATTTGTGAGTCGTCGACAGAGTAGCTTTCATTGTTTAAATCGCACAGTTAAACCTATCAAACTATTGACATATGTTACATATGATTCGTCAAAATACCTATTTAAAGGTATTCCTTAAATCAACATAGTTACAAACCCCAGAATAAGAATGTGGTTTGGAAAACGTTTTGAAGAACGAATGCGTTTTAGAAGAAATGAGATCGGCAGAGAAGACTCAGCTATTTCAATGCTGTCCTTGGAACCAGGAGAAATGGGCTCCGCTCCGGGGGCAATTAAGGTCCTGGGGATTTCCGTTTTAGTAAGGGGCAAATAGTGTAGTACTCAAACACGACACTCCAGAAAAAAAAAGATTAATAAAATAATAATTCCTTTCAGCTGATCATTACTAATATTAAGGGTCAAAAATTATTCATGTTTATTATGCATAATGAATGCTGGATACACCTCCATCCTTCTTGAACAACGTGCTTAGTTAAGCAGCTCCCGCGTAGACGTACTCACAGTTTTGAAGGAGGGCTTAATGTCCCCCGTAAACATTTCTGGTAGGAGACAAGAATGACCACGTCTAATATGAAAAATCAGAGGCTTGTGAAATTATTTATTCGATCAACGTTATCAAGGTTTAGAATTGACCTGTCACTTCCAGCTGGTGGACATGCTGTCATCTAGAAGAGATCTAAAATGCCTCTTGATGACAGGTAATTCATCCGCTAATACCTTACCCGAATGTAAATTGTTTTAAACAGAAAAATGTCGTGCCCTTGATCTGAAAGTGAGTAAAGAAACGTCATCCAGGTTTACCCTGGGAATAGTAGATCAAGGGGTAAGCGGATAAGTAGCTACCGACGAGCAATCAATGTTGGAACAAATATTTGCCAGGCCATCAAAAGGGAAGACTTGCTACATTAATATTCCCTATTGGTGCCCTGATTAAATCAATATTGAAGGAAATTCATACCGCTATGGGAAGTTCCTTGCTACCTTGATGATAGCTCGTTTGAAGTTTCACTGTATTAATGACTTATTGGAATGTGTAAATGTATAATACACCAAGAGTTGGTTTAGAGCAAATGTGGCCACACTTACAAATCAACTATTCCTCATTTCGTATTACTCTACATTGGTTTAAGACCACCAGCAATACTATTTGTATCGATATTAATCTTCGGACTACTATTAGTATAATTGCAAAACTTGCTAACGTCTGAAGTCCAAATTATAACATGATTCATAAAATTAATAGACAATTCTTGTCAGCGTAAAACACGTTTTCCAGAAAGCGTTTAGAAGCCGGGAATGAAATCAATCCTATCCTGCTTAAAAAAGTGTAGCATCCTAAACCTTCGGAATCCCAATACATCTCTGCTTTAAATAATAATTTAAGCATAGAAACTAAAATATAATGCCTTTAGGGCATCCGTTATAATTGAAAAACTTTTAACTGCTGAAGTTCTGAGATGTCGACATTAAAATGATATCATAAAATTTATAGACGACTGATGTTCCTACAGCTTAACTACTAAACAAAATGAACTATTAGCATACTTCTGAGACCATTTATTTATTAATTATCTGTATATTTAAATTCCAATAAAAATGCATAATTAAACATATAGAAAAGTTAAATTAAGATATATTCAGATTTATTTAAAATAATAAGATCATTTTAACGTTAATGAATAGTTTCAATATTTCTGCTACAATTAATTAATAGTTTTTTTGTTTTTTTTTCGCATATTTTATTCTGTCTAAATTCAAAACAAAAAAGAGTGGTTTTAGTTCCCCATTTTGCAACAATTTAAATAGAAATAGGGCATTTATAATATATTACAGTGTTCACTGGATTAAATCTTTGTAATTCTTAAAATATTTTTTATTCTCATTCTATTCATAAAATAATTTCCTAAAAATATGTTTTATGTAGCTGGAGCAATTAATTTTTTAAGGCCTTTCTCTTTTCTCACACGGAGTAACAGGTATAGACAGTCGATATTTGTTGGCACTTTATCCGCTATAAATGATAATGAAAAGGTATTAAAATACGTTCCTAATAACCTTTAAAATTACAAGAAATAAATAATCAGAGTAATATACGGTCGGATACACAATCACACGCGAGAGAATTAAATAACTCTAAGCAACGTAAGTACCCGTTGAAATGCTCTACCGTTTGTTTATTTTTGCCATGCACCATTGCCTGCTACAAAACACAAAACTAAACCTACAAAATACTATTAATATTATTATAAAATTGGTTTTTACAATACAGTGACCGTCACATTAAAAGAATGGACGAGGGTAACTTTGGAATTGTATTGTGTTTATATGGTGGTTAAAACATTGGACAAGAAGCTCTTTGTTCCTGTTTAAACATACCAAGCAACGGTCGGCAATATTATAATTCACCTAAAGAACATGGAGCGCTTTGTTTCTTTTCATTATTTTCAAAAGTGTTTTTTTATTAGATAAGACTCTTTTTGAAGCTTTAATATTTTAATCACTAGAAAGTACGTAAACAGCTTAATCCAGTAGTTCCTTTGGAAAAGGTTGATCAAATATACACTTTAAATCTATTTGCAGATTTATCCTACACTTATATACAATGGACAATCTTCATGAAATATAAACGTAAACTATTGTCACTACGCTGGCGCCTTCGAATTTGAGCCCATCATGACCTTCCACGCCTCTTGGTCCTCAGGGATTGCATCAGCGAAGAGGAACCAAGAGCATTCAGGTGGTCATAGAATTTGGAATGATATGTTTGGACACATGCTTGGCTACGATTGCTGAGTACGAGCTGTTTGGCACAAGGCCGTAGGATACTGTGCTGGTTCAAGATAGAAAGATAAAACAGCCTGTTACGCTAGCGCCGAATAGCAATGTTATTGCCATGAAAATTATTTTATTTATAGTTTCTATTATTATTTTATTTATAGGAGGAGATGGTTATAGTTTCTTTTGGAATTGCTACAATTTATTTATTTAAGTTTTAACGTCAATTACAATTTATTCAGAATTCTAGGACGGGATATTTATAGGTTGCAACCCTTTCTAGCCAGGATAGGGCTGATGCCTGTTCTTTTTTCCAAAGAAAAGCCACCACCCCTAGTGGGAATCCAACTCACGACCCTTGGCAAGCGCCTCCTTAACTCCTTAAGGTTGATATACCTAGTACCAATAGTAAAGGAATAGAAGCCGGTATTGGTATGTTCTGCTATTTCTCGAAAAATATTAAATGCAATCTCAGGGAGAAGGAAGATTTCAGGCCCCACAACATGAAACTGACAGTATCATAAGCATGTCTCAATTTCCTTATCAACGTTAGCTCTAGGAAAGAACTATTATCTACCAGTACGTTTCTCATTTTCTTACATTGTCTGTTTGTTAATAAGTGAGCTAAACAGAGACAAAACTCGTTTAAATGTGCAAAACTTACAATTTTGAAGTAACACTTACTTTTCTCCGATTGATTTAGCCCCATTGAAATTGCTTCGGAAAAATGTTTTTTTCTAGAGAACTGAATAATCATCATGAAGATGGAGATAGTTAGCGTATGAGATAAATTCCACCATGGTTACCTAAGTATTTCAATACCTAAGTATTCAAACCTCCGTGCCAAGGGTCGTGAGTTGGATTCCCACTAGGGGTGGTGGCTTTTCTTTGGAAAAAAGAACATGCATCAGCCCTATCCTAGAAAGGGTTGTAACCTATAAATATCCCGTCCTAGGATTCTGAATAAATTGTAATTGACGTTAAAACTTAAATAAATAAATTGTAGCAATTCCGAAAGAAACTATAACCATCTCCTCCTATAAATAAAATAATAATAGAAACTATAAATAAAATAATTTTCATGGCAATAACATTGCTATTCGGCGCTAGCGTAACAGGCTGTTTTATCTTTCTATCTTGAACCAGCACACTATCCTACGGCCTTGTGCCAAACAGCTCGTACTCAGTAATCGTTGTGTCCAAACATATCATTCCAAATTCTATGCCCACCTGAATGCTCTTGGTTCCTCTTCGCTGATGCAATCCCTGAGGACCAAGAGGCGTGGAAGGTCATGATGGGCTCAAAATCGAATGCGCCAGCGTAGTGACAATAGTTTACGTTTATATTTCATGAAGATTGTCCATTGTATATAAGTGTAGGATAAATCTGCAAATAGATTTAAAGTGTATATTTGATCAACCTCTCCCAAAGGAACTACTAGATTAACCTGTTTACGCACTTTCTAGTGCTGAAGAAGGCTGCTAATGTGCAGCCGAAACGTCCTAATACAGATTTTTTCCTGAAAGTCTGGCGTTTTTCTCCTAGCCGAATCCCAACTATACCTTGTCTTTGAATAATCATCTTTCGGGTGATCACTTTCCACTTACCGCTATTTCCGAATCGTTTTCGATATATTTAAGAAAATATACGAAGATCCCAAAACATTTCATTTTTTCTAATTCTTCCTTAACTAACTAAATAACTAAATTTAAATACCTTAGTTTAGGTGTATGCATCTGGAAAAAATGTTAACTGAATCAATTGTATCTGAAAACGAACTGAAACTTTGTCAGAAAACGTATAAAAAGTGTACCAGTATGCATATTATCGCGACAATGTAAGCGCTACGATTTTTTGTAGCGAATTTTGTTCCGAAAACCGCGTCTCAGTAAATGGATTCCGTCTTTTGAATTAGAAGAAGGGTTTTTGTACAAATTCCATCAAACTCCGGAAAACCCATATTAGGTGATTAAGGCAGCCTCATAATCGGAGTTCCATCCTATAGAGGGCGGGAGAAACCGCACTTAAAGGAGAAATTAAATCAGCAGGCATAAACACTACAGCTAATGTTTTTACCTCAGCGAAAACTACTGTATGTGTATATGGTTCTCCGTGAAGTTGGCTCAATCAATAGAACTTTGAAATTGGTGACAATGACAGTGGTGGTCCAGCAAGTAGAAAGTTAGGCACTGTGGAAATGATTATTGCAGGACAAAGCACTAACAAACGAACAACAAACTTCCAACATAGGAGCAAAGCCACGGCCAGCCACACATCTAACCGAGCACTAGGACACATTCAAGCATGCCTACTGCTCTGCTTTTTACATTCTAGTACAGTGCATTCGACAACCGCAGCAATCAAAACTAAAATTAAATTAATAACGAAATAAAAGCCCTAACTATTGCACCAAATTGGCAGATTTTCAATCTTTAAAATGATCTTGAAAGCTTGCGTGCTTTAGTTTTTCCTTTACTTCTTTTAACATTTAAAATAACTAAAGAATTTCACGTTTGGAACAATTTGAAAGACGTTCTCGCTGAGTCCTCAATTGCATAATATGTACAAAATCTCATCCCGATTTAAAAGAAATTTGAAGGGTCGTATTACAACATAATCAATATTTTCTGCCTAAATACAATTTAAATTAAAAAAAAAAGTTTATTTTTCACGATTTATTTATTTAAATTTTAATGTCCATTTCTTATTAACTACGAATTTCAGGACAGGTTATCTATAGGCTACCACTCTTGTCTAGTCAGGATAGGGCCGATGCCTTTTGTTTTTTCTAAGGAAAATCCATTACCCCTAGTGGGAATCGAACCAACGGCCCTTGACTCGGAGTGTTAAGTGCTCACGCCTTAACCCTCACGGCTACCGGGCCTCCTTTTTACCATTTATTTCATACTTATTGCTATTTTTTAAAACCACAAATCAACTTTAACTTTACTGAATAAACTAAAATATTAGGAAATTCCATTACTAATCTCATGGCGACTATAGAAGGTCGCTAGAATGTATAATTTCTGAGCTATCGGTGAAAGAAATATAAGGCAACGTGATTTTTGCGATTTATTTTATTTTCTTTAGCATTTAAAATAACATGAAAATCAATGAGAATGGCGTTAATGACCTCAGCAGACGATGCACCAAAAAAGGAAAAAAAATAGCCCTCAAAACATCCACCTTAAAACATATGCGACCTGAAATACGTTGTTAGTTAGGTAAATTAACAAAATGTCGCACCTAACAATGCTTTTCCCAAACAAAGTTAAACATTGTGAAGTTATAGAGTTGTATCCATGCTTCTCTTTTAGGTATTATAGTTAATCGCTTTGTCGATTAAATCATGCTTCAATATATATCATCCGCTTACACCTAGTAACAAGTTCTTTAATAACAATCTTTAAGTAACATTGTTCTTTAATAATAATCTTTACTGGACTACGGATGTATAGCATATTCATCTGCCAGCCAAACAACACTAAAACAATTAGACTCAATTCATAATGCGGGTATAAGACTTGCAACAGGAGCATACAGATCAAGCCCAACTGTAAGTATTTACGTTGAGTCCGGCGAACTTCCATTGGAGCTCAGACGTGAAATCTTGGGATTAAATTTCTTCAAAAAATCCCAATGTTTAAATACACCATGTGTAAATTGCTTTCTGGACAACCAATACCATGACTTATATAACAGAAAATTACCTAAACAAAAACCCTTAATTATACGCCTTTTCGAGAACAGACAGACCCGACATATTCGACAAGCTCCTACTCACAGAAATGAAATCTTGACGTTCCCTCCTTGGGAACTTAAGAATTTTAGTATAAATTTATCACTATCAAAAATGAAAAAGACTGATCCACTATCAACGACTTTCTACAAGACATTATTCACATCAATAAAAATACAAAACGCAGACAATTTAAACATATTCACCGACGGGTCCAAAACAAAATCTGGTACTGGATCTGCTGCAGTAATAGGTTCGCAAATATTTAAACAAAAGCTCCCAAACACTGCAAGCATTTATACGGCAGAATTGCAAGCAATCCTATTAGCTTTATCAAACGTTGATACAATAAATTGCTCAAAGATCCAATTAATTTCAGACTCACTCAATTCATTGCTCTCTTTTAACAATATGTACAGCACACATGCCATTGTCAAACATATATACAATCAACTCTACAGACTACAAGAACGAAACATATCCATCACAATGATCTGGCTACCCGGACACACAAATATCACAGAAAGTACGACAGTCGACACTCATGCAAAATTGGCTACAAGAAAACAGATTATTGACATAGAAAATGTGACTATACAAGACATAAAAAAAGAACTAGTTGATACTATACAAGAAACATGGCAAGAATACTGGACAAACATACAAAACAACAAACTCAGAGAAATCAAAAATACTATCTACGAATGGAGCTCTAGTAGCCGAAGAAACAGACGAGAAGAGGTTATACTATGTAGACTACGCATAGGACACACTTTACTAACTCACTCTTATTTAATGGAAAATAAAGAACAACCCATTTGCAGACAGTGTAACGTTCCAATGACAATAAAACACTTCCTAACGGAATGCAGAATACGAGACCAACTAAAACTACCTTACAACTTACTGGATCTACTGACAGAGGGTAGCCCCTTCGTCAACGACATTTTTAAAACAACACAACCTACACACAAAAATTTGATTCCAGGAAAAAATTTAGATAATATTTCGAGGGTATAATAATAATCTGATTTCAATTAAATTTTTTTTTTTTGAACCATTAATTAATGTTAGTAGTTTTAGTCATATTTATGTATATATAAGTCATATGTATGTAAATAATTATGTAAATATAATATCTATATTGCAAATAGCAATACTGTAAATAATGTTAGCTCCTATTTCTTATTCTTAACACTTATGTAATATTTAGTTCCATAAATTTCTACTTTTGTATATTGTATTAGTTTTGTAATTTAAAAAGAGCAAGTCACCTTCGTTGCGAAGCTCTTAAAATAAATTAAAAAAAAAAAAAATATCATCCGCTGATAAAAAAAAACGTCTAATTACTGGCTTCTCTTTCATTTATTTTTATTTTATTTTTTACTCTCGGTGTTTAATTAATTTTAAGAAATTATTATTGAAAAGTGATCGCTACTACGGCGATTTCACTCATTTAAGGTGTTACCTGTATGGTGCAATGAACCAGCATTGCGATTACGAATTCGATTCACTTGTAAGCAGAGGTATGGAAATGCCTGTAATATGCCAGAAAACCAATGGTTATTCAGCAGATGTCTTCAAATGAGATGGTATAGTTTATTGTTGTGTAAGTAGGAGAATATTGTGTTTAAGTACTGGCTCCTGTCCCTCAACAATTATTTCACGCCATGTGGAATATTTAGTTTTTGTCGTCTTCTGCAACCCGTAAGTAGGTGTTTAACGCATTGTTGTGTTAAACAACGTGTCTCTATTGCATATATTGTTGGTTTGTTAAGTCCTGCCATGAGATGTTCGTGTGTTGTGTGGCCAATTCGGAGTCGAGCAAGAACAATTTCTTCTCTTCTGTTGTCTTGGTAGCTGGATGTCCACTCCTGAGTAGAAGTTTTAAATGTAGGTAATCTATTGCCGGTTAGTCGAGTCCAGCTGTATTGACAATAATTTCAAATATTTTGTTTGATTGCTTTGGTCATGTCTTCGTGTGTGATTCATAGGTTGAGCGCAGGTTGTCTTGTAGCCAGTTTTGCATGGGTAGCAAGTACATTGTATGTGTTACTTACGTAAGTGAATAATTTTGAAAATGTCTACTATTATTATGATTGTGCGTGGAGTATCTGCCTGCTAGTGCATGTAGTGTGCTCAATGAGTAATTGCACAGAATCACGTCTCGTCTGTCCGACGAGGTGTCTGTAGATAAATCTCTGTTATTAATAAAAAGTGATTAAAATAAAACAACATTCGGGAAATGACAACCTTATAGTTTTTTGCCTTTAAACACAAGTAAAACAAAGAAAAATAAAATAAAAAATGTCAAAGTTGTTCTTTTAGATTGGTGTTTAGTTGCATGTGTATATCGAGAATAAAACTCGGAACATTTTCACAATTATCCATTACTGGGAGACAGTACATTTTAATGTCCTTGTTATGTTACTAGATGGGAGGTGTATCTGTCAGCTAGTGCCTGTTTGTCTGCTAATTAGTCAGTACAGGCGATCAAAATAAATTTTCATTACAATAATGTCAGAGAATTTAGTTCAAACCAATAAGAATGCTATAGTGGCATAAGTGAAAAGAAAATGTGATTGTCATTAAGTAATTTTGTTTCTTGTTTTTCTTGAATCAATAATTTAATAAATTAAATAAATTCTAGACATTTCTTCATTTTATCTTTGTATTTATTCATGAATGGTGGCTTTTCTTTGGAAAAAAAACTTTGTTATCGGACGTCAGGAGCGTGTAGGGGACCAAAAAACTAAGGCAAAAAGTCCTTTAGAGTTTTGCTCGTTTTTGCTTCGTTTTGCACAGAATCACAAAACAAGAAAAGAGTCAAGTTTTCATTTTTTACTTACTTATTTAAATTTTCAATGGAAAAAAATGTTATTGCAAAGTGTTTCAACAAACCAATTACTAAAATTCAATCTCTTGATGCTGATACAGTGTTAGTGTACGGTTTCTGCAAAGATAATGCTTTAGAAGCCGTGCGAGAGTATGCGCGCCGATTCACAAATAGAAGACTGCTTAATCGTCGAGTCTTTTTGTTAACTTTTAATGGGCAACGAGAGACTGGGCCATTCTTACTACATAATGAAGGCGACCAATTCCAGGCAGCATTAAGAGCAGATTTTTGGAGAAAAAAATCGAGTCCAACCCCTGCTTTAGGAGCAGCAGGCAATATGACGAACATTGAAAGGTGATAATTGCTACCTATACCATATTCAAATATTGCAGAATTTATTACGTCAAATTAAGCAAAGACATTGAATTTTAGTAATTGGTTTCTACGTGGAATTGGGAACCTTGAAGCAGAAGTTTATTCGTTGTCTATCAACTCAAGAGAGCCATTAAGAGACCGAATCGTAAATTAAGTGCGCCAAATATCATCAGAACAGTGTTTAGCTGTAATGTATTAAGTCAGTGCTAGATGTAATGCATACGTTTCTGGAATATTGCAACGTTTAATATCTAAACTAAATAGAGGATAACATAAAAAAAAAAATGTGTAATTAAATAAAATTACCTAGTCCGTCATAGTCTATTAAACGCTAATAAAAAGAATCGTCGATTAAGTATTCTTCTATTTGTGAAGCGGCGCGCAAACACTCGCACCGCTTCTAAAGCGTTACCGTTGCAGAAACCATTCACGAGAACTATACCAGCATCAAGAGAAGTAATTGGTTTCTTATAACAATTTTCAATGAAGATTTCTTTCCATTCAAAATTCAAATAAGTAAGTACAAAAAAGAAACGTCTCGTTTCTTGTTTTCCGATTTTCTCCTAAGCGAAGCAAAAACGAGCAAATCTCTAAAGGACTTTTCGCCTTAGTTTTTTCGTCCCCTACACGCTCCTGAAGTTTTGCCATTTCAAGTCGAGACACCCTGTACGTCAGATAATGGCTTGTGAGCAACAGTTTTGATTGATGCAGAACAAGGAATAAACGATTTGAAGCAGTTATTACTGTTTTCTTTATTAACCTTTCATCACATTTAAATGATTTCTAAGCCTCTCGACGTAGGTGATTTGCTATGGTATGTGAATTGATAACGTTTTCTTATATTTTGGCAATAAATTTTAAGATTAAGGTGTAAATTTTAAAGCCACTCTTTGTATAATGTATTATTGGTATTGGATAAACTAAAATCATATTTTGGAGGAGGCCACGAAGCGTCTAGGTCAATAAAAAAAGTACTATTTTTTGGCCTACGCCATTTATATACAAAAAAATAATATAAATTATATATAGTTTTACTAGAATAATATTCTTACAATAGATGCAATTATTACTGCCAGTCAATGTTGGGTATAGAAAGAAGTGATCTAATTCAATCCTGGCGTTGGAAGTGATCCCACTATAGATATTTCGGCCAATAGCGTAAGTGAAAAGGCAAATTTAAGATCCAAGAGTACGTTGGAAGAGGATTCTTTGATTTTTCCCCGAAAGGGTTGAGATGTATATAAGGAAGTATGAGTAGGGTACAGGGGTTGATAGAGCAGTGAGTTTATGGTATTCAAAGGAAGTGACTCTCAGGGAACGGCAGAACGAAGAACATGAAACAGATACTTCCATGCCTCTTCTCTTTTTGTTTTGGATTGTGCATGCGAATTCCTTTTCCTTCGTAAATATTAAAATATATAACACAAATATATTTGATACAAATGTAGAAATTATTAGAATTAATTAATTAAGTTACGAAAGTAATTTGTCATAAATATTTTAACGAATCGCATGTAATAAAGTCTGATGAACTCGTCATCCCTCTGAGGAGCTATATCAGATCTCGTGATGTGAGCCTCTGATGTAATTCAAGAATAAATAATTACCAAAAGATTTGTTGACAATTAAAGTGTCTTTACAGCTGAATAATTAAGCATACCGATTGGAACAACATTCCCAGGCCAACAGACAGACGGCGTAGTCAATATGTGCACTGACACTGGCACTAGCTGACAGATACACCTTCTATCTAGTAACATAACACGCACATAACAAATTACTGTCTGCCAGTCATGGAGAGTTGTCACTAAGTACATTGACAACGTGATGGTACAAAAGCGCCTACGAAATGATACAATATTTAATAATAATAAAAAAAAAAAAAATACATTTCCTGCACAATCTTGCATAAATGAAAATTCCAAGACTGCTGCTGGAGAGAAACTACGCATATACTTATTGGGGGTTTATAAGACCACCCTTGTTGCCAAGCTCTTCAAATGAATAAATAAATAAAAGGCCATAGCAACGATAAATAAGATTGTCTAGTATTAATATCATCATATCATGTAGTCTGAAAACTAACTTTGTGCGGATCATTTATTGGTAAGCAATATTAATTTACAAACGACATAAATGTACAAATTTTAATGTTTTTTCTTCAAAATGTTCGCCAAAACAAAGGGTTTCTTTTCAAAAACAACAAAATTTCAAATCATTCATTGATGATGATGGTTGAAAAAATTGAATGGTAGTTACTAGCTGATGGGGTTTTGTTGAGAGTTTGAGCCCAGGTGTGGGCCAACATTCAAGCTAAAGCCATTCTATAAACATCGGTTAAGGGCCTGCCCAACTCCACTCCCTCAATAGCAACAGCACTCACTCCTTCAGTGGCTGTTAGGCGTACTTATATTTAATTTTAAAGCCTATCCCATTAAGTATACAGGGCATAATAGGTCCTTTACCCGGCCCGCCACATTCTTATGCTAAATATCCGAGAATTTAATGAAAATGATAGATATTGTAGGAAATCTTAGTCTAATGAACAATAGCCACCTTCAGAAATAAGTATGTCCCAACAGTTAAGACATGAATGGACACAAATTAAGCGTTTAAACTCAATAAGAGTGATTCTTCATTGCAGTCCCTAATTAACATATCAGTTAGTTACTAACCATTTACTTAACCTGTCAATGGTATATTGGGTCAATCTGGCCCAATATTCCCACTAATGTGACATTTTGCAAAATGGTCAGTTAATCTAATATTTATTTAAAATGATTCAGCTCCGAAATACATTGAATTAAGATCCATCTTTTAACTTGAAAGTTTACAGCGTTCAGATTCTGAATAAGAAATAGACTAAGCAGAATTAGGGACTGCACTGACGAATAACTCTTATTGACTTTAAACGCTTAATTTTTGTAATTTTAGGAATAATGCTACCCAAAGAGAACATAATGATTAGAGCAAGTAACAAATATTTCACGGTTTCAGGCACAAAGATTGGTGAAGTAAGATCCCCAAAACAAAGTGTCCCGGACCCTAGAAAAAGGGGCACTGTATTGACTCAAAGACTACAAGTCAAAGCGTTATTGCGAAAAATGCTTAAACTGTATTTATCTAAGCCGCGCACATATATCATTCCAATATTGTAGGAATAAAGATGATTTTATATTTTCATACGTTTGTTCAAGGCCAACTATTACCAAAGAAATTATTTTAAAGAAACAGTAAAATATAAGGGCTTTTAATGTGATTTATTGTAGTTTAGCATAAAGAGAAGATATTAACTTGAAAATAAAATAATTTTCAATTAGTTGGTCAATTTGAACCATCGTCCTTGCTGGCGTTAGGATTTTTGACGTTGCCACTGCCTGGATACCGATTCAAACATAAAAAAGAAACTGAGGATTCTTAGACAAGCTAAGATTTGAGAATATATAACAACAAGTGTTGACTTTTAATGGAAAATTTTGTTTATTATTCATTTAAGCGTGTTTTCAAAATTAATAAAAAAGACAAAACTTTGGCTATAATGTCACGTTTATAAACCAAGAATACGGCGATATTATTACTTATCTAGAAACGATTGACTGAAACTATCCACTTGCACTATTTTTTTTTTTTCATAATGTAATCGAATTGGAGTATGAGCATGTCAATATAGACTGACTTTGTCTTGTTACTAGATGTTATCAGAATGTTATCTGAGAATCTAAGGATTTTCTTAAGCAAAAACATTTGTTTTTTTCCACCTATTAAACTCCTACACAGTAAACGTGAGCCGTTAAAAACATTAGAGACCAACTTCTGATCTTACTTAAAAAATGTTAGCTTCGTTGGCTATTTGTTTTTAAGAAGAGTGGCTGTTCCTGAATGTGAATTTATTTATATTCTTTCGAATTTATTTTTATTGAGGATTTCTCTAATGTTATCCTCAAATGTCAAGACTTCGAACTTTCTCGATTTTTCACCTAAATATTAAAATGCAATTACTTTAACTTTTTTTTTTTTTTTTTTGCGGTTACAGATCTTTCCCACTAGTGAGAGTAATTCTTTATTCTTTAAAAAAAAAAAAAAAAAAATACATATTTCAGAATAAAGTGTGTATATATACATATATATATATATATATATATATATATATATATATATATATATATACATATATATATATATATATATATATATATATATATATATTTATATATATATATATATATATATATATATATATATATATATATATAGAGAGAGAGAGAGAGAGAGAGAGAGAGAGAGAGATTCAAGAACTGTAGCAAAATTATATCTCGCCCATTAGAAAGTTGATTTGATTTAATGGGGGTAAAATATTAGAGTTTGACAGGTTGTCATGAAGGCAAGAACCACTTTCCGAAATTCATTCCGATGTGGGGTCTAAAAGTTTGGAGATGTGTGTGTAAGAGGGCGCTTCTAGTAGTACTTATTGGGTGTCAAAACCTTAACTCTTAAAAACTTTTTCCATCCACTTCTCTTCCAATCAACTCACATACAAATATTGATATTATGTTTTTTGTTTTGTTTTTTTCAAGTGGGGCATTAGCTTTCCTTCGACGCTAATAAATGTTTTAAGTATTTAACTCTTGGATGCCCAAAGGGGGGGGGGCACCCTTTTTTTTCCTATTATCCATTACGCTGTCCATAAAATTTAGAAATATTAGGGGGAAAATCCATTATTCAGAAATACATTCACCATCATAATGATAAACGTTATTTGAATAGTTTGTTTCCCAGCACAAAAAAAAAAAAAAAAAAAAAAAAAAAAAAAAAAAAAAAAAAAAAAAAAAAAAAAAAAAAAAAAAAAATTGTTTATGCCAGAGGGCTTCAGAAGCCCTTCCGTAGGAAAGTATTAGGGATACCTAAAACTATTCAACAATTTCATAAGATGTATATTGGTCTTGATACTACTCTAATCTTTTTGGAGTTAATAATCATACCATCCACTTCATTCCTCTAAAAAACTTAGATATTTTTTATGTTAATTTTTTTTTGCGTTTTGCCAACGTCACCAATGAAATAAATATAAATTGTAATAAGTAAATTGTAATTTGTGTTTCAAAATCTAACTAGCTAAACAAAAATGCAATTATATTTTACGGAGCCGGAAATTGCACTGAACACAGCTTTCCCCCTTGGGTGTCGTGAACCAGATAACTGTAAAATATATTCCCATCTGTGGAGGGACACCCTTGGGCCTTCCATTGGTCAGACTTTTTCTTCTTGCAACCCATGAAGTCGGACACAGAGCAAGTCCGTCATCCTAATATATGATGCATATTCTGGTGGGATTTAGAATCCTGAGAATATAAATTCTCATTATTTGAAACCAATACATTGAAAATTCAAGGACTCCAACTGAAATTTACGATTGAAATTATTTGATAGTAAATTTATTATGATTTAGATTATTTAACCACCAAAATTTAACCCCATAGCGAAAGCCCAAAACAATTCATGTCAACTAATAATGTAGTTTTCGTTATTCTTCTTTAACTAATATTAAAATAAATTATAAATATTTGTTTGGAAATGAATGAAATTTGTAGGACGATTTTTTAACTTAATTAGTCCTTTTGGAATATCCGAAATAAAAATTCAATGTTGTCCGTATTTTTCTGAAAAAAAGTTGAACAGTACAGGCTTGGTTTGAAACGAGGCCCTTATTCCTTAAAAAAGAGTGGCTACCTATTTACGAAAACCCAGATAAGATAATATTCACGTTTTGTTTAGCCTATTTCACCAAAAAATAGTGTTCCGAAGGGCGAATTCTGTTGCTTTCATTTTGTGCAAAGTATTTTTGAGCGAATTAGGCTTTTTTTTTTTTTTTTTTTAATTCTATTCGTTCTTAAACTTCTTATTATTGGCTGAAAACACTGAGGTACATCATCTAAAATCCCAGGAATGTGTTATATATTGCATTATAAGAAACAAGGTTTCATTTATTACACATTACATTATTTTAGAATAATGAATTAACTGTACAAAAATGAATAAGATATCATTATTACAGTGTTGCCTCGATAACTGTAAGGCCAATTTTTTAAAGTCCAGGATTAGAACAGTATGTTTTATAATCCGTAGTTAATTTTTCCTTTTTTCCATTGTGTTCCGAAACGCGAATATACATATATATATATATATATATATATATATATATATATATATATATATATATATATATATATATATATATATATATATATATATATATATATATATATATATATATATATGCAGGTACGCATAAATAACTGTTTCAAAGTTTCAATCGTATAGATCTCATATGTGCCCTTAATATGAGAGACAGTTAATCCGGAAATGTTTATTAAAAAGTATACCATAAATTCCTTTTTTTTTATTTATTTATTTAGAATTTACAACAATGTAAAAATACATTTCTAGTAAAATGATACTTGTGAATATGTCCTGAAGCTCGTGAGGAGGGAAGCCGCACAGTTGCAGTACCCACATGGCAGAAAGATTAAAATCAGGAAGAACTACTCCTGTAGTTGGTCTCTAGGCCAGTTACGCTTCAGTCGGCGAACGGGCTTATTTGGGATTAGATGTGAGGATAAAGAGTTTATTAAAGAATTAGGATGGCCGTGTAATTTTGAATGAAATTTTTGATATAATTTTTTTGATAATGGTTGGATAAATGGAATATGTAGGTCGTTATGGAGAGTCAAATTGGATACAAAGAATGGAGCGTCGGCTATTTTGCGGAGGATTTTAGACTGCAAAGATTGAATTTTGTAGGAGTTGGATGGCTTTGTGGATCCCCAAAGCCATCCAACTCCTACAAAATTCAATCTTTGCAGTCTAAAATCCTCCGCAAAATAGCCGACGCTCCATTCTTTGTATCCAATTTGACTCTCCATAACGACCTACATATTCCATTTCCAAAAATGTTGAGGAAGAAAACAAGATATTTATTGTTTTTCTAGAAATTATCCGAAATAACTCGGCCATATGTGAAGTTGAATAGCTAAAGTAAAAATCAAGTAAATGCATTTACGTGCGAAGGCATTAAATATCAGGAATAATTTATACGCAGGAGCAATAGGAAACTCGTTTTGGGTATAAACGAAACGGCCTCTATACCCGAGATATTTCGGGCGTGGTCCTTATGAGGTTGATAAATAGTACATTCTGACAGAAAGATCTCATTCATTATAGCAATAATTGAACTGATTAAACAGGAGAAAGACAGAAGATGTCACCCAACTGAGAAGCTTCATTTCAAATTCAAGAGAATTTCCTCAGAATCTGAAAGGCTAAAAATAATTTACTCAGAATCGTGTTGGTCAAACTTCCTAATGGATTTAATATTTTAGTGATAATGGAATTCATGGCCAGTTGTTACATATGGCATTTCGCTATTACGGGAATAACAATATATGAGTTTCTATAATGTGACAAATTTTACAGTGTAAGGTGTAATCGATATATATATATATATATATATATATATATATATATATATATATATATATATAAATATATATAAATAACCTGTCTGTTTTCCTGTTTGTGGGTTTGTTCCTTATACAAATCCACACCATTTGGCCGATTTTGATCAAACTTGGCACACAAGTAGATCTTGACCCGGGGAGTGTCTTAGGCTAAGTCAAAAACGTCTACCAGCTGTCTGTCTATGTGTTGTTCCCTATACAAATCCACACCGTTTGGCCGTATTTGATCAAACTTGGCACACATGTAGATCTTGATACGGGGAGAGTCATAAGCTAGATCAAAAACGTCTAACAACTGTTTGTCTGTCTGTTTGTCTCTTAAAACAATCCACACCGTTTGACCGTTTTTGATCAAACTTGGCACACATGTAGGTCTTGACCCGGGGAGTGTCTTAGGCTAAGTCAAAAACGTCTACCAGCTGTCTGTCTGCATTTTATTTCCTAATACAAATCCACACGGTTGACCGATTTTCTTCAAACTTGGCACACAGGTAGGTATTGATACGGGGACTGTCATAGGCTAGGTCAAAAACGTCTAACAACTGTTTGTCTGTCTGTTTGTCTCTTAAAACAATCCACACCGTTTGACCGTTTTTGATCAAACTTGGCACACATGTAGGTCTTGATCCTGGGAGTGGAATAAAAATATATACAACGATTATAAATCTTACACAAATAGACTATTTGAATATATGTATATGTTGTATTTGAGACGTAAATAAATACAATATTCTATAAATTACCTTTTTTTACAAATTTGATTAACAGTATAATTGAATATATATATATATATATATATATATATATATATATATATATATATATATATATGTATAATATTATATAATTGGATGTATTATTAATTGTTAAAATGAATGTATATGTATAATTGTACTTGTGTAATTAAACGTACATGTAATAATTTCATTAGTCGAATCGCCTTTGTTGCGGATGATCTTGAGTAATAAACAAAATCTCCAGAAAACAAACAATCTAACCGTGACATATTTCTTAGCCTTAGCACTATAGATGTTAACCTTGACCTTACTACATCTAATCGTACAATATACCTACTTACTCCTGTCTCTAACCTAATCATTTAACCGTATCTTATCTCATCGGCCTTTTAGTGTCCCATATCTCTTAGTTTCGACCCTACCGCATTATGTATAGTCGTTTCCTCTCTTCTAGTCTTGAGCCGACTACATTAAATTGAATCCTACTAGATCTCTTAACGCTAGCCGTTCCTTGGAAAAATACACGGGAATATAGAAAGAAACTCTAAACATAGGATACAAGCCAGTCCAGATATATAAGTGAAGAAGACCAGAAAAAGTTAAGAAATTTATTAGTAGGACATTTAACTAGCCTATACACTAAGAGGAAACATAATAATTTAGAGGAAATGAAATATTATTTGTCTTTATTAATCATGGTTTTGAGACATTTCACTGAGTAGTCTTGCCCTAGATAATTGTGAGATTATTGTTCAGCCATTTACCTGCCTTTTGCCTGGCCATTAAACTGCCTTTTCCCCTTCAGAGTAGTTTCCTATGTTCTGGAGGTCCAATGAATTATTTTGGTCTAACACTTGCAGGTCTTATTTCTATTAAGTAATGCAATTGTTATACTTGAAGAACTTCATCTCAAAGTTAAGACAAGTCAAACTAATTTTTTCCAGGGAGAATATAGATCGCCAATAAAGGTTCCCTTTAAGCTTAGAAATATAGAAAATGTGTGGATTTCTTGAAGAGCTCTCTTGGGAGAAGGGTTAGGCCCTGGAGCGAATTCAATCCGATTCCAACCCAAAAGTTTCTTGTATTGATTTGGGTCGTATTTACACCCCTGAGCTTCGAGGGCACAAAGTTTCCTTGTTCCCTCACTTCTCTTTCTTACACTCGACCCTGAACGCGACAAGTATAAAGGGATTCTCAAACTAGAGAAAATCCTTTTCACTGCGGTCTCTGGGCAGTGTTTTCTTTTCCTTTCAATTTCTGTTTTTTTTGTTTTTTTTTTCTTTTCTTTTCTTTTATACTTTAAAGTTTTATGACTGTCCGAACTGACCAAAGGACGAAGTACCAGAACTTGGCTGACAGGGCTAGAAGGAATATTCCGAACTTGCCACCAACATTATTCTCTTAAAGGAGATATTTTCTTTTGTTTGGAAGTTCATTTAAAAAGACTTTAATGCGCCATTCAATAATACATCATTCGCAGAACTTCATTTTTCTCTACAAAAACTATTTTAAACTAAAACTCATATGCAATTAATTTCTAAGTTTTACATCCACGTTTTTAATGTAACAGTCCAGTCAACGAATACTTAAAAACAGCTATAGGTGGACATTTTTGGAACCCAATTTTTGACTTCGTAACTTTGTTTGGGCTGGATAGGAGGTGAACATATCAAAAGTCCTCACCCGTAGCCTTTGTGCCGGGGGGGGGGGAGGGGGGTTTTGAAGGTCCCATTTTTCGGGTTTTCACTTATATCTCGGAAACCCTGCGTCCTAGCGAAACGAATATTCTATAACAAATGAAAGCCGATTAAATTTCCTACAAGTTCTATTCAATAAGTTTTTTGAGATATCTTTATTTTTCGAAATATCCGCTTTAGAAAGTCTGTCATTTTGGGGAAAACACTTTTGCCGCATAATTTTTCCCCTTTTTGACGGGATAACTCTTCAACGATGAACCCAAAAAATAAATAACGGTTATAGGGTTGTAGAGTATTGCATTCCCTTCAATAATATATATTACTTTATATATTACTTATTTATTTTATGTATTTTCCTTCAAATGTGAAAATAATTTCAGTGTTCATCATGAAATCTGAAATTTTGGACTAATAGTCCAGGTAACTAAGATTTAAAGATGGAAATGTTTGGAACACAATTTTTGACTTCATAACTTTGTTTCGGCTAGTTAGGAGATCAACAAGTCCTCGCCCGTAGCCTTTGTGCCGGGGGAGGGGGGGGGGGGGTTAGAAGGCCCAATTTTTCGGATTTTCATTTATATCACGGACACCGTGGGTCCTAGCGACATGACCATTCTATAACAAATGAAAGCTGATTCAATTTCCTACAAGTTCTATTTGATAAAGTTTTTCGAGATATCTTTAGTTTTCGAAATATCCGCTTTTGAATGTCTGTCATTTTGGGGAAAAACACTTTTGCCGCATATTTTCACAACATTAACAGCATATTACAACAAACTAACAAATTAACAGCATATTTTCAACGTGTGTTGAAAAAACACACTTTTTGCTCTTTTTGACCGGATAACTCTTTAACGAAAAACCCAAAAAATAAATGCTGTTTATAGGGTTGTAGCGCATAACATTCTCTTCAAGAATATATATATAACTTTACTATTTTAAGTATTTTCCTTCAAACGTGAAAACAGTTTTAATGTTCATCGTGATATCTGGCGACAACTAACCAATTAACCTTTCAATTTCTCACCATTTCCAGTCAATGTATAGTCCAAAATATGCTCCATTATGTATATATAGTGAGTACAGACGTCCAGTACTCACTATATATATATAATATAGCACAAAATATATAATTTTGGGCGCATTGACCAGTTATTCAAACTCAATTAGATAAGATATTGTCCATGGTTTTACTAAGACCATGTGAGTGCTTATATAACGTTTGAAAGAAAATACACAAAATAGTAAAGTAATATATATTATTGAAGCTAATGGAATGCTCTACAACACTATAGCCGACATTTATTTTTTGGGTTCATCGTTGAAGGGATATCCGGTCGAGAATAGAAAAAAGTGTGTTTTTTCCCAAAATGACAGACTTTCAAGAGCGGATATTTCGAAAACTAAAGATATCTCGAAAAACTTTATTAAATAGAACTTGTAGGAAATTGAATCAGCTTTTATTTGTTATAGAATAGTCATGTCGCTAGTACGCAGGGTTTCCGAGATATAAGTGAAAACCCGAAGAATGAGACCTTCTAACCCCCCCCCCCCTCCCCCCGGCACAAAGGCTACGGGCGACGACTTTAGATATGCTGAACTTCTAACTAGCCGAAACAAAGTTATGAAGTTAAAAATTGTGTCCCAAACATTTCCATCTATAACTCTTAGTTTCCTGGGCTATAAAGAAGAGTTTTAAGGAGTGAACTCTTAAAACGCCGTTTCAAGGGTCGCCGATTCGATTCCCAGTAAGGGTAGTGGCTTTCCTTTGGAATAAACAGAAGGCATCAGGTCTATCCCAGCTAGATAAGGGTGGTAAACTATAGACAACCCGTCCTAAAATTCTGAATTAAATATAATGGATGTTAAACATTTAAATAAATAATGTAGGGGAGAGGGGAGTTAATTGAACCACGGTACAATTGAACCAGTTGACATCCCAAATTAAAAATATGAATCATCCTCTTAAAATTAAACTCTGATCTAATATATTAAACCCTGATATGCCTTGAATCACATATTTCTTTGTACATATTTAGAATTTTTCAAAATGCTTAATATTTTTTGGCAAAATTATGTATCAGGAATCATAATATACATATATCGCTAAAATTTCATTTAAAAAGAATTGTTTTTATTCAACTAGAAAAGGTGTTGAAACATTTTTTGGCTTATCTCTTCTTTTCTACTTCAATGTTAGAAATTAAGGATCAACAATAAGAAGATAAAGAAGGAAGAGTTGGTCAATTTACCGATAATCCATCCTTCATGTTTTCCGATTTGTTGAACAAAGGTCAAATATATTTAGGTCAATATACCTGAGCTAGCATGTTATTACTGCAATTATGCAGTTCAAGAATATTATCCGTAGATAAGTGTCTTTTCGTCAAACGCAGTAGTAACATAAATTCGTTGTGTAGAGCATAATATAAATTTTCAAAATAATTACATTTCAAAGAGGTTTAATAATGTTATTAGTTGATATGTAAATGACATTTAAGAGTGTGCACACACGTGTATATGTATTTCATATTATATGTGGATAGAACTAAATTTAACCCAATCTTTTTCGTTGAATTGTAATTCTTAATTATTAAAAAAACATAGGGCTTATGAAATAGTTTGTATCTTAGACCAAAAATCATGTGAAGATTTATAGAATGGATTAGGCCGATATATATTTTTATTTAGTAATAAGCTGACCCTTTATTTAAATTTTGGTAGATTCGTTATACGCGGAGAATCATAAAATAAAACTATACCAAATAATTAACCTGCACTTGGTCGTACTAGTAGGAGGTTCTCCTCTTCTAGTTAAGGCACCAAAACAGTGCAAAACATGAAGCGAAGAAATAAAGTTCTTGAAAATATTTGGTGCCTTTTTTTCTTATTTTTGACTTTTCACCTGTAACAAAGGTTCGAAGATATATTTTTTGTTTCTATCTGACTGCTGAATCAGAATAAAGGAGAAGGAAATCGAAAATTCAATCTCAGCCCCAGGAAAGGCATAAATATATATTCATAGACTTTAAATTGCAAAAGAAGTGGTAAAGGAGATTAGTAATTGTGAAAGACTGGCAGTTAATCCCGAGGGAGAAAATAGAAACGTCAGTACAATCAATAGAATAGAGAAATCATTTAGGCTACATTAAGCCTGCTCTCCAAAAACATTTATTTCAGGGCATAAGAATCCTGGTATTTGATGTCTACCGAGTATTAATTGATTCGATAGAAAATCTATAAAATGTGTACCCACATACCGTTTACGAGAAAACGTAAGCGCTACGATTTTATTCGCCGAACTTCGCTCAAAAACCGTGTTCTCGTGAAAGAATTGCTCGTATCTAACTTGACATTTCAAATGACTCAAGTATTTTTACACTAGATTTTACCAACTTTGGGCCTGCTAGACAGCAAACACAGAAGTGTAAACACACATATATATTTATATACAAGCCTATATAAATTTAGGCTTTAGGAGCGTAAGAATTTCTAGACAGTACTTCCCGATTGCATCATAAGGTAGGCGTCATATGCGGATTTTTCCCTATGGAGGGAGAAAGAAAACGCGCTAAGATTTACGCGCGCCGACATCCATAGTTCAATGTGGAATTTTCTCAATGAGCCGTGATATGAGAGAATTCCTTCTGCAGGTAGGACTCGAACCCCCATATCCCGGACAAGAATAGAAGGCGTACTCGCTAAAATGAAACCAAAATCCGTAAAATTACTTATCGTATATGAGCAAATCAACTTCTGGGAGAGAATAAAAATGGTTATGTAGTTCAACCTTCCAGTGACCCGTACCGTGTAAAATGAAAATTAAAAAATTTTCTTTTATTTTTTAATTTTTATTAGATTGTTTTTCGGCAGGTAGTAAATTAATAGATTATAATTTCGTGTTGTGCAAAGAACATTCGTTTTTTTTTCAGAAAGAAGGTCACTCAAGATTTAGCTCGCTAAGCACCAAATATGCATTTACCTTATTTATTTATTACCTTTATATTTATTTAGTTTATCAAAATGTTTGTGTTTACCTATATTACATTATACATACAAAACTATTTCTGTTTTTTAGTCAATGGTGGCTATTAGTATAAATAGACTACACACACGTGTTATATATTTTAAGGAGTAAACTTGTAGTTTCTAATTAGAATAACTTGAGGAGTGTTCTAATCATAGTATTATAATGATGGACGTTACTTGGTGATTAATTATCTTGGTTAATTTGTATTGAATTTCAAACACACACAGACACATGTATGTATGTATATATATATATATAATTTTCTAGTTATTGAATTATAAGTATTACTGGGGTTAGTAATGAAATGCATTGTGATATAAAATATATAAAAAAATAAATATATTCTGCAAGTAGTTCGTATGTCATGACGTGATGTCATTGGTATATTTGTGTTAAAATTATTAGTTGTGAATGAGTTAAACGTTAATGGTTGTAAATGGGTAGGTCCAATTTGTGTACTGGTTAATATAACTTAATATCGTCAGAAGTGTTTGAATAGGATAAAGGCTTTAGCTATAACTCAAAGCTAATTTTAGCCTAATCCTGTTGTGATAGAAACGTCAAACACGAGATACAGGAGTATACATGGAGCTACTGGAAGCTGTGGTGCATACTTCATGGCTTTTTAATTTCATGAATGGACATGTAAGGGTTGCTGTTGAAGCGCGTTAATGCCGCTGCTAGTTTTAGACTTTTGAACACTCGTTCCCTCTGATTAGATCCTGTTTTAGAAAGCCCGGCTAAATAATAAAGATCTTTAGTGAGGTAATTTTACATGCCAGTCACTAAGCACATATTTTCGAACGTCAATCGGCACAACGCTTTTTGAAGTAAAAGAAAAAAACTCATTAAATTGTAATGGAGTAGGACAAACAATATTCCATTTCGTCTGAAAATATCTTACTCAAAGAAAACTGCTATTACCCTAAACAATGAAAATTACAGCATTCGTTTTATTGTACACGCAGCATTTTTATTGTGACGTTACTTTAGTATACATATAATATTAAAATAGATAAATAGCTCAGTATACAGAGACTTCAAAATTTGGTCGAGTAAACATTAACTTCCCCCAAGAGATTTTTTTTTTTTTTAATAATATTTTTAGGTATGGTGTGAGTAGGCTTAAACAAAGTTTTCGACCTCGAAAGCCGGGGGGGGGGAGAACATTTGGCAGGCAAAAAGCAACATGAAATTCTTTTTTTTCATTTCATTTTTTTCATTCACCATTTACTTCAAATAATGTCATTTCAATACAATATGCTTCTAATTTTGTTGCTTCCATGAGAAAATATAGAAAAACAGTGTTAAAACTTTCTCGGACAAAGGTATCAGTCTAAATTTCTTTAGGTTCCCCCACCCCCTCTTTCCTCTCAACATATTGCATACACTGTTAAATGGTACATTTTGAATTGAATCAGAAGGTAATTGTGGCTAATATGGACCAAAATTTGGACTTCGACCAGTTCATTTTGCACAGAATTTTATGTTCTTTACTCCCTATTTGAAGGGGTTTTACCCAAAACCAACGGTTTACAAGTTATTGAAAAAAGTGCTAAAATTTCAATGTTTTTCGCCTGCCAAAAGTTCTCTCCCCGGCTTAAATCGCAAAGTAAACAACACTGACATTTCATACGGTATAGCCTGATAATTAATAATATCCCAAAATAGGAAAATATCGATAATGAAATGTAAATATAAATGATACGGAACATATGATGATCAGCTTATTTTTAAGCCTCTCCCCCTAACATTAAATGACCTAGCCTCTGTGTTAAAGTCGGTAGAAAGAGCACTACATATGCAGGATAAGTAATACATTTTTCTTTTCTGGTAAACAAATAAATTCCAAGTCGTGAATTCTGAATTTGACTTTTAATAATATTTTAAATCATATATTTTATATGATTAAATCCTTCATAATGACCAATGCCACATGAACTAAAAAGTGCTAAATAAATTATATATACTAGACCAATAGTCAACTATTGATTTTTGCTTTATACAGTGTCATGTCAATTTCGTTTTTTGCGTCCATGACCTGTTAGTAGTTAAATTTTCCCCCGAGTATTAAACCGAATCATCTCTTTAAAATACAGCAGTCTGTTTTTTTTTGTTTTTTTTTTCTATTTTTTAGTAGTTCTCTATACAATTGTCTGGTGTTGAAGCTGTAACACTCTGGAGTTGTACGCTTAGCTCCACTGAGGGTTTTATTTGTTAGTTCTGTCAGTTGTTCTGACAATATTTCGACGGGTTCTATATCCAGCTCTAGGTTTATCTCTTTTCAGCAGGAATCCGTGCCATTCTTTCCACCATACAATTCTAAATTTAATAACTTGCTTTTCTACCTCTTTTATTAACTGTGTGCTGTCATACTGCAGTTGTCGTAATACAAATTTAGTGTTCAATTTCAATGTGCAACGGAATAGAGATGATTTATGGGCCTCGAGAAGAAACACATGGTGTGGCGTTATTGGTGCAACAAATATCTTCCTATAGGAAAAAGTGTTGCAGTTTGAGCACATTTCCTCCCTTCCTTCATAGGAAGAAATCGTGATCAATTCAATTTGATCCGTCTGTAAATGCTAGGAGTGCATCTGGATACATGAAAAAATTAAAAAGTATTCATTTTTATTGGCCAAACTGTGGGAATACATTGTCCAGTCTGGAAGCAATAAAAAGTAACTGTAAGAAATTATTGGAAAAGTTTTTCGTTTGGGAGAGATGTGACATTTTGTGTTTTACAAACTTTCATTGATTTATCTTTTACTATATTACTACTATAATATATTTGAAAATTTAAAATTTTTCGAAATTGCAATTGCACCTTTATCAACTTGGGCAGTGGATCCATCCATGGTCTAACAGCAGTGGTGCTGTTTGCAAGATAGCAATCCCTCAGAAACCATGAATCTATGTGCAAGCGTCTTCCAATGCAAAGGTCGAGCGTGTTGAAGGCGATTTAAAAATACGTTGAATCGAACCTGTCTGGAATCAGGATTGGCTGAAAAAGATATCCCTCCGAAATCCCGCACCACACGTTAAGTTGGAGCTGATACTGATTGTGTGATCTTCACAGTGCATAAGGATTAAAATGAAACCAAGTATGCGAATTGGGACTGTTCCATTCCGTGTGAATGTGGCTTTGTCTATCCACAAAATGTAGCGGCCGAACTGAGGATGAACATTTTTCTTCCCGCAATGTTTTGCACAATTTTTAGTTTTATTTCTAATTTTATTTGAAAACAATTCAAAATATCTGTATGTTTTGGATTACAAGTATTTAACTACCCTGAAATGTTTTTGAACTCTCAAAATTTCTAGTCATAACTGGGTACCAAATACACCTTGTAAAAGAGAAATCAATGAAAAATAGTTTTTGAAAAAAAAAACACGAAATGTGTCGTATCTCTCAAAGGAAAATATTTTCTAAGCGTTTCTTTCAGTTACTTTTATCGATTCTGGACTGGGCAATGGATACCCACAGTTTGGCCAATAAAAAATTAATAATTTTTGAATTCTTCACACAAGGTATTTGAAAGTAACAAAACTACTTTCTACAATTTTTTGACAAAAGGGAGCCAATCATTCAATTATCCCCCAATAAACCTCCACTTCATTTGCATGGATTTAATGCTCACTAAACGTACAAATTTTCGTGTTAGTATTGAATCTGTTGTCCGTTAGGGGGCTGAGGAAAAAATTCGCGAAAAAACTCTGATTCATTGATAAAAAAAAGTGCGTTATTGGACGTCCAGAAAGTATCTTTTAATAATGGTTTTAGTGAATTAAATTACTGTTTTGTTTAAGGAAATTTTATCTATTTTATGATGGCAGAATTGGAATTTAATTATCTTGTATAGTTTTTGAGAAATCCTTTCTTATTCATTAAAAAACAAGACTACGTTTAAAAAACAGAAAATTGGACATAGCTCCTTTTCCTTCCGGAATCGGACCATACTTCAAATGAAGTTTTTTGTTGGAAATTATGTCTACAATCACCTCTTAGAGTTTGGCTACTTAGACCTGAATCACTCTGTACATATAAATATAGTCGTTTAAGACCTTTTAGGTAAATTAATTCAATAGATTATATATATATATATATATATATATATATATATATATATATATATCCATACATTAACGGGGGTCATTTCCGATATCTAGAATTGATGAAAATTTATAATAGTGTTCAAAAACTCTTACATGAGTTCATCGCAAAATCTGTAGCTATATTTCTTCTAAAAGTGTTAACAATAAAATCAAGAAAATATAAATTCGAAATACGATGCATGAAAAGAAAAGAAACAATAAAATATACAGGACTTCTATGAATAAAAAGGTGAGAACCACCACTGTATATATTATTGTGGATATTGTCTATTTCCTATTCATAGAAATACTCAAGGTAGTCCCACATCGCCCAGGTTCGCTCAACTATAATGAAATATTGACCCTAAATAAAAATCCTGTCGTTTTCTAGGAAACAAGGTTGGAAGAACTTTATGAAGGATTAAAATAATAATCAGGCAATTTTACACGCAACGTTTAATGAGTAGCCTAAATAATAATTGATCGCGATGTTAGGACTTTATAACAAGGGTTTCTCGTCGACAGAATGCCTGAATTTCGATAAGCGCTGTGTATTCAACAGCCTTCCTATTAGTGTAAATAATGGAAACATTAATGTAAATTATTACAAGTACTTGTGTAACTTGAAAGTATGGCATTTAACGTACAAACACACAAAACTATATGAATTAGCGTCCTTTAGGCACTATTTAATTTTGTTCAAGGTTCTGAGTAATTTTCTAAGCTTATTAGATGTCTTCATTGAGTGAAATTAGTTTAGCCTACTATTTTTAGAGCGATTTTGAAAATACATTATGGCTCAGTTATTATGCACGAATTGTGGAAATTCTACAATCTTATTGTACATAAAATATTAAAAAGATATTTCTTTTCTACACAGTTTTCTGTTTGAAGGGGAGTAGGACGGACTTTTCATAATAGTTCACCAACTTTAGACATCTAGTTCTTTTTCCATCCATTTATTTTTCATTCATTCATTTGTTTTATAGTAGCTACTACAATATTTCTGGAATATAAGACATACTATCTGGACAACTGTGTTTGCGAAGCACTTCTTGCTTTCACGGCTTCTTGGTCTGATGATATATATATATATATATATTTTTCTTTTTTTCTTTTTTTTTTTTTTTTCTGTTTTGCTGGCCAATATTTATAGCTCCTCGTTTCCTAGGCTTTGTTGGCAACTGCAGAAATATTTTGAAATTACTTAAATTATTTATGGTGAAACAAGTGCATCTCTTTATTGTTTAGAATATATTTCTAACGGGTTTACTAAAATCAAGCTGTAAATGACTACACACACAATTACACTTCCGTTTTGAATTCATAGTTTTCGCCGAGATTTTATTCGTTCATTTAGTTTTTTATTCAATAGTTCCTTACTTTCACGTAAAATTGTCCGGGGTATGTAAATGTACATTTATCATGCTTTATCATTTGAATAAAATGTGTTCCTCCTCCCACCAACGTATTGAAGAACTGTTGGAAAAGGCTGAGTCCAACTATATAGAGGGTTTGAACGCAAGGAACATAAATAATTCAATAATTTGTTTAAGCTTCCTCTGAGGCCTACTGACAATTTTATAGCCTGACCTGACGCGTTCGGAATACAAGATGGTTTCTATTGATGAACAACACTCTAGAATATGAAAAAGACCGTCACGCAGGAGCTGCATAACTAAGCACTTTCCTCAGAATTTGGGTAGTGTAGATTGCTTTCCAGAACAATTTGCTTAAAATATCCTACATAAATAAAATAAAAACATGAATAGTTCTCTTTTAAATTTGTAATGAGTAACTGATCAATTAATAATTTGCTTCCAGAGTTATGTTTACACATGGTACCTATTACACTTCGTAATAAATACAAAAAACCTCATATTATCGTATTTTGATCTAACGCAGGAACAGGATACAGTCACTCTAGTGGTAGAAAGCGCTCCTTGCGGCGGCTTTGTGAACCTACGTCTGACGGGCTTTTCTATTGAAATATATTACAAATTAAACCCCCGCTTTCCGATTGACCGATTCAGCTCATTTCTACAACACTTCTCATGAGTTACCCACGACGTATACCGCGTTTCGTTACAATACAGCAGAAATTACGACCGGTATGAGTATATTAAGAATTTGGGTCAGGAGTAAACCCCCCCTTCTAATGAACCGATTTAGTTTATTTTTACAACACATATTTACCTGTAGATTACCACTACGAATGCCGAGTTTCGTCGAAATATACCAAAAATCACTGCTGGTAGTGGCGAATTGGTATTGTGGGTCCGGAGTAAACCCCCCCTCCTAATGAACCGATTTAGTTTATTTTTACAACAGTTATTTACCTGTGGATTACCACTACGAATACCGAGTTCCGTTGAAATATACCAAAAATCACGGCTGGTAGTGGCGAATTGGTATTGTGGGTCCGGAGTAAACCCCCCCTTCTAATGAACCGATTTAGTTCATTTTTATATCTCACTTTTCTCTCTATATTACCACTACGAATACCAAGTTTCGTTGAAATATAACAAATATTACGGCTGAGATAGTCAAATTAGTGTTTTGGGTTCGGGGTAAACCCCCCCTTCCGGGGGACCGACTTTGGTGGTTAACGAACTCGTTCAATCGTTTGCTAATTGAATGCTATATACCAAGTTTCGTGACGAAAAAACAAAAACTCTGGCCGCTATCGTGTTAATAGACACATATATATATATATATATATATATATATATATATATATATATATATATATATATATATATATATATGCATATATATATATATATATATATATATATATATATATATATATAGATATTTATAAATTTTAACGGGGGTCATTTTCGGTGTCTACTAGGTAGGATCGATAAAGATTTGAAGAAATTTTTCAAAAATTCCGTCATGAGTCCAACCTCAATAGCTACTTTCCTTCGGAGGAAAGTGCTAAAAGTAATGAAACCACCGTTCTCAACATAAATCTCGTAACACTCCATCTTCTTAATATGTAGACTCTTGTTTGTTGTTGAAGTGCAGCTATAATACTACCTTCAGGAGATTCCATAGTATTAGACAGCTTGTCCTTTTATCCTTAGTACCTTCGGATCATAAAAGAGTCCGCCCATTTATACGCCAAGATCGTACGCAAATAATTGTGTTTCCAGCTGCTCAGGATTGGATTTACATTTTAATAGGCCAAGAATGCCTTCAGGCGCTTTTATCGAAAAGTCGTTAAATGCACGTGCTTTTACTCAAAAATCTTTGTTCCTTGCCCATTCCATTGAGTAAATAACAACTTTATAAGACTAAATTAGAACAGGAGAAAGCCCACATTGTACAGAATCAGGCAGATAAATTTATGACGATATAATTCTTATTAATGGTCTCTGTAAGTACAATTTTACAAGAGTGCCATTATCTTCCCAGAATATTCCGGGCAATTAATGGTTAATTATTGATTAAAAACTTTATTCCAGAAGCAGATAATTCACTACTCTTCTATTAAAACTACAAAACTTTAAAATAAATAAAACAATCATTTGTTTTTCTCTATCAGCATATTGTATATTAACCAAATTTTCCCAAGGAACGCCTCTTGAAGGTTAGGGTAGTTTAAAGTGGTCTAATTACTTTTAAGATTTCAAAGCACATCCTATTGAGAGTCATCTCCAATCCTTTTTTTCAAATCCGAATTTACAGAGGCCATGTTAAATTACTGCATATGTTTATTTCTAAATAGGATAAATAATCTCTCCATTCCAAAAGCAAAATAATCGCAATAAAAAGAACCTTATGGCAAAATTATTACTAATAAATAAGTCTATTTTTTTTTTTTTTTCGATTTTACTCTCTCGAGTTGTCAGAATCTCTTACCATCCAAGCAACTAGCACTGTTACCAGACAAAACACTTCTGGTTAAAGAGCAGGTACATTCAAATTAAATTCTGAAGATCTATGTTTTGTAGGTAAGAGATATATATTATATATATATATATATATATATATATATATATATATATATATATGTATGTATGTGTGTGTGTGTGTGTTTCTTCCTCGGTGGTTGCCAAGGGAATGATATTTTTCTCGATCTGGGCGCCCTATCTGCTCTCTAGCCCCAGTATCGGCGGACCAATGGTGTTGAAGCTCCCTGGTGTAGTTGGGATCCTGTCCGTTAGTAGCGCTGATGGTATTGCTACTTTTTTTCTTCTATTTTCCTCGCCGTAAGGTTTTATATGTTTATGTAAAACCTTACAGCGAGTAAATTTTTTTTTTTTTTATTATTTATTTATTTATTTATTTATACATTTGTGAGGACGCGACAATGGCAATTCATCACAAAAAAACTAATATATAAATACAATATTGTAAATTCCGAAGATTAATGGTATACACTACAAAGAGGCATGGTACTAAACTCTAAGATAATTTTCAGGCAAGTATCAGAATAAAATAAAATTTTCCTGAAAACGTAATGATTTTCTATTATATGGTGAATTATAGCTGAAGTTTTTGTTAATTGATTGAAATAAAATTTACTGATAGTGCACTGTACGTTTTACGAGAATTATTTTGGAACATAGTTTTAAGAGGTAGACTTGTTAATGTAGATAGGTTTTATTTTTAGGGCAAATGTCGGTTTAATAAATCAACTTTTTTTTTGTAAGCCATTCAGATTTTAGTTACAAATATATAATATTCACTTTTAATATGTAAAATAACGAGTAAATAATATGCTCTTAATATATTCATAAGTTAGTAATAATAAATTCTTAATAAAGGATTCCTGAATTCCCGAATAATATATCTGATGCATGGAGAATAATATTGTTTTTAAATTTAGGAGTAAACACAACATAAAAGATCTGGTTAGTGTAGATTGAAGAAATGAAGAAGTATATATAAATATACGTATAAATGTAGTATGCATACACATGTGCATCGGTGTGCATGTAGTAAAAAAAAAAATAAAAAAAAAATAAAATAACTTAAAAAAAAAAAATAAACAGGATTTTGTTGCTAATTTTGAAGAGTATTCAAAAAGTTCATTTATTGAAAGTAATGAGAAATAAACATAAGAAGGAATTAAGAGCTAAAATAAATTTCAAAAAATAGAGATGAAAGTAAAAATATAAAAACTAAAAAGGTCCAAAGTGAAGTTAAAGAATGTTAATTAAAAAATGGAAGAGTATAAAATTGACAACATTGAAATAATAAAGTAGGTATTTCTGTTTGAATCTAGAATTATTTTTTTTTTATATCTGCCTCTTGGTAGTGGATACCTTTTTTTATTTGGTGGTAGTTGAGTTTCATCTGTAAGTATCCTACAGTCCTCTGATGATTCAGGGATGACGTTCGGTCCCAGTTCCATGTCCAATCCTGTTCTTCCAGCAATTTCCGTGGTGTTTTCTTCATTTTTCCTATTGATTATAATTTTTGTTTCTTCTTTCTTCGATTGATCCTTGTCTAAATGTCCTTCAATAGATTTTGACTGAAACTTCTTCAGAATTCTGACTTCCATTTGGACGAAAAGCGTTTCTATTTTACGAATGACTCCTTCAGAGGCCTTGGAGAGAATATTTTCAGTGTTTTGAGTGACTATTCCAGACTGTGCAATGGAGTTAACCTGCTTCTCTAGTCCCCTCACTACGTTAGTCAATCCACTGAGATTGTCCTCTGGCTTTTGGTTTTGTGTGACTCTTTTGGCATACGTATTTGTTGCTAAAATACGTCTTCTTGCTTCTCCATAAGACAATTTCTCAAGAGTCATTTTTGATAATATATTGTGTTCTAATTTATATAAAGGGCAGTCTTTATCTAATGAATGATGATTTTGGTTGCAATTGGCACATTTTATTTGACTACAAGGGCCTTCGTGTTTAATTTCTGAGCAATTTGGGCACATTTGTAGAGAAGCACATCTTTTAGCAGGGTGGTTGAGTCTAAAACATTGATAACATCTCATAGGTAATGGTATGAAGGGGTCTAGTCTTGTTATCAGATGACCTAACCTTATTTTGCTAGGCAACGAGCCGCCATTGAATGTTACTACAAACAATACTCTTCCTTTTTTCGGAGTTATTCTTCGTAAATTAACAATATTACTGTATTCGTCTTTAAGTTCATTCAGAATAATGCTGTCAGACATAGTTTCAATATCTTGGCAACGAAAAATACCTTTAATGCAGTTTAATTTGTCATGTGGAGTAACGGAAATGTTATATTCATTGTAGAATTTATTTGATTTCATAAGAATTTCACTAACTTTTTTATTCGGACATCGTATTAATAAAGTTCCGTTTCTTCTATTTTTGTTAAGTAGTATATCTTTACTAAACTGTTTACTCCACTTATAGATTATGAAAGGGTTTACATAATTAAAACTTTTACCTTCATCAAGTATGGTAACGGTTAGGTATTCATAGAATTCTTCTTCTGGTGACTTATTTTCTTCATTTGTGGCTTCAAACCAATTCTTCACGATTTCACTGTCTCTAATATTAATATTTTGCACTTTTGAATTATTATTTTGCTTACCTAAATTCATAATGTTAGGTTTTTAGTCGGAGACTAAAAGCACACGACTTTTAGCTCCAAAACCAAACATCTGATCCCTTTTTTTTTTTTTTTTTTTTTTTTTTTTTTTTTTTTTTTTTTTTTTTTTTTTTAGTAATACGTTTATTTAACATCTGTACATTTGGAGAGTACATTAGTTAAGTTTGCTCTCAAATATAAATAATGAATATATACAGAAATTGAGTTTAAATACAAAAGAAATAAAAAACAAATAAGCAAATAAATAAAAAATGAAATAAAAAAAGAAAGAAAAAGTACATAAAAAACCAAACAATGAATAGGAAATAATAATAATAAAAATAATAACGCAATAATAAAAAGATAATAACACCATAATAATAAAGATAATAACACTTTTGGAAGGAGACAATCAATACTGGCACTTCCTACTTAGAATAATGTTTTGTCCTTATTCAGTTAGTTAATTGATCACGAGGCCAATGTCTCTTGAGCCTTCTAGGCGGGTTTTTGGGGTGAGTTTGGGAGGAAAGTATTTGTGCTCTAGGATTGGAATGGAAGGACAGTTTAGAATGAAAGGTTAGGAAGCGGGATTTTGCCAGTTCTTGAACGAAAGGGATGTTGAGGTCACTATGAAGAGTTTTATTGGAAACATAGAAAGGAGCATTAACTATTTTGCGGAGGACTTTGGATTAGAATGCCTGTATTCTCTGTATGTTAGAAGTTTTAGTTGTTCCCCAGAGTTCAAGTCCGTAAGTCCAAATAGGTCGGATTATGGTTTTGTAAACAATGAGTTTGTTGTGTATTGTCAGTTTTGATGAAGGTCCCAGTAGTCGTCGTAAGACTCCGTATCTCCTGTTCAGTTCCTGTCTTTTCAGTCGGGTGTGTGGGTTCCAGGTGAGTCTACTGTCCAGTAATAATCCCAGGTAGCGCACCTCGTTGGATATGGGGAGTTCTTGGCTGAATATGACGACTGGAGGGCAGGTTCTCTTATTGAGGGTGAATGTGATTTGGCAGCATTTCTCAGGATTCACCTTTATTTTCCACTTGTTGCACCAGTGCTCGACAGATTCCAGATGTTCTTGTAGATTACAGGAAGCAGTTACGGGATCAGGAGAGGAGGAAAATATGGCTGTATCATCAGCATAGGTAGTGAAGTGGGTGCTGGGGTGGGTAGGGATGTCTGCGGTGTATAAAAGGTAGAGGACTGGACCAAGAATACTTCCCTGTGGTACTCCGGAGGAAATGGGATGGGAACTAGACAATGCGGAACCAGATCTTACTTGGAAGGAACGATTAGATAGATAGGATTGCAGGATTAGGAAATATGTTTGAGGAAGTATGCGCTTTACTTTGTATAACAGCCCCGGGTGCCAAACACGATCGAACGCTTGAGCGACGTCGAGGAAGGCACTCGTGCAGTAGTTTCTACTTTCAAGCGCATGGGATATGGTGTCAACAACGCTAAAGCATTGTTGGATGGTTGAATGCTGAGGACGAAAACCAAACTGGTGATCTGAGTGAAATAGAAGAAAAAAATACGCAATACCATCAGCGCTACCAACGGACAGGATCCCAACTACACCAGGGAGCTTCAACATTGGTCCGCCGATACTTGTGCTAGAGAGGAGAAAGGGCTCCCAGATCGAGAAAAATGTCATTCCCTTGCCAACCACCGAGGAAGAAACAACAAGTTCCTGGCTGACGATGATGGAGATGAACCCATCGAAATATTCCAGGAAGAAGTGAGGAGTACCACCGCTGGAGAAAAATGCCATTCCATCCAAATACATACATACATACATATATATATATATATATATATATATATATATATATATATATATATGTATGTGTGTGTGTGTGTGTGTGTGTGTTTAATTATACCTACATCTATCAGAATGATATCCGTGTAAAATGCCAGTTTCTCTTTAACTGGTTGAATGTTATGAGAGGGTAAAAATTGGCTCTAATG
This sequence comes from Gonocerus acuteangulatus, assembly GCA_946811695.1. Lineage (NCBI taxonomy): Eukaryota > Metazoa > Arthropoda > Insecta > Hemiptera > Coreidae > Gonocerus > Gonocerus acuteangulatus. Next base: position 67,623,321 of record OX328124.1, read on the forward strand.
CGGCGTGTAATATACGCACAGTGTGCTTGGCCTGGAGATCTTCCATGCGCCTTGATATGCCACGAGTTGGTTGATTTTTTCCTGTCATGATGTACTCGTGTCGCCAATTCCAAGACTAAAAGGGTCCGATCTTCGGTTGCATTTCGTAGTTTCTTGTCAGTCAGTCTTATTCAAAAAATAGAGAAGAAAGTAGGTATTTCTGTTTGAATCTAGAATTATTTTTTTTTTATATCTGCCTCTTGGTAGTGGATACCTTTTTTTATTTGGTGGTAGTTGAGTTTCATCTGTAAGTATCCTACAGTCCTCTGATGATTCAGGGATGACGTTGGGTCCCAGTTCCATGTCCAATCCTGTTCTTCCAGCAATTTCCGTGGTGTTTTCTTCATTTTTCCTATTGATTATAATTTTTGTTTCTTCTTTCTTCGATTGATCCTTGTCTAAATGTCCTTCAATAGATTTTGACTGAAACTTCTTCAGAATTCTGACTTCCATTTGGACGAAAAGCGTTTCTATTTTACGAATGACTCCTTCAAAGGCCTTGGAGAGAATATTTTCAGTGTTTTGAGTGACTATTCCAGACTGTGCAATGGAGTTAACCTGCTTCTCTAGTCCCCTCACTACGTTAGTCAATCCACTGAGATTGTCCTCTGGCTTTTGGTTTTGTGTGACTCTTTTGGCATACGTATTTGTTGTTAAAATACGTCTTCTTGCTTCTCCATAAGACAATTTCTCAAGAGTCATTTTTGATAATATATTGTGTTCTAATTTATATAAAGGGCAGTCTTTATCTAATGAATGATGATTTTGGTTGCAATTGGCACATTTTATTTGACTACAAGGGCCTTCGTGTTTAATTTCTGAGCAATTTGGGCACATTTGTAGAGAAGCACATCTTTTAGCAGGGTGGTTGAGTCTAAAACATTGATAACATCTCATAGGTAATGGTATGAAGGGGTCTAGTCTTGTTATCAGATGACCTAACCTTATTTTGCTAGGCAACGAGCCGCCATTGAATGTTACTACAAACAATACTCTTCCTTTTTTCGGAGTTATTCTTCGTAAATTAACAATATTACTGTATTCGTCTTTAAGTTCATTCAGAATAATGCTGTCAGACATAGTTTCAATATCTTGGCAACGAAAAATACCTTTAATGCAGTTTAATTTGTCATGTGGAGTAACGGAAATGCTATATTCATTGTAGAATTTATTTGATTTCATAAGAATTTCACTAACTTTTTTATTCGGACATCGTATTAATAAAGTTCCGTTTCTTCTATTTTTGTTAAGTAGTATATCTTTACTAAACTGTTTACTCCACTTATAGATTATGAAAGGGTTTACATAATTAAAACTTTTACCTTCATCAAGTATGGTAACGGTTAGGTATTCATAGAATTCTTCTTCTGGTGACTTATTTTCTTCATTTGTGGCTTCAAACCAATTCTTCACGATTTCACTGTCTCTAATATTAATATTTTGCACTTTTGAATTATTATTTTGCTTACCTAAATTCATAATGTTTGGTTTTTAGTCGGAGACTAAAAGCACATGACTTTTAGCTCCAAAACCAAACATATGATCCCTTTTTTTTTTTTTTTTTTTTTTTTTTTTTTTTTTTTTTTTTTTTTTTTTTTTTTTTTAGTAATACGTTTATTTAACATCTGTACATTTGGAGAGTACATTAGTTAAGTTTGCTCTCAAATATAAATAATGAATATATACAGAAATTGAGTTTAAATACAAAAGAAATAAAAAACAAATAAGCAAATAAATAAAAAATGAAATAAAAAAAGAAAGAAAAAGTACATAAAAAACCAAACAATGAATAGGAAATAATAATAATAAAAATAATAACGCAATAATAAAAAGATAATAACACCATAATAATAAAGATAATAACACTTTTGGAAGGAGACAATCAATACTGGCACTTCCTACTTAGAATAATGTTTTGTCCTTATTCAGTTAGTTAATTGATCACGAGGCCAATGTCTCTTGAGCCTTCTAGGCGGGTTTTTGGGGTGAGTTTGGGAGGAAAGTATTTGTGCTCTAGGATTGGAATGGAAGGACAGTTTAGAATGAAAGGTTAGGAAGCGGGATTTTGCCAGTTCTTGAACGAAAGGGATGTTGAGGTCACTATGAAGAGTTTTATTGGAAACATAGAAAGGAGCATTAACTATTTTGCGGAGGACTTTGGATTAGAATGCCTGTATTCTCTGTATGTTAGAAGTTTTAGTTGTTCCCCAGAGTTCAAGTCCGTAAGTCCAAATAGGTCGGATTATGGTTTTGTAAACAATGAGTTTGTTGTGTATTGTCAGTTTTGATGAAGGTCCCAGTAGTCGTCGTAAGACTCCGTATCTCCTGTTCAGTTCCTGTCTTTTCAGTCGGGTGTGTGGGTTCCAGGTGAGTCTACTGTCCAGTAATAATCCCAGGTAGCGCACCTCGTTGGATATGGGGAGTTCTTGGCTGAATATGACGACTGGAGGGCAGGTTCTCTTATTGAGGGTGAATGTGATTTGGCAGCATTTCTCAGGATTCACCTTTATTTTCCACTTGTTGCACCAGTGCTCGACAGATTCCAGATGTTCTTGTAGATTACAGGAAGCAGTTACGGGATCAGGAGAGGAGGAAAATATGGCTGTATCATCAGCATAGGTAGTGAAGTGGGTGCTGGGGTGGGTAGGGATGTCTGCGGTGTATAAAAGGTAGAGGACTGGACCAAGAATACTTCCCTGTGGTACTCCGGAGGAAATGGGATGGGAACTAGACAATGCGGAACCAGATCTTACTTGGAAGGAACGATTAGATAGATAGGATTGCAGGATTAGGAAATATGTTTGAGGAAGTATGCGCTTTACTTTGTATAACAGCCCCGGGTGCCAAACACGATCGAACGCTTGAGCGACGTCGAGGAAGGCACTCGTGCAGTAGTTTCTACTTTCAAGCGCATGGGATATGGTGTCAACAACGCTAAAGCATTGTTGGATGGTTGAATGCTGAGGACGAAAACCAAACTGGTGATCTGAGTGAAATAGAAGAAAAAAATACGCAATACCATCAGCGCTACCAACGGACAGGATCCCAACTACACCAGGGAGCTTCAACATTGGTCCGCCGATACTTGTGCTAGAGAGGAGAAAGGGCTCCCAGATCGAGAAAAATGTCATTCCCTTGCCAACCACCGAGGAAGAAACAACAAGTTCCTGGCTGACGATGATGGAGATGAACCCATCGAAATATTCCAGGAAGAAGTGAGGAGTACCACCGCTGGAGAAAAATGCCATTCCATCCAAATACATACATACATACATACATATATATATATATATATATATATATATATATATATATATATATGTATGTGTGTGTGTGTGTGTGTGTGTGTTTAATTATACCTACATCTATCAGAATGATATCCGTGTAAAATGCCAGTTTCTCTTTAACTGGTTGAATGTTATGAGAGGGTAAAAATTGGCTCTAATGCGGCGTGTAATATACGCACAGTGTGCTTGGCCTGGAGATCTTCCATGCGCCTTGATATGCCACGAGTTGGTTGATTTTTTCCTGTCATGATGTACTCGTGTCGCCAATTCCAAGACTAAAAGGGTCCGATCTTCGGTTGCATTTCGTAGTTTCTTGTCAGTCAGTCTTATTCAAAAAATAGAGAAGAAAGTAAAAATATAAAAACTAAAAAGGTCCAAAGTGAAGTTAAAGAATGTTAATTAAAAAATGGAAGAGTATAAAATTGACAACATTGAAATAATAAAGTAGGTATTTCTGTTTGAATCTAGAATTATTTTTTTTTTTATATCTGCCTCTTGGTAGTGGATACCTTTTTTTATTTGGTGGTAGTTGAGTTTCATCTGTAAGTATCCTACAGTCCTCTGATGATTCAGGGATGACGTTGGGTCCCAGTTCCATGTCCAATCCTGTTCTTCCAGCAATTTCCGTGGTGTTTTCTTCATTTTTCCTATTGATTATAATTTTTGTTTCTTCTTTCTTCGATTGATCCTTGTCTAAATGTCCTTCAATAGATTTTGACTGAAACTTCTTCAGAATTCTGACTTCCATTTGGACGAAAAGCGTTTCTATTTTACGAATGACTCCTTCAAAGGCCTTGGAGAGAATATTTTCAGTGTTTTGAGTGACTATTCCAGACTGTGCAATGGAGTTAACCTGCTTCTCTAGTCCCCTCACTACGTTAGTCAATCCACTGAGATTGTCCTCTGGCTTTTGGTTTTGTGTGACTCTTTTGGCATACGTATTTGTTGTTAAAATACGTCTTCTTGCTTCTCCATAAGACAATTTCTCAAGAGTCATTTTTGATAATATATTGTGTTCTAATTTATATAAAGGGCAGTCTTTATCTAATGAATGATGATTTTGGTTGCAATTGGCACATTTTATTTGACTACAAGGGCCTTCGTGTTTAATTTCTGAGCAATTTGGGCACATTTGTAGAGAAGCACATCTTTTAGCAGGGTGGTTGAGTCTAAAACATTGATAACATCTCATAGGTAATGGTATGAAGGGGTCTAGTCTTGTTATCAGATGACCTAACCTTATTTTGCTAGGCAACGAGCCGCCATTGAATGTTACTACAAACAATACTCTTCCTTTTTTCGGAGTTATTCTTCGTAAATTAACAATATTACTGTATTCGTCTTTAAGTTCATTCAGAATAATGCTGTCAGACATAGTTTCAATATCTTGGCAACGAAAAATACCTTTAATGCAGTTTAATTTGTCATGTGGAGTAACGGAAATGCTATATTCATTGTAGAATTTATTTGATTTCATAAGAATTTCACTAACTTTTTTATTCGGACATCGTATTAATAAAGTTCCGTTTCTTCTATTTTTGTTAAGTAGTATATCTTTACTAAACTGTTTACTCCACTTATAGATTATGAAAGGGTTTACATAATTAAAACTTTTACCTTCATCAAGTATGGTAACGGTTAGGTATTCATAGAATTCTTCTTCTGGTGACTTATTTTCTTCATTTGTGGCTTCAAACCAATTCTTCACGATTTCACTGTCTCTAATATTAATATTTTGCACTTTTGAATTATTATTTTGCTTACCTAAATTCATAATGTTTGGTTTTTAGTCGGAGACTAAAAGCACATGACTTTTAGCTCCAAAACCAAACATATGATCCCTTTTTTTTTTTTTTTTTTTTTTTTTTTTTTTTTTTTTTTTTTTTTTTTTTTTTTTTTTTTAGTAATACGTTTATTTAACATCTGTACATTTGGAGAGTACATTAGTTAAGTTTGCTCTCAAATATAAATAATGAATATATACAGAAATTGAGTTTAAATACAAAAGAAATAAAAAACAAATAAGCAAATAAATAAAAAATGAAATAAAAAAAGAAAGAAAAAGTACATAAAAAACCAAACAATGAATAGGAAATAATAATAATAAAAATAATAACGCAATAATAAAAAGATAATAACACCATAATAATAAAGATAATAACACTTTTGGAAGGAGACAATCAATACTGGCACTTCCTACTTAGAATAATGTTTTGTCCTTATTCAGTTAGTTAATTGATCACGAGGCCAATGTCTCTTGAGCCTTCTAGGCGGGTTTTTGGGGTGAGTTTGGGAGGAAAGTATTTGTGCTCTAGGATTGGAATGGAAGGACAGTTTAGAATGAAAGGTTAGGAAGCGGGATTTTGCCAGTTCTTGAACGAAAGGGATGTTGAGGTCACTATGAAGAGTTTTATTGGAAACATAGAAAGGAGCATTAACTATTTTGCGGAGGACTTTGGATTGGAATGCCTGTATTCTCTGTATGTTAGAAGTTTTAGTTGTTCCCCAGAGTTCAAGTCCGTAAGTCCAAATAGGTCGGATTATGGTTTTGTAAACAATGAGTTTGTTGTGTATTGTCAGTTTTGATGAAGGTCCCAGTAGTCGTCGTAAGACTCCGTGTCTCCTGTTCAGTTCCTGTCTTTTCAGTCGGGTATGTGGGTTCCAGGTGAGTCTACTGTCCAGTAATAATCCCAGGTAGCGCACCTCGTTGGATATGGGGAGTTCTTGGCTGAATATGACGACTGGAGGGCAGGTTCTCTTATTGAGGGTGAATGTGATTTGGCAGCATTCCTCAGGATTCACCTTTATTTTCCACTTGTTGCACCAGTGCTCGACAGATTCCAGATGTTCTTGTAGATTACAGGAAGCAGTTACGGGATCAGGAGAGGAGGAAAATATGGCTGTATCATCAGCATAGGTAGTGAAGTGGGTGCTGGGGTGGGTAGGGATGTCTGCGGTGTATAAAAGGTAGAGGACTGGACCAAGAATACTTCCCTGTGGTACTCCGGAGGAAATGGGATGGGAACTAGACAATGCGGAACCAGATCTTACTTGGAAGGAACGATTAGATAGATAGGATTGCAGGATTAGGAAATATGTTTGAGGAAGTATGCGCTTTACTTTGTATAACAGCCCCGGGTGCCAAACACGATCGAACGCTTGAGCGACGTCGAGGAAGGCACTCGTGCAGTAGTTTCTACTTTCAAGCGCATGGGATATGGTGTCAACAACGCTAAAGCATTGTTGGATGGTTGAATGCTGAGGACGAAAACCAAACTGGTGATCTGAGTGAAATAGAAGAAAAAAATACGCAATACCATCAGCGCTACCAACGGACAGGATCCCAACTACACCAGGGAGCTTCAACATTGGTCCGCCGATACTTGTGCTAGAGAGGAGAAAGGGCTCCCAGATCGAGAAAAATGTCATTCCCTTGCCAACCACCGAGGAAGAAACAACAAGTTCCTGGCTGACGATGATGGAGATGAACCCATCGAAATATTCCAGGAAGAAGTGAGGAGTACCACCGCTGGAGAAAAATGCCATTCCATCCAAATACATACATACATATATATATATATATATATATATATATATATATATGTATGTGTGTGTGTGTGTGTGTGTGTGTGTGTGTGTGTGTGTGTGTGTGTGTGTGTGTTTAATTATACCTGCATCTATCAGAATGATATCCGTGTAAAATGCCAGTTTCTCTTTAACTGGTTGAATGTTATGAGAGGGTAAAAATTGGCTCTAATGCGGCGTGTAATATACGCACAGTGTGCTTGGCCTGGAGATCTTCCATGCGCCTTGATATGCCACGAGTTGGTTGATTTTTTCCTGTCATGATGTACTCGTGTGGCCAATTCCAAGACTAAAAGGGTCCGATCTTCGGTTGCATTTCGTAGTTTCTTGTCAGTCAGTCTTATTCAGTTGTCTTGGCAGTAATATTTATTCATTAGTATAATTGAATTTTTCAAGTCTTGGTGTCTAATGGATCGATGTTGGTCACCGTATAGCACTTACTTCGCCAAAATATAAAATTTATTCCATCTGGGGTGAGAATCGAAGAAGGAATGTGTAAAGATTCTATTGAAAAGTAATTTTTAACAATAGGAGTAATATAACGTGAGGACTAACTCTCTATGCTTAACCCATGCTAGGAGGATATTGGACACTTTCGGTTCAGCTTCACGGTGTACGACGAAAGAACAAGTGTATTCGTTTTGTTTTCACTTCATAATATGCCTATAAAGAGTGTATTTTCTTTTAACGCATGTCTTAAAAACATATATTATAGTAGGATAGGAATGATCATCAAATAATTTATTAATAAAACGAATTTCAACTTAATTATTATAAAACTCTGATATGTGAGTACATATATTGAAAATGATATTAACTATAATTAAATAATATTAAAAAATAAATTATTGTCAACCTGCGGCTTCTCCTGAGCCGAAAAACTTTGCAAGTGTAGATATGTTGAGCTAAGCACATTTTTTGTTAAAAGCAAGATAATAATACTTATTTTAAATTGCTACATCCTTAAATATTCTTGTGGTAAATTATAGAAATTCCGTCTTACATTTATCAAATCAAATTAAATATATGGCAGTTCTGGCTAATTGCCGCCTTTTAATGTTATCGATATTTTTACCCTAATTGTTTTCTGTTTTTGTCAAATTGTACATGAATATAATATTTGAGGGGTCTCCCGTGGTCTAATGGCTAGCGCCTTGGATTCATAAGCGGGAGATGGTGGGTTCGATTCCCAACCTCCGGCAGGAATTTTATCATCCCACGGCTCGCTGATAAAATTCCTGGCTGCACCCTGGATGTCGGCGCTAATGACCTAGATGTAGATGCGCCGTAAAAAAAAAAAAAAAAAAAAAAAAAAAAAAAAAAAAAAAAAAAAAAAAAAAAAAAAAAAAAAAAAAAAAAAATATTTGAGTAAATGTGTGCGTGGTCCGTCTGTCACATTTTCATGTAATTTTAATTCATGATAGGTATTTTCGAAAATATCATAAGGAAAGCTTGTTGCCAAACTAGAAACAACTTTCTAAAAAAAAAACTTGAATATTCAATTCATCTACAAAGTACGGTTTATTATAGATTATAAGGTATTATTACTGGCGAATAAGGCGGAAGGTCAATAAAATATCGCCACACACTTTTACACTTTTTATTTATCTTCCCTACATGTTTCGCAACCTTTTTGGTGCCTCTTCAGGGGAACACACTTAAACATTTAATTCAGCCTCAACCTGAGGAATGGAACCTTCCACTAGCAGGGCCTCGTCTAGACTGGTCCTATATATATAATGATATATGAGACTCATCGAAAGTTTTATATTTTTTTAAATTAATGAATTAAACTAAATGTTAATGGAATTCAAAGAAGAAATATAAATAAAAAAAAAAACACGATGTTAGTAGGTCTTAAGTTATTTAGGCTTTTGTAAATTATATTATAAGCGTTAAGTCCCTTTTCTAATATATATATATATATATATATATATATATATATATATATATATATATATATACATATATGTGTGTGTGTGTGTGTTTATAGTATATACAAGGTTTTTTATAACTATAAATAAGAAGTCAATTGTATGAGATATGAATTGCGGTTGGATTTTAAAAATTGTGGAGAGAATATATGGAATTAGTACAATAAAAACACGGCACGAAATATATTTCACAGAGTACATGATTAATTTACAAAATATTTGACTCGAGATCAACAGGAAGCTCTTCTAATTTCTTTTAAATTGGAGGCGAAGCCGAGAAATGTGAAAGGGCGTCAAAGAGAAAGAATATTTGAAAAGGGAAGAGATGAAAATTTGAAAAGAACTTCATTTAGGGAGGTAATAAGGACAGCTTTCCTACTGATCAATAATGGCTTCTCTTTATAATTAGTGGCCTCTGGAGATCTTCATTTTCATAAGAAAAGTAAATGACAGTGCCTATTTAACTCAGAAATTTCACAATGTTACATTTATAGTTATTTTCAATGTCATTAGTTTCTAATTATTTTTTGTAATAAGAAATTATTATATTATTAATTTATTTTACGAATTTTCATTTCTGTTGTGAATGTTATAGATTTTATCACCCCACTAGTGGAGGGGGCTTTTCATTCGAAAAAATAAAACCTCTATTCTGGCTAGAAAAGGGTGGTAACCTATAGATAACCCGCCCTAAAAACTGTGTTTTGGTTATATGGACGTTCAAATTTAGATAAATCATAATTAAATCCGGTGTTTCAAACAAATAAAAAGCAGAAATCTGTTTATTTTCGCTTTAGGTGTTGCCTTCGTTAGAATTTAGCAGAGTTTAAGTATCGGGGTCGAATTTTCTATTCGTCTTATTAAATAGAATTGATATTAAGAATTTCATTTTTTGAGCATAGATTGGAGTCCATGGAAATCCCAAATTACTCAAACAAACTATAAATCTAAGTACCTAACTGTATTAATTATATTGTACTCGAGATATTTTATTATTACAGTAACATGTAGTTCCATTAGGGAGGTGATTACGGCATCTTTCTAACTGATCAATAATGGCTTCTCTTTATAATTAGTGGCAAACGGAGATCTTTCATATCCACAAATACAGCAGTACCCGTCAGCATATAATTAACGAATACTATCAAAAATCATTCTTATAGTTATATACGAAGCAATTATTTTCTAATTATTTGTTTTAATGTAAAAAAGATATTAAGGGTGCGATAATTAAAAACCAGTCCGCGCTTAATTTTCGTTGCTGATATTAACAGAAAAAAAGTAGCTTTTTAATTAACTTAACTTTCAGTATAAACACAATTTCTGGTTTTCTCTTTATACAAATAATTACTTTATTTAGTCTTTGGTAATTTCCTGGGGGAATAAGGCTTCCACGTTTATGATTTCTATTTATCCAATTTGGTTAGTTTTCCATCCTCATTTTAGCGGTTACATTTCAATTAAATATGATTATTGCAATCTAATCATATTGCAAAGTAAGTTTAGGTGTTTATAATTATAGCTAAAAACTTATCATCCCGTAATAAAAGCAACATTTCGTAGAATCTTTGTTTTTAATGAGTAATAAGGAGAGTTCATTTAACTATAAATGGTCCCTCCTGTAAAGATAAATATACTAATTGAAAATTTAGTAGTATTTTCGAGCGATTATTTATAATAAAGGCATAAAGTGGACAGCCCAACTTATCGTGTTGCTGGATACACAGTATATTAACGATTCTGTAAGACATCTTTTTTTTAATATTTATTGATTTCATAATTTGAACATTATTTCTTCATTTACATTAAAAAGAAATAATACAAAAAGATATTAAAAAAAAAAAAATTTCTTATTTTTATGACCGAACATTTTATAAATATTTTTCTTATGATATTATATTTGAAATAACTTGTTCAAGTATCAACAACTTATTTTTTGTGATTATGTTATGAATATCAGCGTTAACAAGAAGAAAATGTTTGTACAATTAGATATATATATATATATATATATATATATATATATATATATATATATATATACATATTTAATTCATTAAACAGGTATTTCTACGTAAAATTAACTCGGGACGTTTTATAATATTTGGATAATATATTTAAAGAAATTATCTATTCGAATGCGTGCTAATATTTAGGAAATTTTCGACTAATTTCAATTCGCCTAGTTAATGAAAGGATGCATCATGTAGGGAAAATGTATCTAATAAATATCATGACAATATTGCAATCTTGATCTATTGAAAACACAAATAATATGCTTATTTGTGTATTGGTAACCACATAGAAAGTGTATGAATACTTTTTGAGAATGCAAAATTCTTTGATAATTTATTGCCCATTTTATCGCTAGCAATGCACTTGCTTGAGTTCAGAATTGTAACAACTATTAAAATGAGACAAAATATATAATACACTTCAAACATGATACTGTATTAAAATACCTTCATTTGAAGCAGTATGACATTATTTATTTAAATAGATTTCCAATTAAAAAAAAACTTAATTTTGTATTTATAATTACCGGATAATCATGAAGTTTTAATTTTTATTAAAAGTGATTTGAAGTAATATTAATAAGATGTGGAATATAAATTTCATACCAAGTTGTTATTTTACTATCACGGTCGTCAGTGTGGGTCAAGTTTTTTGCGGATCTATTTTCCAACAGCTGTCTTAGTGTAGGTTATATTATGATATGTAATTAGGTAAATTAGATTTATTTCATACAATCTGTTAATGTTTGGTTATAATGAATCATCTACTATATACACGTGTATAAAATAAGTGGGGAATACAATTCTTAAAAGGAAGTATAGAGAACAAAATCGAAGTCAAATTACAATAGTTTTTGTTTTTTTAATGTTTTTTTTTTAGAAAAGAGAATATTTAATTAATATACTATAAGATAGTTTATTCTAATTAAAATTTTCACTAATACACCGAAGAAAATAAAAGTACAATAAGAAAATGCTGTATTCTGATTAACCTTATAAAGAGCCTGGAGTCGTGGCGAAGTCTCGCGGATTTTAGAGGAGCTCAGCAGAGGGAGGTACTCGCGCTATGGAGAACGGGCGGACACTGAGTTAGAAGCGACCGGACTGACTCACGCATGCGTCTATGCCACCTTGCCTTCTGTCAACGCCAGCTGAGACCTCGCGACGAAGGGAGTGGTGTCTTGTATTCTGGAGAAAAGAGCCTGCTTGCAGACGCCTTTATGCCTAGAAAGAGGCTCAAGTCTCAGCTGTGGACGGAAGGAAGCCACAGGTGAAAGGACAGTTGTGCTGATATCATAGAGGATAAGGTGGCCCCACCTATTATTAATATAATATTTCATTGAAAAAAAAGTAATTTATTTATGTATACTGTCTCCATTAACTTTCCTTCTATCTTTACAGACCTTTTATGCCCGTTATGCAATAATTTCAGACCTTATTACGGGAATTGATATGCATTTCCAAAGATACAAATATATTAGTCTATGCTGGATTCCTAGCCATAGATAGAATTCATGTGGATTTAGCAGAAAAACAAGCTATTAAAGAACATTACTAGAAAATTTAAAATATCTGATCTTCTCAATGTGGAAATTAGAATGGCTTCAAAATAAAGGAAAAAAGTTATGGGTGTTTAAATCTACTATCTCGGTTTACAAAACCTCATCTCTAGGCAAAATGAGGTGGCTCTGTCGAGAGTAAGAATTGGACAAACTCTTGTCACCTATGCATTTAAAAGAAAATCAAGGCCTTAATGGACGTTTTGTGGTGAATATCTTAGTATTAAATATATTTTTACGAAATGCAGTGCCTGAGAAGCCCTTCGAAACCAATTGGACTTTTATTGTTCTCTCTGTGATATACTTCGAGATAAGCTAGGAAGGGGCAAAGTTATTAAGAGTTACTAATCTGTTTGGTAAAATATTATAACCATAGTTAATAAGAAAAAAAACATCAAATATTAAAATCATATTTTTTATTTTAGTTGATTTTATTATTGTTAGTAATTTTTTATTACAAGATATATATTTTTTTGATTAATTAATTAATTGATTTTTCCTCTATTTGCAGTAAATTCCAGTTTTCATATTTTGTCTAGTAACGGCTTTCAATAGGCAACAATGAACGGCGTGATGTCAATATATTTGCACGCCCAAATCTATATAATTACATCATATCCTCTTTTCTTTGTGCATATATCCTCCGTTCCTGTTTTCAATTCCATTACAGACAAATTCAGGTATACGAACCTAAAGCAAGAAATTTTTAATACATTTTTGAACAGATTCATTTAGAGTATTATGACACACACACAATCACACACACACACACACACACACACACACAAACACACACACACACACAAACACACACACACACAGAGAGACAAGTATACGCTCTTTATGTTCGAATGGACGTGAAAATATATAAAAAACGCAGACCTTAAAGGCATATTTACAACGAGACCGGCCACTGAAGCCGCTAATGAGATAACTGAACAAGACATTCACAATGCTATAAAAATATACATGTACCAAACTGACTGGACAAACACACAAGACAAGTTACGGGAGATTAAGCCGACTGGGGAAGCCTGGAATTCCACTATTCTCCTAGAGTTCCACTCGGAATATAAAGAAAAAGTCGTTTTTACTAGAATAGGCATTGGACTCTCACACTTGACTAATTTAAAGATAAAAAAAATAGGAAAAACCAAATATTATACTTTGTAACGTTCCACTAACAATTAAAATGGTGCGTACACACTGCAAAGAATGAAAGTCATAGACTAACCGACAGAGTTTCACGATTTGCTTACACAGGTCAACACTCACATCGATGATATGTTGAAATATCTTTAACTTAAAAATAAATTCCATTGTTTTTAATTTACTAGAATTTATTTTTCATTGCAATTACAATTTATCCCTCATTTTTTTTTTTTTTTTTTTTTTTTTTTTTTTTTTTTTTTTTTTTTTTTACATCGGGACTTAAATCGTAAATACGCGTCTAAAGAATGCCAATGAGAGATAGAATTTTGTTTCTTTCCAATTTTGCGATATCTCTAGCATATTATAGATATTTCAATTATGCCTCCTTACTGTATGTGTATTAGAGAACTGCACGAGTAAGTATAGCATCGCGTAATTAAGAGTACGTATACTCGTGGGACGAGTAACTCGATTACTCTATATGTACTCGTACTCATTACGAACACCAGCATCGCATCGTTTCGCATCGGCATCGCCGAGTAAAATAATATTTGGCATCGGCATCGCCGAGTATAGTAAGGTTTGGCATCGGCATCGTCCAGTATTGAAGGTTTAGCATCGGCATCGCCGTGAATAGGTAACTATGTTTGATACTGGTTCGCATCGCCATGTGTAATGAAGATCAAATCATTCTGATGTTCAATATTGATAATTGGCGATGGAATTGCGAATCGACAAATTTGCTTATTCTGAAGAGATTAGAGAAATTGAAAACAAAGTCCACTTTATTACTTACAACTCAACGAAACTAGAGTGACGATACAATTGTATTGTAAACAAAAACAATGTAAGACAGTCTATAGTAAAATCAATAAGAATAAGTAATAAAGGTAATATAAGAAATAAACATTTTTTTAAGGTGATAAAAGAAAAAAAAAACATAAATAAAGGCAGAAATAACCGTTAAACCTGTCCTGCCGAAGGTAAAAACACGTTCTTGGTAACGTTTTTTTTTTTATTTTGTCACTCACATTCACGCGCGGTTTTTTCTGTTTCTAATATCAGCGTTTCCAGATGTAGAGTTTTCCAGCTCTACTCTAATCCACATAATATGTGGAAACGCTGTTGTTATAAAAACATATTATGTTTCCTTAAAATAGATGGACTAGCACCGTGTATAAAATATGTTCACATTTACCACACATTACAAATGGTAGCACGTCTTCCGCACCATCACTTTCAATTACGATTTTTTTGAAACAGGACCATACATAACTTAACCACATACTTCTTTTGAGGTGTACATACCACTCTTATTTTTGTCCTTAAGTTCCATATTTGTAACGAAAAAACAAAACGACTGAGCGATTAAGTTCGTGTTACTGCTGAACACTGTTGATTACAATAACTTGACGCTCTTTAATCCGTCGCATCCCTTGATTTATCCGCCCAATTAACTTTAACGCGGTTCCTCCCTCCCTCCATAGGTAGGAAACCCGCTTATAAGGTTGATCTCATGACACAATCCGGAAGTACCCACACGAAAATTTCATGTTTCATATCCCGTAGATCAAGAATATAACGGTGGTTCAAATTTGTATATATATATATATATATATATATATATATATATATATATTTCAGGTTGTCGACTAATTTGAAAGGTCAAGTTCGTAAGCCAGCAGAATCCGTCCACCGCAAGATAATTTTTGGAGTGAAATTCGCGTGCAAAAAAATCGTAACGCTAACGTTTTGGATACTCATGCGAGCATATGGTTTATTAACGTAGAAATACGAATAAAACCATTTTTAAAGCCATATCTGTATCCGTTTTCGAGAACAATGAAACACCTACTTTTCCAAACTAATTTTCAGTTTGGGTATTCAAAAACGATTAATTTAGTTGAAACTTGTTCCAGGCGTTTGGTATTCCTATACTTCATGATAGCTCAATTTTGGTTCCGTTTGGTGTTAAGGAAGTACTAGAAACAAAATATTTCACTAATAGGCATGAAAAGCTTTTGGATCTTCGTATATTTTCTAAAACGGTACGAAATCGTGGGAACTTAATCATTCAAAAGCTTACTAACTTCTCTACAAAAAATGTTCTGATGTAATTTTTGACGAGGTAATGTAAATCGGAAATGTACGGATTTGAAAATTCGCAATAGTTAGCTTGCTCTTCTGAGCGGGTTTTTTTTTTTTTTTTTTTTTTTTTTTTTATCTGTTTACCTAACCTTTTAACTGTTTGTTGGTTATTTTAATTTCATTTAACATTAAAACTATTGCATTTGAATAAAACAAGGTAAGAAAATGTGAAACGTTGTTATAATGTTACCATGACCGAACGTTGAGAAGGTTGGGAAAGTTGCCATGATACTGTCTGTTTCCTGTTGTGGCGCCTAAAATCTCTTTTCTCTTCGAGATTTTTTTTTATATTTATCAAGAAAGATAAACCGCACCAATAACTGCTACTATTCCTTTGCTAATGGGGCTAGGGGTAAGAACGGAACCGCGCTAAGATGACGCAGTTTCTGCGAGTCGGACTTTTGTTGCTTATCTTGTCTCCTGTATCGACATGTCGAGAAGTCGACAGTTATTTACGATGCCTACGATGCAGTACTCACGAATATTACGCGTAATCGTAATGGAAAGTAATCGGCGATGCCAATTCGAGACGATGCCGAGTATGTACTCGCATCGTCCATTTTATACTCGGCGATGCCGAGTATGTACTCGCATCGTCCATTTTATACTCGGCGATTATTTATCCGATTACTTTTTACGTATCCGTGCAGTTCTCTAATGTGTATATATTTCTATACGGGGTATTTTCAGTGTCTTGTCGGTAATATCGAAGAAACTTTGAAGACCTTTTTCAAAAATTCTTTCATGAGTTGATCCTCAAAAACATTCCATTAGAAAGTAGTAAACGTAGTAATGAGTGTATACAGCAAATGAATATTTTTAAATGATACAAAGATATTTCATCAGATATTTTAATAATTATGT
Source organism: Gonocerus acuteangulatus (assembly GCA_946811695.1). Classification (NCBI taxonomy): domain Eukaryota; kingdom Metazoa; phylum Arthropoda; class Insecta; order Hemiptera; family Coreidae; genus Gonocerus; species Gonocerus acuteangulatus. The sequence continues at coordinate 67,639,904 of OX328124.1, forward strand.
TACTAGTTCCTCAAAAATGGCTTTTGCAGAAAGAGTACTAATGTTACTAAATCTCTAGCCGACGCTGATTAGTAATGTGCACTTCATTAGTCTATTTTCATATTTTTCATTCAGTTAATATAAACTTTTGACAATATAAATATTGCATAGATCACAGAAATTATCATGGAAATATTGATGAGAACTACTAGGAATGGTGGATTAAAGAAATTTCCCCTCCATGGATGAAACATTTTAGTTAAAAAAACTGCCCCAAATAAAAATTCTATTGAAATAAAATATTTTATTTATAATATAGTTGGACAATTAATGTTTTTTGTTGTTTTTTTTTTAAATAACGTTGTTTTTTTTAATTTAGAACTTCAATATTGTTAAACAGCCTTCTCTCAAGAAAGTTTCTTTCTGTCGTTATTTCTTTTTGTGGGCATAAACAGAAGAATACAGCCAGAAATAAAATATTAATTACTTTAGAAACTATTACCAATACGAACCCATAATAAATTGTCGAAACTAGTGTAACTAAAGTATATATTTGACTCGTTTTTAATATATGCTATTCTCCAAATTCCCCTAGACGCAAGATAACACCCACGAGAATGGTAGACAGTAGACTAAAAATAATAATTGTCTTTAGACTTCGAAGGTCAATATTACTTGAAGTATTCTGAATATAACCGCGTCGAATTGGTAATAACCGATGTTTCCCCAGACATTCTGCCGGCTAAGGGGCTTCTTCTGAGAATAAAGATAGGTTTCAGAACGGATCTTATCTTGCCCCAACCAGGTACAAATAAGATTCAAATTGAAAACTATCTTCATTCTTGGAAGAAGCCCTGAGGAACCGGGGCCTGGTGCCTGGTGAAACGTCGACAAAGTCATGTCCAGAATACCTCAAAACATTTTAAAAAGATCGCCAAGACGTCTAAATAAACTCATTCCTTCATGCTTTCATTTTTTCAAGGGAAAAATCTGATTTGAACATTTTCCACCTGACGAGGGAGCCATTAACGGAGCCAGTAGTTACGAGACGAGTTTCTTGTTTGTTTGTAAGTAAGAGAGAGCGTTGCTTCCAATCACCAGTTTTAGTACCTGTGCTGTTTCTACTGCCGACCTGTGGAGAGACCCTAGTAGTAAAGGTAACCGTAAAAACTCGCAATAAAACAGCCTAGCTCTTCTCTTCCTCGAGCCAGCTCATTCCCTCTCTATCAGGCACATTCACAAATAGTTCTTTCTCTTTTCTTTATCCCTATTCACTCCATTCATCTCTTTCTCCTTCATAGACACTATTTAACAGTGTATGTTAAATCTTAACTCGCCGCTCATAAAGGACCAAGTAGAGAGCATGTTATTGGTGTCACGAGTATGAAACGGTCACTCCAGATTTTTCCCGTATTAGTTTAACCTCATGACGCAATACAGAGATTTTCACGTTCCAGAAACCATAGATTATGAAAATAATGCTGGTACGAATTCGTATATATGTTACCGGCAAAGTATATAATCTGGCATTCTATATAATGCCTAAATCAAGCCGGCAATGTATGAAATAAAGCTTATTTCATACTTTGCCTAGGCATTCTATAGATTGCCTACTGTACTTTAGGCAAAGTATGAAAGACAGGATTTGTAGCTTGTAGGAGTAACTACCGGCGGTGCGATTGCGGATTTATATCCACCGAACATCCCGTCTGATGATGTCTAGGAGAATTAGAAGAATGCCTAAGACGACTTTTGGGCATACGTGCTCTGCGTTTCCGCTCGCTACGCTCGCTCATGAAGTTACCAAAACCCTAGTCAATTCAACTCGCAGAAATTAATAGAATTCTATTAATTTCTGCGAGTTGGATTGACTAAGGTTTTGATATCTTCTTGAGCAAGCGTAGCGAGCGGAAGCGCATAGCACGCATGCCCAAAAGCGACAGCTTACGACATGTGAGTCTAAATTTCAATTATACTTCTCCATTAAGGATTACTGCGCATGCGCATCTTTACAAATACGCTGTTTATACCGTCTTTTATAACCTCCATAACAGTGAATTTTAATGCTTAATAACTTCTTTCCTAGTTGAGAGCAACTTTTTTTGTAACGGATTCGTGTTTAGTGCATCAAAATACATTATAGTACAAACTTTTAAGGAAATCGGTTTAGAGGACGCTCTCCTTCAGTTTTACCTTTCTCTTCATTGCATTTTATTTCAGTGATTTGCATTGATTCTGAACATTCAAATTCTACCTGTTGTAATTTCTTTCAAGTAACTAAGTAAAGTGTATGTAGTATACTCAAAACCTTTTTAATTTTATACAATGCCAAATAAGCAAAAGGCATTTTATAGAATACCTAAGCATTGTATAGAATGCCTAGGCAATGTGTGTAATATGATGTAGAAACTAATACATTCTACACTTTACCTAAACCACTCAGGCATTCTATAGAATGCCTGGATTCTGTAATTTACCGGTAACATATACCAGTGTTGGGCAAAAATCATTCAGAATAATGAATAATGAATAAATTTGATATTTCATTCTGAATAATGAATAATTTTTCATTCATTATTCAGTCAATTCAATGAATAACATAAATTTTTATTTTTATTCATTATTGAATAACAATGATTTATTGAATGAAATTTTTTATTGAATAAAAATGATTTATTGAATGAAATTTTTTATTGAATAAAAATAATTTATTGAATGAAAATTTTTATTGAATAAAACTGATTTATTTGAATGAAAATTTTTATAGAATAAAAATGATTTATTTGATTGAAATTTTTCGTTAAAATACATTAAAATTTTTCTTTCTTTTAATGAAAACTATACATTTGAGTGATATTGTTTACTGAATATATATATATATATATATATATATATATATATATATATATATATATATATATATAAATTAAGTGTCTGTATGTTTGTTCCTTATACAAATCCACACCGTTTGACCGATTTTAACCAAACTTGGAATACTGGTAGTTCTTCATACGGGAAGTCTCGTAGGCTAAGTCAAAATCGTCTACCAGCTGTCTGTCTGTATGTTTGTTCTGTATACAAATCCACACCGTTTGACCGATTTTAACCAAACTTGGAATACTGGTAGTTCTTCATACGGGAAGTCTCGTAGGCTAAGTCAAAATCGTCTAATGGCTGTCTGTCTGTATGTTTGTTCCTTATACAAATCCACACCGTTTGACCGACTTTGATCAATCTTGGCACACTGGCAGGTCTCGATACTGGGAGTATCATAGGCGAAGTCAAAAAAATCTACCAGCTGCCTGTAAGTATGTTTGTTATTTATACAAATCCACACCGTTCGACCGATTTTGATCAAACTTGGAACACAGGTATTTCTTGATAGGGGGATTGTCATAGGATAGGTAAAAAACGTCTACCAGTTGTATGTCTGTATGATTGTTCCTTATACAAATCCACACCTTTTGACCGATTTTGACCAAACTTGGCACACAGATAGATTCTGATATGGGGAGTGTCATAGGTTAGGTCAAAAGCGTGTATCATCTGTTTGTCTGCCTGGTTGTTTCTTATTCATATCCGCGCCGTTTGACCGATTTTGGCCAAACTTGACGCACATGTAGGTCGTGATCCGGGGGTGTTACAAGCTAGGTAAAACTTGTGTAGGACTCACAGTTCGGAGGTCACAGGTTCGAAACTGTGAACCCGAACAGTTAGACATTTTTGTTATTAGATTTTAATATTACTTACTTGGTTTGTAATTTATTGTTGCTGTTCTAGATGCAGGTAGCATGGCACACCGGGTAACAGCTAGTTTAATGATTAATTAATTGTTTTTTCTTCTTCATTCATTATTTCTATTCATATAAAATCATTTGTACTTTTAATATAAAATAATAATAATTAATTTTAAAATAAAATATTATTTTTAAAAACAAATATTGTAAAAGTTAAAAATGCCTGGTTGATAATAATTTTGAAATAATGACGGAAATTCATAATGGATAATAATGAAATAAATTCAGGATGTTGGAGGTTATATTGAATTAGGTAATTCATATTTTTCTTCCAGGACAAACTTTCACATTCATTATTTTTTTTATATAAAGGAAATCTTTAAAAAATATGTTTTGGGTACAATACTGGTCAAAAAAGAATAATTTACCTACTTTTTTCAACCCAAATATCACAAATTACTTTTTTAACTCATAATAATAAATTGATAAGCATAATGTTCAATAAACACACACATAATTCAAGTTATGAAAAGTGAACATTTACTTGTAACAGTAAAAAAGAATATTCCAATGATTGCTGCCATGAAAATTAAATGTTGATGATAGGCTTATAAACCAAGACCAGAGCTATGGCTCTGGGGCCATCGGCCGATGTCGCCAGGGGCGTGTTGAATTTGATAAACACATTTTTTATATATTTAAAATTATTTAACATACTCTTCTTCCTGAGTTTCAAAAAATTGCAACCCTAAACTTCTGCTTTCGTAAGAGAATCGTCGCTTGTTACGGTATCGACATTTCCAAAAACAAAAAAATCATTAACTTTAGATAGGCGAGCTGTAAGTGTCACCTCAGTTAGTGCATTTACCTCTTCTAAAACTTTTTATTTGAAAAATCCAATAATTTCGTCAAGTCTGAATTCCGCATGGATATCACTCAACATAAATGATATTCTATCATATGAATGGGAATTTCGAAATGGGCGGCAAGCGAGGACTGACTGGATAGACGAGTGAGCAGTCACGCCAAAAAAACATCTGCGCTTTGCAGACCAGATATCTGCAGTAGTACACACATACTTACACTTACATTTTACGTACACTATTTTGACGTAGTCTAAGACATTCCCGAGATCAATACCTACCTGTGTCCCAAGTTTAGAGAAAAACGGTCAAACGATGTGGACTTGTACAAGGAACAAACATACAGACACACGGAGAAAAATAACAGCCTGCCGGCAGCCTGAAAACTGTGACTCAGTGCCGGTATTTTGAAATAGGACATTCTATTCTAAAATAGGATTCCACTAGTTAGAGTGCCCGCACTTTATAATAGAGTGCTGGAATGCTATTTCTGCATCCTATAGTAGAGTTCTCACACCCAAAGCTAGCATCCAACAATAGACTCTCTACTTTCAAGTGCGTACCCCTAGACTTTAGATTGCTGGCACTCTGATACTGGCTTCTAGCAGCCTACCCATATAGGCTGCGAGCATCCTGATGTTTGCTTCCTGTATCCTACCCATATAGGCTGCTAGAATCCTATTCAGGATGGGTTACATTGACCCCATCCATATAGGATGCTAGCAGCCTACAGAGAGATGACTTTATTATGTGGATAAAAAAGAACAAAGGTAAATTCAGAGTAATAATAATGAGACTTTATTTGGGTGTAATGTAAATATACACTTCTTAACAAGTAGATATTTACAAGTAGGTATGAGGTATACACTTTTTAACAAATATAGATATTTACAAGTATTAGGTATTAGGTACTATGTACTTATGAACAATATTGAACAAGTAGGTCTAGAAATAAAATAATTTTTTTGTTTTCATGACACTTATAGCCGTATTCATAAAGCCGAAGACAGTTGATTTCAGCATCTGTTCAAACAGAAACAAAAATAAATTATTATTAATAACAAAAGAAAAGTTGTTGTTGTTGTGTTTTTTATATAATTAATAAGAAATTTATTTAAATTTAAACTTCAATTTATCATTAACTACGAATTTTAGGACGGGTTATCTATAGTTTACCACCCTTTTCTAGCCAGGATAGGCCTTTTTTCGAATGAAAAGCCACCGCCCCTAGTGGGAATCGAACCCACGACCTTTGACACGGAGTGTTAAGAGCTCACGCCTTAACCCTCACGGCTACTGGGTCTCCATTAAAAAGAAAGATAAATAGGCATTTTTTCTCGTTTAAAATTTCGCAGTAAATTCAAAGGTGCCAGGGAATTACACAATAAATATAAAATAAGGTTTTTGTCTATGGATATGATCATAAATGAAGGAACTATAGAAACAGAACGGAAAACAAAAAAAAAAAGTCTACTAATATAATTTTGAACTAATATTCTAGCCGTATTCTAGGAACGTATAAAAAAAAAGACTTCCATCAGTTCTCAGCTTACCAGGCTTCTTAAACTCCATCTTTAGTTGGTTCTAAACCGGCAGCGCCACGTTATATTAAGGAAATATATTCTTGAAAAACAAACACAACTTTCTTCATTCTATTGTATATAACATCTGTTTTGCTATAAGTGTCATGAAAACAAAAAAAATATTTTATTTCTAGACCTACTTGTTCAATATTGTTCATAAGTACATTGTACCTAATACCTAATACTTGTAAATATCTATATTTGTTAAAAGGTGTATACCTCATACCTACTTGTAAATATCTACTTATTAAGAAGTGTATATGTAAATTACACGCAAATAAAATCTCATTATTATTACTCTGAATTTACCTTTGTTCTTTTTTATCCACATAATAAAGTCATCTGTCTGTAGGCTGCTAGCATCCTATATGGATGGGGTCAATGTAACCCATCCATATAGGATGCTAGCAGCCTATAGGGGTTCGATACAGGAAGCAAACATCAGGATGCTCGCAGCCTATATGGGTAGGCTGCAAGAAGCCAGTATCAGAGTGCCAGCAATCTAAAGTCTAGGGGTACGCACTTGAAAGTAGAGTGCTAGCACTCTATTGTTGGATGCTAGCATTGGGTGTGAGAACTCTACTATAGGATGCAGAATTAGCATTCCAGCACTCTATTATAATGTGCGGGCACCCTAACTAGTGGAATCCTATTTTAGGCTAAAATATGTGGAATCCTATTTTAGACTAAAATGTCCTATTTCAAAATACTGGCACTGAGTCACAGTTTTCAGGCTGCCGGCAGCCTGAAAGAAGGTGCGAGCAGCCTGTTTTTTTTTCTCCCTGCAGGCAGTTCGTAGACGTTTTTGACCTAGCCTATGACAATCGCCCTATCAAGATGTACTTGTCAGCCAAAATCGGACGAAGGGTGTGGATTTGTAAAAGGAACAAACATACAGACAGACAGCTCGTAGACGTTTTTGAATTAGCCCACGACACTTCGCGGATCAAGATCTACCTGTGTGCCGAGTTTGGTCAAAATCGGTCAAACGCGATGGTTTTGTATAAAGAACAAACTCACAGGCAGACACGTGATTGATATATATATATATATATATATATATATATATATATATATATATATATATATATATATATATATATATAAATTAAAAATAAAAAAAAATCAGTTAATGAATAACTGAATAAATGAATGAATTCTTATTCAATAAAATTTTATTGAATAATGATCCAACCCTGTTATTCATAGAATAAAAAATTATTCAGTGTATGAATAACGTAATCAATGAATAAATTATTATTCAATTAAAATTTATTTGAATGATCATTGAATAAAAAAATTATTGAATAATGCCCAACTCTGACATATACATATATTTGTGTGTTTAAACTGTTTCTGGCACGGACGGACGGAGATGAAAATTACTAAATTAATACTTGTGTGATTGAACCGATTTAGTTCATTTTTATATCTCACTTTTCTCTCTATATTACCACTACGAATACCAAGTTTCGTTGAAATATAACAAATATTACGGCTGACATGGTCAAATTAGTGTTTTGGGTTCGGGGTAAACCCCCCCCCCTTCCGGTGGACCGACTATGGTGGTTAACGAACTCGTTCAATCGTTTGCTAATTGAATGCTATATATATATATATATATATATATATATATATATATATATATATATATATATCATTTTCGGTGTCTACTAGGTAGGATCGATAAAGATTTGAAGAAATTTTACAAAAATTCCGTCATGAGTCCAACCTCAATAGCTACTTTCCTTCAATACAGATTTCTTCCTGAAAGTCTGACGTTTTTTTCTCCTAGCCAAATCCCAACTAAACCTGTCTGCGTATCTCTGCAACGGCTAACTATCTCCATCTCCACTAGAATTATTTATCTTCAATTATTTTACTAAAATTTCTTAAAAATGACAGACATGAAAATAAATCCAAAGCCGAGAAAGGTATGGTGTCTGACAGAATTTCAGAGAAAAGTTCCTAAAATCTATGCCTTTATAAGCATTAACACGTTGTACGAATGTACATTATCGTAAACACAACATGTAAAACAATAATTGTTTTATTACAAAAAAAATAGGGGTTATCGGACGTCAAAGAAGAGTTATTGTCATGTATAAACCCAGAAACACACTTGATTAATGCTACGCTTTTTAATTTATAAATTTAAAGGTTTAACATTGGCGATACACATACTGTAATAAGCATGTTGTAAAACCAAGAGTTATACTCCAAAACCAGGAGTTATACGCATTTATTTAATTTAAAATTATTTTTATAATATGTAAAAACATTAAACGACTAGATCTGGTGGTGCCTACAAGAAATGTCTAGCCCCATTGTTCGCTGCCTATGTAACACAATTTCTAAACACTTATTGTTCGTTAGAGTAATTGAAGCCCTCGATAACCTATGAATAAATGGCATTAAAGTCCATTTTGTAAGTCCATTTTTGTTATTATTTCTCGCAACTTCTACGTAATATCTATAGTTAATTTATCTTCCTAATTTTACTAAAATTAATCATTCAGACGTCTGCCAGTGAACCATTCTGATTGAAGTAAACATTTACTTTTATTCATATTTATTTATTTGGTTTTTGAACCTGCGACTGGTTGATTTTCTCTTTAAACATGTAGGATGCAAAGAGAATAAAATATCTATCAAATTAAAACATACTATTAATCAGTTGAAATTAACAAAATATATACTATACAATAAACGAAAAATCCGTCACGCAGGAGCTGCATAACTAAGCACTTTCCTCAGAATTTGGGTAGTGTAGACTGCTTTCCAGAACAATTTGCTTAAAATATCCTACATAAATAAAATAAAAACATGAATAGTTCTCTTTTAAATTTGTAATGAGTAACTGATCGATTATTAATTTGCTTCCAGAGTTATGTTTACACATGGTACCTATTACACTACGTAAAAAATACAAAAAAACCTCATATTATCGTATTTTGATCTAACGCAGGAACAGGATACAGTCACTCTAGTGGTAGAAAGCGCTCCTTGCGGCTGCTTTGTGAGCCTACGTTTGGCGGGCTTTTCTATTGAAATATATTACAAATTAAACCCCTGCTTTCCGATTGACCGATTCAGCTCATTTTTACAACACTTCTTTCTCATGAGTTACCCACGACGTAACCGCGTTTCGTTACAATACAGCAGAAATTACGACCGGTATGAGTATATTAGGAATTTGGGTCCGGAGTAAACCCCCCCCCCTCCTAATGAACCGAATTGGTTTATTTTTACAACACATATTTACCTATAGATTACCACTACGAATACCGAGTTTCGTCGAAATATACAAAAATCACGGCTGGTAGTGGCGAATTGGTATTGTGGGTCCGGAGTAAACCCCCCCTCCTAATGAACCAACTTAGTTTATTTTTATATCTCACTTTTCTCTCTATATTACCACTACGAATACCATGTTTCGTTGAAATATAACAAATATTACGGCTGACATAGTCAAATTAGTGTTTTGGGTTCGGGGTAAACCCCCCCTTCCGGTGGACCGACTTTGGTGGTTAACGAACTCGTTCAATCGTTTGCTAATTGAATGCTATATACCAAGTTTCGTGACGAATAAACAAAAACTCTGGCTGCTATCGTGTTAACAGACACACATATATATATATATATATATATATATATATATATATATAAATTTTAACGGGGGTCATTTTCGGTGTCTACTCGGTAGGATCGATAAAGATTTGAAGAAATTTTTCAAAAATTCCGTCATGAGTCCAACCTCAATAGCTACTCTCCTTCGGAGGAAAGTGCTAAAAGAGAAAAAAATCAAATATTAAAACCCGACTATAAAATTAAAAACAAGAAAATAATAAATTATTTAAAATAAACTTTTTTCAAAGAGAAGTAATATAAGATTTTACACACCTATAACAGGTAACTGATTGCATCCTAAACGAAAATGACAGCATCCTTATTCTCAACATTTGCTCTTGGAAACACAATAACAATCTCTCTAATCTTCTTAGCTTGTTTGAAGCGTTGAGCTATGAAAATCTTATTCGATTGATGGAGAAGGCAGGATCTATGGGAAATTCTGCTAAAGATTATTATTACAACTTGGGATTGATCGAAATGAAATACTCAGTAACTTTCCTTTAAAAGAGAATGACTTAGGCAAGGGACCTCGAAAAGTTTTGAATATTTTCTCGAAAGTGGCAAAACTTTTCATCGAATATTTCAATGGTGGGTTTCTCAATGGACTCCACCTGCTCTCTGTGCAATTAAACTTTACTACAATTTTTTGACCTTTCAGTATGTGTTTTGTAGTGTTTTGGTAATCATACAATGCTTATATCGGACACGAAACGAAGCCGTTCTGCCTTTCCCTAAACTATCACAACCAAAATCACTTCTACAGAATCAATTATTATTTCGTCATAAGTATAATACATTTAAAACTCCAGTAGACGGCTCGTCGAAGTTGGACAAAATCTTACTCTTTCATGAAAAGGCAAGAATATATAACGAAATATAGGATGGAGAATGTAACTAAAATAAATAAGTATTAATATATATTGTTGTATATTTAAATGTAGAGTCATAAACCTATATCAAATAATTTTTAGGAAAATATAATATACATGTTACATAATTTCCAGAGTAAATAAAATTATACTTTGTTATAAATTTATCTTTTAATAAAAACATTATAAGATACTTCAAGAAATTAATACTTTCTTAACGCAACAGATATCGAGATATTGAAGGTTGGTCTCTCTAAAAGATCTCTCATTTCTGCCGAATCATTGAGTTATGGAACCAGACAACTGGTATCTTCCTGACGTTTATGTAGATGGAGTCGATAATGTTTTGTTGCAATCTTCCCAATATTCGATCGTGCAACTTCAATAGCTGAATGCAATGGACTCAGGAAATAATTGCGATCTTCTTATTTCCAACAAATGTTTCGAAATAGGATTGTTCGAATCGTACCGGTTGTGAGGAATTGAAAAGGGAGAACTGGCTACAAGGAAATGATTGCAGAATGATTTTCGGAGAGAGATGATTGGTTTATTTTTCATAGAAAGCCTAACTGATGACAGTACCCCAAGGGCAGAGGATTAGAGGCGATGCTTGTATCCCCATCAACCCTTGACCTCACCGACAGGGATCATTCTTCATTTATACTCTCCTTGTATTCCGCACAATTTGCGCCTATTCTGGACATTAATGAAAATAAAAAGTTCGTGACGCAGAAACTGCGTCGTATTGCCGTGTTTCAGTATGATGTATATGATATTGTTCTTTTCGATATGATGCTAAATCTGGTGTGATTTAGAAAACTAATAACACTGTTCTGCAAAAAAAAAACTTTTCTCCCCTCCCTTGAACAATTTTGCCTGTTTCTCATGTTTTCAAGTGTGCTGAGTCCGAATCTGAACTCAGAAAAATTCTATCACCCTCTGATTTTGAGAGAAAAGAGGAGAAACTTGGAAAAAATGAAAAATTGTATTTGAAAATTATTGTCTTTATTATAACAGATTTTTTTTTAATTTTTCAACGGTAAAATATAATTAATTGAATCCTGCATGCTATCAGGTATAATACTAGATATGACACAACTCAAAAAATATACACACATCGTCAATGAGTATTTTTTTTTTCTTTTGTACTCTTCCTCCTCTCTCTCCCGCTGCAGTGTCCAGCAGTAATCCGCCAGCATCTTCTCATTCCATTTGCCAGTATATCTTTTTTCCATTCTGGATATGTCTTGGTGGAATCGTTCTCCATGTTCGTCCGAAACTGCACCCAAATTTGGGGCGAAAAAGTCTAGGTGACTATGCAGGAAATGTATTTTTAAGGACTTATTGCATCCCAATGTTTTATATGAAGTAAGCGGTTCTTGGACTATTTTTCGGTAGTCTCTACATTTTTCATTTCCCAAAAACTTAGCAGAGCTATGTGCTGCAATCCAAGCCTTTTTCTCAGTAGTATTTAACTTTGCTTCAAAAGTGAGGTCCTTGAGTAGATGTCGAATTTGGGGTCCTTCGAAAATTCCCTCCTTTATCTTAGCATCGCGGGGGCGAGGTTAGCTCAGTGGTAGAGCACTGGACTAATAAGTTGGAGGACATGAGTTCAAATCCCGAGCAAGCACTAAAGATTATTTCTTCTAGTGTCTTCGTTCATGGGTTGAACTCGGCCTCCCTGGCCGTCCCTAGGCCAACCAAGCCTTTAATTAATTTAATAAAGGGTACCTTGGGTGCTAATGACTCTAGCATTCGAAGCAGTCAAGGGGAAAATCAGGCGGCCGGAGCATAGTACTGACCATACTATCTCCCTAGTGTGCCGTTGGTCATGAATCAGATATCTCTATAGTATCCGCCCCTCTGGGCCCTCGTGGCCTATTACGGGACTGATGATGATGATCTTAGCATCGCTGAGATGCGGAAATTTTTGTTTTAAGTACATGAAACCTTCTCCTTCCTTGTCCATCGCTTTTACGAAGTTTTTCATTAGCCCCAATTTTATGTGGAGTGGGGGTAAAATTATTTGGTTTTTGTCCACTAATGGAGGATTGGTAATGTTTTTTCGCCTATTTTTTCCTTACACTCTGGCCATTTTTTTTACGACATAATGGTCTCCTCTTTTTCTGCTGTCCCACTCGCACAAAAAACAACAAAATTTAGTGTAACCTCCTTGGAGTCCTGTAAGCATGGCTACCACTTTAAGATCTGCACAAATGCGCCATCTGTACTCATGGTACTTGATTTTTTTAGAAGTATCTTCATGTTGTCATAGGTTTCTTTCATGTGGACCGAATGAGCTACTGGGATAGATGGATGTTTGTTTCCATTATGAAGGAGTACTCCTTTTAAACTAAACTTGGAGCTGTCAATGAATAGTCTCCATTCCTCTGGATTGGTTGGCAGATCAAGTTCCTGGAGCAAATGAAATACATCATTGCAAAATACAAGATTTTCTTCCATCGAGAAAAAGCATAGTACTCCTGATTCCCGTTTTCTAAAGAAAGATATATTCACGCCTCCTTCCAAGAGATTCCATTGTTGCAACCTTGACCCAAGCCGCTGAGCTTTTGATTTTGGGAGATCTAAATCACGAAAAAGATCATTCAATCGCCTCTGATTTATGAGCTGTGGCTTTGTTTCAGAGGGGCTGGACGAACTTGAAATTTCTTCTTGTTGACTGGTTCCAGGTTGAGGTGAAACGCTTTCAGAGTCGCTGCACTCCTCAGAACTAAGACGGAACTTACTCGGATTTGGTGGGATGGGCATGGAGGCATCATGTGGAGCTGGTCTCATGGGAGAGGGGATGTTGGGATAAACAATTTTCTTTTTGCTCTTGAACGAGAAACCTTTGATTGTGGTCATGCAAAAATAGCAATCGGTCACGTGATTTGTAGGTTCTCGCCATATCATGGGACCTTTGATTGTGGTCATGCATTGATTTATGTGTCCCATTTAGCCAACCAGTCAGAGAACGTGAGCATGAACTACAGCATATTTTAGGAGCCCATGATTTGTCCTGATCACTTACTTTACATCCAAAGTATAACTCGTATACCTTCTTCACCAGCGGAGTCAGAGGTTTCTGAGTGGACTTGAATGTGACTTCACCACAAACATAGCAAAAGGAATCAGGCTTATTTATACACTGTCGTGACATTACAGAGAAAAAGTGAACTGTTCCCAGAACAATGATAGCACAAGTGAATATCCAAATAAGTGCGTTTAGCGAAAGCCTCGAGAGTACTGATCAAATCCTAGAAGAAAATAGTGACAAGAGAGGGGCTGAGTGGGAGGGGGGGAGTTGGGGTATTGAGGGTGAAAGGGGGACAGGTAAGGATTTGAATGAAAAGGATACCACCATAAAAGAGAAAGGAAGGTCATTCCCCTAAAGATCCAGGTAGAGACCAAATCCCTGCCTCAAGATCAAAAACTGAAAAAACACTTTTAGCCATATTTCTTCAACTACTTGTCAAATTTTTTTTCGTTCAAATATACTTCATTGCGCTCAAAATCATCGGGCTTTTGAATTTTTTTCACTATGTTTGGATGCCAAAAAAAATTCGTAAAATTTACAAAAAACTCACATTTTTGGATAAAATACTAGAATTTCTCCAGAAACTGTGCGTGATAGACAGAATCTGACTTCAAATTCGTGTTCAGCACATTTGAAAACAGTAAGAAAGCATGTTTTGGTTTGAAGGAGGATTTTCGTGCAGAACAGTGTAATAACAAGTCCTAATAATGATATGGAGATAGTTAGCCGTCGAGGTGATAAGGAGTCAAGGAAGAGTATGGATTCGATTTTCAGCTTAGAACAACAATTAGATTTCGTAAAGATCTATATTTAGAAGGTTTCGGCATGCTCTTTGGCAGCCTTCTTCAGCTAAAAAGAAAAACAAGTATACAGAATTATCGGAGAAAATAATTAAAAATAGTGCAACAATATCGGCTGTAAACACTTTTCTGTGTCTAATAAAAAACAAAACATTATAAAAAGGCAAATGAAAAATAATTTTTAATAAGAACAAATTATAAACGCAACCCAGTAAAATGACATCAGTTCAGATAAACAGAGTGTTTTCAGATCTTCCTCCACCCTTGGTATCTAGTTATTTAAGCCCGCGTTGCCAATTTTTTTCTGTATTTTCCCCGTGGTAACCTAACTGCTACTATTTTTGGTTTTCCTCCAGCCCCCAGACATTCATGGGCACGCCATGCTACACCTACTTTCTGCATATAGAAAAGCCTAAATAAATTAGAAACCAAATAAGTATTATTAAAATCTAATAACACGAATCTGTAACTGTTTCGAACCCGTGACCTCCCATCTGGTAGTCTTAGACGACTTTGACCTAACCCATAACACCCCTCATATCAAGACATACATGTATGCCAAGTTTGGTAAAAATCGGTCTAACGGTGTGTATTTTTACTTAAAAAAAACATACAGACAGCAACTGGTAGACTTTTTTGACCTGGCCTTTGACAACCCCCTGATCAGGACCAATCTGTGTGCCCAGTTTGATCAAAATCTGTCAAACGGTGTGGGTTTGTATAAAGAACAAACATACAGACAGACAGAGGATAGCCGTTTTGACCTAGCCTATGGCAATCGCCGTATCAAGATCTACCTGTATTCCAACTTAGGTCAAAATCAGTCGAACGGTGTGGATTTTTATAGGAAACAAACATACAGACAGACAGCTAGTAGACGTCTTTGACTTAGCCTATGGCACTCTCCAGATTAGGATCTACCTGTGTACTGAGTTTAGTCAAAATCGGTCGAACGGTGTGGATTTTTTATAGGAAACAAACATACAGACAGACAGCTGTTAGACGTTTCTGACGTAGCCTACGACACTCCCCAGATTAAGGTCCACATGTGTACCGAGTTTAGTCAAAATCGGACGAATGGTGTGGATTTGTATAAGGGACGAACATACAGACAGACAGCTGGTAGATGTTTTTGACCTAGCCTAGGAGATTTCTCGTATCAAGACCTATCATTATTCCAAGTTTGGTGTGGATTTGTATAAGGAATAAACAAACAAACAGACAGAAAAACATACAGACACGTGATTTTTAGATTAAAAATTAAAAATATTATTATCTCTCTATTCATCAGTACTTTTGTAATTTTACATGGTTTTTTTGATATTTTTTTTCTTATTTGTTATATTTTCTGTTTGTTTTAATTGGAGCTGGTAGCCTCAGTTGCGGAGCTCTTAAATAAATAAATAAATTGTATAGTAAATTAGTTAGGATTTGGAATGATCATCTTTTAACATTTTAGAAGCAATATTAAAAGTCTAAAAACGCCCTTGTTTTCCTCTACTCTGACCGCAAACAAGAGATTATATAGCTTATATAAAATCCAAAATGAATAAGGATACATGAATAAAAAACCCCGATTAATGCACTATGCTGTAGTAAGGTATACTTTGAGTACTGAGTATAGTTTTCATACTTGCTGGAATGGCGGGAGTATGTTGGATCCAACATTCGTTTTCTGTGCAGAGGGCGAAAAGATGGAAGTGGATGGCTAGGACTAGCTACGATGGTTTGGAGATTAGAACACTCTATATATGTACAATAATCTAAGCCGGATGACCGTGTTGATAATGTACGGATTATTAACAAAAACAAGTCAATTTGTATGGTAATAGTACATACGGTGACGATTAGCGCTATCGCATTCAAGCTCCTGCGATGGATATCAATATGCAAGAGAAATTATTTAATTTCTTTCCTAACGAATAAAGGAGTTGAGTATTTATCGAAAAAATAATCAACTAGTACATTTACTTTTTCTCAGAAATGTTGAGGTTGTCTCTGCGTTTTGATGACCCCTTGAAACTCACGATTTGCGAAATGAGAAAAGAAAACAAATTTCATAATGTTTAATTTTATATTTTTGACTGGCCTTTAAGATTTATTTAAAGTGTTATACATTTCTCTAAAACTTCTGTGCATGAGGGTCAATGAAATAAAAGTATTTATTCTGAAACGTTGGAGTTATTAATATTTTCATCATCGGAAAGGCGCTAAGATGACGGAGTTCCTTCAAGACGGGATTTTTTGAGTCAAGTACATGATTTTTCAAGTTTAAAAGATAATTGTGAAAAATTAGAATAAACTGTACATTTTACATATTAACGGTTCTACTGTTATTAAACGGAGAAATAATTCTGGAAACAAGGAACAGAATAAATTTTCTTCTACTACTTCTTCTTCAAAACAGAAAAAAAAGAAAAAGAAAGAAAGGAAAAGACAGAGAAAGAAATGAGTGTATTTGGTGTGTGTGTGTGTGTGTGTGTGTGTGTGTGTGTGTGTGTGTGTGTGTGTGTGTGTGTGTGAGTGTGTTTGTAGGTAAGACTTAAGTCGAAGGTCCAGCCTATTGCCTTTAGCCAATAATGGCTCCGTGTGCTTTATCTGGCTAAAGGCTACTCTATGGACTCTACCTGCTCTCCGTGTAATTACACTTTACTACAACTTTCTGACCTTTTAGTATGTGTTTCTTGTAGTCCTTAGATACTCACACAATGCTCATTTAGAGCATGAAACCAAATCGTTATGCCTTTCCCTAAACTCTTTCAATCAAAATTACTTCTATGAGTAGGAAGAAATTATTATATTCTAGAGTATAACTTTTTAACTTTTTGTAACAAGTCTTAATTATGCCTACCAAAATATAAGTGAAAAGATAAATCCCGAAGAATTATAACCCTGTAATTTTTGCCCTAATATTTAACTTTAAAAAAAAGAAAAAAAAAAACAAATATAAAAGTGGTACCAAAATGCAACCAAACAACAACAAAAAACTGTATGTATAAATAAAACTATAACAAGTAAAATAAGACAAACTTCATTCTGTACAAAGAGAAATATAGAAAAAACCATGACTCGGCGAAAACAGCAACAAAAAATCGTGTAGCCCTAATAAAAACCATTGGAAAGAATTTATTATTCTCTTCAGTCAGAAAAATACCTTAGGGGCACTTACGTTGGACCCGATCCGATAGCTACCGACAGTAAAATGAAATATTTAAAAAAAAAAATTATTATTTTTTGAAATATATTTTCCTCCCTCCGGTTGTGCCGTCAGCCCGATAATGCCATCCGCAGTAGCCCATGAGAAATGACAACCTTTTATAACCCAGGGACTACGAAAAACACAGTCTTTTCTTGTTTTGAGCAGCAAAACACTCATAAGCATGCATGCACGCAACCACACACACGCTCACAATGCATATCGTTTAACTAACTTTTCAATACTAATAAATAATTAGCAAATATTATAAGATTGACATTGAATGGTTTAAAATATGATTTGTCATTAAAGTCAAATAAGATATGACATTGAATGGTTTAAAATATGTATTTGCGGGCTCGTAAATACAATGAATAAATAATTAAAATATGATGATTAGCTAGTAGTGCCGAGTCCCACCTGCAGCAGGGATCTTTCTCATTTTCCCGTTGAGAAAATTCCCGGCTGCAACATGGATGTCTGCGCTAATGGTCCAGATATGGGTGCGCCGAAAAAAAAAAGAACGGTGACGAGGTGAACTATTATTCACAAGTTTTGAATGAAATATGTAAAACAATATATCTACATCTCTTAAAAAAGCAGTAGGCTACAACAAAAAATATCTTCTTAGAAATAATACGTAAGGTTGTTACTTCCCTTATATAACGACTTTGGTTAAAAGACTTTTTTCCAATACAAGTGTTATATTAGTACTACAAAACTGATTGTGGAACCGAATTTCCAGTGTCAAGAAGAATCTTGTAATTGTATAAGCTCTTATAAGGACAGTGGTGACAACTTTAATACGTTAAGTACCCTCTTGGGTCTTACTTTCACAGGGGACCATGACCCTTTGTGGTTGATATTGCCCTTAATACAAACAAAAAAAAAAGACAGTGGTGATAAAAACAGCTTTGAAGTATCAATACAAAACTTGTGCTGGAAAAAGTTTGTTTTGATTAACATAATTCATTACATTCATTTCATTATATAAAATTAATTATCACGATGGAAGATATTCACTTCATTAATAACAGCTTAAAAGATTTCCAAGCCCAATAAAATTTAGAGAAAATACACTCCGTTCATCCCCAATTTCCTAGATAAGAAATGATTAAAAGGGTAAATACCTTCGGAAAGAGCTCAATAATTTACATCTTCAAAATGAATGACATTGCTGAGCTGATAAGAGTAGCATTTAATCTTTTTTTAGAAGTTCTAAACTGTTTCGTCAGACAGCTAATGCTTTATTTATTACAGCCGTTCGTATCTCAAATAACAATTTAAAAACCTTGAATAATTGCCAAGAAAACAATAAAGTTAAGGTAAAATTTGGGTGTTTCCAGTTTATAATTTAGTGGTCTTTTTTAGTTAGCTGAAAGTGTTACTAACGCATGAATATTACATCGCTAATGACGAAACTTCTCATTTAAAAATCACTCCTTTCCCATCTCCAGTATAAAAGCATTATCTCTATTTATTTCTCTGTATTTCATTTCAGTACGCTGAGAAAGTAGGCTTAGAAAAGTACGATCTTGCTTTTCTCCAAGTATGAAAACTAAATTCAACGATTCAATCCTATCTAGATCACAACTAGGAAAAAAATCAGTAAAATTTGTTTACTATTGAAATGTATATTTCATAAAAAGATTTATTTTTTATAAATGTATGACACAAATTCATAAACCGGGGAAAACTATATATATATATATATATATATATATTTATGGCGCTTCGACGTCTTGGCCATTAGCGCCGACATCCAGGGTGCGAGGAATTTTCCTAACGAGCCGCGGGATGAGAAAACTCCTGCCCGCTGGTGGGGATCGAACCCACCATCTCCCGCTCACAAATCTAAGGCGCTAGCCACTAGATCACGGGAGACCCCGGGGAAAGTAACTATACACACTTTTCATATTTATGGTTTCATTATTTATTTTTAAATTTATTTTTTTATATTCACATAGACTGTAAGTAATTTACCTAGAGTAACCAGTAATATGGGCCAAGATAGTAAAAAGAAGCAAAATTTAGAAATACTTAATATATCTAATAATACATATACTTAATTTATTTTTGTTAATAAAATAATCATTAATTTGGCTTGTCAAAGATGTAATTTTTAATTGTATTTCTGCTAGCTCCTATCTCTATGCTAGAACTGGAGGAGTTCAATTCCCAAGCACTCACTACTGATTTTTTTCTTATAGTCTCATCGTTCGTGGTTTGGATTGGGCCTCCCTGCCCATCCCTAGGCCTACCCAGGCTTTAATAAATTTAGTAATGGGGACCTTTTTCTCATCTCAGGGCTCGTTGAGAATATTCCTCGCTGCACCCTGGATGTCGGCGCTAATGACCGAGATTTGTCGAGGCGCCGTTAAAAAAAAAAAAAAAAAAAAAAAAAAAAAAAAAAAAAAAAAAAAAGTAATGGGTACCTGCAAAGGGGAAAGTCAGGCGGCCGGAGCATTGTATTTTACACACTATCTTCCAAGTGCCGTATGGTCATGAATCAAATTATCTCTATAGAATAGGCCCCTCGTGACCTGTTACAGAATTGATTATATATATATATATATATATATATATATATATATATATATATATATATATATATATATATATATATATATATATATATATATATATATATACACATATACGTATATATGTATAAACTTAATAATTTTATCTTTCAGTTCAGTTGAATTTTCCCTTTCTTACGGAAAACAACCTTCTTAGAACTGGGCGTTTGTTTGAAGAGGAAAGACAGTTGTTGGTGGATGCCTAAGGTTGGTAGAGCAAAGAAGGCACCCTGGAAGTTTGGGAGACAAGGAGAGAGATTACCTGACATTCCTCAGCAGATTGGCCGACCACAGGTTCTCCTTAGAATTCCAGGCTCCCTCAAACTCCACCACCTACGAATATCCTAAACTCCCTACAATTCCACTACAACTAACAGTGAAACTGTACAAAGAAACGATACCGATAGTGCTCGAGGAAGTGGTACATAATCATTCCATGCCTAGGGTCGTGGGTTCGATTCCGCAAAGAAAAAGAGAATGCATTGGCCCTATCCTGGCTATAAAAATGTGCTAATCTGCATATAACGCACTATGTAACCTCAAGATACTCCTTAATAGATTTCACAATAATCTACTTTCAATTAGAAAGAATTAAGGTTACTTCATAATTTATGTATTTTAATTTCAATTTAATCTTATACGTAACTCTTTCCTATTGCTTTTTATGTTTACGAATGAAAAGCACCCCTTTAGCAGGAGTCGAACGGGGACAATAGGCAGGAGTAAACATTGAATGACACCGAGTCTAATTACAGTTGTACAAATAATTAATTATTTTACCTTATAATCCAGCATTTTCCGTCAGGTACTGACGGTTTATAGTAATTGAGACTCATTACATTCCATACAAAATAATTAATTTAATCGTGTTAATGTATGAAAGTGGATTTAATTATTTGTTAAATAACTAGTTGTTCACCTCAGATAAAGATGAGGGGAAATCACTGGTGACTCTCCAACATGTAAATATATATATATTTTTTTTTAAATAATAAGTAGTGAGTGTATTTCATGATATGAAATACACTTACTACTTTTTTGCGTCTAGAGCCCTCAACTGGGCGATTCGCTCTGTAAACATGAAGGGTGCAAACAAAATAATTGATCTATAACATCAAAAAATTAAAGCATTTAAATATACAATTAAAGAACTGAAATTAACAAACTTTATACCTTAAAAGAAATAAAAGGAAGGAAAAAAGAGAGAAAAAAATCCAAACATTAAAGTCAACTATATAATTAAAAACAAGTAAGTAATACATTTAATAAATTAAAAATGCGGTATTATCTTCATACATGTTTATCTTTTTAAAAAAGAGAAAAATAATGGATATGTGTGGGCTACCAGGTCAAGTATTTTCTGCAGTCTATTAGTAAGTGTTTTACAGTTCCTCTTATTAATGCCGCTGAGAGGTTTTTCAATATACTTGTAATTTTTTATACTAGAAGATGCTTTTAAATAAATTCAAACGAGGTTTTTTTGTGTAAGGCAATGCTAGTAGAACATGTAAAAAAAAAAAAAAAAAATTATCAAAATCGGCCACCATTTGTCAATTGGAATGGAATGGCCCACGTATACGCTGTTAATGGCCATTTTGACCATAAGGAGTCATTTCTGACCTATGGTGCCGTTGACTTTTTTCATCCTCATGACTCGTAGATTCGAAATATGCAATAAAAAAATTTGACCTTGAATAACATTTCAAGGTCAATTTTGCGGGGGTTATTTTTTCCGATCTCACATTGGAGATTACTCTGGCCAACGGATGACCATTATTTTTGGGACACCCGGTACACAGTGGTATGCATTCTTTTGTCATTAAGTGGGAGTGGGTTAGTATTGTATGTCCAATTCGAAGTCTCGTAAGGAAGGCTTATATCGCTGGAGTTGCATTGTTTTATGAATGGCATTATCTCCCGAAACTTGTTGTCGTTCAAAAATAACCATTCAGCCCGCTATTTATTGATTACGTGAGTCCTTACAGCCTGTTTCATGTCGGGTTCTGTAATCAAAATGT
Organism: Gonocerus acuteangulatus; assembly: GCA_946811695.1. Lineage (NCBI taxonomy): Eukaryota > Metazoa > Arthropoda > Insecta > Hemiptera > Coreidae > Gonocerus > Gonocerus acuteangulatus. Next base: position 67,662,201 of record OX328124.1, read on the forward strand.
CTTCTGTACATCTTTTTTTAGCTAGCCTTGCTACATCAGTTGTTCACTGTAAATTAAAGTGTCCTGGTCCACAGCCACACCATAGTGACGCCAATGATATTATTTTGTAGTGTATTTATTTGTTCAAGAATATCTGTTACAATTGGATGAATGTTGTAAATGTCTGTGAGGGAAAACAAAGAACTAATAGAGAATAGGGTGATGTGTTTCTGTGCAGCAATGGACACATTTGACAGAGCTAGTTAAATCACAAAGACCTCAGCAGTATAAATGCTAAACATTTGCTAGTTTAGCCTGAAATGCTTTATTCTCCACTATTGAACCTGTGTCACTGATAGTTTTCGAAGACATATGTATATGTATGTATGTATATATATATATATATATATATATATATATATATATATATATATATATATTATACATATATATATATATATATATACATATATATATATATATATATATATATATATATGTCATTTTTGTTTTTTGATGTGGAATCATTGTAACTTTTCTTTTCGATTGACCTGTGATGCTTAGAGGCCTGCTAAGAATTTATCTGGCATTGTCCCTCAAATGTTTTGAAAAATTCATTGCTAAATCACTGTGCAGGATTCCTACTAGATCCAAGCCTAACTAAAAGAATCCAGAAGTGGGGACGAAAAAGAGTCACAAATTAAAAATGAAATATATTTCTCAACGTGAGCAGAAAAAATAATAAACTTAAATATCTAACCAAATTGTGGATAGAATGTATTATTCATTGCATTATTGATTGTAAGAAGAAAGGGGGATGTACTCTGTTAGTAGAGATATTATTGTGGTAATTCAGAACGATCCCAAGAATTTATAGAAATGTTTAATTAACGACCAGTCTGGGTCATTAAACGCACCATGATCCCAGTAACAATTAATGAAAATCAGTCATTAGTTGCTCAATTATATATAATGAAGACTTTTAAAGCATTTAATTGCTTTTAAAAATGATTACAAAAATCCGACTTTATTAATTACTTTTCAAGATGCTATATATATATATATATATATATATATATATATATATATATATATATATATATATATATACATATAATTTATTTATTTATCATTTATAACAATTACAGCTACGGCCATTATATTTTATTAATAAAAAATGAGACATGTACAATACTAAAATAGTAATTTAAATAAATATGTACAACAATAAAATTATATAAATGAACAATGACGAGCGACAAAACTACGTCTTACCTTACAATATGACTGAATTAATGGAAGCAAATAGCATACTGTACTACCTCAACAACTCCAACTTACTGAACAAATTATAACAATAATATATTATAGAAATATATACAAAAAAAATAAAAAATTAATAAAACAAATACCTAAATGAGCATAAACTATATCTTCTGTACCCCATACATATGTCTATGTGCATTTGTATGTTTATCGGTGTGTATGTATGAGAGTATATATTTGAATAAAAATATGAAAATAATCCTCAGAGAATTCGATATATACCTGTACCATTAATGACTAAAAAAAAAAAAAAAAATATTAAAACTACACATTCATACTGTACTACCATCTCACTGACTGACAATCGTCACAATGCAAATTAAACTCAAAACTATATGTTATCACAATATAAAACTAACAATTCGTTAATTCTGTTAATTTGGTAGCATACTTGACTATTTGTGTGATTAAATAAATAAATAGAATTATATTCTCGTATATTTTTTGTACGCCCTACATGTTTCGTGGCCTTTATGCCACCTCCTCAGGGGCTATTACATCCCCATGTGTGGTTATCTCGCCACCCATACTAATACTATGACTATACTATATGAACTGGGCCATATATAAAGAATAAATAATTATACGTATATAAAGGTCAGAAATACGTGGAAAATAATGAAATTGTATGTATATATGTTTGTTCTGAGCAAATCACTGTAGTAGTGGATGCTCATAAATAAATATAAACAACAAAATAATAAAGGGATATTTACTTCATTATTACATACAACGTGTGTGAACTTCTCGCTAAAGGTAGCCAGTATCTTAACATATCTAAAAAGTACAAGATTATTTGATTTCATATGAAGGTCTCGAAGACAGATTAATGGAAATACATTTTTATCCCATGAATAAGTTCATATTCATCATAATTTAAAGTTTTAAACATTTATTTTCATCATCTTCATCATAATTTCATTAATATCTTAATTTGAAATAAATTAATCACGTTTTCAAATAATTTACAACATCTTCCTGGTTTCTTAAAAGACTTACCTTATCGTGCCTAACGTCCACCAAACGAAGCACGCCAAATAAATAAATCATTTTTAGTAACAAAAATGTCATTATTTAGGAGAATATTATTGATCCATAGACTGTAGCATGGCTATAAAATGTCTCTAAAGGTAAAATCCGGAGTTTTTTTTTTTTATGTGTAACGTGATATTTTGTATTTCCTCTTCATTATTCTCCTACATAGAAGCATTCCAATCCAAAGTCCTTTATGGAGCAGTATATACTCCCTTTTATGTCTCCAACAAAATCCTACATAACGAGCTAAATATTCCCTTCGTAAGAGATCTCTCAAAGTTCCATTTCCTAACGTTTTATACAAAACCCATACAAATCCTAGAGGTCGATCTCTCTATCAATTATTGTCCTACGGAAACGTTGCTTATCAACATTCCTTCTGAATGTATGTATAGGCAAACTTCTTAGACTAACTGTCGTGCTAGTAAGATTGGTTGGTTGATGTCTGGAAAGAAAGAGTGCAGAGAGCGAGGACATTATGACAGACGTGAACGAGTAAATGTGGAGCATTAAAAGGAAAGTTTCTCAGAATACATTAAAGTGCTTGTTTACATTAAAGAAACATGACTGGCAGAGAGTGCGGGATATCATGAGGAAGAGGGATTACTTGAAAGGGGGAAACGAGGACAGCCGGAAAGGATGGGAAATGTGGGGAGGAAAAAAAGAGGCTAATGAGAGAAAAGGCTGAGAGAGTGACAGAGAGAAAGAGAGAGAGAGAGAGAGAGAGAGAGAGAGAGAGAGAGAGAGAGAGAGAGAGAGAGAGAGAGAGAGAGAGAGAGAGAGAGAGAGAGAGAGAGAGAGAGAGAGAGAGAGAGAGAGAGAGAGAGAGTAAATAGGAGCTTGTCTGAGGAGAAGCCATGTCCCCACATAGAAGCAAGGATGTTCTGAGGGCATACCTTTTAATAGGAGGCTGTCTGCTAAAAGTAAGAGTCCCCTTTTAGAGTTGCTCGTAAAAAGGAAGCTTCCTGAACAAGTGCTCTAGATAGACATGTTTTAACCACTGTCCTGCTCGGATATTTCTCCTGGTTTTGCCTTTTCTTTTTCATGTCACTTCTAATTACCTTTGTCCTCTCGGCCATTAGATACTAAACACCCTGCTTTTAGGAGACAAGTGGTTTGTAGGAAATTAAAATTCCGTTGTGAACCTAACTCTTCCTATTCTGGGTTTTCGTCAAATTTAACCATTGTCTAAATAGTCAACGTTCGGCCACATTAGTTAAAAAGTCTAAGTCGAAGAAACAGCGTCATCTTAGCGCGTTTCCCTAGTGTTATTAGTAAAGTAATAGAATCATTTATAGGTAGGTTTTGGTCTTTCATGCAAAATATAAAATGCACGACGATTTAAGAGTCACGACAGAAAACGAACATCATTACCATTTCCAGTGTATAGAATACTAACAACCTAGAACTAAAACGATATTACTCTTAAAATATAATTATGTACTAAGTGATCTTATTTAATTTATTTTTAAGGGGTTTATGACATATTTTACCGATTAAGTCAAAATGTCGGGGGGGGGGCTGCAGCCCCACCTTATATACGCCCATGGTGTAAAATATGTTTTTCCCTTATTCTACATTTCTACTCCTTTATGCGATGATACAGAAGAAAATGAGCATCGATTCACAAGTAAATCTTAGTACGATGAAATTAAATAGCATCGAGTTTTATGAAATATGTCTACATTAATTACAAAATTGAATAATTTACTTGTAAAATTACAGTTAATGAACTACGCTCTGTCATTGTAATTATTTTCTTATTATTTGGAGCATCACTAATTACCTTTTATCAATTCCGAATGACTGCAATTACTAAAATGAAATTAATATATAGTCACGAAAGGAGAATTAAACTATTTTCACCCTATTTAATATATAATTATGTAATTAATCTAACTCATGTTTAATCCATTAAAAGTATCAGCATGGAAGTCCAAACATGTTCTATTATTCTAGTGTAGCAAAACTTATTTGAATTAAAGTAAAATAAAACCTTAATAATTAGGAAACAAAAAAATGTATGTTTCAGGCTGTACCTTATGAAATGTCAGTTTTGGACTTGCCGATTTCCTTCAAATGTCTTGAAACTGTCGTGGCTCCTACTCCGAGTTCTTTAGCATATTCCCTAGTGCTTTTTGAGGGACAATCTTCCACCCTTTCTTTCAGGTGGTCATTGTCAAGCTTGGTTTCTGGGCTCGTTGTCAAGGTCAAAATTCCCACTTCGAAACCTGGAAACCACCGGTAAACAGTTCGTTCATTCACCGTTCCCTCCCCGAACGCCGTGTTAAGGTCGATTCACACTATACGTACCGTCACCGGCAGGCCACCGTCCAGCGGCCGACCGGCAAAATATTCTTCAATGTATTTCCAATGAGGTAGTTCATACTAGAGCGTACCGTCACCGGCAGGCCCCCAGCAGGCCCCCAGCAGGCCACCGGCTGACCAATCTTTCTACCGGCAGTTCACCGGCATTCTTTTTTACTGCATGTTACGTGTATATGTTCATTTATTCATGAATAATTTAATTTTATAATCAGGTTTTGATAAAATTATAAAAGAGACAATGTATTTTTGTACCAAAGTTCATAAAAATCGGACCATTTTCGAGCGTTTGAGAGAGTGAACAGAAATATATATACATAAAAAAAAATTTAAAAACATTTCTGAAATTTTGAAAAGTTGAATTATTTATTTTTTTTAGCATTAAAATTTTGTTGTAAAAAAAATAATAAATAAAAAAAATTAATATTTCAAGATTTCAGAAATGTTTTTAAAAAAATTATTTCAGAAAAGTTCGTCTTGAATTGTTGAAGAATATATATATATATATATATATATATATATATATATATATATATATATATATATTAACATTTCAAAAGGTCAGAAATGTTTGTAATTTTTTTTATTTATTTTATTGTTGGAAAAAAAAGAAAAAAAAAATGATTTCAGAAAAGTTTGCCTCTCATACGCTCAAAAATGCTCCAGTATTGATGAAATTTGGTACAAAAATACATTGTCTATTATATTATTTTTCAAAAACTCATGATCAAATTATATTATTGATAAATAAATGTAAGAATACACATAAAATGATATACAGTAAGAAAAAAAAAACTTTTATAAGAAAGGAAAGAAAGAAATTCAAGGCGCCGACCGAGACCGACACGTCAGAATATTCTCCCCGAGACGGCCTGCATAGGTGGAATTCACACTATACATACCGTCACCTACAGGCCACCGTCCAGCAGCTGACCGGCAAAATATTCTTCAATGTATTTCCAATGACGTAGTTCACACAGGAACGGACCGTCAACGTCAGGCCACCGGCAGCCCACCGGCAGCCCACCGGTAGGCAACTAGTAGGATTCTCGGAAAGAATGTTCTGACATGTCGGTACAGGTCTGTGCATGCCGGTGCATGCACGGTGTGTGTGATCACTCTACCGGCACGTTCAGTTCGGTTCTTACCTTTCTTAGAGAAGGTTCTTTTCTTACTGCGTATTATTTTAAGTGAATATTTTTATTTATTTATGAATATGGGCGACGAAAAACTCATCGAACATGAAGAACTGTATAATATGGCTGATTATAAATACAATGAAAATTTACAGAAAGATAAAATATGGCATCACGTTGGAAAGGATTTCATCACAGCAGGCATGAGACATAGTTTATTAATAAATCATTAATTAGAAAACAAATGTATTGATGTTGCCAGGGGAATACTCCATTAGCAGAATTAAAAAAAGCTGTTATAAGTTTCGCTGTCTAGGTTCTAAAAAGAGTTATTATTATGAGAATTTCAAACCTCAAGTCTAAATAAGATATATGAACATATATTCTATAAATTGTATTTTTTTATTATAAATTGTACCTTGTATCTTTTTTTATACCTTTTATCTTTTTTTCTGTCTAAAATTATATTTTTACATTATAAATAAAAATAAATATGAAAATGTTAATGTTTTATTTATTTATTTATCCTTCCCTTAGACACCCTTTTCTTCAGGACTAATTGCTTCTTGAAAGGTTGTTTTTTAATATTTTTGATAAAAGTATAAAATACTGTTCTTCAGACATTCTGAAATATTATTTTATCACCTTGCAGCTCTTTGAATATTTTCCTACCAACTTTCTTTTTGATAATAATTCTTCATTCACGGCCTCTTATTTACATTAGAGGTTTCCTCTTCTTCATCCAAATTTAAAGCTATCATTGCTAATTTTGTATTATTTAATTTAGACATTGTTAGAAACTAAGTCAACCCGCACAGACAACATACTATATTCAAAATTTATTACTTTTAATACTAATATTCATTATTCATGCATGCATTTTTTATAATTATTTTTATTATTTACGTACGGGTTCGGTTGGACTACAAGACGTACAATTATCGCTGTTACAATTTAATAATTATAAGTTAATAATTTTTTATTATTTCAATTTATTTTTGCATAATTTCTTTAATTTGAATTGTCCTTTGATAATCATGTATGTTTCTCTTGTGAGTTCAGTCATAATTAAAGTTATTTTTCAATTAATATGTAATGGATGAGGGCCAATCCGTAAAAACGTAGTTATAGTTCGACGTTGAAAGGGGGCAAGTTATTTTTGCAGAATATCATTGGAAGTCATCTTACTACCATTATAGAGATATACGTGATTTGAAAATTTACCGGAACATTTTTTTAAATTATTATATTTAAAAAAATACCAAGGCGTTAAATGTTTCAAAAACATTTTACAGATTGAAAATCGGTCAATTTGGTCGGGCTAATTTTTTTTTAAATATTTAAAATATGTAATGTGACATGGATTTTGGCACAATTGGAAAAATATTAATTATTTCGTTACAACCTCAATTGTGAAATTATTTATGCAAAATCTAGCAAACTAATTGAAACAAAATTTAGTGGATTGTTTTATTAGATTATGATACCTATTCTCCTAGAATATGAAAGACCTAAATGCACTTTAAGTTGCCGAATAAAATGATATACAAAATTTATAGTTTTTGCCCCATTTTTCATAATTATTGCTACTTTGCTCAGCCCCGAATACATTTTAACGTAACCTTATAGAAATTAATAGTTATACATTTTTTTTATTTGGATTTTTATTGAAAATTGCCAATGATTCTGAAGAATAGAGGCAGTAGAAAAATAAAATAAAAATAATACATATTCAAATTATTTATTAATTAAACAATTTATTTTCTCCAACTTACAATAAATCTCTCATAGCCTCAAATAAAGCAATTATTGCTAATTTTGTATTATTTAATTTAGACATTGTTACAAACTAAGTCAACCCGCATAGACAATAGACTGAGAGATGATTTATCGGCTTTGATGGACGGTGGCCTGTCGGTGGAGATCCGTATGGTATGAATTGGCTTCCATCTTGCCGGTCGGCGGTTGGACGGTGGCCTGCCGGTGACGGTACGTATAGTGTGAATCGACCTTTAATGAGCATACACGCCTCAGCAGCGCTATGACCGAGCTTAAATTCATAACGAAAAATAATACGGATTTCCGTTGAAGTCATAATTTAAGTTTTATTTTTTTTTTTTTTTTCAGAGGATCGTTCTTACAACACAGTACGCAAGTTACTGATTAAATAATAGGAATAAAAGAGCTTTAATTCTATAGGAATAACAATGGTGTTTGTAAATAATGAAATAAAGAAGGGAAAGGATTAAATCGCAAAGTAAACAAAACTGACATTTCATACGGTACATCCTGATAGTAGAATTAGTTATTACTGCAACAAAAAAATCAATTATAATTTTATTTAACTGTTCCTAGACTCCCTGTTTTTTCTGGTTACTTCGAATTACTATTCTTAGAAACGAATAGGATTCAAAATAACACCGCCTTATGCCAAGAATTTAGAATAAATACCCTTTCGCGGGTTTCCTCCATCTCTTCTTAGAGAGGAACCCCGTTCATAAGGTCGACATCAGGACACGATCCGGAACTGCCGACAAGAAAATTTTACGTTTCAGAACGTCAAAGAAGTATGACAACAAAATCTTAACGTTTACGTTTTGAGTTTACATGCTTGCAGATACTCGTTTTATAGGGCTCTTAACATAGAAAAACGAATGAAACCGTTTTTAATGCGATGTCTGTTACCGTGGTTATTAAAATTGGAACAAATGTTTTTGTTAATTTCTTTTTGTTGGATTCAATTGAAATATTTTCTATAGAAATATCTTTTGAATTCATCTAAATTAAGATGTTTAATTTGGTAGGTAGTCATTCGAATAATTACTAAATTTTCTATAAAAAAGCAATTTTCGGTGGGAAAATGTTAATCGGAAAAATTTAAGTGTTTGCTTTGTTCTTGTGAACAGGGTTATGTGTTTGTTTAACAGACTTTTTCATTCGTTCTTTTCTGTTTTAAATTTCATTTATCAGTAAAATTATTATTTTAGAAAAAGAAGGAAAGAATATGAGAAACTTATTGGCAAAAGGGGTTTCCTAGCGCGAATGACGACTTCTTCGGTGGCGAGTCATTTCCGCTTAGGATACTGTCAGTTTCCTTTTGTGGCATCTTAAACTTCCAATATATCAATAACTGCTACCAATAACTGATTCTATTCCTTTACTAATGGCACTAGGGATAAGAACGGAAGCACGCTAAGATGACGCAGTTCCTGTGAGTCGGACTATTTTTTAGATTACATTGTTCAATAATACACCTTCCTGTCGTATAACTCAATAAATAAATACAAATTTTAATCTGATTTCGCTGCTTTTCGCTTGGACACTTTGGATGCATCAAAAGTGTTTCAGTTATTTTAAAAGCAATCAACCTAACAAAACAAAAGAGCACTAATGGAGTTCTGTCCTTAATAAACATTAATTTTATTTGTTGCATTCCATAAATCTACGAAGACCGGTTAATGACTGAGTTTCATGATTTCACAATTGCACCAATCTATAGATGGCACTGAAAAATTCACAATAATTATTAATTTACAACCGCCAAGAGTGTCAGGAGCATGACCATGGTCTAAGATGCAAGGGGGATAGGATTATTTCCTATATCCTTCAGCTAACAGAGAGAACATCATAACGAAGATAAATAATAGCCCCCTCGAGATCACTCCCAGAGTGAGAAAGGGATGATCAGAGAATCTCCACTGGATATTCAGAAAGAGAGAGAGAGTGTGTGTGTGAGAGAGAGAGAGAGAGAGAGAGAGAGAGAGAAGAGAGAGAGAGAGAGAGAGAGAGAGAGAGAGAGAGAGAGAGAAAGAAAGAAAGAGAGAGAAAGAGAGAGAGAGAGAGAGAAAGAGAGAGAGAGAGAAGGAGAGAGAGAGAGAGAGAGAGAGAGAGAGAGAGAGAGGCGTGTGAGAAGGAGTGTGTGTGTCTGTGAGAGAGAGAGAGATTGTGTGTGTGTGTGTGTGTGAGAGAGTGAGAAAGGGATGATCAGAGAATCTCCACTGGATATTCAGAAAGAGAGAGAGAGTGTGTGTGAGAGAGAGAGAGAGAGAGAGAGAGGGAGAGAGAGAGAGCGAGTGAAGGGAGAGAAGTGTGATGGTTTGTGTCTATGTGGCTGTGCGTTGGTATAGTAGTAGTAGGAGAGAGAGAGAGTGAGAGAAGGTGTGAGAGAGAGATTGGGGTTATAAAAACATAGCCCTCTTGGGTTTTCACCTGGATATCCTGCCCGAAATGGATTAGTCTTCAGCCCATTACATTATCTCCATGTCAAAGTTTCTCCTTTCCTCCAAAAACAAAAACAGAAATTTTAATACTACTTCAAAAAGAGGAAGTCCTGTCCATTAGTCAGGAATTGTTTGATTTATTTATAAAGACTTATGGATACTGTAATAAATATATTCAGGAATGTAAATAAAATATATAAGGTAATTTCCTAAATATATACTCGTATAAGGACATACGTTTGTCGTTTTCTCAGTATAACTAGAGTTTATTAATATTTGGCGTTTTGTATTTTTGCTATAACTATCCGACGGTTTGCTAGTATCCACCCTTGCTAAACAGCTTTTGCGGCTATTTCAGTTAACAATTCTGGCGTACAATCTTCTTGAGATCTGGTCTAACCAGGCGCTCGTCAGATCTAAAGGGTCAAAGTAGCCCAGCAGTCATGAGAGCTAAAGAAACGACGTTTAAAAAACAGATACATTGAAACCTCTCTATAGCGGACACCTCTGGGAGAACCAGAGTTGTCCACTATAGAGAGGTGTCCGCTATACAGAGGGGTTGGTCGAGATGGATACGTACCGAATTTGTATATTTAATTCATGTTTTAATTAACCATTTAATAATTACCCACCACAAGTTTTTTTTTAAGTATGTAGAAAGAAGTTCAATAAGTATAAACTGAAAAAAAAGTTAAAAATATTTCCAGGCGTATATCTAAAGAGTAATGATGGAAGCTTGGATTCCCACTGATTCCCCGCATTCACCGATGCCGATTCTCCACAAATGGCTCTGAATGAAAGTTTGTGCCTGCCACGAAATTCTTCCAGAGCCCATTGGAAGCTTTAAATTCAAAATAGCCCAGCTAACCCTAGTGCTTTTCCTGGATCATAGGACCTGATATGGGAATGTTTTAAATACGCACTCTTTTTAACCATTCCAGTGTAGCGAGATCGATTGTAAATCCGTGTCCAGTTCTTAGTTCTTGGACAACATGTTTGTCACAATTTCCCGTCCATTTCTGCAAAATTTCATCTTCCTTTTTCAATATTTCTGCTGCTTGTGTTTTCCCTATCTTACAAAACTCGGCAACTTTACGCACACCACATTTTTGCGATTAGAAAATGTTATCACGTCAATTTGTTCTTTAAGGGTCAGAGATTTCCGATTAGACATATTTAAGAGAAAGCACGATATTTATTTAACAAGAGCTAAAAACCAACTGAAAATTGAAGAGAGGGAATGTGAACGGAATGAGAGTTTTGGAATATTCCCGGAACCGTGATACCTCGTAAGCAAAACAATAGTAACCTGCTGAAAAGGAAGGTGTTCCTGTTGTGAAATTCCTAGGAGGATATCACTAGTCACTATTCTCTATATATATCTTATTCTCACAAAGAGTTTGTTATTCAGCAAATAACATGTACATTTACATTCAGCAAGTAAATTTTCTTTGGGGGTAGGAAAAAAAAAAAAAAAAAAAAAGAGTTTGTTATTGTTAACGCCTACCGGAAACCTACACCGATAGGAACGCTTCTATAAATAACATTAGCTGTAATTGTCCGTAGTAAGGAGGTAAAAAATCAGGTTTCTCTGTCCGTGTCCGTTGTACAGAGGTGTCCGCAATATAGAGGTTTATTTTACCTATAGAAAAATTCGGGACTGCGAGAAAATGTCCGTTAATAGAGGTGTCCGCTGTAGGGAGGTGTCCGTTAAGGGAGGTTTCACTGTACTAAGAGGTAACTAGATGAGATAAAATGATAGATGCCTCAAATTTTTTAAAGTAAAAATAGTTTACAGTCTCGTAGAAATAGCATAGTAAATTATACAATTTATCTTATCATCATTTAGCTTCCAAGGGTTTCTCGGGAGCCTACAAAACGATTTTTATATAAACAATAAAACTGCACGAATAAAAACGGCATTGTTTTGGAGAAAACCTATATCGCTGATATTTGTGCTCAAATAGTCAATACTCGGACATGTTCTAGAGAATTTGAAGGAGTCGACGATCTAGGCGCACGGTAGTGCGCCAGGCCAAGTTCCGGCCTAAGCATACTGTGTCCATATTACAGGAGGTCTTAGAGCCGATTTTTACCCTCTTATAACATTCAACCAGGTAAAGATAAAGTTATTAAATTTTACACAGGTATTATACTACTAGATGTGAGTAAAACTGGAAATTTTCATAATTCTACCTCGAATAGTTTCTGAGATATAAGCGATCGAAAATCGGGATTTATAGGACTCACTCACTCATTCACTCACTCACTCACTCACTCACTTATCAAAATTATTAGGCACTTCCCATGATGCCAGGGACTTGAAATTTTGCACGATGATAGATATTAAGGTGTTATTATAGGAAAAAATCGAAAAATCCTGAAAAGTTGTGTTTGACTCCGCTTCCGGGACGGGGGCGTGCCAGTTTTGTACTTCCTTCGGAAACCCATCATTCCGTCCGAATCCCATGATGTGGGGTATCAAATGAATCGTCTCGGTATCACGAACCTATATTTGATGTTTTAAGAAACAATTAGACGCATATAGGTTCGGTCAAAATCTTATACCAGCTGTCTGTCTGAATGTTTGTTCCTTAAACAAATCCGTACCGTTTGACCGATTTTGACCAAACTTGGGACACAGATGGGTCTTGATACGGGGAGAATCATAGGCTAGGTTAAATTGTCTGTCAGCTGTCTGTCTGTCTGTTTGTTCCTTTTACAAATACACACCGTTTAACCGATTTTGACAAAATTTGACACACATGTCGGTCTTGATCCGGGGAGTGTCATAGGCTAGTTCAATATCGTCTATCTGCTGTTTGCCTAACTGTTTATTCCTTATACAAATCCACAAGATTTGATCGATTTTGACCAAACATGGTACACAGGTGGGTCTTTATCCGGGTAGTGTCATAGGCTAGGTCAAAATCGTCTACCAGCTGTCTGTCTGCATGTTTGTTCCTTACACAAATTCACTCCGTTTGACCGATTTTAACCAAACTTGGCACACAGGTAGGCCTTGGTCCGGGGAATGCACTAGGCTAGGTAAAAAATGTCTTTCAGCTGTCTGTCTGTATGTTTGTTCCTTATACAAATTCACACCGTTTGGCCTATTTTGACCAAACTTGTCACGCAGGTAGGTCTTGATACGGGAGTGTCATATTACCTATGACTTTTGTACTTTTTGTTCCATCGGAAAGCCATCATTCCTTCTGAAACCCATCATTTTGGGTATCAAATGAATCTTCTTGGTAAGGAGAACCTTTATTTGATGTTTTAAGAAACATTTCGACGCATCTTAACAACAACAGTTGCGACTTCTTTCTTAAATGTAGTAAATAAAGTCGTAGGGGTTAACTGCATAATATACTTGAAAGCAGATACTAAGTTTTTCATAGTCGAGCCATCTAAATTACGAAGTTTAGGATCACAAACCCAAAATGTATCGTCTTTGTTCTTATATTTTTCTTGAAGCCCTTCTACACATTCCCTATTGTGATCTTTGTCCTCGGGATAAGGTTCCTTTGTTTTACAGTGTAATAGTTTAGTTAAGAGAGCAATCAATTTGTCCTCTAGAGTACTGTCATCTGGAATAGCTAACTTTTCTAGTCTAGGGATTAGATGTAGATGCTACTTATTGGTATCAAATATCAAGCAGTAAGGAGAACTTTATGCAGAATCCAAAGACCCTGGTTTTATATGAAGTACAAAAGCCAGTCGGTATGCGGCAACTAAATTTATATATATATATATATATATATATATATATATATATATATATATATATACATTCTGGTCTTGTAGCTTCGTGGGCTCGTATATTGCAGTTTGTAAATAGACAGACTCCTTATGCAAAATAGGTTCTACCCAGTGCTTAGAGGCCTTGCTTCTTAGATAATGCAGTGGTTCTGTATGATCTCCCAATGAATACATATGTATGTACATATACATACATACATTACATAAATACAGCTTGTCTTTGTGTGTGTCTTGTAAATTTAAGGAAAAACTTTCTTCCTTTTAATGAAATTCAAATTTTATTCATTAAATAAATGTTCTAATTTCTCAAAATTTATATATATATATATATATATATATATATATATATATATATATATATGTGTGTGTGTGTGTGTGTGTGTATGTGTGTGTGTATTCATTCTGGTCTTGTAGCTTATGTATATATATATATATATATATATATATATATATATATATATATATATAAAGAGAGAGAGAGAGAGAGGGAGGAAAATAGGTAAAAAATACACAGATACAGAATCAGGGAATGTCATTGCTCCTATAACAATCCTCTACACAAAGCATTTCACATGCTAAAGGCCTTATATCCTTGTTTCTTGTTCTTAATTTCTTCCAATACTACTTCATACGTCCTATAACCTATCACTTTCGTTCACTACGCACTCTTTCTTCTTTTGGTCCAATTGTTTGGATTTTAGGTAGTGTTCTCTGTAGTTGTATTTCCTACTTGTCCACCTTTCGCCTAAAGATACTTCTGTTTTCTATTTGATATGTCAGCTGAAACTACATGTGTACGTATATATATATGTATATATATATATATATATATATATATATATATATATATAAACATATACATTCGAAAGATTCTTTAGACATATTAAATTTTAACGGGGCCCTTTTTAGATGTCTCATGCGATAAGATCGGTATACATTTCAAAAACTCTTTCAAGAACCCTACCTGAATTGCTAAATTCATTTGGTATGTTTTACATAGATTCACAAGCAAAGGTACCTGCCACCATATAATCATGAATTCGTTTAGGACGAGTTAGCTTAGTGTCTGAACAAGGAACAAAAAAAAATGTTGTTTAGCACAGAGTCCATGAGCCTACCTCCTCTGGGCATTACCCACTTACAAAATTGTTATTTAAACTCTAGAAAAACGACAGAGGTTTAGAATTGCATCTTCGAATGAGGCATAACATCGATTCTGGTACGTATTTATATTGGAAGAAGGTCTGAACTAGCAAGGACTTACAAGGTTTGGGACAATTGGAAATAAAGCAATTCCATTCTACGCAGTACGTGCGCGGAACTGACTACCTGAGCAGTAGGGGAACCCACTTGAAAAATTGATCTAACAAGATAAATTAAGTCTTCATCTAATATTTAACTTCTAATCCTAAAGGTAGCGAAGGCTCCCGACTCTTGTTGGCTAATGCCCTTCCTTTTTTCCGTATTATTGTTGAAGTACAATACGTTTAAATAAAGTAGCAAGTGTATAGGAAAGTGTTTACGTTTGGGAATTGCTTTTGTTATTTATGCAAACAACAAATGGTTGTAACGTATTATTCGAATATTGAAGCAATATCACCTTCTACATGCTTATGTCTCTTGTACCGCCTATTTTTAGAAATAACAGTAATTCTATCAATTTTTCACAAGCACGTCTCTGAACATATAAAAACTCTGGATCCCCGGGGGGTTTGATGGATGGAGTCCCGCATGGAGCATGTTAAGTTTTTTCATTGATTGGCCCCATTTTTATTTATTTAATGTTCATGCGCCATTTGCTCGTTAATTACAAATCTGTTCTTGTTGGCAAACAGTTATTATATTTTTAATGACCTTGGATCTGGCGCAATGCCCGGAGTACTGTAATCGGGCGCATCTGTCCTAATATGACATCAGACATTTTTTGGCTTTAAAAAATTTTAATATGCATTTTATGGTCTACAAAAAGTTAAAACCTTCGTACACATCTAAAAAATGAAATAAAAATTAAAATGTAGCAAATAGATGAATCAGCTCAATGCCAAAAAATAAATATAAAAAGCACTGATTTTGCGGTATCGCAAAATACATTATGTTCAGTTTCAGACCCCAACTCACTCAGAGAGCTCTATCGCTCAAAACAGTATATATTTACTCTCTATCGATGTCTAACAATTGCCCACAGTCAAAATCATGAAAATAAAAAAAAAAGGTTTTCTAAGCCCTTCAAAATTGGGTAAATGTGAGTTAATTATAATTGTTTATAATAATTATAAGTGTCAATTATAATGTTTATAATAACTATAATTGTAAATTAAAATATTCGTGTGAATATAATTTCCGTGTTTGAGCTCTATTAGTCCTCCAAAATATATTAGAATAATTCCCAACTCAACCTTCCATTACTCTGATGGTCAGATGAAGGGTTTTCTTGGCATTTTGGGAAACCTCTGCTTAAGAAATTAACCACTTTTTCACATTTTCATTATAAAATAATTTTCCAAACGACGTATTCCGATTATATCAGTGAACGGCTTCGCAAGTACTGTTAAAATGACCCAAATAATGAGAAAAAATAGTTTTAAGAAAATTCAAGAAATTCAATATTTGTGACAGGATCAGGTGGTCCTATGGGGACGGCAACCCTGTATCCACTTTCGAATCGATCTGACAGGCAATTAAAGAGGGATGCCTTGTGGATTGGACCGACCTAGGAAGGTACTGGTGGAGGAGCAACTTGTGATCAGGTACGGGACGGGGTACCTTAAGAACCACCCACCCGTCCCAATAGGACCTCTGTGCCCGATGTAGGGTTAACATTTCATATAAAGTAAAAACCTTTAATTTATGTATGACAATAAAAGTATGTAACACTTCTACATTTTTTTAGACCTTAAAATGCATATTGGATTTTTTTAAGGCCAAAAAATGTCAGCTGTCCTATTAGGACAGTTGCGCCTGATTACGGTACTCCGGCATTGCGCCTGATCCAGGGTTAATACGAATAATAACAGTTTGTCAATAAGAACAGATTGGAAATTAACGAACGAATGGTGCTTGAACATTAAATAAAAATGGGACTTATAATTAATTAATTATGTAATTATAATTATTGGTTACGCCAATAGTTAATATTATTTTATTAAGCTTTAATTTAGGCATTTCAAAAGCATTTATTAAAGAGTTATGTCTCAAATATGTGTTGAGTTTTATTTTTACGAAAAGTCCCGTAAGTTTAATTAACAAAATTATAATGAGCATAATAATAGTTCTGTATGAGTATAATAATAGTTCTGTATTTTTTCTCCTTCATTGGATCACTGCGGAAGCGTATAAGGACTAAAAAAAAGAAATAGGTCACAAAGTCATAACTCTATGTCGTTGAATGCCAGATTAGCATGGCCATTTATTTTTAAGTTAGTAATAGTTTTCTCAAATTTCCCAAGGTACTTCTGAATGATGGGGAGGCGCTGTTCTGTTAGCCCTTGAAAATGTTCGTTAAAATCAACGAATTACATCAGAAGTAAAACTCCATCTTTGTAGATATTTTCCATTTCCCGCTCCCTGTAAAGTCTTTTTTTTTTTATTTGTAAATAACATTTCATATTCATTTATTGCCCAGAGGGGAATAAACCCTGATCCACCCACTGGTTCAGATTTTATGAGAACTTAAAAGTCGGATTGGAGTTCTGTACTTTAATGGCAAGCCATAGAATCCACCATTGTTTAGAACAATGCTGCAACTGTGAATGGTTTTTACCTTTCTTTTTCCTTTTTATTGTTCGTTGTTAGATATGAATCAAGCTACTCACAATGCTTGTATTAAAGATACTAAATCTTTAATACAAGCATTGTATTATTAAATCTTAGCATTGATTTAACTTAGCATTGGTTTTTCTTAAATCGTTTTAGTACATGAATCATTCAGTGAAGGCAAGAATACTTAACAGGTTGCAAACTGTGTAAACCTTTCCAATAATTGAGTGACTCAATTAATTACGTTCATATCTGATGGAATTTGATTAAATGAATAACATGTTTTGTTTTTGTTTTTTTTGTTTTTTTTTTTTCTTTTTTTTATGTAAATCCTTCCTTATAATTCGTTTGGCAGAAATGATCTGTCCTGTCGAATTGGTGAAAGCTTATTAAAATATGTTGTTAAAATATTTATTTCGTTTGAAATAAACCATAATTTGTTCACATAATTAAAGGATAACTTATTATGACCGTCAAAGGTATATATTTTGTCAAATTCATTGCGAAAGGGAGTAACAATACCATACCATAATATAAAAAAAATATTGAAATAAAATAAACCAATCTGACAGCTCGGGTGTATAATGATTACTACCAATGATAAGAATAAAATGTGGCATTCTTTAAACAAATCTTCATATTCAAAAAAGTTATTTCAAAATTGCGGAAATTTTAGCCCGAATTATAATTATTGTAATAAGTGATAAAGAGCCTGCTATGACGATATTATGGAAATAAAGGAGGCAGTAAGAAAATGAAATTGTTGATAACTGAAAAGGAATGATTTAAATAGTGGTTATTGTAGAGACGTAATAAAAATAGAGTTAGTTAAGAGATAGTGAATGTATATTTGGTTACACATAAATAATGGTGAAAAATAAGAATATTTACAGAGAAAGAATGAAAAATGTAACTAGCTTCAGGTAAATAAAGGAAATACTTGTTGTTTTGTAGATATACGGAGAGCTAAATAGAAGTCTTACACGAATTTAAAGCCGTTTTCAGTTCTGCTTCTCCAAAAGAACAATTCTGTTCTTTCTGACTGATTTTATCTAGGCTTCGGATAGTACACTTTCTACTCACGTTTTGAGTTTTTATTGCACATAAACGTTGTTGTTGTTTTGTACTTTTTGTTTGTCTCATGTTCTTCGAGGTGTCTTACTTCTTTTTTTTCTTTTTTTTTGGGGTTGCTTTGTTTTTTTATAAAAACTGACTACTACTCTAACAGATTCTGCTGCCCTGAAAAAGTAATCGCCACCGCAGAACACACAATGTATTAAAAATAATTTAAAAAAAATCTTTATTAGATAAGAAAACAACTTTATTTTTATTATTTTTTAGAAATTAGATTTCGGTAATTTAACAAACGGTGGATTAGAATTTTTGAAACTTATTTCATACTAAATTTTACAACAAAAATTACAATAACATAACATTGATTGTTTTTACTTATTCGTTAGTTTACATGCACCTGACCGTATTACTCCAACCACCCTGGACTTAGAATTAGACAATGGTTTTGCAAAAATAAAAAGTATAATTTAAAAGCAAACTAATTTAAGCCAGCACAAATGAGCTGCCCCTGAAAAATTCCGACGGCCAAGGCAGAACCATGTCGGAATCTGCTGACCGCCCACTCAGCAACTGATAACCAGCCCTTATATATCCGAACACCAGTCACACGGGCTACCAGTTGTTATCGTGTCGGTGTCGTTGTCGTTGTCGGTGTCGAAAATACGGAGTATTTTGGACAAGCTTCCAGGTTTTTATTTAAATTATGTCAGAGGCAGAATCATCAGTTAAGAGGCAAGAGGACTTGGCACAGGAAGACGTCAGTCCACTTCCCATTCGAAAAAAGTTCAAGAAATCCACCTCTAACTTGAGAAGTGCTTGGGAGAGCATTGTCGATTTAGCTTTAACCCTCAAAATATCATGGACCCAGATAGACATATCATGGATCCATATTTTAGAGGCTATGATGACAGAACTGGACCTGACTATTGGCAATTCATTGCTGAAGATGATCCAGATTGTGAATGCCTGTACCAATTTAACGGAAACCGATGGATGTCATCCGTCCAGAGACTACTTACTACATGGAGCTCGCGGGAATACAAGATTTATTCAAAGAATCGTTCCCATTAGACATAGTTCAGAGTCGGTGACATCGTTACTGGAATTGATCAAGTCGATACACCTCACACCGTCGACGTCTCGTTCCACGGACTCGACAGATTCCAGCACCTCCAAATTTGGCACATCTGTCCTTTCTCCAACGGATCATGTAGATGTAAAGGACTCAGACAACTCAACTACACCAATTTTATACATCGGAACTCCAACCGCAAGGCAAGGTACGTCTCAATCGATGTCTTGCAAAATACCTTTGCATATGCACAATCTTCAGGGAGACAAGTATTATATTCAAGAGTCAACGGTCAGGTCTGGTTCTTATATAATACAACTCAAGTTAATGCCATTCGAACAATGTTTGCAGGAAGACAAAACCCGTTGGTGGACAACGGCGATGACGATGATGACCAGTGTCCTTACGGAGGGCGAGGACATGATGGAGCTGGAATATCTGAACCGCATACTTCGAAAACTAGAAAAACAGATAAAAGAAGGAGAAGACTACCAAATGTACTGGAAAGCCAAATTTGGAGGGTTTTATCAATAAAGTTATTTACACCCGTCGAATTATGTAGTAAATCTTGATTTTGGTTTAATGATTTTAAATTTGTTGCCGTAGGGGGAAAACCGTTTAAAAATGTATTAAATGTTTATAGGAGTTACTTGTCGAATTTAAGTCTAAAGGAAAGTATATGTTGCCATTATAAACACAAATTAAGTGCAATGTACATTTGTACAAGGCATGACGATCGTAACTGTCAATATTACGAAGCTTACGAATCTATGGAATTATTAAAGTAATTCCTTTCATGTCAATTTACGGAAATGGGAACCAGACGGTTTTTGGAATGATTGTACGATTTATTAAATCAAAGCGGAAAGAAAAAAAATTGCTTGCAATTAGTAGGTCCACCTAATAGTGGAAAAACATGGTTCGCTTCTATTGTCGGTGAATTCATGTTAAACGTAGGCTATATCAGTAACGCTAATAAGTACCATAATTTTCCTTATAATGATTGTATTGACAGGAATTTGCTTTTATTTGATGAACCGAATTTTGAACCATCAGCTCTAGAAACGTTCAAATTACTTTTCGCAGGCACTAAGACCAACATAAATGTTAAGTATAAATATAATAGTGTTATTAAAAAAAAACTCCAATAATCATTTGTAGCAATAGACATGCATTTCCTGACAATGACGAATTCAACTCCCTTATGTGGAAATATAATTTCATGCCTTGTCTATTTTTGAATAAATTAGACAACCAATTTCATCCTCTATCTGTGTATTATTTATTTAGGTTTTTAAATACTTAAGACTGTGTTGTAAATTTAAACGTAAACTTAGAGGAATATGGTGATGTTTTGAATCAATATCAGATTTGTCGGATACAGAGTCCGAAAATAATGAGTAATATATTTCTTTATATGTAGTTTACATTGTAAAATTGCTTTCCTGAAATAAATTGGTAGTTTCGCTGTATTTTTTATTTTATTTAACGTCTTACCTTACATTCCTTTCCTTAATATATTAATTTAGGTAACATGTATTAAAATAAAAATGATTGAAAAAATAAAGTTTTATTAATAATACAATACATACAAAATTATAAAGGTTTACAACTCAACATTCCTTGATAATGTTCAAGATTATACATTCGAGGAAGATCATAAGCACGATCATATACAGCATACAAATAATAACATCCGCTCTATTATACATAAGAATTAATATTACATTTGAAAGTAATTTCAGTTTCTATATAACACAATGCTGAGGCATTCACAAAACTAGCGTCCATATCAGTAGGAGAATTGCTTTGCACAGGTAATAAACCAATATGAACTTGTGGTTGAGTTACGGTATAAAATGGCTTTTGAGGAGTAGTTTTATAATGTGCTTGTTCGATAGGAACATATATTCACTGTCATGTTCCCAGGAAACTGTAGCTCCGCTACTATGAGTTTCTAACATTTTACCAACGTCAACCTTCACGCGGAGAGCTAGAGATGATAGACTTGTCATTTCCCAAATATTCATGGTTAGAATTAATGACTGAATCTGTACCAGAAATATTCTTCTTCACTTTACGCGGAGCGAATTGAGATTCGTATGAATAATTTAAACACGGAACATATTTATGATCTAAAATATTGAAACATTAGAATGAGATGTCAAATCAATATGATCAGTATCCAAAGTAAAGGAAGTATTATCTTTATCAGAAGGTAAAAAAAAAAAAAAACACATAAAATGGTAAGGAAGGAATTGACCAAAGTGTAATAGGTAAATTACTCCCAAAAGAACTAGACGAGGTTTTAGTACCCCACATTCGATCAACAAGATGATCAAAATCATTTTTCGAAATCGATTCGTATGTAGGAGACATAGGGTCTGTTTCGTTAGCTTTTACTTTGCTATGACGAATAAGATATTTATGATTAAGCCCGACAGCACTAATACCAAACTGCTGATTATTTGCACTTGTACTAACAGAGATACCTGTAGCAAATCTGCATCTAATACCTTTTGTCGTGATTTTAACGCGCACTTCTTCAATTCCAGCCGCGTAAGGCACGTTTGCAAATTCGATAGGGCTCAAATAAAATGGCACAAAATCAACGGGTACAAGCGCTAAGGGATAATGCAATAAAAACAATTTTTTAGCTCAGTCCTGAGAATACAAAAGAAACTTATAACCCCAAGCCTGAAACAAATGTGAATGCCTAATGGTACACCACGTACTCTACTCAAACGGCCACTAGCAGTCTCAAAGTTGTTACCACCTCTGGAAATAGAATTCGTAAGCTCTTCAAGCTGTTCTTGGTACTCAGAATTGTTCTCAAGTAGAATACGCTGATTTCTTTGAGCTTCGGCGAAGGAAATTCCACGTTCTCTTGCAAGGCGTGCATGAAATCTCTGTCTATAGGTAACCATATACAGCTTTACTATGGTTACTTTTGTTCATGCTTGGGTACAAAGGGGCTGTAAGTAATTCAACACCATACTTTCATCCGATGCCAGTAGAACCAATAAGAGAATGCCAATTACCAGTTTCTTTTGTCTCTCCAAAAGGACTCAAAGGCTTTCTTATCAGCAATTCGAATTTCGTTGTTGTCTACAGAGAAACTATAATCTAAATCGTGTTCTCTTGCAATAGAATCATCTGTGTCAACAGGCGTATGTGTAAAATCTTGAGTGCCTGGTCCGAGATATTTATGCTGTGGAAAATTGAAGGGCATCAACAGGTTGCATCAACAGCAGATTCCGACGGTTTCCGGCCGCCTCCGGCATGGCCATGGCAGAACCGTGTCGGAATCTGCTGACCGCCCAGTCAGCAAGTGATGAGGGCTCCTTTTTACGCGTGTAATGGTAAAAAAATAGCCCTGCCCTAGTAGTTCACACGATGTTTCCAGTTACTCTTTTCTTTTATTTATTTTCTTTGTCCAAGTAATACTTTTACTAATGCTCTAATTACCACATTTTGGTGTTTATTTTATGTTATTCTTAGAAGGAAAGGGCAAATCCAAGAATTCTGCTGATTAGGGAAAAGTTTTCTTCCTCTATAATTTCATTCACATCTGTCACTGTTTAATTAATTAAATTTTAAAACCCTCTTTATGTTAAAGAGACTTCCTCTAAGAATTTTTCAGTATTTTCATATTTTTTTTTACTTTTTATTAATGCCAAATTAGAGCTCTTCAAGTTCTAGATTCTATTTATATTTCCTTTCAAATTAAGCGGAGCACTGGTAACAACATTATAGAAGAGAATTATTGACATTATAAAAGGACTTTTTCAGTAATATGAAAGAGCAGGAGGATCTTTAAGAAGCCAACAAGACAAGTGTTATTATTTCTTGACGTATCTTGTGATATTGAAAGGCAGATTCGAAATTTGCTCTTGAGGAAAGCTCACGTCTGAATTACAGATTATTCTAACAACCAAAATATGTCTTATGGCAGATTAAAAAGTTTGTACTACATAATATTAATTAAATACAATTTTTCCATAATCTCAGCATTAGGTTATCCCAATTATTGGAATAAAACAAGCTAACCTATTGCGATATTTACCTAATTCGTAATGGTCACCTCGTAGAGAAGTGTTGTACATGTTATATGGTATAATAAAATGCACTGAACACGATTCCGTTTAGGAGAAAAAAAAAAAAAAAAAAAACTCACTCTCAACTAGGAAAGAAGTTATTAAGCACTAAAGTTCACTGCTATGCGGGTTATGAAAGTTAATGTAAAAAACTATATTTGTCAACATGCGCAAGCGCGAGTATGGTAAAGTCTGTAATAAAGAAGTCTAATTGAAATTTACCATCAATTATTTAAATTTATCTCCAGTTATTTATTCAAAAAAGATTTTTTTTTGAGAAAGGAAAAAACTTATGCGTTTTCGCTCGCTTAAGAAGATATCAAAACTCTAGTCAATCCAACAATAGAATTCTATTAATTTTAGCGAGTTGGATTGACTAGAGTTTTGATATCTTCTTGAGCGAGCGTAACGAGCGGAAACGAATAGCACGCATGCCCATAAGCGACATGTTACGACGCCCTTCATATTAACAATAATTTGTGAATAAATACTTTATCAACATTTCAACTAAGAGTTCTTTGTTTGCCAATCTTACATCCCTGCGCATGCGCATGTTTACAAATACGTTGTTTACGTCACTTTCATAACGCACATAACAGTGAGCTTTAGTGCTCATAACTTCTTTCCTAGTTGAGAGTGAGTTTTCTTTTCTTTTTTTTTTTAACGGATTCGAACTCAGTGCATCAAAATACGTTATATTGCAACGTATAAAAATAATCGGTGCCCAGGACCCTCGTCTTCAGATTCACCATTTTTTTTTTTCTTATTTATTTACTTATGAGCTTCATCCGCATCTAAGGCGATTCGCTCGAAACAAATAATACATATATACATCAATTAAAATATTACATCTGTGCATCTACAAACAAAGGGGATTTTACATATAAATCCGGTCTTGCAATTAATTATATATTGAATTACGTAAATATACATGTTTCGAAGTTGCTTTCCTACAAACTTCTTCGCCGTACTCGGCCCTATATGTGTACAGCCTAATAAAATGAAGATGCCAATTACAGATGGGCTTATTTTACGAAAAACGACTTTACCATTATAATTTTCTGCTGTGGGTTGTTAAACATTTTGTACGAGATAGTAAACATTAACTACGAGATCCATAAAATATCTCGCGTGAAGCTGTTAAATGTATTTGTTATATGTGTATATTTCAAGAACGAGGAATACGTTGAGAAAAGTCAACACAGTATTTCATTTGTTGTTAATTTATTCGACTTGGCGCTCAAAAATACAATTTAAATTATACATCTCTCCATCCATTGAGTAAAATATGAATTTTTTAAATTGAATACTTTCAGTTTTTCAGGGTTTGCTTAATATAAAACCCGTTCATCTTCCAAAATAATCATTCTACCGAATAATAATACTTTAAAAATGACGCCGAAATCAGAAAAATTCAAGTACCTACAGGTTGTTTCCAAAAATCAGGTGTTTGGCACCACATTGCGTCGTGAGAAAATGTTTTATACACTACTTACTCATTCATATTTACAGGATATAAAGAACAGATGATCTTGTAGATTTTGCAGCGAGACTTAGACCTACACTTACTAAATAAAGACAAATCGATAACGTAAATATTCCTCCTGACACTACCCAAACATTTGAAAAGCAAACGTTATTTTATCAAACATTACTAAACCTCTTTGAAATTTCTATTTTTGATTTCAATTAACATATTTTCCATTTATTTCTAACATTTTTTTTTTACCTGTTACCTATTAGTTCCGAGACTTTCTTTTCCTGTGATATTTATTTTTGTTACTTTTGACGAACGTTTTACAATGGCGAAAAGGCCATCTAGTAGGAGAGGTACACGGAAAGAAGAAGTCGTACTGACCCGACTCCGTATTGGACATATAATGCCCTGATTAAGGACACCATGGGGGTAAAGGGAACAGACATACTTGTAAACTGTGTAACGAAATACTCACAGCAAAACATATAATGGCAAACTGCAGACGACGAGAACATTGAGACTTACCTGTGGACCTTACCAAACTTCTAACAGATGACAGCCAACATATTGAAGCAATGATTAATCATCTAACATTAACATATGCACAAAATTCTTTCTTTTTAGCGCGGTTCCTCTCTACCTCCATAGCAAGAACCCGCTTATTAGGTTGACCTCACGACGCAATCCGGAAGTGCCGACTAGAAACTTTCTCGTTTCAGATCACGAAAATATAGGTGGTTCCAATTTGTATATATATATATATATATATATATATATATATATATATATATATATATATATATATATTTATATTTATATATATATATATTTATATATATATATATATATATATATATATATATATATATATATATATATATATATATATATATATATATATATATATATATATATATATATATATATTTATATATATGCTTGTCTGTTAACGCTCTAGCAAGCTCAAAAATGGCCCGATTTTGATGAAATTTGGTACAAAAATCTGTCTTCTAATTTGAAAGGTCAAGTTCGTTAACCAGCAGAATTCGCCCACGGAAAGATAGTGTTTGGGGCGAAATTCGCGCAAAAAAATCGTAACGCTTACGTTTTTGAGTTTATATGCTTGCAGGTACTTGTTTTATAGGTTTCTTAACATAGGAAAACGAATGAAACAAATTTTAAAGCAATATCTGTAACCGTTTTTGAGAAAAGTGGAATCAATGTTTTTGTATGTCATTATTTTTTTGTGGGTACTTAGAATCGCGGGATTCAATTGAAATATTTTCTACATATTGGAAATTAATCCCAACTAAGATTTTTAAATTTTGGTTATATTTGGAGTTAAGGAAATATGCGAAAAAAATATTTTATTAATAGACATGAAACGTTTTCGGATCTTCACACATTTTTCGTAAATATCTCGATAACGGTTGGGAAATCGTTGTAAGTGGAAGGTGAACATTCGAATATCACTAAATTCTCTACAAAAAAGGTTCAGAAGAAATATTCGATGGGGCAACGTCAATCAGAGATATAAGCGCTTAAAACTTAAAAAGTGTTTGTTTTGAGTACACAATTGTATTGACTTATTCAGACTTCCTCAAGAATGAGGATTAAGAATTATCCGTATTATTCAGTGTAAGTTGGCTACTGTCAGTTTCCTGTGATTTGTTATTCCTAATCTATTCCATTTCTTCGAGATGTAGGGAACCGCGCTAAGATGACGCAGTTCCTGCGAGTCGGACTTTTTTTTAACTCCATGTTGCTTTACCTTTATTTTAAAGGTTAACGTTTTTATTAGAACTTTCCTCCGAAGGAAAGTAGCTATTGAGGTTGCACTCATGACGGAATTTTTGAAAAATTTCTTCGAATCTTTATCGATCCTACTTAGTAGGCACCGAAAATGACCCCAGTTAAAATTTATATATATATGCATATATTTTGTTATATATGTGTCCGTTAACACGATACAGGCCAGAGTTTTTGTTTTTTCACCACGAAACTTGGTATGCAGTATTCCCCCATCAAACGATTGAACGAGTTGGTAAACCAACAAAATCGGTCCATCCGGAGGGGGGGGGGTTTACTCCGGAGCCAAAGTAGTTATTTCTCATTACCAGCCATAATTTTTGTTATATTCCGACGAAACTCGGTATTTGTTGTGGTCCACCGAAGAGAAAAATTTGTTGTAAAAATAAACTAAATCGGTTGACTAGAAGAGGGGGTTTACTCCGGACAGAAATGACTAATTTCCTTATACCGGTCGTAATTTCTGTTGTATTGTCACGAAACTCTGAATACGTCCTAGCTGTCTAATAAGAAAGAAGTGTTGTGAAAATTAGCTAAATCGGTTTATTGGAAGGGGAGGGGGTGTTACTTTGTACTATGGTTGAATTGAATTCTCCCGCCAAACGTAGGTTCGCGAAACAAGATCAATAGATGAATATGTGAAGCTTTTTGTATTTATTACGTAGTGTAGTACCACGCAGACACAAAACTCTAGAAGGAAACTAGTACCAAAATTAATAATTGAAACAGCTGCTCATAAAAGCAAAAGAGCAGAACAATTTATGTTTTTATTTTATTTATTTATATGGGCGGGGGGCGATTCTACATAAAAGTAGCACTTTTGGTGAAAACGTTTTTCTTTTTTTTTTTTTCATTTTCTTTGTTTCATTTTTACCTCAGAGATAATAAAGCATGTCTAGCTTAATATTATCAAAGCATTGGTCAATTAGTTTTAATGGCCTAAGTGGCCAAAAAGCAGCCATTTTGTTTTTGGGTTGCAGGGGAGTGAGGATAAGAGTAAAAAAACAACATTTCTAACTGCCAATCTGAAGATACAGCATGGTATATTAAACCGGGGAAAATATAATAAACAATATTTTTCGTACTGACAGGGAATGAAAACAATTTAATCCTCACTTCCCTGTTGAGAAAAAGTGAAAAAAGCACATTTGTGTTAATTATTTTTATTTAATAAATTAACAGAACAAAAGCTAATACTACTAGGCCAAAGGTTTTAGTATAAATTGCCAAACTATGTCTTGTTTGTGAATATCAATTTCGTCGTGTGTCTCAGTGTTGTACTATAATTTACAGGGGAGTGAGAATCAGGGCAGGTATAATTTTGAGGTTTGGATCACCTGTAGCACACCCTGTTTACAATGAAAAGCTTTTAATGACATCTTAATAAAGTGTTTTGGGTTACTTATCAAACAATGTTATCAAATCACAAGAATAAAAATTAACTGATTTTTTATGAAGAGCAGGGGAGTGATAAACAATGTTTACAACTCGTAATTTTACTTGAAAAAAACTTTCAAAGCAAATCCTCTCTTTCCAGAAATCAAAATCAAGCTGAAATCATTTGTTTTTGTGTACATTGTGGTTCTAAATTAGCTGACTGAAAAATAAAAAAGCCACGTTTACGCTTCACAAATGTGTTCATTGTGACAAGGGAGTGATAAATTTTGTGTAACAGACATTAGTGAAGCTTTTGTCATCCTTTAGGATAATATTTTGTAGTTTTTTCTCTTTCAGCTACATTCGTTAGGGCATAATGAAAAAAAATACTCTAACAAAAAACTTCCTGCAAGTTACTGTAGGCCTAAAAAAATCAACGAAAGTTACAAATCCGAGTAGTGTGACAGGGCAGGGGAGTGAGAATTAAGGCTTTGCAAAGCTCCAGCTCCAGATCAAACGTTGTTACAAATCATCCAGTGCTAGGTATGATTCAAAAAAGTTTTGTATCATCTTACTGAAAAGGAAAAATATTAATATTTTCAATACGGACTGCATAATTGTCGAAAACCAAAAAGTGCTACTTTTCTGTAGAATCGCCCATATAGGTTATTTGAAGCAAATTATTCAGCAATGCACTCGACCCTACCCAATTCTGAGAAAGTGCTTAGTTATGCAGCTCCTGCGTGGCGGACTATTATAACTGTATATAACTATGTATGTACAGGTGCATAACTATTTTTGTAATATTGGATGTATATGTATAATTCCAATGGTATATTTGTGTTTATGTCTGAAACTGTATGTAAAAATTATCTATAGCGAATCGCCTTGATTGCGGATTCTCATTAATAAATAATTTTATGTTGACTGATTAATTTGAGTCAGACCAGCCTCCGGATTTGATCACTTAAAACTATTTCTGAAGACACACCATAGTGGTAAATCCCTTTATTCTAAACATCATAACAATATTTCTTGTGTGTATAAGTGAACGGATCCATTATTTGCAAATTTAACACACCTATGCCTTATTTGGCAACAAGTATACGAAGGTGGTAGAAATGACTCAACAACTTGGCTCATCGAGCGGCCAGTATAATTGTTCTAGTAATGTTAGGCAAGTGGCTGGAGAAGAGAAGTTGTGTTGTTAGCAACCTTAGTAATCGTGGACTGATAACTTTGTGGCAACTATGGCCGAGCTACATTACTAATGAGTAATAGAGAAACAGCACCACCTGCAAACCTAAGTGTCAACTACAGAGCATTTCTCTCACCTGTTCCTCCTTCCTGTTATATCTATCCTTTGCTGTCTTCTCTAGTGATTTCCTACTTTTTAATGAACTATTCAAAATCAAATTGTGTTTTAGGATTGAACGAAGTCATAGTTACATCATCAGAAACATTTTTTTTTCTAGTATGTATTCCAGAAGCGCTGCGAGGAATAATTCCAAAAAATTTAGAAATAATTTTTATAAGTTTTGAACTTTAGAACATTCCGGACAAAGTCAACTATGGAAGTTGCACTCTTGTAAATTTTCTTTTACCCTACCTACTAGATACCAAAAATGACTCTAGTTATAATTTATATATATTATTTAATTCATTTTGAATATTATTCAATAACATATATTGTTATGTCAGTTGAAGGTGAAGGTGGGAAAAGACCAAGATGAACATAAAGATGTTCGAAACGTCGCATTTATAACTAAATATTTTAAACAATTTTGGGGATCAACTCCTCTTATTTACTTCAAGAATATATTTTTATTTTATTATTCCTACTCGTCTTTATTGTATGAATTTGAATTATAGCGATATGAGTGACAATTTTAATATTTAATAGGCGCTAAAATAAAAAAAAATGAAATAATTCACTAACACAGTTAAAAAAAATAAATATGTTCTTTACCGCCCAAAGAGAATTTGTTGTTTTTAACATTGAATAAAAATTAAAACTGTTTGCTCACTCTTTTCCAACACCTTATTAACTAGCACGTGATCCATTAGGGACTTATACCACCATTGCAAATATTTTACTATTTTTAACAAATGAAGTTAATAAATTCGTATCAACAATTAGGGAAAACATAAGTAATTAGATATTAATCATGGTAGTAAATGCTTTCAGATTAGTTGTGGAACGAAGGAGTCAAAAAGAAAGTTGTTTGTTTGTTGTTGTTTTTTTGGCTGGGTCGACTGCTATGGTCATTGGCACCAACAAAAAGTAAATATTATAATAATTGTAAGAAATAGAGGTCTGGCACATTTTCCTCATCATTCTCATGAATTTCTGATTTAAGTGTCACACGGTGTTTTATCTAATTTCGGATTCGACAGTTCGTACCAGTTATCAAAATGTACATGATTAAATACAAAAGAAAATGACGAATAATATCTAGAGGGCAAATAAACTAATATAACATCTGAAAATTTGTTTAACAAGTACGTGATTTTTCCATAATATATATATACATATAATATGATCGGGGTGGGTTTCCTCCGTTTCCGGGTGATGGAATTTACTTCGGGGGATTCGCAACCAACCAAAATAAATAATTATGTACGTAGGAGTGCATACGTAGTAAGGTCCATAAGTTTCCGGCCTGTCCTGCTTCCCCTCCTTCGTGCCGGGACCTACACGCCTATGCAGGTCCATGCCTGCTCACTCCATACCCATCGCCCGCACTTCCTCAGTCTTGTCAGTCAGTGTCCAGCCTTGAAGGAAACTCCCCATTTTTACAATGTTCAAACTCTGTAAAGAGGGTCTTACTCCTGCGCAAATTAAAGAGCACTTGGATTCTGTATACGTGCAGACCTCCAGTTCGTATTCCACAGTGAAAGAATGGGCAAAATTATTTAAGTTAGGGAGAGAAAGTCTAGAAGATGACCCACGTCCCGGTCGCCCATTGGAAGCTGTCATTTCTGAAACAATCCAACTTGTGGAATCTGAATTGCTGTCTGACCGGCGACTAAAAACCAAGGAAATAGCAGCGAGGTTAGGACTTTCAAAAACAAGTGTTTTGAGGATCATCAAAGAACATTTGCATATGAACAAGGTTAGTGCAAGATGGGTTCCAAAAATTCTTTCAGCTGCTCAAAAACAGGAACGAGTTCACTGCTGGAATGAATTTTTACGCGAGTATAATACCGACCCAAAGAATTTTTTGGACTCAATTGTAACTGGGGATGAGACAATGGTTCTATATTATGGCCCACTCTGCAAAAGAGAGTCCATGGAATGGAGAAGACCAGGAGAAGCGCCTCCTTTAAAGGCAAAAGTCACGCAGACGACAAAAAAGGTAATGGCCACAATTTTTTGGGACTGTAAAGGAATACTACTTTAAAGAAAGGAATACCACAATGAATGGTGAGTATTATGCAGGTTTACTTCACCGGTTACGAGACGCCATTAAAGAGAAGAGGCGAGGGAAGTTAAGCAGAGGTGTCCGCCTCCTTCACGACAATGCCTCTGTCCACACAGCATTGATTTCCAAGGCCGCTGTGAAGGGCTGTGGATTCCAAGAAATCTCTCATCCACCCTACATCCCAGACTTGGCCCCTAGCGATTTCTACCTTTTCTCAAAGTTAAAATCTGACCTTCGTGGAAGGCGATTTAACACCGACGAAGAGCTCCAAGCAGCAGTGGAAGAAAATTTTTTTAACAAAGAAGAAAATTATTTTGTTCATGGTATAGAAATGTTGCCAAAGCATTGTATTAAGTGTGTAGAACTTAGAGGAGAATATATTGAAAAACAGTAAAACCAGTTTTAGCGCGGTTCCTCCCTCCCCCATAGGGAGGAACCCCGCTTATAAGGTTGATACAATGAAACAATCCGGAAGTGCCGACTAGAAAATTTTGCGTTTCAGAACCCCTAGAAACCGAAAATAACGGTGGTTCAAATTTGTATATATATATATATATATATATATGTATATATTTATTTATATATATATATATATATATATATATATATATATATATATATATATATATTTGTCTGTTCGCTCTCTAAATAGAAGACGAATGGTCCGATTTTGATGAAATTTGGTACAAAAATCTGTCGTCCAATTTGAAAGGTCAAGTTCGTTAACCAGCAAAATCCGCCCACTGGAAGATGGCGTTTGGGGCGAAATTCGCGCAAAAAAAATCGTAACGCTTACGTTTTTGAGTTCATAAGCTTGTAAGTACTCTTTTTATAGGCTTCTTGGGCAAGGAAAACGAATGAAACCATTTTCAAGGCGATAGCTTTAACCGTTTTTGAGAAAATTGGAAAAATAGTTTTTGAATACCGTTTTTGGTTTGGGTACTTAGAATCACGGGATTCAGTTGAAACATTATCTGCATGTTCTACTTTCATTAAAACTAATATGTTGAAAGTTATGTTACGTTTGGAGTTAAGGAAGGGTTAGAATAAAATATTTAATGAACAGACATGAAAAGTTTTGGGAACTTCGTATAATTTCATTAATATCTCGAAAACGGTTAGGAAATCGTGGAAAGTGGATAGAAACTATTTGAAAGCTTACTAAATTCTCTACAAAAATGATTCTGAAACTATTTTTGATTAGGTTATGTCAATCGGAGAAATAAGTGCTTAAAACTTCAAATACGTCTGTTTTGTTCTTATGAACGGGTTTTTGTCGTTCTTTTTGTAATTTTTGTCTCTTTCCCTTGGTTTTTTATTGCTTTTTATTTTTTTAATTTCTTATGTTGTATTTGTAAGGAAAATGTATGTGTGTGTAAAACAGGATAGGTAAAATGAGACCAATTTTCTGTTGTCAGAAATAATGAAAAGTTTTGGGAACTTCGTATAATTTCTTAATATCTCGAAAACGGTTGAAAATCTTGGGAAGCGAAAGGTTACCATTCGAAAGCTTACTAAATGGTCTACAAGAAAGGTTCTAAAGAAAGTTTTGAATAAGCGATGTCAATCGGAGAAATAAGTGCTTAAAATTTGAAGTAATTGATTTCGTTTATTCGAACAGTTCTTTTTGTCTGTTTTTATTCCTATTTTTACATTGCTTATAGTTGGATAATGTATTTGACAATATAATAGATTAATTAAAATAAGAAGCTGTACCGTATGAAATGTCAGTTTTGGATTTGCCGATTTCCTTCAAATGTCTTGAAACTGTCGAGGCTCCTAATCCGAGTTCTTTGGCATATTCCCTATTGTTTGCAATTGATTATAGTAGTCAAATGTATTTTCCAATAAAACAGGATACGTATAATTAGAATATTTTATTTTTGCGGTATCTTGGGGTTCTCAGATCCCTTATGAATATCTATTAGGCCCCCTTCGTATTTTTTCCTTAATATCTCGAAAAGGGTTAGGAGATCGTGGCAATTGAAATGTAACAGTTCGAAAGCTTACTAAATTCTCTACAAAAAATGTTTTACAGAAATGTTTGATGGGGTCGTCACATTAGGAGAAATAAGTGCTTAAAACTTAGTTAGTTTCCTTTATTTAAACGGATCTATTTATGTGTTTCCCGAAGTTTTTTTTTTCACTGCTCGTTATTTTTGTACTTGCTTATAGTAGTCTAATGTATTTTTCATTAAACAGGATATGTATAATTAAAAGCATTATTTTGTTTGTTAGAATTCGAAGATGCCGTATGAATATCTAGATTACAGTACTGGTTTTGATTTCGTATTTTAGAATTGTTCTTGGTATTCCCTATTTTCATGTATTACCCTTAGTTCTTTATTGCTAGTAGTTTTTTTTTTTTTTTTATTGATTATAGAATATAAATCTATTTGGCAATAAAATAGGATACGTAAAATTAGAAACAATATTTCGGGTATTTCTGAGCGAAATGCCTTGTAAGATTGTCTACCACCACGAACGGCGTTTTTCCTCTATTTACCTCACATTTTAATTGGTTGCTGTTTTTAGCTTGTTTCCTGCTTCACTTCACAGATAGGAAACACGCTTCTGACGTCGACCCAATGACGTAATCCGAAGTGCCTAATAAATGATTTAACGTTTTAGAACAGGTAGATATCGAAAATAGCTGTTTTTAAATTAGAATCTATTGTTGAGTAATTATATGAATCTTTATACGGCTTTATTAGCCGTATTATTCTATATAGGCTTTATAAGGCAGGAGATACTACTTAATCTTGAAGACTTGTTCTTAGTCCTTCTTTATCAACTAGATAGGCTTTATTAGACATATTATTCTTCATAGGCTTTATTAGACGGGGAATTCTGATAAAATGTCGTGTTGTCGCAGCAAATTGTAATTACGATTTATCTAAGGTCAGGTAACATTAGCGAGTCTACATTGTTAAGATCACCGACAGCGAAGGTAGACAATTGCTATGATTTAGTCTACATATGTATATTAATTCCTAAATGTAGAAAATAAACTTTACAACGGTTAGATACTATGAACGAATAGACAGTCGGTTCAGTCCCAAACAAACAGAGGGTTTACTAGAAATTTACCTGCTAGGAGTTAATCCTCAAGAGAAGTAACCCTTGTAGGGTAATATAACCCAGGTATCTGCCGACACAAATATAAAGCCTTGCAAGAGTAGGTAGAGCAACTTTAAGATTTCGTTCACTAAAATTTCTTAAACTGACCTAGATTCAGACATAACATAACATAAATTATATTGTAAATATTGATAAAGATTAATTAGTTGTCAACATATACATAAATTAGCAATCAACAGTTTTCTTTGTACGACTATTATTAACGACTATTTAGTTATGAGACAATCCATAAATTAGCGATCAAAAGTTGCAGGTGATTCCGTATTAGATATTTATTAAATATTCATAAAGACTATTTGGTTGTAAACCGATTCATCAATAAGCAATCAATATTTTTAAACACTGGATATATACTAACCAATTATAACGACTGTTTAGTTATGAACCGATTCATAAATTAGCGATTAAAAAACACAGGTTTATTGACTAAATATTGATAAAAGTATTTAAATAGAAGAAAAAAAGATTTCCTCAAGACTTGCTCTTGTTCAATTTGTATTTACTCTATTGACTTTATTAGGCATATTCTTCTATATAGGCTTCATTAGGCAGTGGTATCTACTCAATTTTGAGAACTTGTTCTTGATCCTTCTGTATCCACTAGATTGGCTTTATTTGGCATATTATTCTATATAGGCTTTATTAGGGAGTGGTATCTACTCAATTTTGAGAACTTGTTCTTGATCCTTCTGTAACCACTAGATTGGCTCGCTGGGAAAATTCCTCGCTGCACCCTGGATGTCGGAACTAATGACCTAGATGTAAATGCGCGGTTAAAAAAAAAAAAAAAATAAAAAAAAAATAAATAAATATTGTATATATGTGTACATAATTTAACTAATTAAGAATATCCATACGTATTTGTTTTTATGTATTCTAAGTGAACTTGGGCACTGTGTGCGCCTCCTCGTGGCAGAATACGGGCAACTGATTGGTGGCTCTCGAGGCGGACCTGACATTCAGGTCTCCGGTTGGGGAGAAGGAATTGAGTAAGGTTTGATTGTTTTAATAGTCAAACCTTGTTCAGTTCTGTGGCAATCAGGCTAAGCACATTAAATTCCAGGCAAGTTAGACGTAAAGAGATAATTTTAGCGCGGTTCCTCCCTCTCTCCATATGGAGGACCCCGCACTCCAAATGGAGGCCTCATGACGCAATCCAGAAGTCCCGACAAAAAAGTTTGCGTTTAAGAACCCCTGAGAGACCGAAAATAACGGTGTTTCAAATTGGTATATATATATATATATATATATATATATATATATATATATACATATATATATATATATATATATATATATATAAATATATATATATATATATATATATATATGTGTGTGTGTGTGTGTGTGTGTGTGTTTGATCGCTCTCTGGACACCCTTAAAAAGTTTTGGGTACTTTGTATATTTTCCTTAATTTTATTTTTTTATTTTTTTAAATTATTTTCCTTATATCTCGAAAACGGTTTGAAATCTTCATAAGCGGATCCTTACCATTCGAAAGCTTACTAAATGCTAATAATTCTGAAGCAATTATCGATTCATCGGAGAAATGAGTGCTTAAAAAAATAGTTTTTGAATACCGTTTTTGGTTTGGATACTTAGAATCATGGGATTCAGTTGAAACATTTTCTGCATGTTCTACTTTCATTAAAACTAATATGTTGAAATTTTTGTTACGTTTAATATTTTATGTATAATGTATTTAACAATAAAACTGGTTAAGTAAAATAACAAAAACAATTTATTGTTAGAAATATAGATTTCCAAGATTCATAGACCTTGCCACTAGCGGGTCCGTTTCTAGTGTAGCCGACCCTTCCAGGTAAGATTGTAAATCATGACCTTTCAAGACTTTACTACTCACAAGAATGGCGTTAGTGACCTTAAGGGTTGACACGCCATTATAATAATTAATTAAAAAAAAAGACTGGTGGAACCAAAATAATAACTGCTTCTATTTTAATCTTTCAAAATTAGACTAGGGATATGAACGGAACCGCGCTAAGATGATGCAGTTCCTGCGAGACGGACTTTTTTCTTTCACCTTTCCTTCAATCCCAGGCCGGAAACTTTTGGACCTTACCTCGTACGTATGCTGGATATTCAAGAAGTATCGGACGATTCTCGCAGTGTCCAAAGGGACAACGTGCTGTTATCTAGTCCGCTTTTGGTGGTCGGGTAGTAAACTCGCAAGACTGCATTATTTATGTATCCAGTCTAATGCATGCGTTGTTGTGTATTTCTTGGTCACTTACTGACAGGAGCGGGAGAAGGATAACTCTCCTCCAAGCTGAAGCCAATGCTTGATTTTTACTTCTTAAATATCCATTATCTCACGGGCTAGTATGGCACCGGAGCACCGCTCGCACTGCTCCCAATGTCAAGGTCTTAAAAATTATTCCCTCTGGAGCAGACCTCACTCCAGATTTGTGCAAGCCTTGTACTGACTTTTGTTTCACCACTTCGTTTGGGTAGTGCATTTTATACCTACTGCCAGGTCTATCTCCCAGGGCAGGCGTTCCTGGGGCGTGCACTGTAGGTGACCTTATGTCAGTGTAAGCGTTTAGTGTACTGTACTCGGGAAGGGGGGTTCGTAAACCCCCAAGCAACTGCGCTTTCAAATGCCTTTTTAATAATAATATATTATTATTATTATTATTATATTTATATATATATATATATATATATATATATATATATATATATATACATGTATACACACAAACGAAATTGAACGACTATTATTTTGGTGATTTTGAACACTGACATTTCCATTCGGCACTTCCAGATTGCGTTGTAGGATCGACGTCATGCGCGGATTTCCTCCCAACGGAGAAGGTAGAGAACCCCTAAGATAAAAGACCCACTGGTACGAATTTTGTTTGTAGCATTTTTCTATAATATGCATATCTATGGAATGGTCTAGAAAGCATGCAATTAAAAAATTGAAAATATCTTAATATGTTGAGTAATTAAACCTTCTTTATAATAACCATATAACGCCAGCGATTTACATTCCAAATATTTGTTTTTTTAGAAAAATTAGGTGTTTAGGCTAAAATTTGAACGTGAAATCTCCTGTTTATGCTCAGATGCGTACCATTTAAGCTACCTTCATATCACTGTATCAAATTGAGCCAAAGCTTCAGGCAGAAAGCAAAGCTTCAGAATTAATATTTTGCTTTCTAACTTCTATCAATTGTTGCTGAAAATAATTGATATATTTCTCTTATATAAATACTCTAAATATCTAAATATAAATATGTACTGGAATAATTTTTTTTTTCCTATGATGATAATTGTAAATGATAATTATTACCTTGCAACAATAGAGGTAGACATAAACCAAGTCCTTAATATTTTTTTAAATTTGATATAGAATTTACAACTTTTGCTTTATCATTTATCATATTTAACAACATTTTTTATGGAGTAATTTGAAACTTTTTTTTATCAGGAGTTTGCAAGTTTTAAAATTAGTACTTGCAAAGGCATTAGCTCTCTGCCCATATGAGAAGCTTTAATGAACCCCCTCCCTATTTTATGCTGAAAGTTTAAAACTCACATCATATATAATGATTACCTAATCCCATGGTATTTGCAGCAAGCCCACTTTTCACACCATCCCTTAAAAGCAATTGTACTTTCTTTACTACTGATTTCTCCAGTACCCATTTTCATATGCAAATTAGAGTTCATGAAGATTTACTATTCTGGAGGAAATTATGCCTTTTCGCGACAAAAATACCTGTTTTATGTATCAAAATAAAATTTTAAAATTAAAATGTGCTCTCTTACTCGTTTCATATGCTAGATTTTTCCAGCCGCACACCTGCAAATACTCTATAGAGTTAGTTCTCGAAAGGTTTGTTTGTAAAAATTAGTAATATGAGATCATTTTTTTAATACGTTTTGTTGATATGAGTAGATATTTAATGTTTTAAAGTCTTCTGGATATGACCTTGTCGAATTCGTAATATCTTACATTTCGCCAGACATTTTGCCGGTTTCCTCAGGGTTTCTTCTGTCCTGCAACCGCTGATGTTTTATATTAATTTAAATCACTCCACAGAGTTATACAACTAAAGCCCTAGTAGGTGTAACACGCGGGAACGGATTATCGGAGAAGTGATCAAGATTGTTTAATACCCCCAGAATTTCACCATAGATGATGACTAAAGCCCTAGTAATTTATGGGCAACAGCTTTATAACTTAAATATTCCCTCGGCACACTACTAAAACATTTGAAAGCATACATTTATATTCTAAACTGTGAAGTCGTGTCCTAAGTGTAGCCTAAGTCACAGCGTTGATATTTAGCTCTGTTAAACCAGTGTTTTTTTAAGTGGTTCGAGGTGTTCCTCGTTGATGAAAATTGACTCAGCGGTAGCTGTGCTGCTGGTGAACATTACAGTGAAGTATCAAGGAATTTCATCAACCAGGTCACTGCTAAAATAGTGAGTAAAAAACACTCATTTCCTACAATGTGTAGGCCTTTACCCTAGCTGAGGCTAGTGCTGGGGTTGCACCTGTACTCGCCTGACAGAGTGCTTGTCGTCTCTCCTTCAGAAATCTAGATATGTACTACATACTGCGTTACCGTGTATATCCCAAGCCGCTTTCTTGGCTCACAAGGGAGTATACAGCGATGGGGTAACCGATTTGGACCATTTTTTTTCTGGTGATTCTACATCGAAAAAGAGTCGACATGTATCCCAGCGTTCTGTCCAAGGCGCCTTAGAAGCCGAGAAATAAAATAATAAAAAAGGTTGAAAGTTCTTAATTTCTAAGTTTAGAAAATGATATCGACATGATTCTTCACCATTTATTTTTTTTTACAGAGTAGATTAAAGGAAAATATAATATTTAATAAATAAATTCAAAAATATGCTTACGTTTTCAAACTAGTATTATTCATTTTTTTTTTCACCAAAAATAATAGCAGATTTAAACTCAGCACCCCAAGAAACCCTAATGTGGTGAATATCACTGAAAAAAAAATAATGATTTTTACCAGTCTAGAAGAGACTAAAAATTTGTTAGCGAAAAAGTAACGTGACGTTTTGAAATTCAATATTGCAGTCCAGTCAACGAACAGTTATAGAAGGAAATTTTTGGAACAAAATTTTTGACTTCATAACTTTGTTTGGGCTGGATAGGAGGTGAATATATCAAAAGTCCTCGCCCGTAGCCTTTGTGCCGGGGGGAGGGGGGTTTAGAAGGTCCCATTTTTCGGGTTTTCACTTAAATCTCCGAAACCCTGCGCCCTAGCGACATGACTATTCTATAACAAATGAAAGCTGATTAAATTTCCTACAAGTTCTATTCAATAAAGTTTTTCAAGATATCTTTAGTTTTCGAAATATCCGCTCTTGAATGTCTGTCGTTTTCGGAAAAAACAAACTTTTTTCTTTTCTCGACCGGATATCTCTTCAACGATGTACCCAAAATATAAATGTCGGATATAGGGTTGTAGAGTATTCCTTTCGCTTCAATAATACATATTACTTTACTATTTTATGTTTTTTTTTTTTTTACTATTTTTTGTCTATAAATGACTGTTGTATTATCTCTAAAGGTACTAGCAAAAA
The DNA here is from genome assembly GCA_946811695.1 of Gonocerus acuteangulatus. Lineage (NCBI taxonomy): Eukaryota > Metazoa > Arthropoda > Insecta > Hemiptera > Coreidae > Gonocerus > Gonocerus acuteangulatus. Next base: position 67,702,804 of record OX328124.1, read on the forward strand.
ATGGTTCTCAAAATAAAAATAAAATGTAAACAAATTTTTGTTATAATTTTTTTTTTTTTTTTTTTTTTTTTTTTTGGGTGCATCTACTGCTAAGGTCATTAGCACCCTCTCTCGCATTTCGGACCTGATGAATATAAATATATATATATATATATATATATATATATACATATATATATATATATATATATATATATATATATATATACACACACATACACATACATATATACACACACACATATATATATGCTGTCACTCATACAACACTGGCACCCACATGCAATTTATGTCAGCTGTATCCTTTTGAAAGAAAGTACTCGATCAATCACTGAATCAAAACCTTAACCTAAAGAGTTGTATTTGCATATTTACAGTTACAAATATAGACTCGTGCTAACACAAATGTACATACATATAAATGCAGCTATTCCTATAAACACCCCCCCCCCACACACATACACACACTCACACACACACACACACACACACACACACACACACACACACACACACACACACACACACACACACACACACACACACACAAACTCTCTGACATGCCATTTATTTCGGTTGTATCCTTTTTTAAAATATACTGGATCAACCTCTAAAGCTAAAACTTATACCTAAACTATTATATTTACATATTTACAATTACTTATATTATTATATGTAACGCATTCACACAATAAATAATCACATACACACAAACATAACAAGTTTTAATAATTAAACTTGTAAGCAAATAACTACGCACATAAGTAGATATTCACACAAATCTGTATGCACCTATAGAAACATCCACGCACATATACAGATGCATCAATTCTTCATTAACTCTTGATGGACAACTTCCTTATATAAGGCAGTAAACCTCAATTTCTTTCAAATACTCCATCAGCCTTTTTACAGATGGCTCTGTTCTGTCTAACAGCTCTTTTAGTGTATTCGGTAAACGATTCCGTCGCCTTGCATCCTCGAGGTCCGGGCACTCCACTAGGATGTGCATTACATCCAGTGGAGCACCACATCGCTCGCAATGAGGTCGGCGACGACCAACGAGATGGTAACCATGAGTTAGGCGTGTATGTCCAATTCTCAAACGGGTCACCACCACGTCATCGCGTCTTTTTATTTTGCAAATAGGGCTATTGGTCACCACAGAGCTCTCGACGTTTTTAATAAATAAATCTTTTGTGTTAAACTCCTCTTGCCATTTGTTTTTAATTAAGAGTTTCATGTGTCTCTTTGCGTCCTTGATTTGAATTGGGGAGACAGGATCAACTGCCTCTGCAGCCGCCTGTCTTGCCAATTCATCCGCTTTGTCATTGCCTTCAATGCCTTTATGCCCTGGTACCCAAAGGAAAGAGACGGTCGTTCCCCTGGAGTACATGGCAGCTATTACATCGAAGACTTCTTGCACATGTGGATCTTTGGAAAACTTATTTTGGAGCGCAAGAAGGGAGCTATGTGAGTCTGTGCACACTAATATATTGACGTCAAGAGATCCGTAATGCTCAAGAGCTATTTGTATGGCCTGTAATTCGGCACTGAAAATGCTGGACTCTGGGTTGAGGGGAACAGCAAGATTTCTCTCGCTGTCAATAAAAATACCACATCCAGTTCCCGTGTTTGTTTTTGAGCCATCTGTAAAAACAATTAGATTATTTGAGAATCTTTCGACTCTTTCTTTAAACATAGCCTTGTATACGAAGGAGGAGGTTTCGTTTTTATTAAATCGAGTCAGCGAGAAGTCAATATTCATATCTGGGAGAATCCACGGAGCTACAGCTGAGTGCCGCATCTCCGATAGATTATCCCAGGAACCTCCATACGATTGTATTATATCATTCGCTCCCAAGGCCAACGGTCTCGTTATTGTACGCGATAGATTTCTAGTTGCGTATTGTCCGTTAAATGACCATGGAGAAAATGCCTCCTATTTGCCTTTAATGAGGTCACATAAGAGAGCGTCATGAGGTCTCGCCTGCGTTCTGGGGGAAGATGTCCCGCTTCAATGTATATGGAATCCAATGGGCTGGTGCGAAATGCACCAATAGCAACCCGTAGCCCCGCGTTGTACAGCCTGTCTAGCTGGCGGAGCCACGACTTGCGAGAAGACCCATAGATTGCACATCCATAATCAACTCTGGCCCTTATCAATGCGTCAAATAATTTCAGAAGGATTGATCTCTCAGCACCCCATTTAAATCTTGAAAGTGTTTTTAGAATTCTGAGGGACGACTCACACCTCTGTATAGTATAGTTAATATGGTCCCTCCACCTTAACTGCGCATCCATTATTAAACCTAGAAATTTATGTCTTTCGCTGAATTTAACAGCAGAACCATCCAACAGCAGTGTTGGGTGATTATGCGGTCGCCGAAGCCTGCAGAAGTGAACAGCCACAGTCTTATCAGATTAAAATATAAATCCTCTTTGTTTTGCTACTCTGCAGACCGTGTCCATTGCCTCCTGCAGGGCTCGGGCTTCTTCGTCATCAGGTGAATGGGATACAAATAAAGCCAAGTCGTCAGCGTAGAGGGACCTACCGATTCCACAACGAACGTTGTCACAAATGCCGTTTATAGCCACAAGAAACAGGGTTACGCTGAGGACGGACCCCTGCGGTAGTCCATTTTCCTGTACACGTAGCGACGAAAAGACATTACTTATTCTTACTTGGAATGCCCTTTCCTCAAGAAAGCTCATGAGAAATAAGGGTAAACGTCCTTTGAAGCCCCATTCTTCGAGTCTACGGAGGATGTCGTACCTCCATGCCCTGTCGTACGCCTGTTTCATATCGAAAAAAACGGCTGTGACATGTTGCTGAGAAGAAAAAGCCTTTTGTATGTTGTGTTCCATTAACGCCAATTGGTCTTGGGTAGAGTGATTCCTTCTGAATCCCGCTTGATATTGGCTAATAAGATCGTTCCTTTCCAACACATGAACTAGCCTGTAGTTCACCATAGTCTCCAAGAGCTTTCCCAGACAACACAGGAGTGAAATGGGTCTGTAGCTACTTGCAGATTGAGGATCCTTACCGGGCTTCAGTATTGGAACGACGATTGATTTTTTCCAATCTTTGGGGAATTCCGCTTTGGTCCAGAGTTGGTTGTAAAAATCTAGAATCATCATTTTCCCCGTGTCCGGGAGATTTTTTAACACCTCGAACGGCAACCCATCGCTACCAGGTGCTGATTTCCGAGGCGCCACCCGAAGTGCCCTATTTAGTTCTTCTATGCTGAATTGTACATTGTAGTCACACGTTATGTCGTTAGGTTGTCCAAAATCTAAGGGAACGGTTTCTTCAGTAGCCCTAGCTACACAGAAACTACCGTCATAGTCATCGAGACTGTACGCAGAGCAGAAGTAGTCGGCAAAAGCATTTGCGACTTCCAACGGGTGATCAATGCACACTCCAGCATTTTGTAGGACCGGGATTTGTTCTTTTGTGTACCTTCCCCCAATTGCTCTTACCTTTCTCCAAACTTCAGAGGGAGAAGCATCACTTGTCATAGTGCTGACATAGGTGGCCCAAGAATCTCTCTTTTTTTTAAATTTTATTCTTCTTTCTATTGCTCTCGCTTTCTTAAATGCGACGAGATTGTCCTCATTAGGGTATCTTTTGAAGCGATTGAAAGCTCTTTTCTTTTTCCTGTTGGCATCCCAACATTCCTCGTCCCACCATGGAACTGGTATTTTCCTTGGGTGGAGGGAGGAATGAGGTATAGATTTTTCGCATGCATTGACTAAAGCGTTCGTAATCCTCTTCAGTGTCTCGTCCGTGGATCCTGCCGGGTCAGGAGAAATGAATGATTCCCGAAATCTGTCCCAATCAGCCCGTTTAAATGCCCACTTATTAGTCTTTCTGTACTCTCTAATTCTTCCTGCGTGCTCAACTAGTATAGGGAAGTGGTCAGATCTGTGAAGATCTTCGAGCACTTCCCACTGAAGAAAAGAAGTAATGGAGCTACTGGCAACGGTGAGATCAATAGCATCCAATGTTCCCGAGGATTCAGAGAAATGAGTTGGGGCTCCATCATTGAGTACCAATAGGTCTAATTCTTCTAATATGTTATGCAGAGAGCGGCCCTGAGGAGTGCTTCTTCTCGAACCCCAAGAAACATTGTGGGTATTGAAATCACCAAAAATTATTACTGGTGGAGGTAATTGTAAAATAACATTCTTAACCTCTCGCACGTCATACGATCTGCCGTCTGGGAGGTAAATTGAACAGAGAGTGGCAGATATAGGGGCTTTCAGACGCACAGCGACAGCTTGCAATGATGTGTTTAAATTTATAGAACATGCCCCGAGGTTATCCATGGTGTAGATAGCCACGCCACCGTGCCTTCTACCGCCTGGCAAAACTCTGGGCTCTTTGTGCTCACACCTATAGCCTCGCAATTCTCTGGCTCCACCCTCAGGAAATTTTGTTTCCTGGAGGGCTAAGACCAAAGGATTGTAGGTGTGGACCAAGTAACGCAGTTCGTCGCTATGTTCTGAAAACCCGCGGATATTCCATTGTAAAAATTTGTTTGGTTGGGACATATTAATTAAAATAATCATTCTTTATTCTGGCTCAGCAGGCGACTTCTTAGGCCCTCGTTTTTTACCCTTGGGCCAACCCTTTTTACCACCTGTCACCATTGTAAATGGGCCACCACCGCCATCCACCAGTTCCTCAACGGTACTTGCGTTGAGGCCCGGAGGGGGCGTAGGCGGCACATCTACACCTCTTTCAGTAGTTATAGGGGAAACTATATTTCCCTTTTCTTTATTTTCATTCACCGAAGTGAATGAAGTTGAGGGAGAGGGAAGAGGAACTAGGGGAGGGAGGAGTGTAGGTGAATCTGGGAGTTTGGGTAAAGGGAGATTTGGGGGAGGAGGCTTTTTAGTTTCGTTCTTTTCTAGCGTTGTTTTAGTTGATTCTGCCTCGTTTTTAACTGCGCTAGAGTATGTACCTCTGCATGCATAAGAGGTACTTTTTACAAGCACTCGTGCTTGTTTGAACGTCAAATCCTTAATTTCTGCTCTCATTTTTTTAAATCTCCTTTTCGATTTTGTACTCCATGCAGTCACGAGATCTGGCATTATGAGGTCCGTCACAGTTAGGACATTTCGGGGGAGATGGACAAGCAGACGAACCATGTGCTGTGTGGCCACAAACACATACCTCTATTTCTGACCTGCACCTCGACGCGGAATGTCCAAACTTTTGACACTTAAAACATCGCATGGGCGCGGGTACATACGGTCGGACCCTTAGCTTATAGAAAGCTGCTTGTACGCAGGAAGGGACCTCAGGTTGGTCGAAAGTGAGCATCACACTTCCTGTGAATTCCGAGGCTTCCTCATCGCCGGTCGCCGATCTCCTCTTGCGAAAAAATCGACGGACGGCGATGACGCCTTGATCCCGTAACCCTTCTAAGATTTCTGCATCCGTCGAATGCTCCAAATCAAAGCAAGTAACCACGCCTCTGGAGGTATTCAGCGTTTTGTGCAGTTCTGCCTTCACGCCAAATAAACCCAGACTCGCTGATTTCCTGATTTTCTCTGCCTGGAGTTTGTTTGCTGCTTCAATCAATAATGCCCCATTTGCCGTCTTACTTAATCCAGCGACACTTCCAAATTCCTGGAAAACTAATTTGTTAATAAGGAACGGAGACACTTTCATAAATGAATGTCCCTCCGTTCGGCTTATTATAAAAAACTTTGCAAATTTAGGTTCGCTATTTGCTGGCGTTTCAAAAAGTTTCCTTTTGCGTGATTTTCTTCCTTTCTTTTTCTCGGGACTCTTTGTAGGCGTTAAAAACGGCTCCAAAGTGTACCGAGAAGTAGATGAACGAATTTCGTTAACAACGTTATTTAACACTTGGTTCTGTGTGCCACTAGTTGGTTCAAGACCATGTGTCAAATCTACACTATTCCCATTGCTACTATTTAGAGTGGCTTGGGTCAAATGGTTTTTAAGCGAGGTTTGGTCCATTTCCATGCGAGGGTCTCCCAGAAGGTCCTGCTTACCTTCTGGGTTTTCCGTTATGGGGAGTCCGGCAATATCCTTTATTCTTGACGTAGGGATAGTAAGTTTTGGTGACTTAGACTCCTAATCCTCGCCACCGAGTCTGCTGGTGGGGCTGCCACCTTGGCCGGCAGACCGGCGCTCATTCCCTCTCTAATAGAGGAGGATCCACTCAGTAGGGAAGGTGGCCCTACTTCACAGTGGGCCCCCGCCTCTGCTTTTCGCCGTTCATGTACTGAACAAGAACGTTACCAGGGGGTACCACGGGGAGGAAAAGCAGTAGGCGTTGACGGGAATCAGGTATACTAGGAGATGCTAAGCAGTGGAATAGGGCACTATAGCTTAGCAGAGCTCCCAAAAAAATTCGAACGGCTCCCATATCTGCACGTCCGCTCCAGCAACCCTTTAGCCCGCCCATTTACCCCCCTTTTTTCTTTTTTTTTGTTATAATGGATACATTTTTTAAGCATTAGTACACCTATTTGAAATTCCTACTTTATTTTTGTTACTACCTTTTATGTTTTTGTTTAGTTCATACTTTATTTCTTTTATTCGTTTCAGTGACTTTTATTTATTCTTTTTTTTTATATATATTTATTTTATTTAGTTCATCGCTAACATTGTGTTACTCAATAAATAAAATAAATGCAATGTTCAATATAAAAGTTAATTTAACGAAAAGATCTCATATAAGTAAATGTTCAGTTTAGATATTACGTTCATTTAAATAAAGGATTGAACTCTAATGTTTTATTTTTATTGTTGGATTTAGCATTGTAGCATTTATTCAAAAGATGCAATCTAATTAGGACAGTCTCCTGTCTGAATCACTTTAGTAAATTGGAAACTGTTCCCTTGTTTGCTCGGGTCGGTCTCTGCCAGTGTCACGCCGTCAATTTACTGACTTCTCCGCTTTCAGTGGATTTACTCCTTCAACACAAATGTCGTACTTATCAGTAATTGTCCTCCATCTGGAGGGAATTAATTAAAGGGTGTAATAAAAACATAATTTCATCAAATTAGAAGGAATCAACTGATTTATACACAAGTCTACTTAAAATTCGGAGAGAGAGAAGCAGAGGGAAGATTAAGAGAGGAGAAGAGTGAGCGAGAGGAGATAGAGAGAGAGAGTGGGGGGGGGGGGTGAGAAATAGAAAGAGACCTTAATAATTATAAAAAGAAATAATACTAATTATAAAAGAGTCCTAAGTAAATTTGTCTTAGGGGCCACATTGTATGTTGTACACATGAACTAAAACATTTTCTTTTCTCAATATATCAAAACAATTACTTGGGAAGTGGCAGTGAGGCTATAGAAGAAATGGCATTTATTTATATTTTTTAAAAAATATTTCTGCCTTCGTCATTTTATAGTATCTTAAATAATAACATAAAAGCATCTCATTTACACAGTACAGTAAATTCTACCTACGTAAGCAAGGGCCAGATAAATTGTTCAGGTTTAATTTCTGTACCGTGGGAGAGGGTTTATGTAGGTTGGCCCGATCTGTGGACAGTCCTGGTGTTTACGATGGGCGGCATTACTTTGGTAGTACGGAGTAAAAAAAACTGCATATCTATTTTATGTTTCATACTTTTGCACACAGTAATTGTAGGATCAACACTAAAATCTCCAAGCAGGGGATAGTGGGGTCCTTCTACTCTCTCATATCGCATTTTATTATTTATTTAAATTTTAGCGTCAACTTATAAATAAGGGATAGATGGTCAAATAAGGTGGTCTCTCATCGAGGTAACTTATAAATAAGGGATAGATGGTCAAATAAGGTGGTCTCTCATCGAGGTAACTTATAAATAAGGGATAGATGGTCAAATAAGGTGGTCTCTCATCGAGGTAACTTATAAATAAGGGATAGATGGTCAAATAAGGTGGTCTCTCATCGAGGTAACTTCTCTCAAATGAAAACAATTATTACAGCGATCCTATCAACAGTTATAAAGCAAACCCATTTTAGTATGTAACATTAGTGGCACTAGACCTTTTATAATGTAATATCTTAACTCAAAAGTTAGAATATTTATTTATATATGATGTTATATGTTGGACTAAGTCTTTTTTTACTTGACATCTTGGGACCAAAGTTGTCTTGATTGATTTAAAACATAAATTATTCTTAACTGGCCTACTCTAATGAGATAATGCTGGGGAAAAACACCGGAAAAATATTTCACAAAACCCTTAATTCTTTTGCAATTACGTTAAGGCCCAGATCTTAAAATTCTGTAATAATGCCAGTTTATCAACTTTAACAATTATTTAACATTATAAACTCTTTTTTATTAATAATTTGAAGCCTATTGCGAGAATTGATCTCAATATTAGTAAAGGGATTTTTTTTTTCAAAACCCCTATTTTGAACGCCAGCTTCTCAAATAACACAAACAGGGCCGATTATCTGCGGTTACTACTTTTCTGAAGCCTGGGAGAGCTGATGTCTACCCTTGATAGAAAAGGATATATATTTATATTTATATATATATATATATATATATATATATATATAAATTGTTTTTGTTATATTTTTATTTTATTTAAAGGTAACAATTGCCCAATTATGAATCATACATACGTAACAGGGACAAAAACCGTTCATGCCGAAACACAAATGTCAAATATAGTGGTGAAAATAACATGAAGCGGAAGAAGGTTATGAGGTTATAACCGGTTAACACCTATAATGATATACACCTGAAAAATATTGTGCTTTGTTGTGTAATTTGTGGTCAGAGTTACCGGGTTATCACATATTAAAATTGATATCAACTTTGTGCGATGTCATTAATATTCGGATTCGTTTTAAATCAGTGAAAGCAGTTTTTATTCAGATAAGTGTTGATAGCATGCACGTGACTCACCGGAGTACTGTTGAATAAATAGAATCTCCTGTTGTCTGCCTTTGAGGAGTTTTAATTTGTTGATGTGGGGTACTTCAGGTATTCCAGGAGAATTGAATTCTGTCAGGTGAGCCCAATTTTCAATTTATCACTAGCACATGTATTGCTGAATTTTCGGCCATTTGCAATGCTCACGGACCACTACGTAGGAACTCGTCATCAATGACGTCACAACACTAACATCAGCTGATAATGACATTGTCAAGAGTTCATTCACTCTAACGGACCATCTGTCATTCTGAGAACTGATTACGTACTGAGGAGAAGTTTAGGAAAAGCTCATTATCCTACAGAGTGGTTAATAATCCTTAAAGGCTAGCTGATAAGTCCTTAATCCTTACATAGATATTCCTAGTAACTTGATTCTTTTTTTTTTTGTTTTTACTTAATCTTCCATCATCATATTTAAACCATATATTTTTACAAATAAAAATTATAAGGAAAATAATTAAGATGGAAGAGTTGATGAAGGCAATTAATAGTGTCAAGGCATCAGTTGACGATAACACTAAATTTCTTAAAAAAGAAATTGCATCGCTTAAAAATAGCTTTGAGGCATCTGAAAAAAAAATAGACAACATAAAACAGTTAGTGGAAAACATACAAAAGGAATCGGTGGAAACTAAAGGAAAAATTAAAGAAATTGAGAAGAAAACCCAGTGCATTGAAGATAAACTTTTGAAGTTAGAAAAAAGGATGGATGAAGAAAGAAGAAAGAAAAATATTATATTGTATAATGTGGTTTGTGAACAAAACAAAATAGAAGAAGCGGTACTTTATGTTTTCAATGACTTAATGAAGCTAAATGTATGTTTGTTGTCACATATAGATGTCATGAAGAAGCTGGGAAAAAATATTCAAGATAACAGTCCAATTCTGGTCAGGTTATCAACTCTCAGATTAAAATATCGAATTCTCCGTGCAGCCAGACTACTCAAGGGTACAGAAATAAGCATTTCCCAGGATTTTCCAATAAATATTAGAGACAGTAGGAAGGTACTTTTGCCACTCTTAAAAAAGGCTAGAAGTGAGAATGTGCCAGCAAAACTAGTTTGGAATAAATTGATAGTAGCAGGACAGACATACACTGTGGATGACATTCAGCAATCACAACAACATGACATGGCACCATCGGAATGTCAATCGGATAGCAGCGATGAAGCTCAAGCTACACAAAGGAAAAGAAAGCGTTCGAAGTTGAAGAAAGCTAGTGATAAAACCAAAGGCCAACAACCAATTCTCAAGTGGCTGAATACGGACAAAACCAAAGAGAGTTTCTCGGAAGATGGTACTCCGCAGTCTGCACATGCGGAATAGCAACTACTGTCGGTGTCTGGCCGAAATATGAACTCCCGGAGTCACCCGAGTCTCTTCACAATTTTATTTTGGAATAGTTTTGGTTTTAGCAATCTTGTGGATAATGTCGTCTGTTTTGATAAATATTCTATTATTTGTTGTTCAGAGACTTGGTTGGCCTCGGAACCTTCTTTGGTCAACACGGTGAACTTCTCTGTTTTGGCTTTTTCACCTGCAACAAAATCTAAAAACTATGGTAGAGCATCTGGTGGTCTTTTAATACTAACCAATAACAACTCTCCACTAACAAATTTAGCAGTTATAGATGTAACCCCGGATTGGATAATTATAAAAATTAGATTTAAGGAGCAAACTTTAGTTTTAGTTTTTGTTTATTTTAGACCCTCCACTAACATCACACAACATTTGGATAAATTAGAAGCTACCATGAACAATTTAAAGCTCAATAATGAAACCTTTACTTTAATTGGTGGGGATTTTAATTGTAGATCTGGTATTCAAGAGCCTATTCCTGAAGGCATTCATCCATACAATGTTAACCCTACACACTCCTTGCTTGATCCGACACTAAATCAAAACGGAAGAATTCTAAATGAATTTATGAATACATTGGGTTATGTTCTGATTAACGGTAGATCGGAAAGTGATTCCCCAGGGACCTACACATTCCTTAGTAGCCGTGGTAAGAGTATTATAGACCTTGTATGGTGCTCCATATCTAGTCTTCAGGTGGTGAGGGATCTTGAGGTGTTGGAAGTTATTACTGCATCAGATCACTTTCCGGTCCTTCTTACGCTGGAGCTGGGGATGGAGCAGGGTATTAACAGGAAAACATTTCGGTCACATGCGTCAAATACTAAGGTAGTACGGTGGATTCCCGAAAAAATGAACATGTTCAAACAGGTCATAGAGAATTCTTCCAGAATTTTTGTTGACCCCGCCCAATGCTCTGTAGATGTTCTCAATGAAAACTTGAATACTGCAATCTTGGAAGCAGCGGAGGCTTGTGAGATGGTAAAAACTAAGAGTCAAATGTACGTTCATAAAGGCGCAAGGAAACAGAAATGGTTTGACAAAGAATGCCGAGAAGTTAAGAGGGCAGTTAAAAATCAATTAAAAATCTGCAAAAATCTAATGTTTGAAAACGGTGAACTCATGAAATATTTTCGGTTAAAAAAACATTATCGGGTTCTCCTCAAAGATAAGAAAATTAGATATTTTGATGATATTTCAAAGTGTTTGGAGAACACTAAAAACAGCAAAGAGTTCTGGTCGGCCATTCGAAGGATTAGTTACAGACGGGCTGAAGAGATGTCAATATCGCTATCAGAGTGGGAGAACTTCTTCAACTCCATCTACACCCCGAAGCCTGTATGCCACTTTAGGCTCATGGGAGTAGGACACCCTTACTTAGATAGTGCGATCACTAGGGAAGAAATAGTTAGCAGTTTAAATTCATTCAATAAGAATTCGTCTCCGGGTCCAGATGGATTAAACTATGTCTTCTATAGGAATCTAACACACAACTGGTTGGAATACATAGAAGTTTTATTTAATCAAATCTTAGCTTGTGAAACCTTTCCTAAAGCATGGTCTGAGCTGCATGTATTCATGTTACATAAGAAGGGGGATAAGAATAATCCAAGCAATTACCGGGGTATTTCCTTAGCTAATTGCATACTTAAAATATTTACTCAAATATTGCTAAATCGCATCCTATTGTGGGACGAGGAGGTTTGTGCCATTCCTGAAATTCAAGCAGGTTTTAGAAAAGGGCGAAGTTGCATGGACAATATATTCATTTTGTCATCTGTGATCCATATCCACCTTCGATTGAAAAGGCGCGCCATGTATACTGCATTTATTGATTTTAAACGCGCCTTCGACTCAGTTCCGCATAATAAAATATGGTTCAAGTTATACAATTTGGGGTTAAGTACAAAGCTAATCCGACTGCTTCGGAGGCTTTATGAAAGTGCGGTAGTGCAAGTAAAAAGCAGCGAAGGTTTGTCAGGAAAAGTTAAAATAACAGAAGGCCTTTTTCAGGGTGAAATTTTAAGTCCTTTTTTATTCTCTATGTACCTATCGGACATCGAAGATTTCTTCAGAAGCAACGGGGGAGTGGGTGTAAATATAGATGGTCTCAATGATGTATTGATGCTGTTATATGCAGATGACCTGGTGATTTTCTCGGACAATGCTGCAGATTTAAGGAAAAAATTGCATATCCTACAGGAATACTGTTCTGAAAATGGACTGACAGTCAATGTAGAGAAATCTAAAATCATGTATTTCCACAAAGGTAGAATGCCTAACAACCCTCCGAAATTCAAATACGATGGTTATGATTTGGAACGAGTCGATCGTTTTGTTTATCTGGGTGTTCAATTCTCATCCTCTGCTCTCTTTCTGGACGCCACAAACTATGCAATCTCTAAGTTTAAAATAGCGCTGGCCTCTGTCTTCAAGACACTCATAAACTCTAAATGCCACAATTGGCTAGCTATTGGAAAAATTTTCCGCGCAATAGGGAGATCGACTTTGGTCTATGGTGCACCGATTTGGAGCCTCCGATATTTGAGCTACTTAGAGCAGGCAGAAGTATCTTTCTTCAAAAGGCTTCTAGGCTTGGTTCGCTCAACTCCCAACCACATGGTAAGGCTTGAGACCGGGAGTGACTATATTAGTGTGCAAATCCTGAAAGCATCGATAAACTGGCTCAGCAAAATACTACTGATGAACAATTCTCGCCTCGCTAGGATTTGCTACAACAGGCTAGTCATACTGGACCAGTCTCCATCAAATAAGATGAAATTTAATTGGGTCACTCAAATTAAGAATATTTTTTATAGCATAAATGAGGAGAACATCTGGTTTAATCAAAATCCGCTAGAATTTCACATAAATAACAACCGCATAATTGGAGCTTACAAATCTAATTTAATAAACAAAACCCTTCAAGACAATAGAAACTCTTCATTCAGCCCTTTTTACACACACATAATAGTTTTAACAGAGTCTCCACAAAATTACCAGAATATAAATTTGCCATTTCCAATAATAAAAGTAATTGCCCAAATTAGAACTTCCGGAAAATACCATATGAGATTCACATTCAGAAATCACTCTTACAATATAAACCCAAAGTTAATCTGCAAACATTGTAAATTGGAAGAAACTATTCTGCATATTTTTTTATACTGTCAGTTATATGAAAAATTTAGAAACACATTTTTGACGATTAGGCCAAATTTTATGGAGCAAGATTTCTTTCAATTGTTCAACTCCAAAAACCAATCTACATACATGAACATATACAACTTTTTGTCTCACGCACTAAAAACTAGAGAGCACTTTTTGAATAATGTAGATTAAGCAATAGAAAACATAATAAACGCACATTTTTTAGTAAATTTTTTTGTTAGTATTTTTGCTATTATAATATTAAACATAAGAAAATGTAATTAGTTTCTTATATTTGTAAATTCTTATTAGATTAAGCATGGATTGAAAATATTTAATCTTAATAATATTAGACTAATCCATATTATATAAGTCCTTCCTCATGCAATGAGGATATTCCTGTAATGCATTATTAAAATAAATAAATAAATAAATATATGATGTTATATGTTGGACTAAGTCTTTTTTTACTTGACATCTTGGGACCAAAGTTGTCTTGATTGATTTAAAACATAAATTATTCTTAACTGGCCTACTCTAATGAGATAATGCTGGGGAAAAACACCGGAAAAATATTTCACAAAACCCTTAATTCTTTTGCAATTACGTTAAGGCCCAGATCTTAAAATTCTGTAATAATGCCAGTTTATCAACTTTAACAATTATTTAACATTATAAACTCTTTTTTATTAATAATTTGAAGCCTATTGCGAGAATTGATCTCAATATTAGTAAAGGGATTTTTTTTTCAAAACCCCTATTTTGAACGCCAGCTTCTCAAATAACACAAACAGGGCCGATTATCTGCGGTTACTACTTTTCTGAAGCCTGGGAGAGCTGATGTCTACCCTTGATAGAAAAGGATATATATTTATATTTATATATATATATATATATATATATATATATATATATATATATATATAATTGTTTTTGTTATATTTTTATTTTATTTAAAGGTAACAATTGCCCAATTATGAATCATACATACGTAACAGGGACAAAAACCGTTCATGCCGAAACACAAATGTCAAATATAGTGGTGAAAATAACATGAAGCGGAGACTGGCGGTAAGTGTTTAGCGTATCGATCCCTGACAGGATTTCTAGAACCAGTGTCTCTGAGGAGCCAAACAGGTTCCAGGAATTCAGCTGGGTTGTGTCATTTGTCTTAGTCACAAGAATCTTAGTGCATAATCGTTAATATACCACTGAAAAAAGGTTATTGTATTAAATTTTATGTTACAATGTACTGAAGATAATAAATGAGATCATAGCCCTAATTTATGTTTGGAAATGGTGAAACATTTTTTTCGAAAAGCTTCCTTTTGACTTCTTATTTGTATAAGATTACAGATTAAGATCGTTTTTGGAGGGATAAAGACGTCAATGACCACTTCGAGATTTTTCTGCTCGTTTTTCTGAAGAAATTTATTGGTCATCAAAAATAAATTGAGAATTAATCTTTAAAGTGTCTTCCAATCTCTTTTTTTTATATTTATTTATTTGTTTAATGTCAACCACTATGAGGTCATTAAACACAAGATTAGAGATGTGTATTTGTTTAATTGATTCTGTTGGCGTTGCGCGAAATTAACCAGAATGAGTGGGGGAATGAAATTATAATTTTATTTGAAGGTTATTATTTCGGGTGATACTAATTTTAATTGCTTTTATTTTTAATTTTAATGTTTTCTTGTTTTTGATGTTTTTGACATGATTTAAATATTTAGTTTATGATATTTGCTATGGAGTCCCATAGTTGATTATGTATTTATATTTTTAGATATTATTTATTAGTTCACATGACGTTAAAAATTCGAATTGCTTATTATGATGATCCGCTTCAAATTCCTTCTCCTATGGCCTTTTTAGCCAACTCGTTCATTACCATTTACGCCGCAATGACTGGGAATCCGGACAAATGTTACATTTTGGTTTTGACGGTTTAGCTGACATTGAACACATAGCATCTTCCAATCTTGAACACATAGCTTAGTCAACATTCCTTTTACGGGCAGGATTAATCTGGAGAGATCCGACTCGCAGAAACTACCTCATCTTAGGTGCTTCGTTCTTATCCTTAACGACATTAGTACCTAATAGAATAGAAGCCGTTATTGGTAGATTTTAATCTTTCACAATTGAAAAAAAAAACTACCAATTAAAATTTGAGGTAAATAGTGCCTAAAAATCCGTCCAAAAGATTTTTTTTTTTTCTCTCTGAATACATGTTTATTTAAAATCTCTACAATAAAATACAATAATTAATTGTGCTGGTAAATGAATACATATCAGTGTAGAACAGAATATGGAAGGAGCCAAACATTATCGACACTTCCTATTATATCTTAATATTTATTTTTGGTGTCTTTAACCGCTGTTAGTTTAGCTGGTCACGGGGCCAAATTCTCTTAAGCCTCCTGGGGAGGTTTTTAGGATGGGTCTGGGTGGAAAGGGATTGACCTCTAGGATTTGGGTGGGATGACAACTTGGAATGAAAGGTTAGGAATCGGGATTTGGCGAGATCGTTTACGAAAGGAATATTAAGGTCGTTGTGTAGGGTTTTGTTGGAGACATAAAAGGGAGCATTAACTATTCTACGAAGGACTTT
Organism: Gonocerus acuteangulatus; assembly: GCA_946811695.1. Taxonomy (NCBI): domain Eukaryota; kingdom Metazoa; phylum Arthropoda; class Insecta; order Hemiptera; family Coreidae; genus Gonocerus; species Gonocerus acuteangulatus. The sequence continues at coordinate 67,718,862 of OX328124.1, forward strand.
GGATTGGAATGCTTGTATTCGTTGTATGTTTGAGTTTTTCGCTGTTCCCCATAATTCGAGTCCGTAAGTCCAGATAGGTCTAATTATAGTTTTGTAAATTGTGAGTTTGTTTTGTGTTGTAAGCTTTGAAGTAGGTCCAAGTAGTCGTCGTAGGAGTCCATATCTCCTGTTTAGCTCTTGTCTTTTCAATCGTGTGTGTGGGTTCCATGTGAGTCTGCTGTCTAGTAGGAGTCCCAGGTAACGTACCTCATTTGATGTTGGAAGTTGACTGCTGCAAATGAATACAGGAGGGCAGGCGCTCCTATTAAGTGTAAATGTAACATGGAAGCACTTTTCTGGGTTCACTTTAATTTTCCACAAGTTGCGCCATTTCTCGACAGACTCAAGGTGCTCCTGCAATTGTTGGGAAGCAGTAGAGGGATCAGAGGAAGAGGAAAAGATGGTTGTATCATCGGCGTAGGTCGTAATGTGTGTAATCGGATGGGTGGGGATATCTGCCGTGTACAGGAGGTAAAGGACAGGACCTAGGATGCTGCCTTGTGGGACGCCTGAGGATATGGATCGAGAGGAGGACAAGGTAGTACTAGACCTTGCTTGAAAGGAATGATTTGAGAGGTAGGATTGAAGGATGAAGTAATATGTGTGAGGTAAAATACGCTTTACTTTGTATAACAACCCCGGGTGCCAAACCCGATCGAACGCTTGGGCGACGTCGAGGAAGGCACTCGTACAGTAGTTTCTACATTCAAGCGCGTAGGATATTGTGTCAACAACGCTAAAGCATTGTTGAATAGTGGAGTGCCGGGAGCGGAAACCGAACTGGTGGTCAGGAATGGAATTCGAGGATGTAACGATGGGAAGGATTCTCTTCAGAAAAAGTTTTTCAAAAACTTTGGACATGATTGGGAGTAAGCTTATAGGGCGATAAGAGGAAGGTGTATTTGGAGGTTTTTGGGGTTTTGGGATAAGAATTATTATGGAGTGTTTCCATGGCTTGGGGAAGTGAGTAGTTCTTAGGATTGAATTGAAGATGTAGGTAAGGAAGATTATCGCTTTCTGGGGTAGGTTTTTTAGGATGAGGGATGTAATGAGGTCATACCCAGGGGATTTCCTGGGGAGATGCTTAATGATGTATTTTACATCTGCAGGATGAAAAGCTTAGGGAGGAGGGGAGAGGGGAAGAGGGTGATCAAGGTAATCGTGCACCAGCTGGTCGTGGATAGAATTAGTATTTGGGTGCGGAGAAAAAGTGGATTCGAGGTGTGCGGCAAAAACGTCGGCCTTATCTTCATCGCTCCTTGCCCAGCTGCCGTCACTGCGTTGGAGAGGATGTGAAACGGTATGGAATTTTAGGATTTTACGGCTAGAGGTCCAAAGGGAATTATCTTGTGTGGATAGGGTTTGGAGATAAACATTGAAATCCTTCAATGATTGTCCAAAAGATAAAAATTAAAACTTTCGAAGTTTTAAGCATTAATTCTCCGATTAAGATCGCCTCTTTGATCATTATTAAGGACCTGTTAGTTTATTATGCACATTATTTTTGGTTTTCAAAATATTTAAAAAATTATACGAATATCCCAAAAGATTTCGTACCTGGTATTAAAACGGTTTTTTTTTTCTAATACTCGACCGCAACTAAAACCCATAGGACTTAGGGTTTTAGTTAACTGTAAACGCAACCAAAATTGAAATATCTTAGTTTAGATGAATGTCAAACATTTGTATATTTATATAAAATGTGAGCTGCTACTCATAGTTTTGTGAACTACAACCATAGTTTTGTGATCTATGGGTTTTGATACGTGACATTTTCTAGTCGGTGTGCCAGATGGGGTTTACCTTTAAAGCGGGTTTGTTCTCTATGGAGAGAGGAAGGAAAAGTCATAAAACGTGGCTTCCGGTATCATCTTTGTGGGAAACAAGCATTCATTGAAAGGTTATTGAAAGTCACTGCGTTTTCGTATAAAGGCATTAGGTATTCTAAGCACTAATGGGCAATTCGGAAATTGAATAAAGTTCCCTGCTAATTAATAGTCCATCATGGAACGATGGAAAACAAATTAAGATAAGAAGAAAATTAACGACCATACTCAATACGTTCGCGGGATGCTATTAATTTTAAACTTATTGAGAAAGATATTTCAAACACTGGCCTATAGGCATTATATCTATACCCCAATAAATTACACAGGTCTGCAAAAAAGGTTTTTTAATAGCTGCATGGAAGCCCTAAGTCCAAAAATGACCGCCGCCATGTGCACTTTTATACCAAAATATACGGAATGGGCACATAAAAAACACAAAAAATGTAGGTAAAACAACATCATTTTTAGTATGTAAAAACTATAATAAAAATTCTTAGTTTAAAATAAAATGCTTAAAAGATTCAATATGTTTGCTGGTAGAACATATTTTTCTTTTATACTTCTTTGCACGCGTTTTCGTTCTCCAGCACTGTCTGTATTCTTTTTGAGTGGTCAAAAGTAATTAGCTATAATATAGGCGTCCCATCGTCACCGAATTTAAGGATTACCGCTGAATAACAGCACAAGCGATAGGTATTCAAAAATCTAGATCATGGATTTATTTATTTCGGTTTCTGCATACGAAAATCCATGGGAAATAGTCAGAAAACCCTCAAAGAGATATTATCTAATGATAGCCGGTTCATTGACATGAAACAAATTATTTATTTATTACTTCTATTTATGTTTTGTTCTTGTCTTTTGAGTATAATATATCCATATATAATACCTACAGCAGGATGCATATTTCCGCTTTTGACATTTCGTTTCCGATGCCCTTCAACCTTGAGTGTCTTATCATAATGTTATTGAATTGTGATTGGAATTGCTGTTTTGGGGTATCAGTCACAGGTTACAATATTCTTTGTTTGAAATATTATGGAGAGGGCGTAGATAGATGCAAAAATAACGAAGTTCTATTGGTAATATTTCACGGACCCTTGTAAATGTATTAATGCGCTATATATGTATACGATAGAATACATATCAGTGTGCTATAAAAGTAGGGTTTATTAATACCGGTGCTATCGTCCATATCCACGTTGAATCATCGACGATAAGCAACGTCGGGCGTGGACATTTCCTGATTAGGTGACCGATCACGTGATGTTGGCATTATACAAGCGTGGCAACCTGTAGATAGCCAAGCGTTATTAGCCAACTAAGAATAATCCAATATATTGAAAATTTAATTTAATTTTGGATTGTTTTATGAATTAATGCCCTTCAACTTTATTATTCTACTGACATATTTCTAGGCAATATATACATATATATATATATATATATATATATATATATATATATATATATATATATATAATATATTATATATCCTCTTTTAAACTTCGTCGTCGTTGTGTGATTTCATCTCCTACATACATACTTCTTGTTCATCAATTAGGCAACGCTAAAAATAACTTTTTACTTTTACGTTTAACAATGCCTAGAGCCACGTTGAATGCACTGGGTCCTGTTGAATTATCGGGAGGGAAGAGTAACGCGCCCGCGGACGGTCTCAATGACTGTCGACGTGCTATTGGCATTCGGGGGGTATATATATATATATATATATATATATTAAAACTTTATGATATCTGCTGGTGCCCTCCCTTTTATAATGCCAATAGCACGTCTACAGTCATTGAGACCGTCCGCGGGCGCGTTACTTTTCCCTCGCGATAATTCAACAGGACCCAGTGCATTCAACGTGGCTCTAGGCATTCTTAAACGTAAAAGTAAAAAGTTATTTTTAGCATTGCCTAATTAAGGAACAAAATGTCGATGAGCCGTAAAAAAAAAAAAAAAAAAAAAAAAAAACAGTTGATAGGAGGTCTCATTGAAGTGGACGGAACACACTTAGTGCAGTTCACATAAAGTGCATAGGAGATGTAAGGATGGTGGAATTAAACTCTGCATTCTGTACCTGTAAAAGCAATTTCATTCAGTTTAGGAGTTTTCTGGGCATAAGCAACATGTTACTTGTTTAGTACCTTTAGTAGTTTTAATTTGTCAAAACTAGCATAGGCCAGGTTAAATTTATTTACAGACTAGATGTATTCAAAAGCCATTGTGAACGAATTAAGGCTACCTCAGAATTGGTCTTATTTATATATAAAACTTAATACTTATTAACCTAATTAAGTTCATTGAAATCATGCATAACTTAATTAGGTTAATAAGTATTATTAAAAAAGTCTGACGTGCAGGAACTGCGTCATCTTAGCGCGGTTACATATCGAAGAGATGGAATAGATTAGCATCACAAATCGCAGGAAACTGACAGTAGCCAACTTACACAGAAGCGGATAATTCTTAATCTGTATAAGTCAATACAGTTATGTACTGATAACGTACAACCAAAAATTCGTTGTCAATTTAAGTATCTTGTTTTATTAGCAAATTCGTTTTACTGTAATAACCAACTGTAAATATGTGCTTCATGGCCAATAAAATTCCATTCTGTCGTGGGTTAAATCTCTCTATAAAATAAGAAATAACGATAACTTCAGTTGGATGCTATGAGGAAGGTTATAAGACAGGAGAATTCAAAACAAACTACGTCATCATGATTAGCCACAGCCATCTTGATTACCACAGCCACTCCAGACTTATTATTACTAATACCTTTCACCGTTTCTTAGCTTATTTTACTACTATACTAATTTTACTGATAAATGCAATTTAAAACAAGAAACAACCATTTAAAAAGTGAGATAAACAAAGAGAAAAACCCTTTCAAAACAACAAAACAAACACTTTTTAAGTATTAAGCGCTTATATCTCTGATTGACGTTGCCCCATCGAATATTGCTTCAGAACCTTTTTTGTAGAAAATTTAGTAAGCATTCGAATGGTCACCTTCCACTTACCACTTAATTTCCAAGATGTAGAAAATATTTCAATTGAATCCCGCGATTCTAAGTACTCACAAAAAAATAATGACTTACATAAACATTTATTCCACTTTTCTCAGAAACGGTTACAGGTATCGCCTTAAAAATGGTTTCATTCGTTTTCTTATGTCAAGAAACGTATAAAACAAGTACCTGCAAGCATATAAACTCAAAAACGTAAGCGTTACAATTTTTTTTGCGCGAATTTCGCCCAAACACTATCTTCTAGTGCGCGGATTCTGCTGGTTAACGAACTTGACCTTACAAATTAGACGACAGATTTTTATACCAAATTTTGTTAAAATCGGACCATTTTTGAGCTTGCTAGAGCGCAAACAGACAAGCATATATATAAATATATACATATATATATATATATATATATATATATATATATATATATATATATATACATATATATATATATATATATATATATATATATATATATATATATATATGTATACAAACTTGGGCCACCTAGATTTTCGTGATCTATAGGGTCTGAAACGTGAAAGTTTCTAGTCGGCACTTCCAAATTGCGTCATGAGGTCAACCTCATAAGCGGGTTATCCCTGTGGAGATAGGGAGTACCGCGCTAAAAGTATAGAACTTTATTTTTATTTAATTTAAGTATCTTGCCTCTACCCTACTGGGTCATTGGCAGTGCGGTCTTTCAAATTTTTCTGTAGGTAATGATTTTTAGCGCGGTTACTCCCTATCTCCACAGGGAGAACCCACTTATGATGTTGACCTCACGACGCAATCCGGAAGTGCCGACTAGAAACTTTCACGTTTCAGACCCTATAGATCACGAAAATCTAGGTGACCCAAGTTTGTATACATATATATATATATATATATATATATATATATATATATATATATATATATATATATATATGTATATATTTATATATATGCTTGTCTGTTTGCGCTCTAGCAAGCTCAAAAATGGTCCGATTTTAACAAAATTTGGTATAAAAATCTTTCGTCTAATTTGTAAGGTAAACTTTCTCGTTTCAGACCCCATAGATCACGAAAATATAGGTGGTTCAAATTTGTATATATTTTCATTAAATTTGGTACAAAAATCTGTTGTCTAATTTAAAAGGTCAAGTTCGTTAACCAGCAGAATCCGCGCACTAGAAGATAGAGTTTGGGGGGAAATTCGCGCAAAAAAATCGTAACGCTTACGTTTTTGAGTTTATATGCTTGCAGGTACTTGTTTTATAGGTTTCTTAACATAGGGAAACAAATGAAACCATTTTTAAGGCGATATCTGTAACCGTTTCTGAGAAAAGTGGAATCAAAGTTTTTGTAAGTCATTATTTTTGTGTGGGTACATGGAATCGCGGGATTTAATTGAAATATTTTCTACATCTTGGAAATTAATCCCAACTAAGATGTTCAAAATTTGGTTATATTTGGAGTTAAGGTAGTATGCGAAAAAAATTATTTTATTATTAAGGTATTGGTAATAAGTTTGGAGTGGCTGTGGTAATCAAGATGGCTGTGGCTAATCATGATGACGTATGCATAGTTTGTTTTGAATTCTCCTATCTATATAACCTTCCTCATAGCCTCCAACTGAAGTTATCGTTATTTCTGATTTTATAGAAAGATTTAACCCTCGACAGAATGGAATTTTATTCACCATGAAGCACATATTTACAGTTGATTATAACAGTAAAACGAATTTGCTAGTAAAACAAGATACTTAAAATTACGACGAATTTTTAGTTGCCTTCTCAACAGTAGTCTAAGAGTAAGTACGTTTCCAGTTCATAATTGTTTTGACTTATACAGATTAAGAATTATCCGCTTCTGTGTAAGCTGGCTACTGTCAGTTTCCTGTGATTTGTGATGCTAATCTATTCCATTTCTTCGAGATGTACGTAACCGCGCTCCCTGGGAGTCGGACTTTTTCTAATGAAAATGACTATTTTTTGAATTGTCTGTTTGTCATCTCCTAAAATGACCTGTAATGTTTTAGGTACCTATATTAAGTGTTTGTCTTATTTGTAGTTGTCGTATTTGTTAGTAAGTATATGTTTAACTGATTTTTTTGTGTCTCATGTGTTGCATGTTGGATGGTAGAGGTTGTTTAAGAGGTAGTTGTGGGTCGGTGCTGTGTTTCCTATTCTTAGTCTAGTCAAAACAATTTCTTCTCTTCAAATTACACCAATTATCGTATTGCGTTAATAAGAAAGAAAATACTCGACATATATTGAAAATAATTAAGTGGTACTTTCTTTCAGCTATTTAGTAAGTATTTTAGAAATATATTTTAAATAGGAACATAGTAAAAATGGTTTGAAAATCTTCATTAGTTTTAGTAGATAAGACTTAAAAAGAAAATAATATTGTAAACCTCTGTGATGTTTCAAATTAAAGAATAGTTTTCTTAGAAAGGTGCTGTATCCACTTCCTCCCTTTTTGTTTAATATAATCCATTATTGTGCATATAAAAATAAAAGTATATTATGTTTTATAATTGATGTTACTTTTTATTACAGAAGTTTAAGATTAAATAGGAAACTATTTTCATCTGAGAAGACATTAGGTCGTTCTATTATAAAGATTTCCCCATGAAACCTCAAAAAGCTACTGATTACGTTCCTAGGGGCTAGAGCCTAGGGAGCCATAGCTTCTCATAGATATGACTAGCAGCCCTCAAGGGCCTCTCGGCCTTTTAAAACTACCTTACTCTCGCATGAGCGCGCTACAAATGTTATTTATTCGCCCATTTTCTTTCTCTCCATTAGTTGGAAAGTAACTCTACATTTTCATATTTCTACTTAAGTCTCACACAACTGTGGAACTTATCCACTCTTATTTTATTCCGAAACACTCGTACATTTTCTAAATAAAAATAAATAATTTATAGAGCAGGATTTGCTCCAGGATTTGGATATTAAATATTTACATAATTAGGAGTATTCATTTTAACGGGGTGGAACACCGCTTATAAGGTTGACCTCATGACGCAATCCGGATGTGCCGACTAGAAAATTTTGCGTTTCGGGACCCCTAGAGACCGAAAATAATATATCTATATGTCTGTTCGCTCTCTGGACGCCTCAAAAGTGGTCCGATTTTGATGAAATTTGGTACATAAATGTTTCATATAATTTGAAAAGTCAACTTCGTTAACCAGCAGAATCCTCTCACAGGAACATGGTTTCTGTGAGAGGAAACAAATCGTTGCGCTTACTTGCTTGCAAGTACCCGTTTTATAGGCATCTTGGCCGAGGAAACCATGAAAGCCATGGCTTCTTGAAAACTCATGAAACCATTTTTAATGCGATAGCTTCAACCGTTTTTGAGAAAAGTGGCAAAATAGTTGTTGAATTAAGTTTTTGGTTTGGGTACTTAGAATCATGGGATTCAGTTAAAACATTTTCTGCATGTTTGAAATTCATATAAACAAAGATGATTAAATTGGTTACGTTTGGAGTTAAGGAAGGATTAGAATAAAATATTTTTATTATGAAACATGATAAGTTATGGGAACTTCCCATATTTTTCTTATATGTTGGGAAATCGTCGTAAGTAGATAGAAAATATTCGAAAGCTTACTAAATTCTCTACAATTAATGTTCCGATAATATTTTCGATTAGTCAATGTCAATCGGAGAAATAAGTGCTTAAAACTTTAAATGTGTTTGTTTTGTTCTTTTGAACGGGTTTTCGTAGTTGTTTAGCTCACTTTTAAATTGGTTGTTTTTTGTTTTAAACTGCATTTCTTTTTTAAAATTAGTATTATAGTAGAAGAAGTCAAGAAAATTAGAAACATTTTTGAATACATTGAACTATGAAGTAAGAATTTCTTGTCTGTAGCAGTGGGGCCTAGCCAACCCAGCTGTAGGGTGTTATAGGTAAAAGGGTACGCTGGCCCTTTGTCATAAAACTTTTCAAGAAAGGTGAAACCATAATAATAAGTGATTTTATTTCAGTCTTTCCACACTAGGGATAACAGAACCGCGCTAAGATGGCGCAGTTCCTGCGAGTCGGAGTTGTTTTTCACAAAAGGTTAAGACGAAATACTAACTAACTAACTAACTAAGGCTAAACTTTTCGAATGGCACTAGGGATAAGAACAATAACACACGAAGATGATATACTTCCTGCGAGTCGAACATTTTTTGTTCGAGCTTTTCGAATATGATGCGAAGTTAAAAAATTAAGAAACATGATTTTAACACATATCACACCAATGAAGTTCTTTGAGTTCAAACAAGTCATCCAGTTTTTGGCCTAGCGAGATAAAGTTCGGGGTTGTTCCATGAAATAAACATCCATAAATGTTCAGAAATTTATTGTTCAAAAGTGTGTAAGCTGCCTTCGAACAATGGACATTTCTCAGAAATAGAACAGTAAATCCGGACTTAAATGTGCCTCTTGTCTAATTTGAATTAACATGTCCGTCAGACTTTATGCAAATGAGGACCTCATCGATGGTGTACGTAGTAAATGCATATAAATTACTTAATTATCTACTATACCACAAACATTCTATTACTTAATTTGGTTGTATATTTATTTATCTTGCTCAAGTTATTGATCAGTTCATTATTTATCATTTATTTATTATTTCTAAAGGCTTCATGTGGCATTGGCTTAGTTTATAATTGACTCTCAATTATTCAACAAAGTCGGTAATTGACTTTTTATTACAAATATTAGCTTATATTTATTTGCTGCACCCAAGCAATGGCGATTTGCTAATTTAAAGGTGATATTAGCTTATCTCTTCTTTGTGTGGTAAATTATTTTTATGTCATACGAATCCCAATTTAAACATGAGATCAACCTTATAAGCGGGGTTCCTCCCTATGGAGGGAGGGAGGAACCGCGCTAAAACAACAAATAAATAGAGCAGAGATATTATATTCTATACAAAAAGACCAACTGAACTTCCGAATAAGCAAAATAAATATGAATTTAAACCAGAAATTTTTTGCATATCTGACGAATTTTTTAATGACATAGAATGCAAAAGGAAAAGAAAATATTCTGCTACTATCATAGTCAATGCCACCTAAAAAAAAAAAAAAAAAAAAAAAAAAAATGAATGAAAACAAGCGTAAACGAGATCAAAACTACAATCCTCCTGAATCACAGAACAATTAAAAAAAGCGATGGTTATTGCAGACAAATATTCCAAAAACCATCCTTCGATAGCCAATAGACTTAAACTAATATGTAAAGACGTAGGTAAAATAAGTTGCAAAAATGGTAACAAAATTGAAAACCGTTTTAGCAATATTAAAGACAAAATTAAAACAACAAGTACAAAGAACAATATATACAAAATTCGATGCAACGATTGCAACGCATGCTACGTTGGGGAATCGGCACAGCTATTGCAAAAAAGAATCGTGCAACACGCAAAAAGCATAGACACAAACGAGAACAGGACATTGACAGAACACGCACTAACTTTAAAATATAACTTTAATTTTAGGGACGTTCACATTTTAAATAAAGAGAGGAACGCATTAAAAAAAAATATCAAAGAAAATATTTATATTATTAAAAATTCAAACACTGCCTTAAATAAGTAAACAGATTTAAAGAATGTGCACCATCGTATTATAAATTAAATCTCACCAAAAAATTTACCGATAATCGTTGCCATTAAAATAGCTAAAAAACGTGACGAGAGGAACTCCTGATAAGGTAGGATTGACATTTAAGATAAAATATTATATGATCTAATATAAATGTATTTAAGGAAAGGATAGATGTATATTAGTGTAAAAAATTCTAAGTTTAAGATTTACAAAAAATATTGTTTCATAGGAAAGCCCCTGAAGAGGTGCGAAAAGACACGAAACATTTCGGGAGAAATATACCAAATAAAGTAGTAAATGTGAACAAATAGTGTACTGCTTTATCGACCCCCTGCCAAAAAAAGAAACAAGAAAAAGTGTAAAATTTGTATATATATATATATATATATATATATATATATATATATATATATATATATATATATGATTGATTTGTGAGACGGCTTCTCTCTCCAGCGGTGTTCATCCTCTCCTTTCTGCAATATTTCGTCGGGTTCATCTCCGACTTCTTCAGGCTGCTATGTGTCGTCCTCGGTGGTTGTCAAGGGACTGATTTTTTTTTTCCCCCCGGAATTTCCCTCCTTTAGAGCCCTGCTTCGTAGACTATGCGGGCCAATAAAACAACCACCGAGGACGACACATAGCAGCCTGAAGAAGTCGGAGATGAACCCGACGAAATATTGCAGAAAGGAGAGGAAGAACACCGCTGGAGAGAGAAGCCGTCTCACAAATCAATCATTTCAACCCCAGCAAAGTAACTTAAAACAAAACATATATATATATATATATATATATATATATATATATATATATATATATAAATTTGAACCACCGTTATATTATTGATCTATGGGATCTGAAACATGAAATTTTCATTCATTAAATGACCCTTAGCTCAAATATATATAACTGGCGAATAAGGCGGAAGGTCAATAAAATTACGCCACACACATTCACACTTTTTATTTCTCTTCCCTACATGTTTCGCACCCTTTTTGGTGCCTCTTCAGGGGAACATATATGTTTCAGAATGATTTTAAACAATTTCTGGGGTTGCCTTGATGTAACTACGTAAATTTCTTTTGAGAAAATGATTGAGTTAGAGTTTTTTAACCGAATTAATCGCTGCGTATACTATGCTTAAATTTCAACCCGTTTGCGGGTCGCCTAGCAGTTGTCCAATTGCCCTGTAATTTTACACAGCTAGTTTTTTTGTTGATTGTAACAAAATTGGGGGGTGGGAGCAGCAACATTTTGACTTTCGAAAAAATTCGCTATAGCTGAGGGCAACCCTATTGAAGATAAACGCCATAAAAATTAATGATGTGATTAATATGTGGTATATTAGAGGAAATAATGTAAACTTTGTTCAGCTCTTAACACATTTACCAAGTAAATTTCAAATAGAGGTTACCGTGTGCTGTGATGTCTGGATATCACTGTTCGGACTGTATTTTCAGTACTACCTGCTGTAAATTTAATTGCTCGACTGTTGTCAGGTGTGTCTTCGTAACTAATGCAATATCAGGGTGTAAATAGTCAAGGACATTGCATAGCTGGAAAACACCAATACCTTTCAGAAGAATAATTGAATTTAATGAGGGAATTTTCTGTTTTATGGCTAGAACCTTCATTTGCAAAGCCTGATCAGATCATAGGAGATGAAGCCATGTACTGAATCTACTAAATTTGCAAGATATCGGATTTTCCCTGTTGTTTAATGTAAAGCTGTTTGGAAGTTGCTATATACGAAGCACGAGATGGGACAAAAGGAAGGGTTCTCCTATGAGTCATAAATTATAATTAATAACTTGGAGGCGATATATCTCCCATTTCATTAGAAACCTCTGGTGGTCCCTTACTTGCAATAAGAACCCCCTACTGGGTAACCATGTAGGGTCTGGGAGTAATGCTTATTACTAAAACCTATGAGTATTGAGTATTTACATGTATATTACCAAAGAAATCAATAACTAAATAGACATGTTTCAAAAATAGCATTCTTATATTTTAAATGTAAATTTGTTTTGAATCAGTTCAACCCAATAATTTTGGCAATTCTGAGCAATGAGTGCACCAAATCCGATTTTCGTAAAACTCCACATACTGATTCATTTTAACCTACATAAGAAAAAATAAGTGAATGAATGTCGCAAATCACTTTAACAGTATTTTTCCCCATTGTTATGATAAAACCCGTAAAAACTACAATTAAATTAATTTATATTAAATTTTCTAAGAATAAGAATTTGTCAATTTATTAAATTTAAATAAATTATTACAGAAAAAATGTAATTGTGAAGTTTATATGCCTCCTCACCCGTCGTAACCAGGGGGGCATACGTACTACGAGTTTCCGCTCGCTACGCTCGCTCAAGAAAATATCTAAACTGTAGTGAAGTCAACTCTCAAAAAGTAATAGAATTCTATCATGTAATTTATTTTTTGGTTAGTCGTCACCTGTTTAACAGTCAACTTTAGTGCTTAATAATGTTTTCCCTATTTGAGGGCGACTTTTTTTTTATCATTAAATGAGAATTCTATAACGTTTAAAATTACATAATTTGATAACGTTATAGAATTCTATTAATTTTAACTAGTTGGATTGACTGGAGTATAGATATCTTCTGGAGCGAGGAAAGCGAGCGGAAATGCGTAGAATGGATTCCCATAATGCGACAGGTTACGACTTATTCTGATAGATGATACATTCTCAATATACATTGTCAGTATGTCAAGCTTTACGTAAATTGGTCGGGGTACTAATTGAATCGTTGAAAACGAAAATATTTACGGTTCAGATAGCCATGAAGAGGACTATTTTTTATTTTATTTATTTATTTTTTTTTTTTTCATACATCACGAGCTAAATAGTCACATTCACCAGATCACGAAAACTACGGCAAAAGTTCGTCGGCCGAGTCTCAGGCTAAAACAACTATTGTTTAAAAAACTGTAGAAATGTCAAACTTACCAAACAGAGACAGTACAAATGAAACAAGAGACATTATAACACTATTTTGGCCAAATTCATGGAGCCAACTGACAGAAAATAAACTGCGTTCTATCAAACATAAAATAAAAGAATAGCTATTCAGTTCCCTAAAGCCAGAACTGAAGCAATGAAGAGATGAAGTCGTTTTGACCCCTTAAGAAGTAGCCATTCGCGACTTCACACACTAGCGAAGATGAAACATTTACTCACAGAATGGATTAGACGACGTCGCCTGAACATACCCTACGGCATATGCGATACGCCAATTAAAGGTAGCCAACACATAGACTCAATATTGCAAAACCGACAATGGATTATACTGCCTCATAACTAAATGTGTTACGTTACCATAGTACCCAGTTGACACATGAATATTCCACAGATGGCTGATAGTAATTCATATATACCATCTGGTTACCCCCCTGTACCCCAGATTCATATTGATAACTTAAACGTTTCCTATGATACAAGTGCAAAAATACTTACTATACTCCAGGGGTGCAAAAACGGTTGATCACGAGTACCTTTTGAGGCAATCTCGAGACAACATTACTGAATTAGAACCCTTGAAGATTTTGTTTTATTGGTTGGTAATGAAAACAAAATGTAATGAATAAAAAACTAACATTTATTTGATCCACAATTAGGCCAGAGTAACACACTAACTTTTTTTGTAAAAAGTCCCATTACCACTTTTTGCCGCCTTTGTCAAAGGAACGTCTGGTACATAGCAAGGGGGTACACACATAATATAATGTAAAGTAATAGCATATCCAATATGAAAATATATAGAAAATAATGTAATATAATAATATATACATAATGTTAGGTGTACAACGCCAAAAAGCGGAACACCATCACACAAATAAATAATAAATATATGTCTACGAAACCTTAGATTGTAGCGTGTTTTATCCAACTGTTATCAAAATAAAACAAGAAATGACAACCTAGCGAAAAAACACGTTTCATTATTGACTAGTTAAAATTTATTGGTCTCTCAATTTTATTGGAGAGCTATTCCATCCCAAGGCCCTCCTACTCAGAAATCAATAGACCACCCTTCCGTTCAACATAAATATGGGACTAGTACAGATAAAATTAGAATGGTAACTTGTAAATTAGGCTAACTCCATTTAGAAATAATGGATGTTAAAGATATTCTAAAATACGGCCAATTTAAGGATTATTTTTGCTTGTGTTAATGTCCCTTTTAGCGCCGTTCCTCCCTCCCTCCATAGGGAGGAAACCCGCTTATCAGGTTGACCTCATGACGCAATCCGGAAGTGCTGACATGAAAATTTCATGTTTCAGATCCCATAGATCAATAATATAACGGTGGTTTAAATTTGAATATATATATATATATATATATATATATATATATATATATGTATATGTATATATATATGTATATATAATACATAAACATATAATGTAATACATAATTTATATAATATATAAACATATATTTGTCTGTTCGCGCTCCTGACGGCTCAAAAATGGTCCGATTTTGATGGACTTTAGTACAAACATCTTTCATCTAATTCAAAAGGTCACGTTCGTTAACCAGCAGAATCCGTCCACCGGAACATGGCTTTCTGAGCGAAATTCACGCAAAAAAATCGTAACGCTTAGGTTTTAGAGTACATTTGCATGTTGGCACTCTTTTTATAGGTTTTTCAACGTTGAAAAGCGAATGAAAACATTTTAAAATCGATAGCTGTAACCGTTTGCGAGAAATATTTGCCTATTTGTGCCGTTTGCGTATGTGTGGTACTCATGCCGAACTTGTGCTGTTTCTTCCCCCTGGGGAGACATAGATATTTTTCTATGTATAATTATTACATATTTTTTACCTATTTTTTTTTATTTCTACATATAAAAACGTATTTTCATTCAAAGACAACACGCATATATAAAAAAAAACATTGATTATCCCTTAATATAAATTATTCCCGACTACATAAATAACAAAAATCGGTCCATACGTTCACACAGACACAGATATCTGCTAAAATTAAAAAAAGTCCGACTCGCAGGAACTGCGTCATCTTAGCGCGGTTCCAGTTCATTTTTTTTTTTTTTTCCACGGCTCATCTACATGTAGGTCATTAGCGCCGACATCCAGGGTGTAGCGAGGAATTTCACCAGCAAGCCGTGGGATGATAAAATTCCTGCCGGAGGTTGGGAATCGAACCCACCATCTCCCGCTTATGAATCCAAGGCGCTAGCCATTAGACCACGGGAGACCCCGGTTCCTGTTCATATCTCTATTCTCATTTGAAAAGCATAGAATAGAAACAGATAGTATTTTCCTCGGCCTTTGTTCAAAGGGTTTTATGGCTATACCTGGGGTCAGGTCCGCAAGACCCTAGAATCCTCTTCTACCGATACTTCATTTCATACGTTTCAATGAATTGGAAAATATCAAAAATGTTCACACATTCCTGTGTTCTTTTACTATAGTAATAATTCTACAGATAAAATCAATTAAAAAATAAAATAAAAAAACCAACAGCATAAAGGCAATTGAAAATATACAAAAGACGTCATCGAATCTTTTTCTCTTGGCAAGCTATATTTCTAACAATGAATTGTTTTTCTTATTGTGCCTAATCTGTTTTATTGTAAAATACATTATCCAACTATAAGCAATTAAAAAATACCAAGGAATAATAACAGACAAAAAGAACAGTTCGAATAAGCAAAATCAATTACTTTAATGTTTTAAGCACTTATTTCTCCGATTGACATCGCCTAATCAAAATTTTCATCAGAACTATTTTTGTAGAGCATTTAGTAAGCTTTCAATGGTATTCGTTCGTTTACCAAGATTACCTTTTTCGAGATATTAAGGAAAATATACTAAGTTCCCAAAACTTTTCATGTCTGTTCATAAAATATTTTATTCTAACCCTTCCTTAACTCCAAACGTAACATAACTTTCAACATATTAGTTTTAATGAAAGTAGAACATGCAGATAATGTTTCAACTGAATCCCGTGATTCTAAGTACCCAAACCAAAAACGGTATTCAAAAACTATTTTTCCAATTTTCTCGAAAACGGTTAAAGCTATCGCCTTGAACATGCTTTCATTCGTTTTCCTAGCCCAAAAAGCCTATAGAAAGAGTACTTACAAGCTTATGAACTCAAAAGCGTAAGCGTTACGATTTTTTCTGCGCGAATTTCGCCCCAAACGCGATCTTCCAGTGGGCGGATTTTGCTGGTTAACGAACTTGACCTTTCAAATTGGACGACAAATTTTGTACCAAATTTCATCAAAATCGGACCATCAGGGAAGCCAGAAATGAGCGAACAGACAAATATATATATATATAAATAAATATATACATATATATATATATATATATATATATATATATATATATACAAATTTGAACCACCGTTATTTTCGGTCTCTAGGGGTTCTGAAACGCGAAATTTTCTTGTCGGCACTTCCGCATTGTTTCATTGTATCAACCTTATAAGCGGGGTTCCTCCCTATGGGGGAGGGAGGAACCGCGCTAAAACGAACAAAACATCTAAATATATATTTAAAATAAACCGAAATCTAAGGTACCGTCTAATTAATTGACTCTAGGAGGTTCACACGTATACTAAGGCCCCTTTTTCGGAACTCCCGAGTCGGGAAAATCCATCTTCAGTTCCGTCGATTCGATTGTCCATTTAAATCTCGTACCATCAATGACAATTCTTGTGTAATAAATATAAAGATAATAGAGACTCATTAAATTGGACAAGCAAAAAAAATAAAGTTAAAATATTTCAATTCCATGACGGATTCGTGTAGGTTGAAGTACGGCACTGAAGATGAATTATCCCGGCTCAGTGAGTTCTGAAGAAGAGACCTCAGTAAATATGTGTACTCTTCAGGCTTCGGCTGGAATTTCTTATTGCCATAGCCTTTGCACGTGGAAATAATGACTATTAATGCGATGAACACTAGATTGAAGTTTCATTCTAAGAAATTGTTATTTAAATTTTTTTTTAGCTAGTAGGAATATATCTTGTAATCAGTCCTCCAGGAAATTTAATATTAAACCTAAATACGTAGACAGCACTTTAAAAAATGATATGTAGAATTTAGGAATTTGGCTAAATGTAAATACATTATTTGTAAAGAATTTAGGTAATGTTTTACCAGAGATAATCTAAATTTATATATATATATATATATATATATATATATATATATATATATATATAGTTGCAATTATTAATATTGTAATTAATTTCCTTCCAGAGTTTTGTGTATGTGGGGTACTATACTAAGTAATAAATACACAAAGCTTCACATTTTCGTCTACTGAACTTGATGAATAAAATATAATAAAAATTACGACTGGTATTAGCAAATAACTACTTTTGCTCCAGGGTAACCCCCCCCCCCTCCTAATGAACTAATTTAGTTTATTTTTACAACACATTTTCCTCTTCAGTTGACCACAACAAATACCGAGTTTCGTTGAAATATAACAAAAATTACGACTGTTATTGGCAAATAACTACTTTGGCTCCGGGGTAAACCCCCCCCCCTCCAGATGGACCGATTTTGTTGGTTAACGAACTCGATTAATCGTTTGATGGGGGAATACTATATACCAAGTTTCGTGGCGAAAAACTCTGGCCTGTATCGTGCTAATGGACTCATATATAACTATATATATATATATATATATATATATATATATATATATATATATATATATATATATATATATATGGAAATACAGATATATTTTAATTTTAACTGGGGTCATTTTTGGTTTCTACTAGGTAGGATCGAAAAAGATTCGACGAAATTTTTCAAAAATGCCATCATGAGTGCAACCTCAATAGCTACTTTCCTTCTGAAGAAAGTGCTAAAAAGTCCGACTCGCAGGAACTGCGTCATCTTAGCGCGGTTCCATTCATATCCCTAGTGTTATTTTGTAGACTTAGAATAGAAACAGTTATTACTTTGTTTGGATCATTCCTAATGTAAACAAATATGAAAAAAAAAACAAAAAAACAAGATTTTCGGCTAGGGATGAAACTATCCTAAGCAGAAATTACTCTTTCTGCCGTCCCAAGTTTCGGTCTACGAAGACTCTTCTACGAATATATTTCTAATTTACTTAACTTGCAGTGCTAACATATCCATTTTACTTTTAAATGCAATTAAACAAAATAAAATTGTACATGAAAATGAGAAAGTAGTGTTATTTTTTATTGAACTAAGGCCACATTCAACCACAAAATATAATTATATTTCTAGTATAGCATTTGGCTGCATGACTTCCTACAGGTAAAGGTAACTGTCAGCTGTCCTAGAATGCTTGATGAGAACAATGAATCTTGATTTATGAAGTGCAATAAAAGCCTACCTGAACCGGCAGACTACCTCGACCCGGACTGACCCTACACGGCGAATATTTACGTTTTCAGTTCTGTTACAGGTTCAAAGAATTTGTATTTATTCCCCTGTTTTATTGAGAAATACATCCTCCTCCTAGAAGCAATAACAAAATAACAAGAAATAAAAACAGACAAAAAGAACCGTATAAATAAACGAAATCAATTATCGTTTATCAAACTTCTAAGTTATATGTACTTATTTCTCCGTTTGACATCGCCTAATCAAAACTTTCTTCAGAACCTGTTTTCTAGAGCATTTAGTAAGCTTTCGAATGGTAACCATCCGTTTACCAAGATTCTCAACCGTTTTCGAGATATTAAGGAAAGTATATGAAGTTTCCAAAGCTTTTCATCTCTATTAATAAATTATTTTAATTTAACCCTTCCTTAACTCCAAACGTAAGTAAATTTTCAGCATACTAGTTTTGATGAAATTAGAACATGCAGAAAATGTTTCAACTGAATCCCATAATTCGAAGTACCAAAATCAAAGACAAAAAGAACCGTTCGAATAAACAAAATCAATTACTTCAAAGTTTAAGCACTTATTTATCCGATTGACATCGCTTATTCAAAACTTTCTTTAGAACCTTTTTTGTAGACCATTTAGTAAGCTTTCGAATGGTAACCTTTCGCTTCCCAAGATTGTCAACGGTTTTGGAGATACTAACGAAAGTATAAAAGGTTACCAAAACTTTTCTTGTCTGTTAATAAAATATTTTATTCTAACCCTTCCTTTACTCCAAACGTAACCAAAATTTCAACATATTAGTGTTGATAAAATTCGAACTTGCAGAAAATGTTTCAACTGAATCCCATAGTTCTAAGTACCAAAATCAAAGACAAAAAGAACAGTTCGAATAAGCGAAATCAATTACTTAAAAGTTTTAAGCACTTATTTCTCCGATTGACATAACCTAATCAAAAATTGTTTTGGAATCATTTTTGTAGAGAATTTAGTAAGCTTTCAAATAGTTTCAATCCACTTACCACGATTTCCCAACCGTGTTCGAGATATTAATGAAAGTATACGAAGTTTCCAAAACTTTTCATGTCTGTTCATAAAATATTTTATTCTAACCCTTCCTTAACTCCAAACGTAACATAACTTTCAACATATTAGTTTTAATGAAAGTAGAACATGCAGATAATGTTTCAACTGAATCCCGTTATTCTAAGTACCCAAACCAAAAACGGTATACAAAAACTATTTTTCCAATTTTCTCGACAACGGTTAAAGCTATCGCCTTGAAAATGGTTTCATTCGTTTTCCTAGCCCAAGAAGCCTATAAAACGAGTACTTACAAGCTTATGAACTCAAAAACGTAAGCGTTACGATTTTTTATGCGCGAATTTCGCCCCAAACGCCATCTTCCAGTGGGCGGATATTGCTGGTTAACGAACTTGACCTTTCAAAATGGACGACAGATTTTTGTACCAAATTTCATCAAAATCGGACCATTCGTCTTCTATTTAGAGAGCGAACAGACAAATATATATAAATATATACATATATATATATATATATATATATATATATATATATATATATATATATATATATATATACAAATTTGAACCACCGTTATTTTCGGTTTCTAGGGGTTCTGAAACGCGAAATTTTCTAGTAGCCACTTCCGGATTGTTTCATTGTATCAACCTTATCAGCGGGGTTCCTCCCTATGGGGGAGGGAGGAACCGCGCTAAAATAAGACAGAATGACCGAACTATTGGGAAAAAGCTGACAAGTCTTAAGTTGCCTATCAGTTTAGATAGGCCTTCTGTCAATTATCTCTCTGCTAATAACCCCAAGCCTAGCAGGGAACAGAGTAATCAGGCATCAATTAATAACAATCCTGATAGTTCCTCAGATGCTGAGAACACAAATACAGGCAGTCAATATTTAGTTGCACCGAGAATTGTAAATTCGTTGAGGAATTTACCCACGAGAAGTTAATTCCCACGGGAAAGTGGTGTCGTGCATTTAGTGTATCGAGGGATGTAGTATAGGAGTTAGATATATAGCCATAGTAAAAATAATTTATGAAATATATACCTGTTCAAATAGATGATTTAGTTGGAGGGAAAAGGACGTGGCCTATGATCCCCGTGCAAGAAATCGGCGGTGAAAATTCTCTCTAATATAGCCTTATCACTAGAAGGTTTAAAATCTTTTTAGTCTTAGCTTTGGCTAAGTATTGATAAATGTCAGACACTATTTCCTTTGTCAGACATGTTAATAAGTTTTTAGCGCGGTTCCTCCCTCCCTTCATAGGGAGGAACCCCGCTTATAAGGTCGATCTCATGATACAATTCAGAAGTGCCGACTAGAAAATTTTGCGTTCCAGAACCTCTAGAGACCGAAAATTTATATTTATTTATTTTTATATATATATATATATATATATATATATATATATATATTTGTCTGTTCGCGGCATAGCTCAGTGAATAATGGACCGATTTCGATGAAATTTGGTAAAAAAATGGTTCGTCTAATTTGAAAGGTCAAGTTCGTTAACAAGCAGAATCCGCCCACCGGAACATGGTTTTTGGAGCGAATTTCGCGCGAAAAAAAATTTTCCGTTTACTTCGTATGCATGCAAGTACTCGTCGACCATATCTTCTCAATTATTTTGTTTAGTTGCATTTAATAGTAAAAATAGTAGGTGAGTGTTTTTAATTGCATTTAACACTAAAATAGATATGTTAGTAAAGCAAGTTATGTCAATTAGAAACATATTCGTAGTAGAGTCTTCGTAGAGCGAATCTTGGAACGGCAGAAAGAGTAATTTCCGCTTGGGATAGTTTCTTGTGCCTTGCCGACAATCTTGCCTTTCTTTGGAATATCTGTTTACCTTAAGAATCATCTAAACAAATTAATAACTGTTTCTATTCTACGTATACAAAATGACACTAGGGATATGAATGGAACCGCGCTAAGATGATGCAGTTCCTGCGAGTCGGACTTTTATAATGTTTAACGTAACTTGTTGTTCTTGACTCCCATTTCAAGAACAACAAGTTTCCCTCAAAATTTCACTTATGCGGAATTGAATTTTTCCGTCTATTTGAACGGGCTATAGATTTCCAGAATCTATTTGATTTTACTCAATATAAAATAATATCAAAATATTAGAAAAATATACAGCTCAATATTAGGTTTTTGCCCATCGGACATCGTTTCAAGCTGCTCAAATGGTTAACCATCTCTTGTGATTTTCTTATATTTATTACTTGAAATCCAAGCTATAACCTTGGAAAGTAGTTTATTTCAGTCAAGCCGAAAGCTTCCTTTGAACAGCAAACCTATCGGAACGGAAGAAGAATGTCTAATGGAACAGAAAGCTTCCAGTAGGAGTGTGATTCTTAAGTAGAACTGTTGGAACAAATTCTGACGATGTGTAACTTAACTTAGAGTAAGTAGTCTTAAGACTTTAACTTCTCTGCTCTTACATGTATGAAAAAAAATGTAATTATTTCCGGGGGGAAGAAATTAAAGTGAAAGTCGCAGTAATATTGAGCCTATACTTATGTTCTTGAAGCTTAATGTTCGAGGTTCCGGATCAATTGTTATCTAATTTGCACGGATTAGAGTTCAAATATACTACAGGCAGGGCCACCACATGCGGGGGACAGCCGGGTACTGTACCGGGTCCGGGCGCCGTGGGGGCCTCGCTAATTGGAAAAAATGTATAGATTATAAGCTTGTAAAAATAAATATAGACGGGCTTAGCCTATATTTATTTCTATTGGATCTATATGTTTTTAATGTACTTAAAAGACAAAACAAGTGCAGTTTCAGAATAGTATATTTCATTAGGAGCCGTGCTAAAAATACAAGTACCGAAAGTGATCTTTACTGCACCGATTGACGGCTTTTATTCTCATTTCGCGCAAAACTCAAGATGAAAATAATTCTAAAACGTCAAAAGACCTATAGGAATGTACTTGAGAAGTGAGGGCTCGGCTCTGAGAAGTGGGGGCCCTGACTACAAGCCTTAGCGGATATTCGATTTTGTGTACTTCATGTAGGCAATATAATAGTTATGGAATAGAATAGAATAGAATAACATTTTACTTGTTAAAGATTTACAATCTTATACAAATCATAAATATATAAATATAAATAACTTTTTCACCCACATGACTCCTCATTATTCTATTATATCAGTTATGGCAACGAATTAATTTGCATTATCCGATCTTTTCCCTCAGGTGTAAATGATGGAGAAACAGACTTGACAGCTCTTATCATTTTCTTGATTGATTTTTTTTCAAAGGTTTCCAACTTGGATACCATTTTAGGATCATAATTCTATCTATCCAATATTACCGTCGAATGACTTTTAGCTGCTTTAACTAGAATTAAATAATTGAGTGGCTTAATATCAAAGACGGAGCTGTCATTTTCTAAATGTTGAGAAAATCACCTTTTATGTTCGCAAGTTATAGTGAATATTTTTTTGAAAATATTTATTTCATAATTAGGCTTATATGTTTTAAATAGGCTTATATGTTCTGTTTCTGATATCAATATCACTCAAACAATCAGTGAAAAATACCTTTGAACCCATTGCGTGATTGGTAGGTGTTCGTTTATGAAAAAACCTCCACAGCAGGAGTCCGTTTTTGAAACAAAGCATCTACTTTGAAGCCAGAAATTACATGTTTACGCCCGTTTTTTACAGAAACTAATTTCATCATTGAAAAGAGCAGACAAAATCCTATAGGAATCCACTGCTAACTCAATTTCGATTTTTTTACAGATGTCCGTCTTTGACATTAAGCCACTCAATTGTATTTAATTTTGTTTCAAATCCCTTAATTTTTCAAATCCCTTAATATGTCTTAAATTATTTTTACTATGGCTATATCTCCTATACATCACTCGAAACATTAAATACACGACAACACTTTCCCGTGGGAATTAACTTTTTGTGGGAAATTCCACAACCTTTAGAGTTCTCAGTGCAACTCAGAAACCGTGGCCTTGCCTGTGGAAGGTATTTCGTAGCTAAGGCTAAATTTATGAATATCATCAAGTTGCTCCTGAAGAGGAGTCAAGAGTCGTGAAACATGTAGAGCGAATAATGAAGCATATAAAGTGAAGTTGACGAGTTTTATATATGCATGACCTTCCGCCTATTTAAATAATATATTGAAAGGAAAAAGGGTCACAATTTTATAATACTCTCTTAATTTTAAGTTACAATGTACCTTCTGGCTTTTAAGGTAAATAGGTTAACTTCTGCTGGGGATTTAACTTCTGCTTGCCAACTTACTGGCTAAGTTACTACACTAACCACCCCCCAGGCGGACTGATTTTGGTGGTCTCTCCACCGTCCAATCGTTTCATATGATAATGCTCTATATTACGTATCTTGGAAAAAAAAAAAAAAAAAAAAAACAATCTATAAGGCCACTTACTTATTAACGGGCAAACATATATATAAATAATTTCCGCCCTGAAAATTACTTACATTTAAACCGTTATGTAATATTGTAAAACAACTCAATAGTAAAGTACGATTGTACAGAGGACATTGACTGCGTAGAAAGAGTTGTAAATAGTACAATGAGACGAGCTTCTGTATTAAGTTAAAAGAGAAAAAGTTACCCAAGTCCACACAACTCAATAAAAAGTTTCAATTTGTACCATAAAACTTCTTTCTAAATGAGAAAAGATCTTTTGAGGGACTGAAGGAAGCCAGCCAAGTGAGCGGACGGCATTATAAGGATTCAATAAAAGTCATTGGGAACATAAATGGAATTGGCTTATTTGTTAGCTTCATTACGCCCAAGAGGAGGGTGAATAGAGAGGGGGCTATTTTCAGCAATTTTAGTTCAAAGTAATGAATTTTCTTCTTTGATAATACCAAATTCTTTTTTTTTTTTTTTTTTTTGTTTTTATTATTGGGTGGAGGATATTGAAGCGCATTAAATAACAATCGATAAATTTTTTCCGCTTTCTTAATAAGATTATTTTATAAATATAATTCTATACAATAAATTATTTTTTAAATAGAAAAAGTTAACTTTTCTAATTATTTTTCATATCAGAAGAATCAATAATATAAAAAGAATGAGCAAGTAAATACTTTTGTTTATTCGTTTCAACTTCTACATAGTAATATAATTTATGAAGCAAAAAAGAAGTTAAAAAATAATGGTTGCCAAAATATGCTACTAGTAAATCACAGAATGGGTAGTTTATCACCCATTTATTTATTTATTATTGACACTCTTCGCCATAAAAGCTTCACATCCCAATTTATTTTATTTGCCTCACTCCTATTGCCGCCAAACAGCCCCAACACAATTGAGCTCTTTATTAGCTCTCCACCACACGTTTTGTCAACCTCATTGACAGAAAAGTATTCATGAATGAATATAATTCGCTGGCAGAATCTAGCAAGACGGTTAACATTTTATTTTACATAAAAAAGCGTTTCCATTTTGTTGATTTTACTTAAGAAGAAATTCTTCAGTGCAGTGCGACCTTGTAATCAATTTCTCCTGAGGACATATTTTACTGTGCTGCTACTTCCGTCTCGTCTGATCCTTGACATTCTTTCGCAAGTTTTGGTTTATTAAACCATTTCATCCAATGCAATAAGAATCTTTGGTCTCCTGATACAATGTTTATATTCAATACGGTGGCATGAGGTTTACAATTTTTTTTCAATTTCACGCAAACTATTGCACTTATTATTAATCATAATAATAATGTTTTGCACTTCAACAAAAAATAAACTACATCTTCCTTTCCGGAGCACAGACTAGCACGGCCTAAAATCATCTTAGTCAAATGCATAAGACACCATAACATCCTGCAGGACATAGTCCACCGACATTAACGCGTTAATTCCTTCGAAGTTCAATCGGAAATAGTAAAGATATCAGGTGTTCCAATACTTTCTAAGCATATCTGTTGTTGACGTTCCAGGAATATATAAATTGCGGTTATGGCCATGATTTTGATGCCTTTTACTTGCCTAAAGGCAAGTCCTATTTTAGTCGCAATTTTTTGAAAAAAATAAAACATTTATGGGTGTTCCAATACTTTTTACACTAGTTGTATACAAATTTCAACCACCGTTATCTTCTAGTCGGAACTTCCGGATTGTGTCATAAGGTCCACCTCATAAACGGGTTTCCTCCCTATGGAAGGTGGGAGGATACGCGCTAAAAGAAGATATTGTGGGCCTAAATGGTTGCCAACGTTTTTAAAACTGACGTAATTCTAAATTGGCTTACTGAAATATAAACTTATACAAAATATTACAAATATTTTACGTACGGAAGGACCAATATATGGATAATGATAATAATTCCCTCATCTATTTATATGATTTGCGCAGGGATAATGCTGGCACTGTAGAGCGTTTCAAACTAAGTACTGTTACCAAGTGTTGGAATATGTAAATTCATATGCGTCGGATGGCTCATCAGCCTACCGTGTATACTCAACACTAATTGGTCAATTATTGCCCAATCCGACAGCTACCGTTCAATGCAGATTTTAATCACCTAAGTCGTTTTTATTGTTCAATAATGTTTTGCAGGAACAAATATGTATATTTAATCTAACAATGGTTCCTTTTAGCACTTTCCTCCGAAGGAAAGTAGCTATTGAGGTTGGACTCATGACGGAATTTTTGAAAAATTTCTTCAAATCTTTATCGATCCTACCTAGTAGACACCGAAAATGACCCCCGTTAAAATTTATATATATCTATATATATGTGTGTCTGTTAACACGATAGCGGCCAGAGTTTTTGTTTTTTCGTCACGAAACTTGGTATATTGCATTCAATTAGCAAACGATTGAACGAGTTCGTTAACCACCAAAATCGGTCCACCGGAAGGGGGGGGTTTACCCCGAACCCAAAACACTAATTTGACCATTTCAGCCGTAATATTTGTTATATTTCAACAAAACTTGGTATTCGTAGTGGTAATATAGTGAGAAAAGTGAGATATAAAAATGAACTAAATCGGTTCATGAGGAGGGGGGGTTTACTCAGGACCGACAATACCAATTCACCACTACCAGCCGTGATTTTAGGTATATTTCGACGAAACTCGGTATTCATAGTGGTAATCTACAGGTAAATATGTGTTGTAAAAATAAACTAAATCGGTTCATTAGGAGGGGGGGGGGGGGTTTACCCCGGATCCAAATTACTAATATATTCATACTGGTTGTAATTTCTGCTGTATTGTAACGAAACGCGGTATACGTCGTGGGTAACTCATGAGAAAGAAGTGTTGTAAAAATGAGCTGAATCGGTCAATCGGAAAGGGGGGTTTACTTTGTAATATATTTCAATAGAAAAGCCAGCCAGATATAGGTTCACAAAGGCGCCGCAAGGAGCGCTAGAGTGACTGTATCCGGTTCCTGCGTTAGATCAAAATACGATAATACGAGGTTTTTTGTATTTATTACGTAGTGTAGTAGGTACCATGTGTAAACATAACTCTGGAAGCAAATTAATAATTTATCAGTTACTCATTACAAAATTAAAAGAGAACTATTCATGTTTTTATTTTATTTATGTAGGATATTTTAAGCAAATTGTTCTGGAAAGCAGTCTACACTACCCAAATTCTGAGGAAAGTGCTTAGTTATGCAGCTCCTGCGTGACGGCCTTTTTTGTTCATTTAAATTATACATATTCTTCTATATAAAGTCCTTGTTCGGTAATGTCATTATCTTAGGTTCCTGATCTGCATTACTTCACTGAAGAGTTTCTAGCCTCTTTTCTTATTAGTAGATATAACTATAAATAAATAATAGTATTTTATCAAGCCTAATCTTATTTAAAATTAAGTAAAATAATTAAAGGCTGTAAATCAGCTAAGCATGTGACTAGTAAAACCAATATTAAAATTAAAAAAAAAAAAAACAATATTAGTATTATTATTCGAAAACCATTATAAACAGATGTGAACCCTTTGAAAATATGCCCGATGAAGGATTCAGGGGAACAAAATAAAAGCCCGACTCGCAGAAACTGCTTCATCTTAGAGCGTTTTCATAACCTTCTTATACCTTGTGTCATTTGGATAGCCGGCAAATAGGTAACAGTTATTTTTTTACAGGCATTAGCTCCGGGTTATCTACAGGTTGCCACCCGTTAAACTTTCATGGTCTAGCAGGTAACTTTTTTAGTGAGCCCATCGCTGGACAAGGTCATTTTAGCACTGGCAGGACTCAACCCCCTAGGGATTTAAGCAGTTATTCCCATCGAATGTTACATCTGACCAGTTTTTTTAGAAACTTTAGTGAGCTTTCTAATGGTTACCATTTACTTACGACGGATTTCCAACCGTTTTCGAGATATTTCAAACATAATAAGAAAATTCCAAAACTTTTTAAATAAATTAATTTTCTTTTCTAATACTTCATTAACTCCAAACGGAACGAAACTTTATGGCGTTTGGAGGAAACTAAAAAATCGACTTATAAAAAGAAGAGGTTTTGGGATTTTCTTAGATTTCGGTTGAGAAGCCGTCGTAAGTGGACGGTAACCATTGGAAAGTTCTTACAAAAACGGGTCTGAAGTAACTATCGATGAGGGAGAAGGTGGATTGAATAATTTCCGCTTTTCTTTAAGTTGCCTGGCAGCTTTCTGAGCCTTGTGACATCTAAAATATCATTCTTATCCGAGATGTTAAAAACGGCAACACGGTGGTGGCGGAACAATTCTTCAGGACCAACGATGTTATCCAATTTGATAAGGCTAACATTCTGACTAGAATTGAAAACTACCAAGAGCGAGTAATTAGAGAAGCCATAGAAATAGTGAAAAAAAGGATCGATACAAGTTTAGTAAATGTTTTTTTTACGGCGCATCTACAACTTGGCCATTAGCGCCGAAGTAAATGCTGGTACCAAGTTTTTGTGTGTGTGTGTGTGTGTGTGTGTTTAAGGGCAAATCTACACGCCGGGCTATCTAAAGGTTGCCAACCCTTTTATTCCTTTTAGCACGTGGTCGGTCGCCCATTCAGGTACCTACCGCCACGCCCGACGTTGCTTAACTTTGGTGATCAACGGGAACTGGTGCAGTCAACGTGGTCATGGCCGTCGGTTTGTACCAGGTTATTAAACGCAGACACACAAGAAGCTGAGCCAATAAACGGTCCAGATTTGACACGCCCATCAGGATCAAGCAAGAGTGGAACCAACCAATTAGGAAGAGAGGACTACCCCCCGGACGGAACCCTATGAGAACGGGTGAATACCGGGTGAACCAGACAACATCCTCATTCTCAGACGTAATTCTGAGGAAGCTTGCAGTATGTCTAGCGAAAATATGGTAAAGAATACGACGAGATGGTCAAAAGCCGAAGACCCTAATGTTTGTGATGTCTACAAGTTAAACGATTTACTGTTCCTGTTCCAAGCTTTCCAACTTTTACTTGAAATATGAACAAAAATGTGCCAAGAGGATGCAGTTGGAGGAACTCTGCATTCGATGTGATTTTATTATTCTCTGCGTGATCCAATCGTACGTATATATGAATCGTACTTCATTGAGACACACAACGCAAGAATTTCTCAAAGTTCTACGAAGTACAATAGATAAAAATAGTTAATTTTAATAAAATAATTACATACTAGAGGAGGTGAAATTAAAACATAAAAAATAAAATTTTATATTATATACTTACTTCACAAGCGGATATGTAATAAGAAAGTGCTTTCATAAAGTGAGAATGGTTGGGGAATTGCAATTGCAGCAAGCTATCGTGCAGAGTTAATTCTACAGGGAAATCGATTCATTGGAGTGCATAGAGAATTCGGACTAGACTAGATGCAATATGCAGATCTCATTCAACTTCTCCTATTACCTTTACCCAGGGCGCCATACTTGACTGTCAGGCAACACTATTATATATTCCTAGCTACTATGAATGGAGAGCCATCATTGTTTAGTGAATGCAAAAAGGTGAGGAAGGAGTATGGCTGTAATTCTATATTCTAGTAACACATAGTCTTTCAGGGCCGTACAGTGAGGCCAAATGGACAAAAAGCTGAAATAAAATCAATATCATTTCGACGACAGATTTTATCAAGTTTTCGTTGGTCTCAGTTGATTTATAATAAAAAAATACATTGGAAAAAATGTATGAAGCAGTTTAGGTTATTACAATCATCTTGGAAATCCAAGAGGCAGTCCTAAAGCGCCTACTAGAAACTTCCACGTTTCTTAAACCATACATTACAAAAATAACAGTGGTTAATAAAATAACAGCCCGTTTGCACTTCATATCGTCCCTACCATATCAAACTATCAAGCTCGTTTTTCAGATTCGAGACTCGTGGTAAATTAGAATAGCCTTCAATGCCTTAAATCAAGTATCGTAGACCATTTTTCAATATATTACTTTGTCAATGGATAGATTATGTTCGTTGCCTAGTTTGCTCCGATTTGCATATTCGATAGTTTAACATGGTAGGGACGATATTATGGATGTCAATTGATTTTCGTAGATTAACCAGTAGTTATGCTATTAAAATATATATTAAAAAATATTTCTTTTGATCTGCTACATAAACCAGTCCTTAACGAATTAACGGAATAGGCAGGAGGTCAATAATACTCCAATATTCACACTTTTTATTTGACTTACCTTCATGCGTTTAATGGAAGGTTCTCCAGCTTAAGCTAAGGCTGAAGTTGTATTTCTAATATGAAGATGTAACAAAAAGTTGTGAACATGTAGAGAAGTAAAATAAAATGTGTAAAAGTGTATATTCGTGTATTACTAATACGGCTCTTTCGCTAAATTTGAGCAGACGGCCAGTTAAACATTATTTTTTTTTTTAGTTGTTTACATTACGTTTCGGCTGAAGTTATCAATGCCAAAAGTATATAAAAGTATAGCGGATCTGCAATATCATATAAAATCAACAATATTTCTCTATTTATTTACATACACCCATTGATCAAGAAGGGTAATAATGTAAAAGATAAATAATGTTTTATACCCTAATATGTGACTGGTTTTTCTCCTAGTGGTAATGGCTTAAGCCAAAACCGTATGTAAAAGAAATTAAAAAGAATCTAAAAAAAGTCAGGATTCACTTGAGGCCAAAAACACAACAGAGTTTCTGTTCACATCGAATTTATAGTGTTGGAAATATAAAAGTTGTTAAATTATGTCTAATTACAAAATAGCAATACGTAAAAAACATTAGATGACAATCATTCCTAGTGAGTTAGTATTACAGCAATTAAAATAAGGCGAAAAAGAAGAAACGAAAGGCCTCCATAGGCTGAGGCAGAGTCTGGGAGTTGGTTCTTGAATTGAGACAAGGGGTTCGACCCCGAACCCAATGCAAAGTCAAACCAAACCCTCCGGCGATCAAACTCAACCAGAACTAACTCTCTTACTGTAGGCCTTTGCTAAGCTCTTCCTCCGGTCACCTTGTTTTATAAGCTCTTTAGCAATCCTATTGTATAGGCCCTTCAAGTTTATCCCTTTCTCCAACTCTCTCAGCTTCCTCCCTTCTCTCTCTCTCCCTCCTTGTACTCTTCCTCCTCACTCCCTCACTCTCTCTCTCTCTTACCTGCCTTTCACATTTTCAATTTGAATTTCGACTTCCTAGCCACTACAACTCGGGAATACCCTATAAATGCTCTTAATTAAAGTTATGATATGATTTATAGATCATTAGAAAATCTAGAACTGATCATTACTATCCTGAGCCCTCTCGTCCCAAAACTATGAAGCTCTTGATTTTCCTATGACTTCCCCATATGTAAACAAGGCACCGAACGGTTTTGTTTGTTTTTTTTCAATGAGGGGAAAACCTAAAAGGCCTTTAGGAGGATTGAATCATGCCATCCCCAAGTGTGTGGGACCCACCAAAAACCCCTCATTACTGGTATGATTCCCTCTTGGAACAGCTGCTTTGGCTAATCTTCAATAGGGTACCTTATTTTCCGCTAAAGGGAACCTACTATATTTTCATCATATTTGAAACTGCTATATCATCATATTTGAACTGCTAACCATTATTCATATACTTTTAGAGAGTCAAGGTTGAGAACGAAACCAAAACAATTACACTTTAAACAATTATCACTTCACTTCTCTCCATAGCCATTTCATCTTCGACCATCCTTACCTTAATGGGTGGCCAAAACGATCTCAAACTGGTGAGCTCTTTTTCTCAAACTTACCACGATCCACCAGATTCATAAATGATTGCATATCCGTGAGGCATAAATTCTCATTGGCAAGACTGTTTTCATCCTCTACTCGTTCATTTTATATGTATACTTATGCTATCGATATTATTTTAAAAGCTTTTATAAGGTGCTATTGTCTGGATGGGAGCGAGGTAAGCGCAGCGGTAGAGCACTCGACTAATGGACCTGGAGGGCCGACCCGAGGTCAAAACCCGAGCGTGCGCTGAAGATTTTTATCTTCTAGTGTCGTCATTCGAGGGTTGGATTTGTGGTTCCAGATCGTCCCTAAGCAGACTCAGCCTTTATTTATTTAATTAATGGATACCTGTAAAGGGAAAACGGCCGGAGCATAGTACTGAGTACTCCGTAGTGTGCCCTATGGTCAATAATCAGATACCTCTACTGTATCTGCCCCTCTGGGCCCTTGTGGCCAGTTACGGTACTGATTTTATTTTTATTTGGTCATTCATACTCATCTATGCATAATGTTATTCCGTTCATTTCATCGGTATATAAATTAGTACTACCTCTGTCCATCTTATTGAACATCCCTGATGAAGGCTTGAATTTCTAGCCAAAACGTCGGTAAAAATAAAACGTATTATCTTATAAAAAGAATTTAGTTTCATTAAGAAATCAAACAACCGAACCTTTTCAATTTTTTTTCTTCATGTTATTTTGTTTAAACCTGACGAATTCACATGGACTGAAAAAGGTTCAAATCTCTTTTCTTGTACCACAGCAGTAAAAAATAAATAAACAATGTTGCTTTATAATTTTGATTAAATTAATAAAATGTGATAGTAAATTCTAATATTTTTTCTAGACATACTAAAAACATAGAGGTAACCTTTATGATAAAGAGAAAATCTTTAAACAATTTCTTTGTTCCCACAACTACACATGGCAGCAATTTTATTTTACTGCAAAGCAAATAAAAGGTAACGACGTGAAATTCAATTCTCCTGTATTTCACTAAAGGGTAGCCATTGAAGCGTGTGATTAGAGAATGTTGTGTTTGAGGAAGGAGCCTTTCATTTGGGACGGATCCTTCGAAATTAAATATGTATGTTTGGGTGTGAGTGGAAAATTTATTACGGAAATGATTTACAAATATCTGCCCACCCCCTACCCCCCTAAATCCCCCCTGCCCCCAAGCTAGCCGAGGTCCAAGCCAGTCCAATCAACACGCCTTTCTGATTTTCCTCAGAGCCAGATGAAATTTCTCTAAATTCATTCGTCTTAAAAGCAGCCAACTGGAATGTCAATAATTCCCGCACTTACCAATATATGACTTTTCAGTTAGTATTTTACAATCAAATGATATCAAATACCTCCAAATACAACTAAAATGAAATTTCCGCCTCATAGAAACTTCGTCGTCGTAGCGGGTTTCCGTTCATATCCATAGTGCCACTAATAAAGAAATAGAAGGCGCTAATGGCCCAGTAAAAATGAACTTAGCTCTTAAAATGATAAAAATCAAAGCGTCTAATATTTTTTTTTATTGATAATTACAGCAATATGCTATACACATTTCCAGTAATATTGCTGTTTTGTTACAATGACTTTGTGATGCAGAAATATGTACAATTATGTAAACCACTAGACTAATACATTTTAAAAGAAAATGAAAACCCATGTAAAAATTTAAATGAAAATATAATACATTTTCTGTTCTGCAGATGGCATATTAAAGTAATTATTCAGGGTTAGGTTTGAGACGGAAGAAGGAGCATTCGATATTTGTCGAATGATTTTGGATTTACTTTCTGGTATCCTGTAGAAATGTTTAGAAGGAAGGTTGAGTGGAACCCCAGAGATCTAGTCCATAAGCCCATATTGGTCAGAGTATGGCATTGTATATAAGTTGTAGTTAGTTAACGTCTAATATAATTATAATAATTTAAATCATGCAAAAAGTATATCATTCATTATCAAAAGCTCTGTGGCAATGACCTTTTAGTCTCTTAAATCTAATCCCATGTCATAAACAAAACAAACGTCCTGTTTCATGTTGTGTAGCCATCGTTCACGAATTAGAGTATCGAGAACGCTATTAAAATATTAAAAAAAAGTTAGCGTAGAACTAAGTAAACTAACTTTACTATTTTTTTAAAGAACAAAATCATTATTAGGAAGTCTATGTATTTCAATGTTCTCTGCTAAGCCTCGAATGCTTCAGCGTTCCCCCGAATAATTTAAATCATTATAAAATAATAAAAACTACATCTTGATTAAATTCCTGCTAAGGATGGATTGTTCTGAGGCAATCATACCGAAGAAGGAATGGCTCTTTTATTGAGGGAGATATATTAGGGAGAGAGGAGAGATGTTGAAGCAGAGGAACATGCGAAGGGAATATAAAATCGGCAGATATTAATAGAAGGAGTGCCGTTTTGGAATTCTGTATTCTAGCCCCAACATTTCCCTCAATTCGTACAACCACAAAAATGCGATCAATCTCCTCTCGCCGATTCTTTTCTTCTTCAAATGATTATTAAAATACCATGTTGAGTAATTATGCATTTTTTTTTAAATTTATTTAAGCCGTTACAGTAAGCACGATCAAATTTTATTTCCGAGAAGTCCAGGAATGGTTGGGATACGGTACAGAGAAAGCGTAAAATTTGCAGAAAAATCTATGGTTAGAACGTTTCAGTGTGCTATTTGGAAGCCATTACTACCTTGGGCGGAGGAACACTTTTGTGTAGTTGTCTACACTTATCCATGGTCACTTAAAATTGATCGTGGTCTTTCTCCGTTACCAAGGCATGTATTGCTGTAGAAGGCTATCTAAGAGCACGCTGAAACGTTCGAAATATTGATTTTTCTGAAAATCGGACGTTATCTCTTAGCCCAATCCCAAACATTCCTTGACTTTTCACCACCTCAAGGGCAAAATATCTTCATCTCATTCAACATTTTATTTCCTAGATGAAGTAGACAGAAACAAATAAAACATGTAAAAAATGTGTCAATAATTGATCTAACACAATATAGAAACTAAAATTAAGAATATGGCCTGATTACAATGAATCGCACTAGATCATACACTGTAGGATTAAAAAATAGCAAAAACAAAAAAACCTGTGATGCGCTGGTGAGCTCGGATAAAAATGGAGGGCGGAATAACAATGGATTATAGGGTACAACCCCTGTAAGTAGTAAAATAGAAAAAGCAGCCCTGCCTTTAGGGCATTCAACCCCCGGGACGGCATTAAAAGATGAGAAGAAAGGAAAAGGTGAAAGGAGTGGATTGAGGGAAGTATGGGAAAATCTTACTAATAGCCGAAAGGGCAGCCTGAAGAATAAAACCTGGAGCCGGTCGTAAAACTGTACCGACGGGCAACTTCGTAACTCCGGTAAGGCAAACCGGAAGGGCACTCGGCACCTGGGCACAGCGGCAAGCTAGAACCTCTCTCATAGATTAGAGGACTGGTGGTTCCTAAATAAAAATACCCGCGACCCGAATAATGAGTGTCTCAAAAGCTAAAATATCTATGCCTCTCACAAAAATAATAATTAATTCCAGTAATAATCAAATATAGGTAATAATAATAAATTCACATAATAATTAATTCTAATAATAATGAATTTTTACGAAAATAACAAACATACACAATAAAATGAATTTTCAGAAGCCATGCATCTGAGAAAATTAATAAGCGTTAATCTATAAAACATACTCAAAACTTTTAATTAAATATTCCCCAGCTATATCAAGTTAATTAAATTAATTTTTAATTAGATAACCGAGAAACAAAATCGTTGTTTATAACTGAATAATTATTCAGTAATTTAGGTTTTATAATAATAAAAAAAAATATCTATAAAACTTATTAAATAATTATAGCATGCTCTGACCATTAATATTAAAATTGTAGTATTATGAAAAAATGTTTAAAAATATAATAAAAATAAAATTTATTTTAACTAAATTACTTAACATACCAAAAGAATGATAATTAAATGAATTTTATTATTACCAAGTTTATTACTTATTTCCTAATTCTTCCGAATAGAAACTTGTAGGCATAAAATCGTTAACTCCCTCGTATTGCCTAATAAATTCTTTATGTTATGACTTTCAGGCCTTACTTTATTATCTCCCTTCTCCACTCTCCAGTTTAGCAATTAACTAACCTACAAGGCCACTTTTAAAAATCCTCCTAAAAATAACTAAACCTTCCACTCAAACAAAAACAAATCGTTCCCTTGAAGTACATTAAACGACGACTCCAAACCCGGCCGTTCTGGTTATTTTTAGAAGAAATATAAAAACATTTCCAGACTTCTAGATGTACAAGTGATTCCTGGTAAAAGAAAGAACAGTGGAGTAGAAAAAGAAGAGAAGACCAACCCGCCTGTGGGTTATGGAAACATTAGTGTTTCTAACTTCTTTCTTTCCTTCATTCCATTATAATCTGTTTAACCGAACGCATTTCATCGAACAAAATTATAAATATGGAGTTTTTCGTGAATCGCATTGTCTTAGCAATGTACTTGTAACTTGGTAACAAACATAATTAATAAGGAATCAAATGACTCTACTCTGTTCTAGGTTGTAGTGAAATACTATCCACTAGTAATTGGATACTCAGTTTTAGAAAATATTTACAACCCTTTATACAAACATTTATTCTTTATATTGAAAGATAAAAGATTTATATAAAGATCATTTAATATCGAATTAAATGAAATAATTTTATTAAATGTACTTCGCTAATGGCCTACTTGTCGAAGCCCTCTAGAAAAAAAAAATTAAATGTCCTTAAAACATTTATAAATTCCGACTGTTATTGAGTAAACTTGGAATGCAAACAGTTATTATTTAGTTTTAATAGTTTGTGAAAGATGTGAGAACACCTTATTGGGATCTTGGGATGTTGACAGAAGAGTCCCAATAATGCGTGTCTTCAAATGCAAAAGTCCCACTCGCAGGAACTGCGACATCTTAGCGCGGTTCCAGCTCATTTTTTTTTTTTTTTTTTTTTTTTTTTTACGGCTACTTCTAGGTCATTAGCGCCGACATCCAGGGTGTAGCGAGGAATTTTACCAGCGAGCCGTGGGATGATAAAATTCCTGCCGGAGGTTGGGAATCGAACCAACCATCTCCCGCTTATGAATCCAAGGCGCTAGCCATTAGACCACGGGAGACCCCGGTTCCTGTTCATATCCCTATTCTCATTTGAAAAGCATAGAATAGAAACAGATAATATTTTCCTCGGCCTTTGTTCAAAGGGTTTTATGGCTATACCTGGGGTCGGGCCCGCAAGACCCTAGAAACCTCTTCTACCGATACTTCATTTCATACGTTTCAATGAATTGGAAAATATCAAAAATTTTCACATATTCCTGTGTTCTTTTACTATAGTAATAATTCTACAGATAAAATCAATTAAAAAATCAAATAAAAAAAGTCCGACTCGCAGGAACTGCAGCATCTTAGCGCGGTTCCGTTCATGTCCCTAGTGCCATTTGATAAGCTTAGAAAAGAAATAAACTTATTTTTTTTATATTTCTCGTGAAAATTGTCAAAATCCTCTCGAACATCTCGAATAAAAGTGATATTAAGGCGTCAGGGACACCGACAGTATTTTACGTGTAATAGCGTTTTAGTTGCCTAAAACTATTCTAAGCTCTAAATATTTAGTATTCCATACCCTGGAAATGGTCTCAGCCCCCCTCCCCCCAAATTGTTTTTATATACGCCCATGTACAGAAGGATCAAGAAGAAGTACACAAGATTGAGTAGAATACCCTGCCTAATATAGCCTATATAGAATAATATGCCGAATAAAGCCTATCTAGTAAATACACAAGGACAAATAAAAGTGTTGACGAATAACAAGTCAAGAAAAAAAAACTTTAACAAAATAAAACAATGTTTAGGTGCCCAACTACAATAGAATAATATACCTAATTAAGTCTATGGAGTAGACACAAATGGACCAAAAACAATTCTTGTGGAATAGTGTTTTTTTTTCTAATTAAACACTTTTTATCAATATTTAGTATATAACCTTTGTTGAAAACTATTGATTGCTAATTGATGAATCAGTTTACAACTAAGCAGTCTTTATGAATATTTAGTATATAACCTATGTTTGGATCTGAGTTTTTGGGGTGCTCTCCGCCAAGGCTTTGTATTTGTGTTGGCAGATACCTGGGGTATATTTACAGCTCTTGAGGATTAACTCTTAGCAGGTAAATTTCCTGCGGCCCCCTTGTTTCTACGGGCATTGAACTGCCATATTCCCTCATAGTATCTAACCGTTGTGAAGTTTATTTTATGGATTTAGGACTTAATATACATATGTAGACTAAATCATAGCAAGAAGTAATCCTCCGTCGTCGGTTCTTAACTATGTAGACTCGCTAATGTTACCCAATCTTAGACACATCGTATTTAAAATCCAAAACTGACATTTCATACGGTACAGCCTGATATATTTTTAACAATGAATTGCTTTTCTCATTTTAATTAATCTGTTTTATTGTCAAATACACTATCCAACTACAACCAATGAAAAAAAAACAAGGAATAAAAACAAACAAAAAGAACCGTTCGAATAAACGAAATCAATTACTTCAAAGTTTAAGCACTTATTTCTCCGATTGACATAGCCTAACCAAAAATTGTTTCAGAATCTTTTTTGTAGAACATTTAGTAAGCTTTCACATGGTGACCCTCCGTTTAGCAATATTCCTAACCGTCTTCGAGATATTAGGGAATGTATACGAAGTTCCCAAAACATTTCATGTCTGTTAATAAAATATTTTATTCTAATCCTTCCTTAACTCCAAGCGTAACCAAAATTTTAACATATTAGTGTTGATGAAATTCAAACATGCAGAAAATCTTTCAACTGAATCCCATAATTTTAAGTATAAAAATCAAAGACAAAAAGAACAGTTCGAATAAGCGAAATCAATTACTTTAAAGTTTTAAGCACTTATTTCTCCGATTGACATCGCCTAATCAAAACTTTAATTAGAACTTTCTTTGTAGAGCATTTAGTAAGCTTTCTAATGGTATTCTTCCGTTTCCCAAGATTTTCAACCTTTTTTCGTGATATTAAGGAAAGTATACAAAGTTACCAAAACTTTTTTATGTCTGTTAATAAAATATTTTATTCTAACCCTTCCTTAACTCCAAACGCAACCAAAATTTCAACATATTAGTTTTAATGAAAGTAGAACATGCAGTAAATGTTTCAACTGAATCCCATGATTCTAAGTACCCAAACCAAAAAGCGGCATTCAAAATTTTTTTTTTTCAGTTTTCTCAAAAACGGTTAAAGCCGGGGATCAAAATCGGACCATTAGGGAGGCCAGAAATCCGATATAAATAAATAAATATATACATATATATATTCATATATATATATATATATATATATATATATATATATATATATATATATATATATATATGTATACAAATTTGAACCACCGTTATTTTCGGTCTCTAGGGGTTCTGAAACGCGAAATTTTCTAGTCGGCACATCCGGATCGTTTCATTGTATCAACCTTATAAGCGGGGTTCCTCCCTATGGGGGAGGGAGGAACCGCGCTAAAACGGCATTCAAAAACTATTTTTCCAATTTTCTCAAAAACGGTTAAAGCTATCGCCTTGAAAATGGTTTCATTCGTTTTCCTAACCAACGAAGCCTATAAAACGAGTACTTACAAGCTTATGAACTCATAAACGTAAGCTTTACGATTTTTTTTGCGCGAATTTCGCCCCAAACGCCATCTTCCAGTGGGCGGATTTTGCTGGTTTACGAACTTGACCTTTCAAATCGGGTGACAGATTTTTGTACCAAATTTCATCAAAATCGGACCATTAGGGAGGCCAGAAATCCGCGAACAGACAAATATATATATATATATATATATATATATATATATATATATATATATAAATATATACATATATATATATATATATATATATATATATATATATATTTACAAATTTTAACCACCGTTATTTTCGGTCTCTAAGGGTTCTGAAACGCGAAATTTTCTAGTCGGCACTTCCGGATTGTTTCATTGTATCGACCTTATAAGCGGGGCTCCTCCCTATTGGGGAGGGAGGAACCGCGCTAAAAAGATAAACAATTGTTTTATTCATAAAATAATAGTAATACTGAATCCATAATAAATAATAATTTTCTTCTAAAATAACATTAAATTAATAAATGATAAAGTCCTCTGGGTAGGTAAGAAATAATTAATACAAACGTTCT
The DNA here is from genome assembly GCA_946811695.1 of Gonocerus acuteangulatus. Taxonomy (NCBI): domain Eukaryota; kingdom Metazoa; phylum Arthropoda; class Insecta; order Hemiptera; family Coreidae; genus Gonocerus; species Gonocerus acuteangulatus. The sequence goes on from OX328124.1 coordinate 67,759,249, forward strand.
TGAAGAGTGCAGAACGAATTCTAAAATATCCTGGCCGATGACGTCGCAGTGTTCTACCAGGATGAGAACCTCGGTGCTGGGGTTGCCGGGTGTATTGCAGCCTCTTTGGCAGACAGATAACCGGCGCGAGAGGTAACACAAGAGTCCCAGTATAAAAATAGCAAATACCGTAGAGCTACTCACGGTTTGAAGCCGGTTACCTCCCTCACTTACCCAGGCTCTTCTGTGGTGATATACAACAGCGGAATGTCTAATCAGCAGTGTCCATTCCTATGTGTTGTCAACGAATTCAATAGCCGGCACATGATTTTAATCGCTACACTATATACACTATCTTTAAGATCAATCTTATCAGATCTTTCTATCTGGTAAAACGATCGCTAAGCTACAACCTATTACATTGAGATCTAGAGAAAAGAGAGATTTCAGGCACAATAATGTATAGAAAACGTGTAGGAGCTGTATTACATACAAAAAATAATCAAAAGATAATTTACTTATTTTATTGAAAATTCATTTAACCTCTAGGCACAGTTAAAGAAGTCAATAAACAAAAAAAAGAAAACGGAGGAAAATGGATACAATAACAAATGTTGGTTTCATTTGATCCTTCCACTTGATTTTCTAAAACAATGAAGGAATGTGCTTATAATCATGTTAGATTGTTTGCTTCACATGGGTATGATATTATTGAACTCAATAGTGGACATACATTAAAAAAAAGAAAGAAAAACTTATAGCTCTAAATAAAGGATGTTGATAATAATACATTTTTAGTGCTTGAAATAAATCCGCTATTTTTTTAATAAATTATTAGAACAAATGGTCAAAATCCAACAATAACAAATATTTCATTCTGAATCATTATTTTGCATTTTCCAGGTTTCAAACTTCTAGATGCAGGAAAATCGTATTTCGGTTTCATGTAAAATGTTCATGTTAGTAGCGAGAATACAAAATTTATGTATGATGTTACTTCGATTGAGCGGATCGCTGATTCCCACCATACTGATCAGACCGATGTTGTTGAATAGTGAATACAATACGAACTATATGAAAAATGTACAACCGTCGCCGTTGTACATCAATGGCAAAGATAATGTCAGAGCTTAATTTATACAACCAGAAACCTAAAGTAATGAACTTTCTGTTTATTCGCCAGGTATACCGCAAAATATTTACAGCTCAGAAATAAATTTATTTTGCAATTGCTTTGCTACATTGATAAGAAGTGATGCTTTATTTCATTTTAGGATTTCGCTAATTTTGGAAACATTTTCTCTCTTTTACCAGAATCAAGCCTCACGATATTTTTCTAAAGGTACACTTCCATTCCGACAAGTCCCGGCGACATGCACAGTTTTGTTTCCAATTCTCTGCGACCAGTGCAGTGGCCAAGTCTCTGAGACATGTCGCAGAGGTATTTGATGCAAGAACGAGGTATGACATATGTTAATCATAAGTGAAGATTAGACACGTTTTAGGTTAGGTTCTGTAGACACTAGACAGCAGTGTTGGGCAAAAATCATTCAGAATAAGGAATATAAATCTGTTATGTCATTCTGAATAATGAATACTTTTTCATTAATTATTCTGTCACTATTCATTGAATGACAATGAAAATTTTTATTGATTACAGTTATTTATTCGAGTGACCACATTTTTTGGTTGCAATTTTTTGTTAAATACAAGAGATTTCTTTAATTTTTTCTGACAAAAATTACTAAGTTTATTCAACTTTTTCTTACTTTTATTGAAAATTCTTTATTTAAGTGATATTGTTTATTGAACTTAAAGAATCTGAGTTTGTTGTTACATGAACCATATTATTTTAAATGTATAAAAATAATGAATGAAGAATGCAAAAAAATTAATTATTCCTGTTTTCCAGGTTGGAGTAACCCTCCATCGTGGGAGTTTATTTAAAGTACGAGTGCCATCCTTTTGGATACTGCAGGTATTTTGATTACGTACATAGATGTATAAGACATTTTAATTTAATATTTAACACAATATTGAATAATAATAAAAAAGAAAAACTAACAAAAAAAAACAAAGAAAAAAAACAAGTAAAGAAAACAAATAAAGAAATATATACATATGTAATAAGTTACATATGTGTACGATCAGATGATTTCATTGAATGTTGCAAGGTCCAAATTTTTAATAAATGCATCAAATTCCTTAAAATATGTAAGTAGTATGTCAGGTTTGTGAGTGGGCCAAGTTCCGTCCTGTAAGGTAATGTCCTTAATGAGTTTTGTCCTGGGTCCGTCCAGTAATGTACAGTCGAACAGGAGGTGGTCATAAGTCTGTTCAGTTGTATTGTCGCATTTACATGTGTTATTTCTGATTAGTTTAAATCTGTATAAATAACTTTTCGTCGGTCCATGTCCTGATATAAATTGTGTTACTTTAAAGTTGTTTAGTGTTAATTTTTGTCTCTTGAGTATTGTAGGTATGAATTTGTGTAAGTGTCTTCCTTTAGTTGTGTTCGTCCATCTTTCGTCCCATTTTCGCATTGATTCGTCTCGTAGTCGTGATTTTATAGTCTGTGATGTAAGTTTAGAGTAAGATATAGGTAATGTCGTGTCCTTTGAAGCTGATTTTGCGAGTAAGTCAACTGTCTCGCTTCCTAATTGTCCAGAATGTCCTTTAATCCAGGTTATTGTAACTGTCACTTTTTCTGTTTACACATAATAAGTAGTGTTCTAATGTTTTCAGTCTGTTCGTTATGATTTTGGCTGTTGTATATTCGTGCTATGTTTGTCTTGCTCTCAGTGTATATTATACAAGTGTCTCCGTCGTGACATATAGTATATAGTGTTTCTACTGCTTTTATAATTGCAAAGTTTTCTGCCTGGTTGTTTGTACATAGTGGTGATAGCCTGTATTGTCCGCTGTGAATAGTTATGTCGTCTTTTATTATTATGTATGCAGATCCAACACAGTCATTGCTTTTACTTCCGTCCGTGTAAATGTGATAAGTCCATGTTGTTTCTACATCGTCAGTCGGTACAATATTGTCTTTAGGGTGTAACCAGTTCGTGAACCGTATGTCTTGTTCTATGTATTGTGGTGTGATATTCTGATTAGGAAAGTCTTCTGGAATTTCTTTCAATTTCAATAACCTATGTAGCCTTATCATTTCCTCAGCGTTGATGTGAATTGGCAATGTGTTGGCTAAAACACATGATGCTTCATAAGATAATGTACGATATCCCCTAGATATTTTAATCGCAGCTAATCGCTGTACTCGTTCTAGTTTTTTCAAATTTCTTTTCACACTTAAAGCATGGCCCCATATTTCAATCCCGTAATTCAAAATGGGTACAATCGCCCCTTTGTAGATTGTGGCTAATGCGTCAGAATTAATACCCCAAGTGACTCTGGTGGCCATCGATAGTCCATTTATTATTGAAAATAGTCATGTTTGTAAGTTTGTAATGTGATAGTTCCATTTCAACTTGTTGTCAATATAAAGTCCTAAGTACTTAATAACATTTTTTTCTTGAATAGTTTGTCCATTTAGAGTAATGTCTAATTTAGGTATATTTCTTCTTCTTGTAAATAGTGTGTATGTAGATTTCTCCAAGTTAAACGTAAGTTTTTTTCTGTTCGTCCATTCATTAATTGTGTCTAAAGTTAAGTTTGCACGTTCTTCTATTTCAGTTAAGTTTGTCCCAACTACTGTAAGTAGAATGTCGTCAGCAAATGCTATAATCTCTGTCCCTTCAGGTGTTTCTGTTGTGAGTAAACTGTCCATAATTAGGTTCCATAGTAGTGGTGAACAAGCTGATCCTTGTGGAGTACCTCTGTTCTGTGATGTATGTACCGTCGTGTTTTGTAGTGTCATGTATACATGTCTATTATGGAGATAGTCTGTTAGTAATCTTTAAATATTTTGGGGGCATTGGTGTTTGTGTAGTGATTCGAATATCGATGGCCACCAAGCATGGTCAAATGCTCCTTTGATGTCCAACGAAATTACCACAATATGTTTCTTTTCTTGCAACTGCAATCTTAATAAATTCACAATTTTATGAAGAGCATCTACAGTAATTGTTTGAGGCGTGAACCCATATTGATTAGGGTGCAATGGTGCATGCTTAATAAGGTGAAAAGAAAGTCTGGAGTCCATAATTTATTCTAGAACTTTGACTCCGACTGGAATGATACTTAGAGGTCTGTAGTTTTGTCCATTATGTTTAGGTACTGGGATTACTATAGATATTTTCCATACATCAGGGAAGATTCCACTATTGAAACATTTTTTATACAATGCTATTATAAAATTTGGAAAAATATTGAATACTTGTTGAAATATTTCAACTGTAATTAAATCGAATCCAGCTGCTTTGCGTGGATTTAAGTTATCAATTAAGTTTTTTATCTCTATATCTGATAAAGTACTGTCGTCCTGAGTATTGGATAGTTGATTACTGTTTCGTCTCATGGTGATGTGTATGTCAGTGTCGTTAGTAGGGTCGTCACTTATGAAGAAGTTGTTCATTAAATGTTGTAGTGTTTCCTCAGTGTCTGTCGTGAAAGCTCCGTCACTTTTCTGTATTGTACGTAGTTGTAAATCAGTCTTTAATTTTCCAGTTGAGTGTTTATATATCCATGTCCTAGGATTAGTTTTGTCTATGTTATTGCAGTACGTTTTCCATGAATTTAATTTTTCCCTCTTTAATGTTTTTGTGTTAGTAGATTTTATTTGTAAGTAAGCATTTTTCCGAGTTAGTCTTAAAGCCTGATTGTTTTTTTTACGTTGGAATTGTCGTCTTAATGTGTTAGTTTTTTGTCTTAGTTCAGTCAGTTCTTGAGTCCACCAAGGAGCCGATTTCATAGGCCTATACTTTTTGTGTCTTAAAAATAGACTGTTGCATGTCTTAATTAGGCACTTATGAAATAAGCTTATGGTTATATTAATTCCTCTTGAATCCAGAGAGTCAATCAAGTATGACTCTAGATTTGGCAATGCATTAGTGGTAGGTACAAATTTTATTTTAATATAATCTTCCAATTTTTCCAGGAAAATATCCCAGTTGGCATGTTTGGTAATATATGCTTTTTCATTTGTAAGGAATTGTCTATTAGCTGTTGATAATTGTAGTGAGTACGTCAATATGGAATAGTCTGAACAATTCTCTTCATCGTGGTTTGTCCAGTCATTTATATATTTGGTCATAGTTCCATTTGTTATTGCCAAGTCTATGTTGCTGTTACCATTAGTGGATGAGAAAGTAGGTTTTAAGTCATTGTCATTTATTATAAATAGATTTTTAGATAGAATAAAGTGTTCTAATATACGACCCCTTTCATTCCTTATCCTATCAAACCAGAGAGGCCATCTACAGTTCGTATCCGCTGCAATTAGAATACCATGGTTAGGATATCTATTCATTACCTTTTCAATTTTTATTAAATCCTCCTCAACATTTTTAAGAATATCAAAATACATATTTATTAAAATGAAATTTGTATTTATGATATTAAGTTTAATTAAGCACATATCGTCGTCTGATACATCTGTTAGAAATAGAATATTAATATTTTTATTAATTACTATGGTACTAGCTCGTGTTTTGTTTTTTCCAAATTCAAATACTCTATATCTATTTGAATAACCATATGTTTTATTATGTTTTAGATAAGGCTCTTGTAGCAATAGAATATCTAGCTTATATGTATCAATCACATGTTTTATATAGTTCATAGCCTTCCAAGAATGTCTACTATTAAATTGTGCAATGTTTACATTAACATATGTTTTATTAACCATTAATAAATAACCAGTTATGAAGTAATTGTTTGTTATCAAATAAAAGGAAGGTTATAGTGTATTTCCAGTAGTAAATTATTGAAATTATTTTAAACATTAATAAGGACTGAATAAAGACAATAAAAACAAGCTGCAAAAATGTGCCTAAAAATAAAATTGAATTTAATTTAGTATGACTATACCAATATTTGCATCTAATCATAATTGGTATTTTGTATTAATCTTGAAATTGCAGCTTTGTGTGAAGGACATTCTTTTGGGATAGCGGAATGATTCACATCAACTCTGAGGTGTGGCTTACATCTGTTATTGAAATTTGAACAATTGATGCATTTATTAAAGTTGGACTTACATGCTTTGAGATCGTGTTGTCCCCCGCAGATCGGACAGGCTAGCTGGTTCTTGCACTCCTGACTGGTGTTGCCATGTCCAAGTCTTGAACAGTTCGAACATCTCCTCACGGCCAGGTAGTCCTCTACAGCACAGATGGAGTAGAACAGCTTCACTCTCTTCTCCAGAAAGCTTCTTCTGACTCCAGGGCTGACTTCCACCACTGCCCATCTCCGCTTGCTGCCTCTGTGTTCTCTGATGAATTTCAGAGAAAATTCTTCCTCAGCACAAAGTATTTCATTTTGTGTTTGAATAGCTTTTATGAGGTTAGCTTCATTAGCTTCCTCTGGTATATTTTTTATAATTAGCCGAGGGTTAAATTTTTTAACCTCTTCTAATAAAAGTTTTGAAGAATCAGAATTGATTTTGGCCTTTATTTTTTCAAGGTCATCTTTTGTATCGACTCGAATAAACAAATGTCCTGCTTTGGTGGAAACCATTCTCTGAAATCCAATTTTCATCCTTATTGGATTAATTTCTTGTTTAAATATAGTTTTTGTTTCATCAGCAGAAGATTGTTTGTTTTTATTTTTGATTATTGCTTTGTTATTTGAAGAAATAACACATTTTGTACCATTTCAGAGTAAGTTGGCACGTTTCTCTTAACTGTTGAGGTTCTTTTCTTCAACGGTTTTCTTCAGTTCCTCATTTTTCTCAATCAATTTTACAATACACTCGCGTGCTTTAAGTAAAATATCAGTGGTTTTAATCTTAATTTCGGCTTTTGAACATTTAGAATCTTTTATAAATGAAATAAAAGGAATGAGTTCTTCTTGGAATTCCTCACCTGTCGCCATCTTGTCAGCGACTTATTAAATTAAAATTAATTATTCGTTAAATTTAAAAAAAATCACTCAATGAATAACTGGATAAATGCTTATTCAATAAAAATGTATTGAATAATGAGCCAACCCCATTATTCGTTGAATAAAAATAAATCAGTAGACGAATAATTTATTGAATGAATAAATTCTTTTAAATAAAAATTTATTTGAATGATTATTGAATAAAAAATGTATTGAATAATGCCCTACTCTGCTAGGCAGGGTTGTATGTGTAAACGGTCTTTTGCGCATGCGTGTGGTCCTGGCACAAGTTGCGGGCTGATTCCATTACCTTACGGCCCAGTCAAACGGTGGTTTCAAGCAGAATGTTTTGGTGTAATTTTTTTGATTGGCTTAATCTATGTTTTTTGGGGGTGCTGAACACAAATCAGAAGTTGGCCACCAAAGATTTGCTCAGAAAATATGAGAAATCATCAAAAAATCACTGCAAATCATGTTTTTTTACTTGTTTTCAGCGTTTAACTTGCAAAGCAAGCAATTTACGGAAAAAGTAAATCGGAAGTCAAATAAAAAGAACACAATTACCTACAATTTATGGCGCCAAACATATTTACGTCCACCGCGAGGTTTCCACGCAAAAAAGGTTTGAAATATGGGAGAACTCAGTAATTTTTGTAAAAAAATCAAAAAATAGTAAATGAATCAATTCAATTTTCTCTTTTAGTGAATGAATTAATCTTCAGCGCCTGGACGTTTAGCGTATTTATTTAAGTCAGGGTCTCCAGATTTGAGGGGATAGGCGCCAAGCGCAAGTCTTCATGCCTAAGCGCTTAACGGTCCTCCTCAGTTACTCAGTTCGTTCACTGCTACTGTCTTGGTCGTGTCATTTGTCTCTTTCAGCAAAGACGCAAAGTCCAATTATTTTCGTTTCCAAGTGTTTCACACTGTCCAGTGATAAGTGTTTTATTTTTTAAAAAGATTTGAGTGAGGGTCTCGTGAAAGGGGCCAAGGAAAAAAAAGTAGAAACTTTACATGATGCTATTAAAAAATCCGTCGCGCAGTAGCTGCATAACTAAGCAAATTCCTCTGATTTTGGGTAGTGTAGACTGCAATTCTGAATAATATGCTTTTAATAACCTATATAAATAAAATAATTACATGAATAATTCAGCTATTCCAAAGGTGTTGGGAGCCGGTTGGTGAAGGTTCATCATCATGTAGGGAAATGAATGGGCCGACCTTCACTAGTTAGAAAAGTATATTTCCAAAGCGCTTTCGAGATCAAACCTCATCATCAGTGCCTGTTGACAACAACATAACAAATATAAACCAAATCTACAAACTAAAATAAAAAATTTTATGTTCATTTTGAGAAATTTTTAGTCACTAGCATAAAAACAGTAAAAGTTAGAATTCTTAAAAAAACCGAAATAAATTAAAAATTAAATTAAATTAAAACATTTAGAGTCCAAGAATAAATAAAAATATAATTAAAGGATTAAGCATTAACAACAACAGATAAAAAGAAAGCAAAACAGGAAAAAGAAAATATTAATGTTGAGAATAAAACAGAAAAAGTAGGTGGGAGAGAGAGTACGGACCTATAGATTGTGTCTGTGCACACGTGAGGCTCTCGCACTGAGACACTTGTGAGACTGGCTCTCAAGTTTGTTGTTCTTGAAGTTGAAAACGAGGGAGTCATAAGATTCCTTGATCTTGAAGTGAAGAGAGAAAACAATAAGCATTCTTTAGGAAGCCAAGTGCTACAGACATTTTAATTCCAAATGACTCTCACCACCACCCACAATACAAAATATCAGGAATCAAATTTATGATTGATCGCCTAATAAACTCCCCATTGTCTCCCGATAATTTTGAAAATGAACTCTCTTGTATCAAATACATAGCAAAAAGCAACGGATACCAGGAGTCACTAGTTAATAAACTAATGGAAAGACGGTACAAGAGAAAAATAGACCAACAAATATCAGGAGGAAGCACCGCCCGGATAAGCGACGTCTACCCATTAGCTTACCTTACCTAGGTGAAATATCTGAAAAGGTAGGAGCTAAATTAAAAAAACTTGGAGTAAAAACTGCTTACCGAAGTAGGGGCTCTCTTGCGAGTAAGCTCTCGAAAACTAAGGACATGGTTTGTTTGTTTGAGGTATTTTTCGGGCGAAAGAACCCCCTGGTCGTCATCGCTCTACCGTGCAAACAGCTACACGAATTATTCACCGCATGCTCCTGAGTTAAGTCAAGTAGATAAATGTATCTGTATCAGACGATATCTGAAACTCAATGGACGTACAATGTTTAATATGATCATCGTGAATCATGCAGTACAAAAGTACACGGTTATGTCTGAAGGGATAAGGACACCCCTCATCTAAACAATTGTAATAGTAGAAAGGAGAGGGTAACGATTTGACAAGAAATGAAATACTGTTGAGGGGCAAATAACTGGGGCCCTTCAGCCGAGAAAAATCAGGAGATACTGGTCCTTTGATGTGCACTGGCAGACCTTCCAAAGGGCCTATTCTGGAAAAATATAAAAGTATCCATCGTACTTTTATATATCCTATATTCAATATAATAAACTCCAAGATGTCCCTAGTAAATTCTGCACCTTATGAGGCTCTCACAAATATTTTGAACGTTGAATGGAAAATAAAAAATAATTTAAATAATACCGAATACATAATTTTCACAAAGAGACTAACGTACCTAGTTTTTTATTGCATGTTATTTTTGTACTTGTAGTAGGAAAATGTATTTGTCAGTAAAATAGGATAACTAATATGAGGATAGGATACTAATTTTCTGTTGTATGAAATAGAGCATTCCGAGTGGAATTTTAAGGGTGAGTATTTTGCTATGTTCTTCATAGCAAAAGGAAGGAGTAATTCCCGCTTAGGATACTGTTAGTTTTCTGTTGTCCTGCATAAAATCTTGCTTCTCAGATTTCATTCTACATTTTCACAAGTTATTACATAATTTCATATTTCACGAAAGATAAAACAAAACTTTTACTGTTTCTACACAGTTTTCCAAATGACACTAGGGAAAAGAAGATTTTTAACATCATAAAGAATCTATTAAGACTTATGATAAGTATTAATATGATATGTTTTGTAATATATGGCCTCATGGTGTATAAAAGATAGAAAAGGTCATATCGGACGTTATATTGGAGTGTGTCATGGCGCCAAAGGCAATTCACTCAGCTAGATTGAGGTAATTTTGTGTGAAAAGGCTTTCACTTCGGACAATTTCTCAACATCATTCCCACTTGTGTTGCAAGATCATGAGTTTACACAAAACACCGTTCAGAAACATTTGTTCACATCTCAGCGGAGCATATTATGATTCAAAATTTTCTTGTTCATCAATATTAAAAGATTTTCAAAATTTAAATTCAGATTTAAAGAATTGGATGCAATGACGTTGGTGATTAGTTCACTTACATAGGAAATATGTGAGTTTTTGAAAATTGTGATTTCTTGTAAGGATAATCTGGTGGTGCCTTTCCAGAGGTTTTAATTCTTTAACAATAACCGCCTTTGGGCCCTCAGTTGTCAGCTAGAAAATTATAAAAACAATCAGAACATAGAATAACATTTTGATAATGAAAAGACCAATTTGCTTAGAACATTCGTTTTTTTTTTTGTTTTTTTTTTTTTTTTTTTGTTTTTTTTTGTTTTTTTTTTACGTCGCATCAACAAATCTTGGCTATTAGCGCCGTTTGTTTTGTTTGGTGCATCTACTGCTAAGGTCATTAGCACCAAACATTCGGTATTGTTCGTAGGTTTGTGACTCTTTAGATTAGAGTATCATTCGTTCAGTGATAAATATGCTTCCTTCATTCACACAAATATCTCTTTTATGTTATAAAAAAAAACTATGCAATTATTCATCACATAATATAATTTGCATTGCCTACTTATTTATTTACGGAGCTCCATAACAGCAACGTGCTTTGCACGTATATTTTGTGAAATTATAGAAAAACGTCCGACTCGCTAGATCTCCGCCAGCTTAGCGCGTTTCGTTCAGATTCCTAGTTTCATTAGTAAACGAATAGAAGCATTATTCTTCACACGTCAGAGTGGGCTGTGAGTGGTTTATCTTGTTTCTATTATTGGTCAAGACCTTAACATATGAGCTGAGGTAAACTTCAAAATTCTGAGATCTTTATATTCCTTATAAATTCTTATTTAAAGATTCCCGGTACAATGCAGCTCAAGATTTCCTCGGACTGTTCAGTACTGCAGCTATTAAACTTCTACTGCCAGTACATTCTTTTCAAGGGAAAAGCCCCCCCCCCCGTAGTACAATCATCAACCTCTGCAGGGTGCTTGTATGCAACGTATCCACCTATAAGCTAGAAGTAAGGAAAATATTCTAAGCTGTAAGAGTGGGAAGAGAGAAAAATCAGATGTATCTAATGTTTCAAGATGATTGCAAGGTTGTGGAAACTTCTCTGGACTGGCCTCTACACTGAAATTCCATGATAGTTAATGGCACAAGTATTACTTGAACAAGGAAAGTGGAGTAAACCAGGACAAGATGTCTAGACGGGTAGAAGTGGATGCAAGGAATTCGTTAAGTGCTCGGATCGAGACTGCAGCGATAGACAAAGCGATCCCATTGTGGATTTTCTTAGAGGCAAAGACTTGCTAACAGGTTGTTGCATCAACGATGTATTGATGTATTATTCGTATAAATATTGAAGCCCAAAGTGTTTACTCTAGATGACTGATAGAACATATGTATTAGTCTGTGATGTATGCAGCGTTATTTGTGGAGTTCTCGATTTCGTAGAAGGTAGAAAAATAATGTCTCTCCACTGTTTTTCAAAGTATTTATTAGCAAAAGCTTTTCGAGAACATGGTTCTCATCGTCAGTGCATCTACAATTTTCACAAAAACACGCATATATTAATTACAGAAATATTTATAAGTATTCTTATTACTAACTTTATTAGTAATAAGAATACTTATAAATATTTCTGTAATTAATATATGCGTGTTTTTGTGAAAATTGTAGATGCACTGACGATGAGAACCATGTTCTCGAAAAGCTTTTGCTAATAAATACTTTGAAAAACAGTGGAGAGACATTATTTTTCTACCTTCTACGATATGTATTAGTGTCTGCAAAAAAAATAGTTTCCTTCTTATGCTCGGCCAATAGGATCGAACCCCATATTTGCATGGTAAACTATACACTTTATCCAACAATACAGCTCCCCTCGACCATAGCAAAAGGTTAATAAGGTTAACAAAACTTAAGCTACTCTCTATAAAAATGCGTTAAAAATATTTTTTATATTGTTTTTAGTAATTTTAATTAATGAATATTGTAAAGGATGTTTATCGTATTCTTGGCATCATAAATATGAATTAACGGGACCCGGTTATGCCAAAATGCAGGAAGTCCCCAGAAATAAGGACCACAAAGTTATGATAGCTGTAAACAATGTCATAAGTGGTTTGTCCTCAGCCATAGACTCCGCTCCAAATGAGTAAAGTTCAGTTGGCGAATATTTCCTTCCTTGGGCTAATTCACTTGTTCGCATTCAGTGAAGGCAGTAATTACACATACAGTTCACCACACATCCTCACCTCTCTTCCCCTCCTCCATTCCTCATGTACTCTTCGCAGCTCGTATTCTCACCATACTTCCTCAGCTCTTTGAGTTCTCCTGAAATCCTCATGGCTCCATCATTTATCGTTTTCTTCCCGTACTTACTCATTCACATCTAGATTCCTCAAGTCCTTTTCATTGTTCGTTTTCTTCTCTTAGTTCTCCACCTCTCTTCTACTTCTTAATTCCTCATGCCCTCTTCATGAGTTGTTTAATTTTAAAGGTAAAGTTCGTTAAGCAGGAGAATCCATCTTCCGGAACATGGTTTACGGGGCAAAATTCGAACGAAAAAAGGTATAGCGCTTAAGTTTTCGCGGTAATAGTATGACGTTAGAAAACGAAAGAAACAATTTTTAGGCGATATCTGTAACTCTTTACGGGAAAAGGTTTGGGTATTCAGAAAGGATTGATTAAGTTGAAAATTGTTCCAGACGTTAGACATTTATCTAAGCTATGCAATTTAAATTTTCGTTGCGTTTGGCGCTAACCCTCAACTGGTAACATCCAAATTGTACGTACGTTATAACATGTTAGTAACATGCGCCTGTGAGACGTGTGCAAGGTAAAAAATGTTTTGGGGGGGGCAAATATTTTGAAAAAACTGTTTATAATGAAGGTTTAGTTTATCAAAATAATTAAAAAAATAATTTTCATCGCTAAAATCAGGTCTAGAAACAAGCAAACATTCATCGCTCTAGGAGCTCAAGTATTGCATACTTATTTTTTTTCTAAAGAATTTTTTCTTCGCCTTCCCCAAGCCCAAGAATATCTCGTCCCATTTTCTTTACTTCATCTTGGATGTTCAACAATTATGAATCGACGTCACCTTTTTTTTTTTTATTATCAAACTGTTTATTAGTGAATTTATGTAATAATATTTTCATTGCTTGCGTAGAATGCCAGAATTTACAAACCTGACCGCAATCATATAGTAAAATATTGCTAGCGTCCACCGTCTCGATCTTCTGTTCCGTGAATAATTGGCTACGATTTTATCTAAATTATCAACGCATGATTTCGTTGAGTTATAAAAATTCCGGTTTATTGTTCAAAAGATTTTTGAGCAGCTTCCCTCGATTAAATCAAATTTACAGTAACGCTTTTTTTAGTGTGCATACAAAAGAAGTGTCCTTTTTTTTATGATTGAATTCAATATTTGTTTTACATTTTAGAATTTTAAACGGAATTCCACTTTTTTTTTATTTATTGTGCCAACGCTTCCAGTTATGTTCATCTATTCATTTACTATTTCAAGTGAAGAAAACTCATTGACAACAGTAACGTTGGGAATGAAATGTGCAATTGGTTTCGGAATAAAATATAAATAGAGAAAAATAATTAAATTTTGTTTTAAATGGTTATTGTTGGTTTGCTGCGAACCTCAGTTGTAGTAAATAATTCGTTTCAAGTAATATACGTCTGTGAGACGAACATGAAAATGAGTGCTATTGGTAACACACGTCTACCTGAGGCTGTACTTTTTAGTTAGTGCCTTACTACTACCACAAAATACAATTGATCGGGTTATAATTTCACTGGCGTTTTTTACATTATCTAATGTGAGCATTCACTGGCAGTTTAATTTCACAAATGTTCCTGAACACAACAATACGGGAAAATACTAAACGTAGGCGTCTCTCAGACGTGTGTTACCAGTTGAGGGTTAAGGAAGCATTAGATACAAGATATTATTCACAGACATGAAAAATTTATGGATTTTCGTATATTTTCTTAAATTGCTCGAAAACGGTTGGTAAATCGCGGTAACTGAAACGTATGAATTCAAAAGCATATTAAATTCTTTACAAAAAGATTCTGAAGCAATTTTCAACTGGAGAAATAAGTGCTTAAAACGTCGAAAGTGTTAGTTTCGTTACTTTCAACAATTTCTTGCATTTGATTGAATTTTGAATTCCTTCGAGTCGGGCGCTTGATTTTTTAATTTAGTTTTATCGATTATTACGACTAAGCTCTAACAATTTAACATGTCGGTTCTTAATCACTGACAGACACCTGCACGAACAGTTACTTCAGCTTTCAACATTCTTGAAGGCTCAAACTAAATACAGAAGTACTACGTATGTTTCCTCTTTGAAGAAAAAAAAGTCCGACTCGCAGGAGCTGCAACATCTTAGCGCGGTTCTGTTCTTATCCCTAGTCTAATTTGGAAAGATTAAAATAGAAGCAGTTATTATTTTGGTTCCACCAGTATTGAAAGGTACTGATTTACGATCTTACCTGGAAGGGTCGGCTAACACTAGAAACGGTCCCATTAGTTACAAGGTCTTGGAATCTTGGAAATCTATATTTCTAACAATAAATTGTTTTTGTTATTTTACTTAACCTGTTTTATTGTCAAATACATTATCCAACTATAAGCAATTAAAAAATAACAAGGAATAAAACAGACAAAAAGAACCTTTCGAATAAACGAAATCAATTACTTTGAAGTTTTAAGCACTTATTTCTCCGATTGACATCGCCTAATTAAAACTTTCGTCACACCCTTTTTTGTTGAGCATTTAGTAAGCTTTCGAATAGTAACCTTCCGTTTACCAAGATTCTTAACCGTTTTCGAGATTTTAATGAAAGTATACGAAGTTCCCAAACCTTTTCATTATTTCTAGCAAGAGAAAATTGGTCTCATTTTACCTATCCTGTTTTACACACAAATACATTTTCCTAACAAAAGAAATTACAAAAATAAAAATCAATAAAAAACTAAGGGAAAGAGACAAAAATTACAAAAACCCGTTCATAAGAACTAAACAGACGTATTTGAAGTTTTAAGCACTTATTTCTTTGATTGACATCACCTAATCAAAAATTGTTTCGGAATCTTTTTTTGAGAACACCGAAAATGAACCCCGTTAAAATGTATATATATATATATATATACATATATACAAATTTGAACCACCGTTATTTTCGGTCTCTAAGGGTTCTGAAACGCAAAATTTTCTAGTCGGCGCTTCCGGATTGTTTCATGAGATCAATCTTATAAACGGGGTTCCTCCCTATGAAGGGAGGGAGGAACCGCGCTAAAAATGAAAGTGAATTTGATTTAGTTGAAAATAAGCGAAGAACTTAGAAAAGCAGAATCTCCTCCGTGTCCTGGAGGGCCCTACAAGTTTTTCCCTGTTTGATATATCGACGTGGAATCATTTAATCTTGTTTCTTTTGTCCAAGCTCTGCGACCCATTAGTCAGCTGTACCTTCCCCTCCGACAATTTGTCTAGCTTACACCTCAGTATTTAATTTATGAAATACTTCCGGCTCTGCCTCTAATCTACTTCACGAAAACTCACAGTATATTTTTATATTTTACGCTAAGAAAGTCGTTATTCTTCCTTGGGATAAGGTCTTATAATATCTTATAATTTCGAGAGGTGAATTACGGCTACTAAATTCCAGACCGTTTCTCCTTTATTCCAAGAAAAAAAAAGGCTATATTATTCGACGATTCTTTATTCTAAGAGTGCACTTTTATGGTTCAATGAAGTCGTTTAACAGGGTTATTAAATAGCAAGGAGTTTTTACTTTTGTTGGGAGAAAATACATTACTTCCTTACTAACTTAGTAATATTATGGAAAATATTTAATCTCTTCACATACTCCATACTTAATACATTACTCTGACCCTTTATTGAAATCTTGGAATTTTCGTTATTGGAGAAAAGATCAAAATATAAAAAACTTCACTGAATAGTTTCACAAACTTTATGAACATGTTATAAATATAAAAACTTGCAGCCTCAACTTAACTGAAAGAAACCAATATGGTGGAAAGTATTCAGATGACCGATAATCAATATGTCATATGTAATAAAAAAATTCGCAGACTTCAGGAAATTTGTTATTATTTTCCCAAATAGAAAACACGCCGCTAAAATCCATACTCATAAAGAACACAAAAGTCCGACTCGCAGGAACTGCAGCATCTTAGCGCGGTTCCGTTCATGTCCCTATTGCCATTTGATAAGCTTAGAAAAGAAATAAACTTATTTTTTTTTTTATATTTCTCGTGAAAATTGTCAAAATCCTCTCGAACATCTCGAATAAAAGTGATACTAAGGCGTCAGGGACACCGACAGTAGTTAACTTATACACAGAAGCGGAAATTACACAATCCGGCTCTCATTCTAAAGCAAAGCTCTATAAATCAATACAAAATATGCCTAATAAAGCCTTTCCAGAGGATACAGAAGCATGGGCATATATGAGGGGGGGCTGAGGGGGCTGCAGCCCCTCCCGAAATTTTGAATTGATGATAAAAACTTCTCGTAAAACCCTTAAAAATAAATTAAATAAGATCACTTAGTTCATAAAACATATTTTATTTTACGTGTAATATTTTATATATATATATATATATATATATAATTTAGTTGCCTAAAACTATTCCAAGCTATAAATATTTAGTATTCCATACCCTGGAAATGGTCTCAGCCCCCCCCCCGAAATTGTTTTTATATACGCCCATGTACAGAAGGATCAAGAAGAAGTACACAAGATTGAGTAGAATACCCTGCCTAATATAGCCTATATAGAATAATATCCCGAATAAAGCCTATCTAGTAAATACACAAGGACAAATAAAAGTCTTGACGAATAACAAGTCAAGAAAAAAAACTTTAACAAAATAAAACAAAGTTTAGTTGCCCAACTACAATAGAATAATATACCTAATTAAGTCTATGGAGTAGACACAAATGGACCAAAAACAAGTCTTGTGGAATATTGTTTTTTTTTTTCTAATTAAATACTTATTATCAATATTTAGTATATAACTTTTGTTGAAAACTATTGATTGCTAATTGATGAATCAGTTTACAATTAAGTAGTCTTTATGAATATTTAGTATATAACCTATGTTTGGATCTGAGTTTTTGGGGTGCTCTCCGCCTAGGCTTTGTATCTGTGTCGGCAGATACCTGGGGTATATTTACAGCTCTTGAGGATTAACTCTTAGCAGGTAAATTTCCTGCGGCCCCCTTGTTTCTATGGGCATTGAACCGCCATATTCCCTCATAGTATCTAACCGTTGTGAAGTTTATTTTTTGTATTTAGGACTTAATATACATATATAGACAAAATCATAGGAAGAAGTAATCCTCCGTCGTCGGTTCTTAACTATGTAGACTCGCTAATGTTATCCAATCTTAGACACATCGTATTTAAAATCCACAGCAAAAACACGACATTTCATCAGAATCCCCTGCTGAATAAAACTTATATAGAATAATATGCAAAATAAAGCCTATCTAGTGGATAAAAATAGAGGAAGAAAGCCGTTCGTGTTGGTAGAAAATCTTAAAAGTATTTCGCTCAGAAATCTCCGAAATATTGTCACTAATTTTACGTACCCTGTTTTATAGCCAAATAGATTTATATTCTATAATCAATACGAAAAACCTACTAACAATAAAAAACTATGGGTAACAGATGAAAATAGGGAATACCAAGAATAATTCTAAAGATCGAAACCAGTACTGTAATCTAGATATTCATATGGCATCTTCGAATTCTAACAAACAAAATATTGATTCTAATTATACATATCCTGTTTTATTGACAAATACATTTGACTACTATAAGCAATTAAAAACACTAGGGAATATGCCAAAGAACTCGGAGTAGGAGCCTCGACAGTTTCAAGACATTTGAAGGAAATCGACAAATCCAAAACTGACATTTCATACGGTACAGCCTGATATATTTTTAACAATGAATTGCTTTTCTCATATTAATTAATCTGTTCTATTGTAAAATGCACTATCTAACTACAACCAATGAAAAAACAACAAGGAATAAAAACAAACAAAAGAATAATAAAAATAACCGTTCGGATAAACGAAATCAATTACTTCAAAGTATAAGCACTTATTTCTCCGATTGACATAGCCTAACCAAAACTTGTTTCAGAATCTTTTTTGTAGAACATTTAGTAAGTTTTCACATGGTAACCCTCCGTTTACCAATATTCCTAACCGTCTTCGAGATATTAGGGAATGTATACGAAGTTCCCAAAACATTTCATGTCTGTTAATAAAATATTTGATTCTAATCCTTCCTTAACTCCAAACGTAACCAAAATTTTAACATATCAGTGTTGATGAAATTCAAACATGCAGAAAATGTTTCAACTGAATCCCATAATTTTAAGTATAAAAATCAAAGACAAAAAGAACAGTTCGAATAAGCGAAATCAATTACTTTAAAGTTTTAAGCACTTATTTCTCCGATTGACATCGCCTAATCAAAACTTTCATTAGAACCTTTTTTGTAGAGCATTTAGTAAGCTTTCTAATGGTATTCTTCCGTTTCCCAAGATTTTCAACCTTTTTTCGTGATATTAAGGATAGTATACAAAGTTACCAAAACTTTTTTATGTCTGTTAATAAAATATTTTATTCTAACCCTTCCTTAACTCCAAACGCAGCCAAAATTTCAACATATTAGTTTTAATGAAAGTAGAACATGCAGTAAATGTTTCAACTGAATCCCATGATTCTAAGTACCCAAACCAAAAACGGCATTCAAAAATTGTTTTTTCAGTTTTCTCAAAAACGGTTAAAGCCGGGGATCAAAATCGGACCATTAGGGAGGCCAGAAATCCGCGAACAGACAAATATATATATATATATATATATATATATATATATATATATATATATATATATATATATATATATAAATAAATATATACATATATATATATATATATATATATATATATATATACAAATTTGAACCACCGTTTTTTTCGGTCTCTAGGGGTTCTGAAACGCGAAATTTTCTAGTCGGCACATCCGGATCGTTTCATTGTATCAACCTTATAAGCGGGGTTCCTCCCTATGGGGGAGGGAGGAACCGCGCTAAAACGGTATTCAAAAACTATTTTTCCAATTTTCTCAAAAACGGTTAAAGCTATCGCCTTGAAAATGGTTCCATTCGTTTTCCTAGCCCAAGAAGCCTATAAAACGAGTACTTACAAGCTTATGAACTCAGAAACGTAAGCGTTACGATTTGTTTTGCGCGAATTTCGCCCCAAACGCCATCTTCCAGGGGGCGGATTTTGCTGGTTAACGAACTTGACCTTTCAAATCGGGCGACATATTTTTGTACCAAATTTCATCAAAATCGGACCATTAGGGAGGCCAGAAATCCGCGAACAGACAAATATATATATATATATAAATAAATATATACATATGTATATATATATATATATATACAAATTTTAACCACCGTTATTTTCGGTCTCTAGGGGTTCTGAAACGCGAAATTTTCTAGTCGGCACTTCCGGATTGTTTCATTGTATCAACCTTATAAGCGGGGTTCCTCCCTATTGGGGAGGGAGGAACCGCGCTAAAACCAAAACCCCCTTCTATTAAAACATATTTTTTTATTGTTTGTCAGATAAGTTAACAATAATATTATTCAGCTTTGCATTCCATTTTGTATAATATTTATATGAACCCCCGTCAATTTATATATGTGAGTATGTGTTGCTGTTAACATGATACACGCCAGAGTTCTTGTTATGTTTTTTTTTCGCCCCATATAGTATATAGTATTCCCCTAGCAAACGATTTAACGCGTTCGTTACCAAGCAAAATCTATCCATCCGGATAACCTGCTGTAATTTTTGTTGTATTGCATCGAGACTCGTTATTCGTTGTGGTCATCTAGAGACAAAAATTTGTTAAAAAACTAAACTAAATCGGTTTATTAGGAGGGGAGTTACACCAGACCCAAATTACTAATTTGTTCATACCGGTTTTGCATAATCCACATGCATAATAAATACAATTTTTCATTCGGTACTATTCATCTCACCTTAAATTAACCATTATTAATAATACATACTCATCTGTACATTATAACCTATTTTGTGAGTAATATTTCAAGATCCAAAATTTACAATTATAATAATGGCTGATCTATGTAGCTCTAAACATAATTTATTTATCGTATTTTCGTGTTAGGCGGAAGGACAAATAATAAAAACTTCACCATACAGTTTCACCAACTTTATTACGTCTCTACATGTTAAAACCTTTTTTGGTGCCTCTTCAGGGGAAAAGTTACAAATGTGCAGCCTCAACTTGTGGAGGATAACTTTCCACCAGTACGGCCACGTCTCGTCTAGACGTGGCCGTCTGATCATGGTCTGAAAGAATCCAACATGGCGAAATACAATCAGCTGATCGATAATCAATATGTCATACTTTTAAAATTAATTTCCAGAAGAAATATAGTATTAAAAATTAAAACCATCTTCCCACCCTTTAATTAAAACATGTTTTTATTTCTTGTCAAATAAGTTAATAAAAATAGTATTCAAATGTAGTATTTCAGTTTTTTTATTTACCACTTTCTTTCTATTTTTTATGATATGGATATTTTCCTTAATTCTTCTTTTCAATATATTTCTTTCTTTACCTTATGTGCTAATATTTTCAAAATCAAAACTATGTTAATATTTTTTAGCATGATAAGCCAACGCTGTTTTATTCTCTCCTTTTTCAATACTTTGCGCATGCTGTTTAATTCCTTTTCCAAGTAACTGTTCCGATTCCCCTATGAATGGTTTAGTACAGCTATTGCAGTCAATTTTGTAGATTTTGTATTTAGTTTCCCTTAATTTATCTTTAATATGACTAAAGCTATTTTTTATTCTGTTGTCATATTTCCAAGATATTCTGCCTAAATCTTTACATATATGTCTTATTTTGTTGGAAATTATTGGATTAAAATTGAAGCCAAAATAACGGCATGGTTCTGCAATCTGATCTCTTAAAACACTACTTCTTTTATTGCCTAATTGTTTATAAATATTTTTATTACATGACGTTGCGCTTTCCCTCACTGTATCTTTGTCCTCATCCGTTCGAATTGCCTTGCTGAAAAAGTCATCAATTTTTGGTTGCTTTATTTTAGTTCTTTTTATGTTACTCGTGTTTACGTCCGATCCACCTCGATTCCCTTTTAGCACTTTCCTCCGAAGGAAAGTAGCTATTGATGTTGCACTCATGACGGAATTTTTGAAAAATTTCTTCAAATCTTTATCGATCCTACCTAGTAGACACCGAAAATGACCCCCGCTAAAATTTATATATATATCTATATATAAATATATACATATATATATATATATATATATATAGAGAGAGAGAGAGAGAGAGAGAGAGAGAGAGAGAATTAGAGGGAACTCATTCCCTTGGCTACCACCGAGGAAGAAACAACAAACACCTGGCTGAAGAAGATGGAGATGAACCCATCGAAATCTTCCTGGAAGAAGTGAGGAGGAGTACCACCGCTGGAGAGAAATGCCGTTCCATCCAAAAACCAAAAATACTATCCCAGCGACGAAAAATAACATCAAACATATGCATATATATATATATATATATATATATATATGTGTGTGTGTGTGTGTGTGTGTGTGTGTGTGTGTGTGGGTGGGTGTGTGTGTGTGTGTGTGTGTGTGTGTGTGTGTGTGTGTGTGTGTGTGTGTGTCTGTTAACACGATAGCGGCCAGAGTTTTTGTTTTTTCGTCACGAAACTTGGTATATAGCTTTCAATTAGCAAACGATTGAACGAGTTCGTTAACCACCAAAATCGGTCCACCGGAAGGGGGGGGGGGTTACCCCGAACCCAAAACACTAATTTGACCATGCCAGCCGTAATATTTGTTATATTTCAACGAAACTTGGTATTCGTAGTGGTAATCTACAGGTAAAAATGTGTTGTGAAAAAAAACTAAATCGGTTCATTAGGAGAGGGGGTTTACTCCGGACCCAAGTTACTGATATACTCATACCGGTCGTAATTTCTGCTGCATTGTAATGAAACGCGGTATACGTCGTCGGTAACTCATGGGAAAGAATTGTTGTAAAAATGAGCTAAATCGGTCAATCGGAAAGAGGGGTTTACTTTGAAATTATTTCAATAGAATTAGGTTCGCAAGGCCGCCGCAAGGAGCGCTCTCTACAACTAGAGTGACTGTATCCTGTTCCTGCGTCAGATCAAGAGACGAAAATATGAAGTTTTTTGTATTTATTAAGTAGTGTAGTAGTTACCATATGTAAACATAACTTTGGAAGCAAATTACTTACGAAATTAATAATTGAACAGTTACTCATTACAAAATTAAAAGAGAACTATTCATGTTTTTATTTTATTTATGTTGGATATTTTAAGGAAATTGTTCTGGAAAGCAGTCTACACTACGCAAATTCTGAGGAAAGTGCTTAGTTATGCAGCTTCTGCGTGACGGACATTTATTTCGTTTTAATCTATTGCTACAATTCAATTTTGGACTTTCCGTAGTGGACATGTTTACCAATTTTATGCATTTCCGTGCTATATGTTCATCATCATCATCCCTTTTTCTCTTTAAAACCCTTTTCTAATCCTCCAAAAAGGATTCATCTAAAAATTTAAAAACCTCTATGTCAAATTTAAAATTACCTTTCCTCCTATCAACTCCGTGCGCATTCATTCCATATGATACCTTTTTCTCTGCTCGTTTCATTTCATTCTCTATTACCTCACCAGGATAACAATTATTTTTCGAAAAATAGACCTTAATCTGTTTTTAATTTCTGGAAAATATTTTTGACTTGTTCTTAGCAGAGCAGTTAAAGTTCTATTGTAAACTAAGTTTGTTTTAAATGTTAAGGGATGACAGGAATAAAAATTAATCATTCTTCCCGAATTTGTCTTTTTTGATGCCATTTAAATTCAAGAGTATTTTCCTTTGTCCTTATGATTTCAACATCAAGAAATAAAATCCTATTGTCAAGTTCTTCCTCTTTCGTAAAGCATAGATTACTTTTACCATTAAAAGTTGTAAATAGCCTTTCAATATCGTCCTGATGAAAGCATAGGAATAAATCGTCCACATATTTGTACAAAAACTGTATGTATATATTGTATTCTTCAATAATTTCTTCCAGCAAGGAATTCATCACCGAGCCACTAATCGACACCGATATGTGATTCCCCATTTGTTTAAATTCTGTTATTAAATCTAAAATAACCATCTTTAGTGCACAGCTTTATACCCTCGATAAATAAATTCTTGTCCTTAATTTTTAGCGCGGTTCCTCCCTCCCCCATAGGGAGGAACCCCGCTTATAAGGTTGATACAATGAAACAATCCGGAAGTGCCGACAAGAAAATTTCGCGTTTCAGAACCCCTAGAGACCGAAAATAACGGTGGTTCAAATTTGTATATATATATATATGTATATATTTATTTATATATATATATATATATATATATATATATATATATATATTTGTCTGTTCGCTCATTTCTGGCTTCCCTGATGGTCCGATTTTGATGAAATTTGGTACAAAAATCTGTCGTCCAATTTGAAAGGTCAGGTTCGTTAACCAGCAAAATCCGCCCACTGGAAGATGGCGTTTGGGGCGAAATTCGCGCAAAAAAAATCGTAACGCTTACGTTTTTGAGTTCATAAGCTTGTAAGTACTCTTTTTATAGGCTTCTTGGGCTAGGAAAACGAATGGAACCATTTTCAAGGCGATAGCTTTAACCGTTTTCGAGAAAACTGAAACAATAATTGTTGAATGCCGTTTTTGGTTTGGGTACTTAGAATCAAGGGATTCAGTTGAAACATTTACTGCATGTTCTACTTTCATTAAAACTAATATGTTGAAATTTTGGTTGCGTTTGGAGTTAAGGAAGGGTTAGAATAAAATATTGTATTAACAGGCATAAAAAAGTTTTGGTAACTTTGTATACTTTCCTTAATATCTCAAAAAAAGTTGAGAATTTGGGAAACGGAAGAATACCATTAGAAAGCTTACTAAATGCTCTACAAAAAAGGTTCTAATGAAAGTTTTGATTAGGCGATGTCAATCGGAGAAATAAGTGCTTAAAACTTTAAAGTGATTGATTTCGCTTATTCGAACTGTTCTTTTTGTCTTTGATTTTGATACTTAAAATTATGGGATTCAGTTGAAACATTTTCTGCATGTTTGAATTTCATCAACACTAATATGTTAAAATTTTGGTTACGTTTGGAGCTAAGGAAGGATTAGAATAAAATATTTTATTAACAGACATGAAATGTTTTGGGAACTTCGTATACATTCCCTAATATCTCGAAGACGGTTAGGATTATTGGAAACGGAGGGTTACCATGCGAAAGCTTACTAAATGTTCTACAAAAAAGATTCTGAAACAATTTTTGATTAGGCTATGTCAATCGGAGAAATAAGTGCATAAAACTTTAAAGTAATTGATTTCGCTTATTCGAACTGTTCTTTTTGTCTTTGATTTTGATACTTAAAATTATGGGATTCAGTTGAAACATTTTCTGCATGTTTGAATTTCATCAACACTAATATGTTAAAATTTGGGTTACGTTTGGAGCTAAGG
The DNA here is from genome assembly GCA_946811695.1 of Gonocerus acuteangulatus. Classification (NCBI taxonomy): domain Eukaryota; kingdom Metazoa; phylum Arthropoda; class Insecta; order Hemiptera; family Coreidae; genus Gonocerus; species Gonocerus acuteangulatus. Next base: position 67,784,275 of record OX328124.1, read on the forward strand.
AAGGATTAGAATAAAATATTTTATTAACAGACATGAAATGTTTTGGGAACTTCGTATACATTCCCTAATATCTCGAAGACGGTTAGGATTATTGGTAAGCGGAGGGTTACCATGCGAAAGCTTACTAAATGTTCTACAAAAAAGATTCTGAAACAATTTTTGATTAGGCTATGTCAATCGGAGAAATAAGTGCTTAAACTTTGAAGTAATTGATTTCGTTTATTCGAACGGTTCTTTTTGTTTGTTTTTATTCCTTGTTATTTTTTAATTGCTTAAAGTTGGATAATGTATTTGACAATAAAACAGATTAATTAAAATAAGAAAAACAATTCATTGTTAAAAATATATCAGGCTGTACCGTATGAAATGTCAGTTTTGGATTTGTCGATTTCGTTCAAATGTCTTGAAACTGTCGAGGCTCCTACTCCGAGTTCTTTGGCATATTCCCTAGTGTTTTTAATTGCTTATAGTAGTCAAATGTACTTGTCAATGAAACAGGATACGTATAATTAGAATCAATATTTTGTTTGTTAGAATTCGAAGATGCCGTATGAATATCTAGATGTGACGGTACTGGTGTTGATTTCGTTCTTTAGAATTATTCTTGATATTCCCTATTTTCATCTGTTACCCATAGTTTTTTATTGTTAGTAGATTTTTCTTATTGATTATAGAATATTAATCTATTTGGCTATAAAACAGGATACGTAAAATTAGTGACAATATTTCGGAGATTTCTGAGAGAAATACGTTTAAGATTTTCTACCACCACGAACGGCTTTTTTCCTCTATTTTTATCCACTAGATAGGCTTTATTTTGCATATTATTCTATATAAGTTTTATTCAGCAAGGGATTCAGATGAAATGTCGTGTTTTTGCTGTGGATTTTAAATACGATGTATCTAAGATTGGATAACATTAGCGATTCTACATAGTTAAGAACCGACGACGGAGGATTACTTCTTGCTATGATTTAGTCTACATACGTATATTAAGTCCTAAATCCAATCCTCCTAAAGTTCAATGCCCGTAGAAACCAGGGGGCCGCAGGAAATTTACCTGCTAAGAGTTAATCCTCAAGAGCTGTAAATATACCCCAGGTATCTGCCGACACAAATACAAAGCCTAGGCGGAGAGCACCCCAAAAACTCAGATCCAAACATAAGGTTATATACTAAATATTGATAAAGACTACTTAGTTGTAAACCGATTCATCAATTAGCAATCAATAGTTTTCAACAAAGGTTATATACTAAATATTGATAAAAAGTATTTAATTAGAAAAGAAAAACAATATTCCACAAGACTAGTTTTTGGTCCATTTGTATCTACTCCATAGACTTAATTAGGTATATTATTCTATTGTAGTTGGGCAACTAAACTTTGTTTTATTTTGTTAAATAAAGTTTTTTTTCTTGATTTGTTATTCGTCAAGACTTTTATTTGTCCTTGTGTATTTACTAGATAGGTTTTATTCAACATATTATTCTATATAGGCTATATTAGGCAGGGTATTCTACTCAATCTTGTGTACTTCTTCTTGATCCTTCTGTACATGGGCGTATATAAAAACAATTTCGGGGGGGGGGCTGAGACCATTTCCAGGGTATGGAATACTAAATATTTAGAGCTTGGAATAGTTTTAGGCAACTAAAACGCTATTACACGTAAAATAAAATATGTTTTATGAACTAAGTGATCTTATTTAATTTATTTTTAAGGGTTTTACGAGAAGTTTTTATCATCAATTCAAAATTTCGGGAGGGGCTGCAGCCCCCTCAGCCCCCCCCCCCTCATATACGCCCATGCTTCTGTATCCTCTAGAAAGGCTTTATTAGGCATATTTTGTATTGATTTATAGAGCTTTGCTTTAGAATGAGAGCCAGATTCTGTAATTTCCGCTTCTGTGTAAAAGTTAGCTACTGTCGGTGTCCCTGACGCCTTAATATCACTTTTATTCGAGATGTTCGAGAGGATTTTGACAATTTTCACGAGATATATAAAAAAAAATAAGTTTATTTTTTTTCTAAGCTTATCAAATGGCACTAGGGACATGAACGGAACCGCGCTAAGATGCTGCAGTTCCTGCGAGTCGGACTTTTTTTTTGAGTTAGAAACTATTTCATCCCGTTTCTTGTTTATGATTCTAATATCAGTATCTACGGATATATTTGGAAACATATTTATTACATCAAAGGAAACTAATTTACATCCAGGTTTTATTGTAACATTTTCCAGTAATCGAGTTTCTTCCACTGCGTTCTGTAGATCAAAAGGATTATTTTTAACAAATGGTTTCAATTCGTTATCAAATTGTTTTGCTAATTTAACTAAATGATATTTTTATTAACTTATTTGACAAGAAATAAAAATATGTTTTAATTAAAGGGTGGGAAGATGGTTTTAATTTTTAATACTATATTTCTTCTGGAAATTAATTTTAAAAGTATGACATATCGATTATCGATCAGCTGATTATATTTCGCCATGTTGGATTCTTTCAGACCATGATCAGTAGTCCCTTATTTTTCAAAATTTTGATTTTCAAACGCATAGGTCCTAATTTTGTTCATTCACTCCTAAAACACTCGAAAATAAATTCTTACCTTATTTGGAGTTGGATAACCCGTGCCGACTTCCATAAACGTGGGCATACAGGTTGAGTTCGGTAATAGCTGCGCGCACTCGCCAGCTCAGTTGTTCTCTGTTATTCTTTTGATTAACACATATTGTTTTACATTTAGAAGATGACAGTACAATTAAGAAGCATTAAAAAAAAATATTTTCTTAGTTGGTTACGTGAAATATCAAATAACAGGTACAAAGTTACCATCTAACAGTCACATTTTGGCAGTAATTTTTTTTAACATTCGCGAATTTTTTAACATACACTCGTTGAGTGTATTATATTCTGGGAAAAGCTAGAACCAGAGCTATACCTAAATGTGTAAAACAACTTCTGGTTCTTCACCATGCTTCGAGAGAGTTGCAAAAACATCCCCAAAAAACAAAAGAAAAACACACAAGCGCCGATAGAAGAGCTTTCAAAATAATTTATACAATTTATTCAATAAACCACACGCTAATGCTTTGGAATGGATGAGAATAGAGGAAGATCAAATCTTTTTAGAAAACCAAAGAGTACCAGGGCGTCCAGGATGGTTAGGAAGTGTAGATAAAAAGTTAGACTAACAAGAAGAAAGAGCAAAACTGAGAAAATGAAATGAAGAGAGAAAAATACATGAGCAAATTTGTTCCGAAAGTTTGTTATCATCTTTTACTACACAACATTTTATACAAACGCAAGAAAATCACGATCAACATACTAGCTCTGATGAATTGCTTGAGGAACCCTTGCCAACGACATCTCAAACGATTAGTTCTAGAATTACTACAAAAAGGGGAAGGAAAGACTTTATCACGCATAAGTTAGTTGCAGCTTTAGATAGATGTCAATTAAGCATAAGGGATTTTGCCTGTAAACTTCAGGATGTAGTAGAAGCACTAGATCTTAGCTGTGATGACTTACCAATAAAAAAATCTTCTATTCAACGCATTCGAACACAGAGTAGGAAATATAGAGCGGAATCTATAAAATCAGATTTTCAGAATAATATGCCCGAAACGGTGACCTTTCGCTGGGATGGAAAATTATTACCTGTACTCGACGTGAGAAGTTGCAAAGAAGAACGCCGGCCAATTGTTATTTCATTTGGAGAAAAAGAACAACTTTTGGCTGTACCCAAACTAGATAGGTCTTCCGGTGAAGATTAAGCAAATGCTGTGGTTAACGCACTTTATGAATGGAACCTCGATGACACAAGTACAAATAATGTGCTGTAATACCAGTAATACCGGACGATTAAAAGGAGCTTATGTACTTTTTGAACAAAAATTAGACAGGGCCAACATTTTAGTAATACAACAAAATAAGAATTATCGGGACCTGATTGAACAATCTATTATTTTCTTAGGAGGAGATAAGGAGAAAAAAAATTAAAATCAGACCTCCCGGAGCAATTAATCAAGCAGGGTAGATGGCTAGAGCTATTCCCGCTTTGAAAATATGTTGGTTCCAAGCCCAGTTCAAAATTTACAATATCAATAAACGAGCCCTTCAGGACGTTAGTTTATTCGTTGTGGTTGTTTATGTAAAACCGTGGCTTGGATTTATTCTGGCTGTGAAGGCACCAAATCAGGATTTCTGCTTTCTAAAATGGCCTAAGAAATATGAAACTGTTGACAAAGAGATCTCCAAAGCAGCCCTTAGCAAATTTTGTCAACATCTTTGGTATTTGTCAGAAGAAGTTGCCTTTTTATCACTCCTTGAAGATGAAGTTGATGAACAAACCAAGAGTAACATTGTAGTCAATAATTGTATGCTATGTGGGAATACATGGTTTTATTTCTTAGACCGTTTTCACGGACTTAATAATAATATTACCTTATTTATTGCCGCAGGAAAATCATTAAATGCTTTTGTGTATGGAAATATCATAAAACTATTTTCTCGATTAAAAATTGATGAGAATTTCCTTCAGAACCCCATTTCTACGTGCGAAGATGTTGCCTATTAAGATGCAAAAAGGAAGGTTCTTTCTTTATGAGGAGTCTACACTTCCCTGGGAGACAGCCCGAACGGGAAGCGAATTAAGTTAATTAACATACATTTAAAAATTAAGCCCTATCTCCAATATAATCTTACCTCTTCTACCCCCTTTTTTTTTATTTATTTTTTTTTTTTACTTATTTTTTTATTTTATTTTATTTATTTTTTTTAATTTTTTTTTCACACTCTATTTAATATCTATTATATTACCGTATTGTTATTGTGAAATATATTATATAAAAAATGTTATTGTCATTATTAATTAGCTCACTAATGTACTAGCTATACTATAAAATTGACTGACTTGTTATATACACAATGTGCAAAAAGTATTTTGTAATATCTTGATGTACTGTTAAAGAGCAAGTCGCCAAAAGTTGCGATACTCTTAATAAATAAATATCAATATCTTTATGAGGTGTAAAACTCAAAAATAAAATTTAAATGTAAAAAGTAAAAATTTTCATGGCTTGATCGCTGCAAAGGAAGAGCAAAAACAATATTTTCTAGGCTCCGTGCAAGAGCACAGAAATCTGTATCCATACTGTAAAAAAAGGACTTTTAAAAGGAAATGTCCTTGCTGATATGTACTTTTACGTTCTTTTAATAAATAATTATGTATTTACGAACTTTCTTTTTTTATTCTTATTTTTATAAAATAGAAATATTTCATTTAATTTAGCTACATAATGGAAGGGGTTAAAAATAGCAATTTTCAAAATTTTCAGAGCCAAGTCGGCACGGGTTACTGTTGACGTAGAAAAATATTTTTTTTTTACATAAATAAGTCTAAATAGTTTAAAAAGAATTAGAGGGTATGCGTTTCGATATCGACAAAAAAAATTTTTTCACCCATAAAAGGGACGTCCTAATGATCAGTCTAGACGTGGCCTCCTCAGGTTGAGGCCGTAAGTTTTACGTTTGTAACTTTTTCCCCTGAAGAGGCACCAAAAAAGGTGTGAAACATGTAGGGACGTAATAAAGTTGGTGAAACTGTATGGTGAAGTTATTATTATTTGACCTTCCGCCTAGCACGAAAATACGAATATTAAGAAAACGGTCAGTTGAATAATAATAATTTGTTTATTTATTTGAGTTGCTCTCTGGGGATGTAACATAATTTGAACATAAGGCGCAATATATTATAGTTTATTCAAGGAAACGAGGAACATCACGTCCAGGATTATATTTAGTTTCTGAATGTTTTTTTTTCAACGTTGTAATACATTTTTGATATCAACGTTAAATAAGCTAAGCCTATAAGTTAATTTGCTATAAGCCTTAAATCAATAATATTTCTTAAGAAACATAGTATACTACTGGGAAACATATTACACTAAGCCAAAAAAAAAAAAACCCCTCGACAAGAGGAAGGATCACATACTATAAACATACTAAATTACAGCACTTTCTCAGGATGGTTGGGCAGAGCGATCGAAGTTAGGCCCAGGCTGCCTATGTAAATACATATATATCAAAATAGCTTTGCGGAGTGTTTACATATATTATGAACAATGGCCACATTACAGCACTGGTCCGTGTAAGCCCTTGAATTATAGCACCTCCTTGCTGTGTGTAATGGGAACAAACTGCCTGAATCTTTTCTCTATAAAGCATTTAAATATTTAATCCCTCTTAAGGAAAAATGTTATTAACATTTATTCAATAGTGTTTAAGATTAATTATCTTCAATAGAAAATGAAGATTTTTAGTATTTATTATTTTAGTGTATTGCACTATGACAATAGTTTTGCGATCTGTATAATACGGATTATGCAGTCAGCAATCTGAGGGATCATATTTAAATAACAAAAACGTCCTAAGAGTAACTTGAAATATTTGCGATACAACTGGTTTTGAGTGTTTAGCTATCGATATAGGGTTTTTGTAATTTCATGTATGATGCACCTTTCACACATCTATGAAACTCTTACGAATAATAGTTGAGAAATTAATGATTTTTTTGGTAGGTGTGCTTCGAGGGGTAGTTAGGGAAAACCGCCCTTCAAATCTTCAGATTTTTTTTCTTAAATTATTAGCGAATTTCTTTCCGTGTAAATATTACTTTCAATGATAATGATCAATATTCTGAAGGTTCTAGAACTTAAGCTATAAATTTTTAAAACTGCGATGAAATTATTTAAGTTTAATTTGAACGTCGAATCATACGTAACACAGATTTTTTGGACTGGATATCCACTGGCAACCAACTATTTCTATCCAGTATATTACTGACGCATTTTCATTTTTTTAAAGAAAAGCCAACGCCCCCAGTGAGAATCGAACATCCTAGGCACATCGGCATACATTCAGCAGCAAAAGAAAAAACCGGACACTCTGAGTATTGTATGTTTTATCCAGAAACTCCAGTAAATAAGTGTGTCTTTTATTAATTTACAGAAAGAATTAGATCTGTCAGGGTAATATTATTAAACAAATACTTATTATTTAAAAAATGTACAAATTATACAGCCGCAAAAAAAAAAAAAAAAAAACATTTCTGGCCCAGACAGCAGACCAGGCTTACGATACGATTTTGGGGTCGCTGAATACTAATTTTGTTTAAGCAAATAAACGATTATTTCCTGTTTACTGCCACAGCTTAGAAATAAACATTTTTTGAGACCCCAACGATCTCGATTGGTCTATTTGGTGCCAAGTTACAGCCCCATTAATATATAACGTTCTTCAACATTTGCGTTTTTACTTTATTTGAGTATTTAATATGTTTTCTGATGCAAACAATCTGTGGGTTTTTATAAAAACAAATTGACCCAAGGCCTTCGTAGGTGATTCTCGAACTGATGCAATCCTTAAAATCCCAAAATACAATCCTTAAAATATCTCCCCATGTTTGATTTGAGCAATGTATTAATTGATGTAAATTTAATAAACGCCCTAAAATTAATTAATACAGCTTTCATTTTTGAACTAGTTTTTAATAAATTTGCCAACAAATGTTTGCCTGGGTCTAATTTTCTTCTTTTTTTTTTGTGCTAGTGGCTATGTTATTAATAATAAAAACAAATCAGTCCCGTAATAGGCCACGAGGGCCCAGAAGGGCAGATACTACAGAGGTATCTGATTCATATCCATACAGTACACGGGGGAGATAGTGTGGTACGTCCTATGTCCGGCCGTCTAATTTTCCCCTTTGTAGGTACCCATTAATAAATAAATCAATCATATAAATCAAGGGTTGGCTTAGGGGCGGACAGGGAGGCTAAATCCAACCCATGGACGAAGACACTAGAAGACAAAAATCTTCTCTGCATTCGGGGTTTAAACTCCAGCATATTAGTCCAATGCTCAACCACTGAGTTAACCTCGCCTCCACAAATTGTGAGCCTTGTGGCCAATTGCTATCCGAGCCTTATCTACTCTGCCCTATTATTACACAATCAATTATTTCAGTGAAAATAGTCCGTTGCTACTTTGCACTAGCTAAATTACTGAAAAAAAACGATAAAATAACTCGTTATGTTTTTGTTTTTTGCTGCTGAGCGTATTTAAGAAAAAAATCATTATTTCCGATGTAGCATGCGAATAAAATAAGTAATAGCTCTTGAAATATGCTAGTTACTTCAAAGCAACATTTATGTCAAAGTGGTAAAAGTGATAATATAACTCATAAACATGGACAGTGCATATTCTATATGCTTACACTCCTACTACTAATGACAGCACATGCTTGGGATACGACGTCTCTTTTTGTGACATCAAGAAGTAACGATACAATGTTCTATGACCGAACCTGAGCCGAGGCAGTACCACATGTGCCAGCTTACTCTACTCTATAGTCAAGATTCTCTATGCAGTAGTGTAGGCCTTAATCAACACTTGTTATCCATTCGACTATACCCGTCAAAGATACAGGGCAAAGTATTTTCACTATGAATATAAGCTGCAAATAGCTCCGTAATTAATAATAAATTGGTATACCATGGCATTAGCCAGATTGGATTGGTACATTTATATATTCTAATGTATTACTTCGAATCCATTCAAAATAAACTTCAAGGACATATTCTGGTAAGTAAACTTACGCCTCAAATACTTTGATGATGATAATAATGGATATTTATGGCAATTGAAGCTCAATATAGGATTAAACCTTTATCTCTCCATGCATCTTAATACCGAGGAATGTTATAAGAAACAAATTTTTGGAGTTTATTGATTTATTGTTATAAAGATTTGGTACTGAACCATTGTTTTGGGTCACTACATTAATGGAAATGATCGATCGAGGTTCTTGTTTGTTGCTTCTGAGGGCAAAACTCCCACCAAAGGGCGAAACATCATTAATTTCTCCTGTATCTACAAGTGGAAGGAGAGCTCTCAGAGTCCAAATTCAATAGATTTACTAATGGACCTCGAACCTAGCCCCTAGTTAATAATGTTTAACTGATTTACTCGTGGTTTTCAAACAACCTTAATTGTTATGAATTTATAGAATAGATTTTATAAATAATATTGCACTGAAAGCCTTTTTTTCAAATCAGGCTATATTTTTTTGGATTTCTTAAATAATAGCATCAAAGTCCATTATTAATAGTAATTTATTATATATATATATATATATATATATATATATATATACATATATATAAATATATATATATATATATATATATATATATATATATATATATATATATATATATACATACAAATTTGAACCACCGATATTTTCGTGATCTATGGGGTCTGAAACGAGAAAGTTTATTCCGGGACGAAAGTTTGAACGTGACCCTATTCGTTTTATTGATGAAACGTGCGGTTACTGGCTCTCGGACTATCTAGTGTATAATACATTTTGGAAGCTCTTTTTCTGTGTAATCAAAATGTTCAAAAATAGCATCAAAGTCCATTATTAATAGTAATTTATTATATATATATATATATATATATATATATATATATATATATATACATATATATAAATATATATATATATATATATATATATATATATATATATATATATATATATATATATATATAGATATAGATATTTGAACTAACCTATAAATATGTTTAAAGGGAGATCGAACTGATTTGAAGATTTGAAGCACAAATTAGAAAGTTAACGCCGACCAGAAGGGCCAAGTCGCCAAATGCAATTGTTGAGAAATTGTAAAATTGCCTCGTCTGGTCCGCGCAAAACGCACCCCTCGGTTTTTTTTTTTTTTTATCTTGATTTGCCGTATTATACGGAAGCGCTGTTAATATACGAGACGAATGATAAGATTAAAATTTTAAAAAAAACATTTACTGGTGTGGTCGCTGCTCTGGTCGGGAGCGCATCATATGTAACTTTTGATTCCACTAAAAGTAACAGTACAATGTGTTGTGGGTTCAATCAGTTTCTTTAAAGCCCACTAACGTTTTCTGGTCCGACCACTTGGATTCTAGGAGAGCAGCAGGATGTGTTGTGACATTCACTAGGCTATCTTATTGTTTTCATTCTGCTCGTATTCATATTTTAGTCGAATGTGTCCGATTCCTAGATTAGGACAAAAATTGAAACCTGAGTATCACCCCATTTGAAAAACATAGTTTTAAACAACTTCAAAGGATAATTTTCTGAAATGTTCATTTTCCCCTATTTAATTTTTTTTTTTCATGCGTTCTTGTTATAAAGATAAAAAAAGGGATTTTAATTTTGTCATGTATTAAAGGAGGGGGAAAAAAAACAACTAAAATTTAAAAGAGACCAATCGAAGCTCGCCCAAATATTATCTTCAAATCAGCATCTTGTTCACTCAGCATCGGGATTTCAATCAGAAAATTGTATTTTTTGCCCATTTAAAAATTTGTTCTTCACTTAAACATTCTTGGATATCATTTTTGATTAGTTGAGAATTATAGCCCATAAAAAAAATGGTAAAAAAAAGTACAAAGTACTGTTACCCCTTAAACACTTCTTGCCAGATTTTCCACATTATGTTAATGATTTTTATTAACTCATTGGTGCATATCACCTGCTATTCTTGCCAAGTACTCTGCATTTTTTTTTAATTTCTGTGATGCTAAGGTCTCCCTAATGTTATTAATAATAATATTTAATTAAATCTTCCAGATAGGATGTTCAAGTTAGTTGCAAAGCTTCAAGACCCGGATATATTTTAAAGACGACCATAGAACAAGAGACAATGTTTGGTAGTTAATTCGGTCAGAGTGCTACTTAATGTTGAGGGGATTGTTGAAGAAGATCTCTTCTAAGCGCTACTTTAAACACCTCCAAGCTTGCGGTTCCTCTGATCTCTGTTTGTTTAACAGTTTCGGCTCTTCTCCATCTATTTCCTCCGCAACTCCACACCAAACTTTCTGTTCTCGTTCTACTTATGTATCAACCAGTAGCTCTCAATCACCTTATCACTTTCAGGGCTCAAAGTTTCAACAAATTATCAGGAAACACTCCGCCCCCGTTTCGTAAAACACTGTACTAAGGCATTTGTCCTTCCTAATAAACATTTTTATACGTATGCAACTAATTTCTATCGCTTAGAGTGTTTTATCGGTCCATGTAGGTAGGTAAACCCGTTTTTTACGTCGGCTTGTTCCAGTACTCATGAAAAATGTCGACATGTCATAACACTTCGTTCAAAAATGAATCAATTTGGCCGGTCAACTTATTATTTATTTCGTGAACTCCCCGAGGAAAGCGATTTTCTCTAATTTAAACAATATACAAAACAATTTCATAGTATCATACAAATATACAGAGATATATTTTGAAGAAATTTGGGTATATGATTTGTTGTCTGAATCGAAAGGTGAAGATCGTTAGCCTGCGTAATCTGTCCATTACAAATTTTTTCAGCGGAATTTGCAGCGAAAAAAAAATCGCTGAGCTTACGTTTTTGCGTTGACCGATTTACAGATTCGCTATAAAAACTTGTTTTATACGGAAAATCAAATATAGCCACTCTCAATATGAAACCTTTAATCGGTTTCTTATGTTATTTTCATTTAAATGTTTTGTCTCTAATTAATTGTCTTATTGGCTGTTACAGTCTGTACATGAGTACATGTGGTAATAAGAGGGTTCCATGCTCTAGGCCTTCCAACTTCAACATCGATTAACGTCAAAAGGACGCTCAGATGACGCTGGAAGGGGACTATCCAAGCTCACTTCTGCTTTAACCAATGGTTGGGGTCAAAGAGAGATTGGTGACACTGTCGAAAGGCATTGTCTTGAAGTAAACATTTGGAAGGTAGAAAAAGACAGATTCATTCAAACTAAGATATATACATTTGGGGCTACGTTTAGGGTAAAAATTGTATTACAGATGATTTATCGATAGACATGAGCAGGCTAGGGTGTTTTGGATATTTTCTTCAGAAGATCCAAAAAAAAATTCTCAGTCGTCGTCTTTGGTCAATAACCTTTGAAAAGCCATATGAATGCCAATTTCCTCAGTCGGAGAAAACAGACTTTCAAGCAGACCTCCAAAACGCTAAAATTACACAAATCCTGCACGTCGGAATTTTATATTTTTTGATCTGCAATTCAAGAACTAGAAGTGAAAAACATTTGATCCTCAAATTCCTTTCTCAACAATAAATCATCAACTTGCCCCAAAGTAGGGCGAGTCAATGATTTTTAGGTAAGAACGGGGTGATCATCAACTTAAAATACATTTGGTTTTTGATGCCTCAAACGCATTCTTCTGAGCATTGGCATGATTTCAGTGTTATCAAAAATCATTAAATATCTATCTGTTTTTCACTTTCCACATTTCCCCTAAAAAAAAAAAATAAAAAAAATAAAAAAAAATAAAATAAAAAAAAAATAATAATAATAATAATAATAATTGATGAACCATTTTGACATCGTCAGCTTTGTCAACAAGGAGATAAATAAAATAAACGAAGCCAATGCTTTTTGTTTTGAGAAAGTAAGGGATTATAGCCTTTTTATTTTTTAAATTGTTTTATATTGTAGTATCATATAGGATCTTTTAGCCACTGTTTAGCGATTTAATTAAATTACTGTTCAACTTAAACCGTCGATGTTTACTACACAGAGCATACCTTCACGAACCATAAGAAAATAATATTATTACCTTAGCAAAAGCAGTTAGCTCAAAGAACACCTAAGCTTAACAGTTAACAAGTACTTAACAACCTGGAGGCACTTAACCAGCTCCCGACTTAGTTGTTAAGTTTTGAACTAGTGCGCCCATCCCCCTCCACGTTGCTCTGTTATATACTGCGCCGGGAGAAGTTGGGAACATGGCCTCCCCACGGGTTATCATCTAATGGCAAACCAAGTTAGACATCGTAATTTACTAATTCGAAGCACCCTTCTGATCGGGGTCAAAACATTAGACCAGATATTTACTAACGTTAGGGTATACTACACTTCATAAAGACCATGTTCCATACCGACTGAACATTAGGCAGGGTACGATTCCAAGTTAATAATTATTTTCTAAGGGAAAATGCGAGGTGAAAATGTTCCATCCTACCATACGGCAGGGGATTCTTGACCATACGGCACACTAGGAAGATAGTGTAGTCAGTACCATGCTCCGACCGCCTTATTTTTCCCTTTGCAGGTACCCATTAATTAATTTAAGGCTGGGTGAGCCTAGGGACGATCTGGGACCTCAAATCCAACCATAGAACGACGACACTAGAAGATCAAAATCTTTCGTGTGCACTCAGGTTTTAAACCTGGGGCCTCCAGTTCATTAGTCGAGTGCTAAAAAATATCTTTTGTTTCCGGTTGCTCTATAGCGACTGAATCCTTTAAATAAATTTCACCTCACATGTGAACTGAAAAAATAGTGATACAGAAAAAAATACAAATCGGCAACAACCCAGACAAAACTGGAAAAAAACTTGTCAATAAGGCATAAAATTATTGGAAACATGTTTCAAAGAAGTTAGATACGGGTATTGGGCTCAATGAAAGTAGCTTGAGTTAAACATGCAGATGAGAGGTAGAACGCTAGCAGACTGTAGGGTGCAAGCAAATATTGCAACAGTCCAAACACATAAACCAAGCCATGTATCATGACCTGTGATACAGATCCGCATTGCACATTGCCTATCCAAAATTTACAATTCGTATTTAGATTTATTTTAGTCTTCTGATTCTACATTTTCAGAAATAATCTATATCATAACAAAATTTGTCGATATTAAGATCAAAAAAAGGCGTTAAGTAATTTAAATCTTATTATAGACAATATTATGCTAAGATAGCGGAGAACTGATAATTAAAGGTTCAATTATAATAAGAGATTTATACAATAATATTATCAATATTTATTAATTAATTAGCGGTCACATTAATTAATAAAGGAGCGATTTGCTCTTTTTTAAGTGTCTCATATCTAAGTAAAACAACTACTGATGTACCTATATATTTACAACTATTTCAGGGTGCTTTTAATTTTAAATAAAATATTTGAGAAGATATGGTCGACCGTTCGGAAGTAGGAAGCGTTGATCGTCGGGGTTTCGGTCGGGTAGAACACTGACCGAAACCCCGACGATCAACGCTTCCTCCTTAAATAAAATATTATCATTCTTACTCATAAAAAAAATTTAACTAACTAACGGAAAATTCTACCCTCTAATTAAAGTTCTAACGTAAAAAACATTTGAATATTATAAGAAAAAACGTAAGGAAGGAAGGAAGGTGTCACTTGATAGCATTTTAAACGCAGAGCATTTAATTCATATATATATATATATATAGAGAGAGAGAGAGAGAGAGAGAGAGAGAGTGAGAGAGAGAGAGAGAGAGAACGAAAATAACGGTGGTTTTATATATATTTGAACCACCTTTATTTTCGTTCTCTAGGGATTCTGAAACGAAACATTTTCTAGTCGGCACTTCCGGATCGCGTCATGAGGACCGCGCTAAAAGGAAGTTTGAATTACTATTTTTATAAAAAGAAAAACAGAAATATCATTGTCTTCTTCGTCTGGCTTGTTCATAGTCACAGTTGAAAATTTTGTTAAATACTAGATCTATTGAAGGGTTGTTGCCGTAACTCTTCTATATTGTGCTTAGTGAGTTACTAATTTTATAAAATTGTTTTTTAATAATTGCGTGCTCAAGTAACAGGGTATGTATTCTACGATATTGCGCTACCTGAAAGAACCCAAACAGAATAGCATTATTGCTGGAAATGTTCAAGTTCTTAATAAAAACTCAAAAAGTCTCCTTAAAGCCCAGAACGTCTTCATTTCTTATGCCAAATCTTAAATTCAGCGTAGCCAAAAGTTGGTCTAATTATAATTTTAAAGTAGTCCAGCTCATTTGAGAAATATCAGAGGACTAAAATGAGATAAAAGTGAACGAACAGGGTGAACGTTAAAAGACTTACGGGCAAAAGCGTACTTCGTCCTTGTACATCCTTAACTTTAGTCCTCTCTTAGAGATCCTATATTAGAAAAGTTGAGCCTTGCCTAACTCTTCTCTCACTAGCATCACTTTTATTGAATTTTATCTTCCACCAAGTGATTTCATATTAACCTTTTTGGGCTTTAAGGTTTGCTTCGAGTAAACTCAATGTTAAACTCGGCACACATCAATCGTATGATTACTTTTCCTCAAAGAAATTAACTTCCTTCAAGTGAAGATTCCCGTGTGAGGAAAAGCTGGCTTAATTGCTACTCTCGCGGCTCAGGTAATTTTCTTCCTAAGTCTATCAGTCTCGTTCATATTTCTTATCCGTAAAATGTAATCCATACTGGCCCGCTGCAAAGTTAGACAATTTTTTTCCTACTTATAGTATGTTGTTATCCATTTGAAAAAATATTGACAATCATAAATACGAAAATCATTAAATTGGGGAGCTAAGGCCTATTTCTAGCTCTAGGGAACCAGCTCATGTCGAAGAAGTGATTCTTGTTGAGTTGAAAGACCTAACTACAAGTATGAATTTCATTAATAATCAGTGTTGACGTTTTATTGTTGTTTTTGTTGTGCTAATATAAATGTTTACATTGCGTCCGCAAAGATTAT
The DNA here is from genome assembly GCA_946811695.1 of Gonocerus acuteangulatus. Lineage (NCBI taxonomy): Eukaryota > Metazoa > Arthropoda > Insecta > Hemiptera > Coreidae > Gonocerus > Gonocerus acuteangulatus. The sequence continues at coordinate 67,799,881 of OX328124.1, forward strand.
TTGCCCCATCGTTGTTGTTTTTTTTTGTTGAAGCAATCAAAAGAATGTTTATCAAAATTTAAATGTATTTTACAATTTTATTTTGAACTAGAAATATTTCATTTCACGCGGAACGTGAAAGTGAGTTTGACATTAAATAAAACATCTCCTGTTTCAGAGAACAATAGACACGGAACAATGCAATCAAACTCTTGTGGCTAGAAAATGTGTTTTAGGCTAAAACACATTTTCTACCAAAATATGTTACTTTCGGTACTACTTATGATGACCGAGCCTTTCAATTATTTAAAATATATAATATGTGTTCAGTTCTATAACAAAAATTTAATCATTTATTTATTTACTTGAAGATTTCTACTGGAAGGGTGATCTGCTCATAAGAATAAATAAAAAAATTAATATGAATAATAATAAGAAATATAATTAAGTAATAGTTTATAAATTAATTGTTCATGATCTGAAAATGAAATAGAATCCGAAAGAAATATCAGATGATAGATGATAAAATATGGCTTTAATAATAATCGATCCAATAATAGAATGTCTAACCGTAAAAATAAATAATTAATTAAATGAATCAAATAAATAATCATCATAAAACGGAATAATAAATAAAAAAAATGGCAATATAAAAATAATATAAATGAATTAATTGATCTACACATATTAACTTAATACATTTAACTAACTATTAAATGTAAATGAATTGCGATTTATACAATATAAAAATAATGTGTTTCAAGTAAAAATGTTTTTTCATCATCGTTTTGTATTATCTAAGATATCAATCTGGTAAAAAAACAAAAAAAACACCGCCAAAGTTGTAGGGCTCTAAAATAAAATAAAACAATGGAAATTCGAATATCTCCGAGAAAACAAAAAATGAGTGAATTCTTCAAGACGTGAGGAAGAGGCACTAAAATACTTAAAAGGAAGGTTTTAGTTGTAAATGAGTCGTAGAATCGCCTCCTGGCGTTATGCAGAGGTGGTTGTCCGGCCATTCCTGGATTCACCTTGTTTATTCTAACCCCAGGTCAATTTCACATTAAAACATTGATCTATTTGGACTAGTATATATTAAATGTTAGCTCAGATGGTTATTTAACTGGCTGTGTGTCCACACTCATGTCTGATTAATCGGATCAACAACTCCAAAAATTATGTGTTTAAATAACAACTAGAATGGCTGTTACCCAAGCAGATGTGCAAACATGCAAAATTAATCCATTTTATCACATCTAAATCACGTTCATCTGTAAACAAGCCACAGACAATTGCGGATATGTAATATGCATTGAATCACACTCGAATATTCCATGACTAAGGGTCCTTTAAATATATTTATTAATTAGCACCTGGTATTTGAAAAATAACCCAGTCTACCGATGGATTTGAAGCCAATCACAATATTCATAATTGTGAATAAATAAAAATCATTAAAACATAAACTCTCAGTACACGAAAATTAGAAATTAAAACCATTAGGAGAGGAAAACAATAGTTACTCCGAGCTTTAAAAAGTTAGTTTTTAAACCTTAAAATGGTTTTAAAACCTTAATGAAGGCTCTGATGGATGCAAGTAAAACGAAAATTTTTGAGAGTTTTTTTTTATAATGGATGAACATCAATCATATATGGCCTGATTCATTGCTTTTTTTCAAATGTTGCGAGAAGAATTTGAGTGAATTATGTAATTCCTAGAGATTAATTTAATCCTCCTTGCCATACTTTTAGAATTCAGCAGCTATTAAATAACTGTTTCTATTCTAGGCTTCCCAAATGGCGAATGGCGATAAGAACGGAGACGGGTTAAAATGTAGCAGTTCCTGAGATTCTACATTTTTAAAATGATGTGCATTTTCTTCTTACTTGAAGAGAATAACCGCGCTAAAGACTAGAGGTAATGAATTCGTAGAAGGCAAGCAAACAGTAGGTAGGAGAGCTCGCGAAACTTCCTCCGGTGTATTTTTATAAATGTGTACAGGGGTTCGAAGGGACATTACTCAGACTGTTCAGATCCAGCTCCATTTCCTTAAGCCCTAAACCTGGAGGAAATTGCTTCTACTGATTTATCGTTTTAGGCCTGCAGGACCCTGCCGGGGAGAGGGGGGGGGGGGTGAAAACAACCCCTACCTATGTAAGGTACATGGTCAAATCTCTTTTCTTTTTTTTTTTTTACTTCTTTATGCCTTAAGAGAATTATATTCCATTTTCTAGTGCTTCAAATTGGTTGAATAATGTTTTTAAACATATTTCCAGCAATAAAAAAGCATTTAAAAACAGTTAGCTTTTAATAAAATTAAATCAATAATTTTTTGATGGTGTATGTAATTATCACTGTATTTTCTATATAGATACTTACCTATTCTTTAAAATTAGCCCTGCCTTACTCAAATTCTATGTAAAAATGGAAAACTAATTCCAATTCATTGTCACCTAAGGCGCCTTATATCGAAATTCAAAAGTGTTCTCATCCCGTTTTATTTATTCCCAGACTTATGTGTGCCTATAAATATTTTGATCGGGTCTACTGCAACCATACGATTTCGGCTTTTAATATTGATAAGCTAATGTACCAATTTCGAGATGAACAAGAACAAATGTTGTTTTTCTTAAAAAAAAAAAGGGGGAAAAATCGTTTTTTAGCGTCCTTTAAAGCATTTATTCTAGTGTGCCGATTAACAGCAACACACTAAAACAACAAAATTTCCTATCCTTTTGATATGGTAATAGAATTGAATCCATTAATTGATTTGATATGAGTTCATGCTCCTACTGTTACCTACAGGTGTGCAGAACAGAAGGTACACAGGTACATGTGTGGGCTTCCCAAGCAGTCCCTGCTTGTAAATCGCATAGCACAATGGTAGAATTCGGAATACCCTTTCGATTCAGGACCTAGTATACCTAATAGTTAGACACTGACACTTATATATATATATATATATATATATATATATATATATATATATATATATATATATTATTTATTTTTATAGACGACCCAAACTATCTTAATTCATTTTGATCTTAGGAGGCATGGGGTCGTTGAAGCAGTCTTTCTGTCTTCATAATACTTTATTTAATAAGCCCGACACATTTCGTGCATATTTCGCACCTCTTCAGGAGCACTTCTTGCTAGGAAGTCCTTTCGTTACCATGTACTCTGTGCATGGCAAGGTGGATATGTTCGTACATGGCCGCGGCGCATGTGCGAACGCCAGCGGACAGTTTTTTGTAGCGGTTTTTATCACTTTTCTCATCGCTACAGCATAGTTTTGCTAAAAAATATCAGTCCCGTAACAGGTCACGAAGGCCCTGAGGGGCAGATATTATAGAGGTATATGATTCATGACCACACGGCTCACTAGGGTGATATAGTGGTAAGTACTATCCGGCTGCCTGATTTTACCTTAAAGGCTGGGTTGGCCAAGGGACAGCCAGGGAGACTGAATCCAACTCATGAACGAAGGCACTAGAAAGTAAAAATCTTTAGCGCGTGCTCGGAATTTGAAGCATCTGTACCACTGAGCTAATCTCGCCCCTTGTGTGATGGATATGTTTGTTTGTTTTTTTTTAATTTTGGCAGTAGGTTGAATGCGGAAAGAAACTGGAGGGGTCAGGGGGGACGAGGCCCTGTGGTGTCCCCGAGTTCAAGGGTGGATTTTTTTTTTTTTTTACTTCTGAATAATTTTTTATTCCTGAACGTTGGAACTCGTGGAATAAAGACGACAGCGATCTAGAGGGGGAAAAGTGCCGAACAAAAGATCCAGACTGTATTTCTTTTTATAAGAATACCGCCAGGGTTCCCTGTCATTTATATTCAGTTAAATCCAGGGGCCATAGCCACAGCCCAAAGGAAGGACTAATTAGGATAAATGGGATATAATTCCCAACGACCATTAGGATCTCTACCCGATAATCGGATCCTAATGTCCTTAACCTACGACACATTATTCCAACATATTCTCACAGTTTTAACTGAATATAGTAATTATGCTTAACATAGATTCTACATTTACAGATTAACATCAAATAAATTGATGCCAGAAATAATTTATTACAGGAATTGCATTTGTGACTTAATGCAATACTTGGGTCTACATACGAAACCTCAGATAATTGCTCTGGTAGAGATTAGTTTTGTTTGGCTTTCCGAAAATGCAGAATTTATCTGACTAAGAGAGAATACAAGGAGAAAAAAATCCATACAGAGGCGGGAAATTACCTAATTTTAGAAAAAATAACTCTCAAATTTAAGATTTCAACCTCGACTTTTCGTTTTTGCTAGGACGCATTGCCAATGGCCACAGGGTTTCGTTTAATTCCAAGTTAATTAATCCTGCATGGCATAAAAAGATATATTTTTTTAATAAGTAAATAAATGAATTTCGCCATTTTTTTATTTGGTGCTTCGACTGCTAGGATCATTAACCCATTACCCATTATAATATAAATAATAATACACATTATCATGACAAAGTGTGCTTCTTTGTATGGGACTTGTCCCAAGAACAAATAAAAAGTATTATTATTCTTATTATAGACCAAATATTTGGAGCGTAATATTAATATCAAAATTAAAGATAAAATGCAATTAATAATTATTAGATACATATTAAGCCCAAATTAGTAATGAACAATAAACTTCCAGATTTTAAAGTAATGATATATATATATATATATATATATATATATATATATATATGTATATGTATTGTATACATAAAATAGAATGTTAAAAAATTAGAAAAGTGAGGGATACATACTCTATTTTCTATAGGAAACGAATAGATTCACAATTTGGTAAAAATTACCATAAGGAAAAAAAAGGCAAAATATATCAAATATATAAAGTAATCAATGTAAACGAACGGTGTGCTGCTTTATCGACCCCGCCATAAAAAGAAATAAGAAAAAGAAAAAATATATATTGGGTAATTTTTCAGAAGAATTTATATACGTATATCGAAAATCGAAGTAAGGTAATAGTTGAAATAATTAAATCGATGACGGCAGTAAATAAAGATTTATGATTAGCAGATATCATTCAAAAACACATAGAGATACATTCAGAAAAAACAAAATTTGTTTGAAACTTTTATCGGATGGATATTAAAATAAGGAGTGGAGCAGCTTTATCTAATGGCAGCCAATAAGATAATTCGGAAAAAAGAAAGAAGTCTAAGTACAAAGAAAAACAATCTTATTAGAACAGCGTTATACTTGTATTTCGCGTGGTCTTCTGGCCCCACAAGTGATTAATACTAATAAAACCAATAATTATAAAAATATTAAATATACATAATTGGAAAATAATTACCAAAGGATACTGGCATAGACAAAAGAACTATTCTACCTGAAACAAGTGTATAGGTGAATAGGAGGAAGAATATCGATCGTACTAGCAATCTGTCACGATTCAGATCGGCCCACTCCTCGTTTCATATCGCACAAGGCATATTGCTTCCTTTTGCAGACTGACGTATGGATACACCTCCCACCGTCCCCTCTGTTACATCCAACATCAATACTGGCCTCTTCACTTCCCTTTCAAAGCATCCGTATTAGCGGTCCAAGGTTTCATACATCCTGTGTGTTAGCTTTCAATCCCGAGGGATGAACTATTCCTAGATAGACAGGATGTTTATAGTATTAGTAGTAGCTTGGGCATAAATGTTTTTTTTTTTCATTATTCTGATTCTCTTTATTGTATTTATAGTCGGAGAGCTGGTAACGCACTTTTCATGAAGTGTTTTATGCACCTTGAAATTTTGCTATAATGGGTAGATAGGAAGGTAAATATGTGTTGGCTAGACTTACCGTGGAACACCAGGTACTGCGCATAGGACAAAAGTGCAAAAAAAATATTTCCCAAAAAAAAGTATTTTCAGAAGCCAACTTAATGTAAAACAAATTGCAAATTAAGGCCATTTTAGAATGAATAATAAACAAGGCAGAAACTAAATAAAATAAAGGGGGTAAAAAAAAAAAAAAAAAAAAAAAAAAAAGTACAAGTTTATTCAAGCTGTGATTTAAACAGCGTCTTCAATAAACATAATTGAAAATAGTTACAAAAGGGCAAATATTTCTGTGGGGTTTAATTATCAGGAAACATGAAAATAAATGTTGCCTATGATAGACTGCAAAAAACTGCGTGTAACCATAAGGGTACGTTCATGGTGAGGATTGATTCTGCGATGCTACGATAGCTACTCCGATGAGCGCTGCCCCGATGTATCTACATCGATGGAGGGTGTTCATGCTGATTCACCATTGCATTGGTTCTTGCTAGGAGTAAAGTAACCTTCAACAGTGAATTAGCTTTTGTTTATGAAAAAGCTCTGCTTATGTTAGTGAGAAAAAATGACCCTTTACAATTAGTTCGCGATGTTCCTGACAAAGAAAAAGGGATCGGTTTCTTACTCGGAAAAATTAATGGAATCCTATTAATTTTAGCGAGTTGGATAGACTAGAGTCGCTTAAATTAATATAATTCTATTAATTGCGAGTTGGATTGGCTAGAGTTTTCTTATATCTTCTTGAGCGAATGGAGCGTAGCGGAGCGAGCGGAAACGCATATCATGTAATGCTTAATAAATGTAAAAGATCCAAAAAAAAAGTGAGAGAAAAGGAATAAAATATCTTTGTTTACAAATATCGTTGTTTGTTATACTTCATAACCTGCAAAACAGTCAACTCTAATGCTTAATAACTTTTTTTATAGTTGAGAGAATTGATTTTGATCATATTAACCTTTTTATTAATAAATATTACTTGCCATTATCTAATATGAATTATAACCGTAGATAACGAGTCAAGTAGTAATAGATAACCAGCAAAGAACCTGTAAGCTAATCAGTAAGCTTATCAGCGAGTACGAGTAACTGTAATAAATCACTACTGCTACTTCAAAAGTAACTGGATGTGGCCTTCGCAAAAAGACCCAATTTTCTTTCATCTCGACAACGAAATAACCAAAAAAAAATAATCACACAAGATGAAGTAATGAGAGAGGGTAGGTGACCTGCGTACTAGAGTCCTTTTGAAGGAACCAATCACAGTCAGGCCCACATCGCGGCTTCCCTCCTCACTGCGAGGAGAAAACAAAATTTTTGTTCTTCCCCGCGGTCACTGCGCGGGTGCGAGAAGAATAGCATCGGAAGTAAGGATCGTCACTATGAACACTCCCACCTTAATACATGTGTTTGTTTTACATCGGGACAGCGCTCATCGGAGTAGCTATCGTAGCATCGCAGAATGAATCCTCACAATGAACGTACCCTAAGAGTGTATGAGAGCATCGCGCAGTTGTGGTTGTTCCTTGCGCTCTAATTGATTCTTGCTCACATGATCTTGAACAGATGTCCTGGTTTAAATGGCAGCGTTAATAAAGCTCTCATTTAATATTAGATTAAAAACAATTATTTATTTATTTTTTTTTACATGTTATACCCCTTAAAAGTGTCTGTCTTATTTATTATTCATTGTAAAATTGTCTTAATTTTACATTAAATATAGTTGGCTTCTGAATAAAGCTTTATTTTTGGGAAATATTTTTTTGCACCTTTCCCCTATGCGCAGTACCTGGTGTATATATATATATATATATATATATGTATATATATATATATATATATATATATATATATATATATATATATATATATATTACATCTTGTTTTTGGATGTACATTGCTATATTGTGAGTGTATATATATATATATATATATATATATATATATATATATATATACATACATATACTATATATATATATATATATATATATATATATATATATATATATATATTAATTCTTCTGAATACGACCCAATATATATTTTCCACTTGTTCTTTTTTCTTTATTTGGCAGAGGGTCGATGAAGCAGAACACCATTTGTTTTTGTTCAACTATTTTATTTTATCTGTTTTGCCCGACATGTTTCGAGCCTCTTCAGGGGCTTTCTTTATCGGGAAGTCCTCTCGTCATGTGTACTGGCTTGAGTCAGGCGTAATACTGACTCAGTAGTACTAGGAGGCGGACCTAGCCAAGGTCGAGTAGAGTCCCCCCTGCCAGTTCTACCTGGTGACTGGCTGCTAGTCTATGATAAAAGGTGTGCTTCCTGGTGCCAGGGCAACTAATCCTCCACAGACCCCAGGGGGGGGGGGTGGCTCGTCCCCAACCCTAACCAAGCCCACCGCTCCCGCTGACCCACGCGCCCCACTTCCGTGCCGAACGCCACCAACAGGTAAAACAAAAAATAATTTTAACGAAATTTTAGGTAGTTAATGTATTCATAATTTAAAGTTAATCAATTAATAATATAATACACTTTTTTTTTTTAGGGACTAAAATTTTTTACGTTAGCATTAGAAAATTAGTTATTAGTTATATGAACTGCTATCAGATAGGAGCCCATACATTGCTTCCATACTGACGTACATAAAACGACAATGATACACAATAGAATATAGCAAGAGTAACTTTGACGGTTAAACCTGGAGTATGTGTAATATTGCTATATTCTATTGTAGTTAATTGTTGTTTTATTTTCATCAGTATGGTAGCAATATGTGGAATCCTATCTGATAGCAGTTCACATAGGCTTGCTGTAACCTGTCTCTTTTAAAGCAGAGTGTTTTCAAAAATGTAAATTTTAAATTAAATAAAATTAATTGATTGGGTTTACGTTACACATTCTAGGGAGTCTAGTTATCACTGCAACGATGTGGATAAATTCAATTATAATATTTCATCTCTTTTATTAAATATGATTACGACAAATTGCTAATGCTATCCGTCAGAATGGTAATGCCACTCTCTTTATATCGTCTTAATTTAATGCAAATTTACAGGAATTTACATTTTCTCTGCAATTTGCAGTAAATTCAATTAAAAATTATTCCAAGTATTCCGTAAAAACCTAATAATTAACTCTTGCGATTATAACCTATAAAATATTCCCAAACATTGACTGATTGTCAAATTCAGTTAGTATTCGATGACGATGGCCAATATCATAACGTTACATCTGTTTTACCTCTTACCCTGCGTAGTCTCTTACCAACTTGTTTCTTTGTAATGGAATAAAACCAGCCGAAATGCGGGATAATATTCCTCTGGGTTCCAGGACATGTTAGTTTTGAAGGGCATGAAAAAGCCGATGAGTTGGCGAGGTAGGCTCTTCTCGGCGATCAAAAACATCCCTGAAAAACCTCTATGAGAAAAATCGCAAGAAGAATACAATAAGAAAGGTAAAATCTTAAAGAATATCTGGACCACGAATCGGCCTTACTAGCCTCACCCATGGGGATCATCTGGAAGGAAGACGTCGACCAAAGTACGAGAAATGTGGTATCATTCTCGATGCTCGGCATATTCATGTTGGTTGCCAGGCTCTACAAGATTCCAGGAAACTACATCAATCCCCAAATGCCCTTGAGAACCGTTTTTCAAAATCGGAAGTCACTGTGAAAAAAAATAATAAGATGCTTAAAAGATAATGTAATCTGATTTAGGTAATAACTTTTTCAAAAACTGTATATATTGTTTTAATTTTTTTTTTTTTTTAAGTGTGGAAGTAATTATAATTACTTCCACACTTAAATATAATTACTTCCACACTTATAATTACTTCCTGTGTGTTTAAATGTTAATACGTTAATAGACTCTTTAGGCTAATATCTACGTGTAATGTTAGTTCTGAAATATGTTAGAGGGAACTAATACTCTTTGTACATAGTGCCTTTAGTATTACCATTTGAATAACGGCCCACATAAACTAGTATATTATACCTATATTTTATTAAAGGCCTTATTACAATTTCATCATCAATTTTAAATGGTGCTAATGATTCAGTGGATGCGCCAAACAAAAATCAATAATACCTGCTAAAATTCTAAACTAAAATTCATTCAGAGGAGGTTGCGAGTGTAGGTACATATTTCCTTTAGTGTTTTTTCATAATTTAATATCTTAAAAAAAAATAGATAATTTACAACAAGCTTTATGATAGCGAGAGGGTAAAGGGAAAGAGGGAAAGATAGGGAGAGGGAAAGATCCTGCAAGAGTGTTAACTTGTACCCCACCTTTCTACAGAAGGTTTAACAGCGTTCAACCTCATTTCTTATATCTAAGTCCTTTGGTCAGCCGCAGTGTGTAGAACGTTCCTAGATGATAATATTTTAAACATTTTAATTGAGCAAATATTAAAAAAAAATAGTTTTCAATGCGTCATTCTGACACTAAAAAACCAGTGGCACTGTCATCTGTTTCAATTACATTGGATACTAACTTTGATAAAAATATCTGAAAATCTAGCCTCCATATATACAGGGTATATCGCAATTAAATGAGAAAATTCAAGTTTGTGAAACTAGACCAAAAATGTAATCTAACGCCGTCAATCTTACATTTCTATCTCGTTCTGTTCCAGCCACAAGTCCGTTATGAAGGTTACTTGGAAAAACCTTGGTTATTGTATAAAAATCTAATTTCTTTTCCTTGCACACTTTCATTCATTACTCTTCAAGGTTCCATTATTTTTATAAAAAATCAGCATTAAATTTTCTTTAAAGCGAATGCACTTAAAATGTTAACAAGTGTATTTTTCAAACCGCATAATTGTTCAAGAAGTTTATATAATTAAAACGTCTAGCTTAGGACGAATGTTCGAGAATCGGTACTCTTCCAAAAAAAATTCTGCAAGCTGTTCCCCCAAAAGTTGTAAATTTTTATTACCTAATATTCAAAAACTGAGATTATTTCATAATTTAATTGGAAATTTAGGGGAAGAAAACAATTAATAAATAAAATAAATTTCAAATTATTAGGAAAAGGTTTAATGGGAGTATGAAGCTTAAGGTAAAAGTAACTAATTGTGAAAAATAAAATACAGATTTATCTGTTGCTCCATTTGGTTTACTTACAATTAAATAACAATTAGAGCTATAATAAAATCCTCCGACTGAAGAGGGTTTAAATTCATAGCGGACATGGTTTGGGACTCGTCGGAAGATATACTTAAGGAAGAACGGGCTTGGGCACTAAATTTCTGCCCTCACCATTTAGGTCCTATATAAGAGCCCTTGCTCCAATAGGGCCGGCCCTCAGTCCACATCTTAATATCCTCCTTCAATATCTTAATATCCAACTGACCCCAATATTCCCCCTGACCTCTCCCTTAATGCCTTAATAAAGAGGATTTTTGTCTGGCCATTTCCCCTCAGGGCTTCGAATATTTACCACCAGCTAATAACGATAAAGAGTTCATAAAATTCTATATCTATTTAAGGAGAGTATATATCTCTTTCAAGGCAGCTTATATGAGGAGGAAATTGTTTGAAAATTACTTCCTCAGAAATTAGTATATTTTTTTTTAAATTAACAGTACATAATGATTTCCACAATCAACCAGTTGAACTAATTAAAATACATTTTCCAAAATTCTATGCTGATGTAGGTGCCAAGTTCCGGCCTAAGCATACTGTGTGTATATTACAGGAGGTCTTAGAGCCGATTTTTACTCTCTTATAACTTTCAACCAGGTAAAGATAAAGTTATGAAATTTTACAGAGGTATTATACTACTAGATGTGAGTAAAACTGAAAATTTTCATAACTCTACATCGAATAGTTTCTGAGATATAAGCGATCGAAAATCGGGATTTATAGGACTCACTCACTGACTCATCAAAATTATTAGACACTTCCCATGATGCTAGAGACTTGAAATTTTGCAGGGTGATAGATATGAGGGTGTTATTAAAGGAAAAAAATCGAAAAATCCTGAAAAGTTGTGTTTGACGGTGCTTCCGGGGCGTGGGCGTGCCAGTTTTGTACTTCCTTCGGAAACCCATGATGTGGGGTATCAAATAAATCGTCTCGGTATGAAAAACCTATATTTGATGTTTTAAGAAACATTTAGGCGTATATAGGCTTGGTAAAAATCGTACACCAGCTGTCTGTCTGAATGTTTGTTCCTTATATAAATACGAACCGTTTGATCGATTTTGACCAAACTTGGGACACAGATGGGCCTTGATACGGGGAGAATCATAGGCTAGTTCAATATCGTCTATCAGCTGTTTGCCTAACTGTTTATTCCTTATACAAATCCACACGATTTGACCGATTTTGACCAAACTTGGTACACAGGTAGGTCTTTATCCGGGAAGTGTCATAGGCTAGGTCAAAATCGTCTATCAGCTGTCTGTCTGCACGTTTGTTCCTTACACATATTCATAGCGTTTGACCGATTTTGACCAAACTTGACGCACAGGTAGGTCTTGGTTCGAGGAATGCACTAGGATTGGGAAAAAGTTATTTCAGCTGTCTGTCTGCATGTTCGTTCCTTACACAAATTCACACCGCTTGGTCTATTTTGACTAAACTTGGGACACAGGTGGGTCTTGATACGGGGAATGCACTAGGATTGGGAAAAAGTTATTTCAGCTGTCTGTCTGCATGTTCGTTCCTTACACAAATTCACACCGCTTGGTCTATTTTGACTAAACTTGGGACACAGGTGGGTCTTGATACGGGGAATGCACTAGGATAGGTAATAAAGGTCTTTCAGCTGTCTGTCTGCATGTTCGCACCTTACACAAATTCACACCGTTTGGCCTATTTTTTATCAAACTTGGCACGCAGGTAGGTCGTGATAAGGGAGTGTCATATTACCTATGACGTTTTGTACTTTTTGTTCCATCGGAAAGCCATCATTCCTTCTGAAACTCATCATGTGGGGTATCAAATGAATCGTCTTGGTAAGGAGAACCTGTATTTGATTTTTTAAGAAACATTTCGATGCATCTTAACAACAACACGTGTGACTTCCTTCTTAAATGTTGTAAATAAAGTCGTAAGGGTTAAATGCATACTTGAAAGCAGATACTAAGTTTTTCAAAGTCATCTAAATTACAAAGTTTAGGATCACAAACCCAAAATGTATCGTCTTTGTTCTTTTCTTTTTCTTGAAGGCCTTCTACACTTTCCTTATGGTGATCTTTATCCTCAGGATGAGGTTCCTGTGTTTTACAGTGTAATAGTTTAGTTAGGAGAGCAATCAATTTGACTTCTAGAGTACTGTCATCTGGCTTCTAACTTTTCTAGTCTAGTGATTAGATGTATGTAGGTTCATTATTGGTATCAAATATCAGGTGTATTAAGTGTACCATATTTTCAACCAAAAATATTTGCCAATACAAGAGATGATACAAGAAAGAAATGTTCTTAAACTTGGCAATGTTTTTTTTTTTTTTTTTTTTTTTTTTTGCCGAAATTATCTTTAGAGAGAAAACTAAACATTGCCAAGTTAAAGAATATACCTGGTTGAGGAAAGTGATATTTTAGTAACTGGATATAAGTATTTTTATTGTTGTTTTTAAAGGTCAGTTGAAGTGCCTTTACTGTTCTTAGTAAGTAACTAATAGGTCTTCTAAGTAATGAACTTGGACATTTCTTTCTTGTATCATTTCTTGTATTGGCAAATATTTTTGGTTGAAAATATGGTACACTTAATACACCAACTCATACTACTTTTTTCGGAGTGTAAGGCGTTTTTTGGGGGGGGGGGGTTTAGGAGGAGATATTTCTCGCTTTTTGGGGAAGGGAGTGTTTCTTTGTGGGGGGAGGAACTTGGCCTCTATTTCACATTTATGTTTTTTTTTGGATTAATTTTACATCCGACATTAAAGCTCAGAGATTTGAAAATTGTCTAAAAATTAGTTAAACTGTTTAATGCGTAATTTCTCAATCGGTTTTGTACTACGTGTTTCCTGTACTATAGTAAATGTTTGTTACATCTCTTCAATGAACACTTCATGACATTTATCACCTTTACCAAATTTAAACTATAATTAAAACATAGATAATAATTATTTGGAAGGATAAAGGAAGGCCTTAAGATAAAACAAACGTTGTTTTTTTAGGTTTAACGTTTATGATTAGTTGGAGAATAAACTTGAAAATACAGCATTGATATGAGTGTATAATTCATACTGAATCAAATGCGTCGATTTACATTTTTTTGTTATTAATTAATACTTTATCAGTCAAAAAATTTCTTACGATTATTATTTAAGTCAAAAATATTTTCTAAACAAAAATATTTGAAATACTACTTCTATGTAAAATGACAACACAAAATGTAATGTGCACTAAAAGTAAAATAAATTCATGTTTTCGCGGTAAAAAAAAAAACTGGTTATCCTATACTAATTTACCTGCCTTATTAATTTTGTATTTAAATTGGAAATGTGTATTTTTGTGAAATTTTTAATCTTTTATCAACTTTCTATGCTGTTTCAAATGTTTTTGTCAATAAAATTTGGAATGTTACATGGAGCATCGATTTTTCCTTATCTCATGGTGAAACTCACGAGTTAGAAATTTAAATTTATACATTACAGCTATAAAAAAAAAGGCTAAGACTTTTTTTCAATATTTTCCCCGTGATTCTGGTGGTATAATAATATTTAAAAATTTTAAATAAAAATTTTCGAATACCTTATGCATCAAAGGGTTAAACTGACCCATTCAATGAGAAAATATTGTTTCTAAAGCAATTCCTTATGTCATGTAATTGAGTATCAGATACTGAATTAAATAGAGAATGACACAGCATTCTGTCCGGGAATTTATGTCCTGAGTAGGTAGGAGATGAAAGACCCGGGAGTATACACCGGAGAACTAGACTAGTGCAGGATCACAGTAAACCTCCACGCCTCTCTTATTGGAAAAGAAATAAGATCCTAAAGCCAGATATTTCATGAACGTACTTCAGCTTCGCACCTGTTCCTTCTTGAAATACTATGATTTTTTATGTGTGGCCCTAAAAAAGGTGCGGATAGAAGGGAACCTTTGTGAATTTAAGCTCTACATATTAGCGCGTACACGGAATGTATTATAGTTTATTCCCAACAGCATGGCATTTCAACTTTCACATTATTTTAATTATTAACATTGACAGAGTCCATTATTTGATAACGTTTTTTAAAATTGGTTATTTTATAAATAACACGCCGTGAGTGTTAAGGCACGAGCATCTAACACTCCGTTCCAATGGTCGTGGGTTCAATTCCCACCAGGGGTGGTGGCTTTTCTTTGAAAAAAAGAAAATGCATCAGCCCTATCCTCGCTAGAAAAGGTTGGAGACCAATAGATAACCCGTCCTAAAATTCTAAGTTAATTATAATGGACGTTAAAATTTAAATAAATAAATATAGTAACCTGTAATGGATAAATACCTCATATATGGCATCTTACAGATTTTCTTTCCGGTTTTGTCGCCATATTATTATAAATATAAATTATTATAAATTCGCCATATTATTATAAATTTGTCGCCATCTAATTTTTATTATTTTCCAATAATAAAAATTAGAGGTACAGTGAAACTCATTTATTAACTATCTGTTATCCTCGGAATAAATAAATAAATACTTGATTTGGAACCTTTGGTTTATTAGAAGTTATTTGTTTATGTCAATGAATCAAAGTTGGTGATAAACTTTGGTTGAACTTTAGTATAGATAAAGAATTATTTAATCCTTCCATTAAATCTTCACGGAGAAATGAAAACAATCTCTTTACTAGTTTCGCCTTTGTTTAAAATGGGTCGTAGAAATGAAACGTTTCTCCGTGGAATGTTTAATTTCGGTTTCACTAAGAATAAAAGTGTGAGCAAGTTGTGCTCAGCCGAATTAACCGGTGACATTTTGGCCAATTTAAAATGCCATTTGATGAAACTCCCTGAAAAGGAATACCTACAATTAAAAGAAGATTATGATGATCCAGATTTGGACAACTCTTCTCATCATTAGTATAAGAGTATATATTGTATATTCTAGAATTTGTTTTTGTGCATTACTTTCTATTCATTATGGCACTAATATTGTTTTTTTTTATTTAAAATAATTTTTAAATTTAAAGTAATAAAAATTTGTTGATTTTTATAAAAAAAATTTGAAATAACATTATTCAAATAATTTTTATTTTTAGGTTTTTGAAATAAAAAAGTCCGACTCGCAGGAACTGCATCATCTTAGCGCGGTTCCGTTCATGTACCTAGTGTCATTTGATAAGCTTAGAAAAGAAATAAAGTTATTTTTTTATATATCTCGTGAAAATTGTCAAAATCCTCTCGAACATCTCGAATAAAAGTGATATTAAGGCGTCAGGGAGACCGACAGTAGCTAACTTATACACAGAAGCGGAAATTACACAATCCGGCTCTCTTTCTAAAGCAAAGCTCTATAAATCAATACAAAATATGCCTAATAAAGCCTTTCTAGTGGATACAGAAGCATGGGCGTATATGGGGGGGGGCTGTGGGGGCTGCAGCCCCTCCCGAAATTTTGAATTGATGATAAAAACTTGTCGTAAAACCCTTAAAAATAAATTAAATAAGATCACTTAGTTCATAAAACATATTTTATTTTACGTTTAATAGCGTTTTAGTTGCCTAAAACGATTCCAAGCTCTAAATATTTAGTATTCCATACCCTGGAAATGGTCTCAGCCCCCCCCCCCCGAAATTTTCCCAGCCCCACCCAAAATTGTTTTCTATATACGCCCATGTACAGAAGGATCAAGAAGAAGTACAAGAAAGATTGAGTAGAATACCCTGCCTAATAAAGCCTATATAGAATAATATGCCGAATAAAGCCTATCTAGTAGATACAGAAGGACAAATAACAAGTCTTGACGAATAAAGAGTCAATGTATAGAATAATATACCTAATTAAGTCTATGGAGTAGATACAAATGGACCAAAAACAAGTCTTGAGGGATCTTGTTTTTTTTCCTACTTAAATACTTTTTATCAATATTTAGTATATATATATATATATATACTAAATATTGATAAAAAGTTAAATAAAAAAGTTTTCAACACAGGTTATAACCTGTGTTGAAAACTATTGATTGCTAATTGATGAATCGGGTTACAACTAAGTAGTCTTTATGAATATTTAGTATATAATCAATGTTTGGATCTGTGTTTTTGGGGTGCTCTCCGCCTAGGCTTTGTATTTGTGTCGGCAGATACCTGGGGTATATTTACAGCTCTTGAGGATTAACTCTTAGCAGGTAAATTTCCTGCGGACCTTATGTTTGTACGGGCAATGAACCCACTCTCTATTCGCTCATAGTATCTAACCGTTGTGAAATTTATTTTTTGGAAAAACGCCGTTCGTGGTGGTAGAAAATCTGAAAGGCATTTCGCTCAGAAATCTCCGAAATATTGTTACTAATTTTACGTATCCTGTTTTATAGCCAAATAGATTTATATTCTATAATCAATAAGAAAAAACTACTAACAATAAAAAACTATGGGCAACAGATGAAAATAGGGAATACTTAGAACAATTCAACACCAGTACTGTAATCTAGATATTCATACGGCATCTTCGAATTCTAACAAACAAAATATTGATTCTAATTATACGTATCCTGTTTACTGACAAATACATTTGACTGCTATAAGCAAGTACAAAAATAACGAAAAGTGAAAACAAAAACTGCGGGAAACACACAAATAGATCCGTTTAAATAAACGAAACTCCATCAAACATTTCTTCAAAACATTTTTTGTGGAGAATTCAGTAAGCTTTCGAACTGTTATATTTCACTTGCCACGATTTCCTAACGCTTTTCGAGATATTAAGGAAAATATACGAAGGGGGCCTAATAGATATTCATACGGCATCTGAGAATCCCAAGATTCCGTAAAAATAAAATATCGTTTCTAATTATACGTATCCTGTTTTATTGGCAAATACATTTGGCTACTATAAGAAATTGAAAACACTAGGGAATATGCCATAGAACTCGGAGTAGGAGCCTCGACAGTTTCAAGACATTTGAAGGAAATCGGCAAATCCAAAACTGACATTTCATACGGTACAGCCTGATATATTTTTAACAATGAATTGTTTTTCTTATTTTATTTAATCTGTTTTATTGTCAAATACATTATCCAACTATAAGCAATGAAAAAACAACAAAGAATAAAAACAAACAAAAAGAACCGTTCGAATAAACGAAATCAATTACTTCAAAGTTTAAGCACTTATTTCTCCGATTGACATCGCCTAATCAAAACTTTCATTAGAACCATTTTTGTAGAACATTTAGTAAGCTTTCGCGTGGTAACCCTCCGTTTGCCAATATTCTCAACCTTTTTCGAAATATTTAGGAAAGTATACAAAGTTACCAAAACTTTTTATACCTCATATATGGCATCTTACAGATTTTCTTTCCTGTTTTGTCGCCATATTATTATAAATATAAATTATTATAAATTCGCCATATTATTATAAATTTGTCGCCATCTAATTTTTATTATTTTCCAATAATAAAAATTAGAGGTAAAGTGAAACTCATTTATTAACTATCTGTTATCCTCGGAATAAATAAATAAATACTTGATTTGGAACCTTTGGTTTATTAGAAGTTATTTGTTTATGTCAGTGAATCAAAGTTGGTGATAAACTTTGGTTGAACTTTAGTATAGATAAAGAATTATTTAATCCTTCCATTAAATCTTCACGGAGGAATGAAAACAATCTCTTTGCTAGTTTCGCCTATGTTTAAAATGGGTCGTAGAAATGAAACGTTTCTCCGTGGAATGTTTAATTTCGGTTTCACTAAGAATAAAAGTGTGCAAGTTGTGCTCAGCCGAATTAACCGGTGACATTTTGGCCAATTTAAAGTGCCATTTGATGAAAATCCCTGAAAAGGAATACCTACAATTAAAAGAAGATTATGATGATCCAGATTTGGACAACTCTTCTCATCGTTAGTATAAGAGTATATATATATATATATATATATATATATATATATATATATATATATATATATATATTTGTCACTTTGGATTCTCTAGACACATGGCTAATTCAGGACCCTAATTTAATCAAAAGACGGATTAATATAATTTTAGGTGCCCAAAAAGCTAAGTTACTTAGTAATGATCTGGAGAAAATGAATAATTCAAACTACAACCCATTTTACAAATTTCTTTCAGTATCCCCAGGCCTACCTCATGAATTTCTCACCATGGGGCTGCCTTTTGTTATTGCAAAAACCATAGCTCAGTTGAGAACATCCAGCAACTACAATATCAAATTTTCAATAAAAAATATCCATTATTCTATTAACCCTCAGGAAATCTGCACCCTCTGTAATAATAACGTATTTGAAGACATTTTTCATTTTATCTTGCATTGTCCTATTTACTCCCCCATTAGAAGGCAATTCCTCCAGTTTATCAACCAACCTATTGAAAATTCCCGATTACACGAAATCTTAAACAAAGCCTCAAAATTTGAATATATACACATTTATAACTATATAAAAAACTCCTTGAAATTGAGAGCTTCATTAATTTCTGATTGACACAATAATAATAATAGTAAAAACACACACAAAAAAAAAATCCAATATTTAATATTAAGTAATCCATTTTTTGCACTGTTTTCTCTATCTAAAAATAATTTTTAATAATCACTTCTTGGTTAAGAAAATGTATTTTATATTTAGTACATGTATAGAAATACTCCTTAAATTTAATGCATAGAAGATGTAATTATTTTCATTTATTTTAAATTAAACTTTATTATTTCACAATGTATCTGTATGTAAATAGAACATATGCGTAAGTTTTATGTTGGGGTATGTTTATGAATATATTACTAACATAGGACTAAAAACATTATATAAGGTCAACTCCTTGCAATGGGGAAACCCTGTATGCAATAAAATAAAATTGAAATTGAAATATAAGAGTATAGAACGGAAATCAATTACTTCAAAGTTTAAGCACTTATTTCTCCGATTGACATCGCCTAATCAAAACTTTCATCAGAACCATTTTTGTAGAACATTTAGTAAGCTTTCGCGTGGTAACCCTCCGTTTGCCAATATTCTCAACCTTTTTCGAAATATTTAGGAAAGTATACAAAGTTACCAAAACTTTTTATGTCTGTTAATATAAATATATACATGTATATGTATATATATATATATATATATATATATATATATATATATATATATATATATATTAATTCTTGTGAAAGATGACCCGATATATATTTTCCACTTTTTCTTGTTTGTTTTTCTGGCAGGGGGTCGCTAAAGCAGTACACTCTTTGTTCACATTAACTGCTTTATTTGTTATGTTTCGCCCGACATGTTTCGTGCCTTTTCGCACCTCTTCAGGGGCTTTCCTATGTAACAATATTTTTTGTAAATCCTAAACTTTAAATTGCTTACACTAATACACATATCCTGTCCCTAAATAATTTACATTTCAATATATAATATTTTAACTTAATCTTAATCCTACCTTATCAAGAAGTCCTCTCGTCATGTTGTCTAGCTTGAGTCAGGCGTAGTACTGAAAAGTCATCTGTGGTAATTAATATGGCTGTTTGTATCGATTCTTTAGCTATTTTCATGGTATCGATTATTGGTGAAATTTGTTTTGTGAGGTTTAATTTATTATACTATGGAAAATTTGGTGCACATTCTTTAAATCTGTTTTTTTATTTATGGCAGTGTTGGAATTTTTAATTATGTAAATATTTTCTTTGATTTTTCTTTTTAAAGTGTTCCTCTCTTTATTTAAAATGTGAACGTCCTTAAAGTTAAAGTTATGTTTTAAAGTTAGTGCGTGTTCTGTTTTTATTTTCAGTATCCTTATTAAGCAAACCTGAAACTAATTTAATTTTTTTAGGTGGCATTGACTCTGTGATAGTATCAGAATATTTTCTTTTCCTTTTGCATTCTATGTCATTAAAAAAGTCGTCAGATATGCTAAAAATTTCAGGTTTAAATTCATATTTGTCTTGCTTATTCGGAAGTTCAGTTGGTGTTTTTGTGTACAATATACGTTTCTCTGCCCTTTTTATTTGCTGCTCTATCAATGATTTAGGATAGTTGTTTTCTTGAAACATATTTCGCAATTTATTTTTTATTTCACAAAAATACTTAGAGGAAGTTCTGTGCAAAGCTGATAATGTCCGATTGTATAAAATATTCTTTTTAAAATTAAGCGGGTGATTGGAATAAAAATTAATCATTCTTGTTGAATGATACGTCTTTGGTTTCCATTTGTATTCAATAAAATTATCCTCATTTCTGATTAGTTCCATATCTAAAAAGATTAATCTTTTATCAGCTTCCAACTCTTTGGTAAATTGTATATTATTATATTTGTTGTTAAAGGTTTCTAAAAGCTTATCCACTTCCTCTTCCTTTACACATAAAATAAGATCGTCTACATATCTGTACAAAAATTGAATCTTAATTGGAACCTCTGAAATGATTTCATTAAGAATCCAATTCATCACTATTCCACTAACAGCAATTGAGAGCGGGTTTCCCATCTGAATTCCGTATAGTTGCTTATATATCTTTTTATTGAATTGAAAGTACCCGAATTTACAACATAAACTGATTCCTTCAGTGAATAACTCTTTATTTTTTATCTTAGTATGTTTTTCAATCTGCGTCCAATTATTACTAATGATTTTTATTGCCAAATCTACCGGAATGTTTGGAAACATGTTAACAACGTCAAATGAAACTAATTTAAAACCTGGTAAAATTTTTATGTTCTTTAAATTGTCAATAAGATGCGTCGCATTGATAATATCGAAAGGGTTATCTTCACTAAATGGTTTTAAATCGGTTGCTAACATTTTTGCTAATTTTTGTATTGGGGATTCACAGCCACTGATAATCGGTCGTAATGGCGGCATATCTGTTTTGTGCAATTTGATGAGTCCATAAATTAAGGGAGTCAAGCAATTATGATTAACTAATTTGGTTTTGTCAAATTTATTTAAATAGCGTTTGTGTACCAACTTGTCCAAATATTTAATAACCTTATTTTTTTATACTAGTAGTTGGATTGTAATCTATTTGTTTATATACGTTTGTATCGTTTAGTAAGTTTTCCATTTTAAGGTTTTAAATTAGTTTCATTTGACGTTGTTAACATGTTTCCAAACATTCCGGTAGATTTGGCAATAAAAATCATTAGTAATAATTGGACGCAGATTGAAAAACATACTAAGATAAAAAATAAAGAGTTATTCATTGAAGGAATCAGTTTATGTTGTAAATTCGGGTACTTTCAATTCAATAAAAAGATATATAAGCAACTATACGGAATTCAGATGGGAAACCCGCTCTCAATTGCTGTTAGTGGAATAGTGATGAATTGGATTCTTAATGAAATCATTTCAGAGGTTCCAATTAAGATTCAATTTTTGTACAGATATGTAGACGATCTTATTTTATGTGTAAAGGAAGAGGAAGTGGATAAGCTTTTAGAAACCTTTAACAACAAATATAATAATATACAATTTACCAAAGAGTTGGAAGCTGATAAAAGATTAAACTTTTTAGATATGGAACTAATCAGAAATGAGGATAATTTTATTGAATACAAATGGAAACCAAAGACGTATCATTCAACAAGAATGATTAATTTTTATTCCAATCACCCGCTTAATTTTAAAAAGAATATTTTATACAATCGGACATTATCAGCTTTGCACAGAACTTCCTCTAAGTATTTTTGTGAAATAAAAAATAAATTGCGAAATATGTTTCAAGAAAACAACTATCCTAAATCATTGATAGAGCAGCAAATAAAAAGGGCAGAGAAACGTATATTGTACACAAAAACACCACCTGAACTTCCGAATAAGCAAGACAAATATGAATTTAAACCTGAAATTTTTAGCATATCTGACGACTTTTTTAATGACATAGAATGCAAAAGGAAAAGAAAATATTCTGATACTATCACAGAGTCAATGCCACCTAAAAAAATTAAATTAGTTTCAGGTTTGCTTAATAAGGATACTGAAAATAAAAACAAGCGCAAACGAGATCAAAACGATAAACCTCCCGAATCACAGAACAATTCAAAAAAGCGAAAGTTATTACAGACATGTATTCAAAAATTCTTTATGAAAAATACGAATTTAAATAAGCAAATAGCTTTGAATCAGCATTTATTTTTACAAAAGAGAAAACAGGTTTTAACAAAAGAAAATGACAAAGATGTGAATGAAATAAATCGATTTTTTACTTTTCATTACCATCCTTCAATAGCCAATAGACTTAAACAAATATGTAAAGACGTAGGTAAAATAAGTTGGAAATATGGTAACAAAATAGAAAATAGTTTTAGCAATATTAAAGACAAAATTAAACCAACAAGTACAAAGAAAAATATATACCAAATTCGATGTAACGATTGCAACGCATGCTACATTGGGGAATCGGCACAGCTATTGCAAAAGAGAATCGTGCAACACGCAAAAAGCATAGACACAAACGAAAACAGGACAACATTGACAGAACACGCACTAACTTTAAAACATAACTTTAACTTTAAGGACGTTCACATTTTAAATAAAGAGAGGAACACTTTAAAAAGAAAAATCAAAGAAAATATTTACATAATTAAAAATTCCAACACTGCCATAAATAAAAAAACAGATTTAAAGAATGTGCACCAAATTTTCCATAGTATAATAAATTAAACCTCACAAAACAAATTTCACCAATAATCGATACCATGAAAATAGCTAAAGAATCGATACAAACAGCCATATTAATTACCACAGATGACTTTTCAGTACTACGCCTGACTCAAGCTAGACAACATGACGAGAGGACATCTTGATAAGGTAGGATTAAGATTAAGTTAAAATATTATATATTGAAATGTAAATTATTTAGGGACAGGATATGTGTATTAGTGTAAGCAATTTAAAGTTTAGGATTTACAAAAAATATTTTTACATAGGAAAGCCCCTGAAGAGGTGCGAAAAGGCACGAAACAAGTCGGGCGAAACATAGCAAATAAAGCAGTTAATGTGAACAAAGAGTGTACTGCTTTATCGACCCCCTGCCAGAAAAACAAACAAGAAAAAGTGGAAAATATATATATATATATATATATATATATATATATATATATATATACAAATTTGAACCACCGTTATTTTCGGTTTCTAGGGGTTCTGAAACGCGAAATTTTCTAGTCGGCACTTCCGGATTGTTTCATTGTATCAACCTTATAAGCGGGGTTCCTCCCTATGGGGGAGGGAGGAACCGCGCTAAAATTATTAGAAATATTTAAAAAAAATTATAAAATATATCAATTACGATAGAATTTTTATTTTTATTTCCCAATAATAAAAATTAAAGGTTAAGTGAAACTCATTTGAAATAAAAATTAATAGTTATTTTCGGTCCCTGGTTTATAGGGTCGCTGAATCCGAATTCGGCGACAGGAAAACCCCGGCACTTTTTGTTTAAACCCCACCCCCTAAAAGTCATAATTTAGGATATATTACAATATAATATGTTTATAATATGCTACTAAGTAGATTAAAAAACATTGCATTTGGAGAAAAATGAAACCAAAGAAAGTATTAAATTAGTGAATTGTAGTGTGTTTTTTTTTTTAATTACCTGTATTAAAATATTATTCTTTACTACTTTAGGCTTCCAAGAGGCAGAAATTGCCGTGGTCATTGATAAATGCAACCCCGTTGTATGCTAATCGACATAGGAGCTTCTGCTGATTGCATGTGCAAAAACCAAGCATAGCAAAAACAACCAAACACACCACTGATTAGGGCGACTAATGACCTGCTAAGGGCCGCAGATTAGCTACAAATGAGGCACAATTTTGCACCGCAAGCCTAGACCTTGATCTATTCGTCTGGTTGAATCAATATCTGTTTTGCATAATTCACCATTAGAATTCTCCTATTGATTGTTTCATTAATACAGCAGAAAACCACAGGTTGTGTGCGAATAATACCAGCATGTCATCAAAACTTGCAATATTTCAAATGAGTTACAACTTTTCGAATGGCGCAAATATTATTATTTTATTTGGACAGTGTTTAAATGCAGAAAAATACACTTTGCAAATACACGACTATATATTTATTATATACTTATAATTTAAGCATTTCATGGGGGCCATAATTTGAGGACTACGTCGAAAAGCTATTACCGCTGAATTATTCAGGAATAGCTTTCTTCTTACTTACTAGACTTATTTTAGCAGCTGAGTCGTCATCAACTATTAACTCAAGCTTATGTATATAGTCAAAAATACATATTATCCACTCAGTGCTCTCAATTCCTTAACCCATAGCTTCCCCCTTGGATTTCGTCGGTCTCCCTCAAATCTATTGTGAACTTTAATTGGTTTTCCGTTGATTTCTTGTAATAAAACAAATTGTGTAAACTAAATGATAGGGGACTTTTGCGTAAAATCTTTTAGGCCTGAGATGACCGGAAATGCAGACTTCTAATATCTATTAGACGAACCAGACGTCGGCCTCGGTAAACTACCGCGTCCCAGACATATTTCACGCTTCAAACATTAGGGGTTCCCCGGAGGAGGGTTTCCTGCGAGCATCCTTTTACTTATCTAATTGGGATAAGAGGGACTTAATGGAAGCAGCATAGGATTGGAAAACCGTTGCACACTCTACCCCAAAGTGTAGCTCCGGGCCAGAATATTGTATTAATTGAACTTGACGTGATGACAAACAGGGAGAATCAGAAGCCTCGATCAGTTTTAATTGGTACTGAGAACATCGTTTTCCATTTTTAGACGTACCGCTGAGAAAACTTAGATAACCTCTAGCCAATCATCAAAGAAATACTCACAAGACTTACAGTAGTGGGTAATTTCAGAAGAATTTAATAGATTGAATAACATGGACCTTGCGATTATAGGATTATCAATTATTTTGATCTATAATTGCAACAACAGAAAAAATGTTGCCCGTCGTATTTCAAAACGTAGGATACACAAAGCAAGGTTAACCCATGAACCCGGTAAACCCAATTTTCAGTAATGAATGAAGGAATTTTGGATCAAAATCCGCCATTTGCAACTTTAAGTCATCGTCTAAAGCGGGTTTTATTTATGTGGGACGAAGGAAACGATGTAAACACCTTTTGACAAGACAGTAAAGATTCGTGCGATTCTTTTAATTTGGGATTTTGTTAAAACAGTATTCAAAATCACCATGATTCTAGTTAAGAGCAGGTGTTCTCCAATGAAGGATAGGGTTCTCCGAGTTGTATTTCGCCTTTACCTAATCCACAACTCCTCCGAGAGCTGAACAAGTTGGATTGAGAGGATTTGGTTCGATTAACGAGTTAGCTGGAGTCTAATCGGGAACACTCACTCGTCTCCAGCAAATGTTCAACTATTCCAGTGATAGGCCTCTGGATTAGTTCACACCAGTTCGTCCAATACTCCAGCAGATTTACAAATACTAATCGTTAGGAGGTCTCCTTCTCTTCCGTAATATGTTTCTTATTTTGCATATGTTTAGAGGAAATTACTGAATCGTGTGAGGAGACAATTTGAACTCATTTTGTTGAATACATTCGTTAAAGTTATTTACATCGTATGCAGGAAATTCAAGTAAAATCAAAGAGGAAACTCAAGGAAATATGAAGGGGTCGGGGCAAAATAGTACCAAGCAACATTTTACACAAAACTTAAATGTAGCTGTTATATGTTGGATATTATTTGGGACTAGCAGTTGAAATGTTTAGGAGCAAAGGGATTAACTAGCGTACATAGATTGTAGTCATATTTTAGTAGCATTTGCATCATAGTCTGATAGGCCCACATAATATCCAAAATATAGCAGCGTCAGTTAAGTTCTGTTAAAAATGTTCCTTGGCACTATTTTGGCCCAACTCCTTCATATAACGTTTCCATTCTGAATGTTTACTAAATGAAGTTTATTCGTTGTGAAAATAACATTCTGACAAATGAAAAACCAATTTCATCATACGTAATTCACCGGGTTATTCAAAAAAAGATTTATTCAATCAGCTACCATTACTTTTAGCGCGGTTACTCCCTATCTCCATAGGGAGAACCCGCTTATGAGGTTGACCTCATGACGCAATCCGGAAGTGCCGACTAGAAACTTTCACGTTTCAGACCCTATAGATCACGAAAATATAGGTGGCCCAAATTTGTATATATATGTGTGTGTGTGTGTGTGTGTGTGTGTGTGTGTGTGTATGCTTGTCTGTTCGCGCTCTAGCAAGCTCAAAAATGGTCCGATTTTAACGAAATTTAGTATAAAAATCTGTCGTCTAATTTGAAAGGTCAAGTTCGTTAACCAGCAGAATCAGCCCACTAGAAGATAATATTTGGGGCGAAATTCGCGCGCAAAAAATCGTAACGCTTACGTTTATGAGTTTATATGCTTGCAGGTACTTGTTTTATACGTTACTTGACATAAGAAAACGAATGAAACCATTTTTTAGGCGATATCTGTAACCGTTCCTGAGAAAAGTGGAATCAATGTTTTTGTAAGTCATTATATTTTTGTGAGTACTTAAAATCGCGGGATTCAATTGAAATATTTTCTAAAACTTCGAAATTAATCCCAACTAAGATGTTTAAATTTTGGTTATATTTGGAGTTAAGGAAATATGCGAAAAAAAATATTTTATTAATAGACATGAAAAGTTTTCGGATCTTCATACATTTTTCGTAAATATCTCAATAACGGTTGGGAAATCGTGCTAAGTGGAAGGTGACCATTCGAATGCTTACTAAATTCTCTACAAAAAAGGTTCTGAAGCAATATTCGATGGGGCAACGTCAATCAGAGATATAAGCGCTTAAAAATTAAAAAGTGTTTGTTTTGAAAGGGTTTTTCTCTTTGTCTATCTCACTTTTTAAATGGTTGTTTCTTGTTTTAAATTGCATTTATCAGTAAAATTAGTATAGTAGTAAAATAAGAAACGGTGAAAGGTATTAGTAATAATAAGTCTGGAGTGGCTGTGGCTAATCATGATGACGTAGTTTGTTTTGAATTCTCCTGTCTTATAACCTTCCTCATAGCCTCCAACTGAAATTATCGTTACTTCTTATTTTATAGAAAGATTTAACCCACGACAGTATGGAATTTTATTCGCCATGAAGCACATATTTACAGTTGGTTCTAACAGTAAAACGAATTTGCTAATAAAAGAAGATACTTACAATGACAACGCATTTTTGGTTGTTTATAATAGAGCCTTTTCAGCAGTAGTCAAAGAGTAAGTACGTTTTCAGTACATAATTGTATTGACTTATACAGATTAAGAATTATCCGCTTCTGAGTAAGTTGGCTACTGTCAGTGTCCTGTGATTTGTGATGGTAATCTATTCTATCTCTTCGATATGTAACCGCGCTAAGATGACGCAGTTCCTACGAGTCGGACTTTTATTTTCAACCCTCCTTGAGATTCCACATTTTTAGCGCGGTTCCTCCCTCCCCCATACGGAGGAACCCCGCTTATAAGGTTGATCTCATGACGCAATCCAGAAGTGCCGACTAGAAAATTTTGCGTTTCAGAACCCCTAGAGACCGAAAATGATGGTGGTTCAAATTTGTATATATATATATATATATATATATATATATATATATATATATATATATATTTGTCTGTTCGCGGCATATCTCAGCGAATAATGGTCCGATTTTGATGAAATTTGTTAAAAAAACCTTTCGTCTAATTTGAAAGGCCAAGTTCGTTAACCAGCAAAATCCGTCCACTGGAAGACGTTTTTGAGTTCATAAGCTTGTAAGTACTCGTTTTATAGGCTTCTTTGGCTAGGAAAACGAATGAAACAATTTAAGGCGATAACTTTAACCGTTTTCGAGAAAATTGGAAAAAAAGTTTTTGAATACCGTTTTTGGTTTGGGTACTTAGAATCATGGGATTCAGTTGAAACATTTTCTGCAGGTTCTACATTCATTAAAACTAATATGTTGAAATTTTTGTTACGTTTGGAGTTAAGGAAGGGTTAGAATAAAATATTTTATTAACAGACATAAAAAGTTTTGGTAACTTTGTACTTTCGTTCATATCTCGAAAAAGGTTGAGAATCTTGGTAAACGGAACATTACCATTAGAAAGCTTACTAAATTCTCTACAAAAATGGTTCTGATGAAAGTTTTGATTAGGCGATGTCAATCGGAGAAATAAGTGCTTAAAACTTTAAAGTAATTGATTTCGCTCATTAGAACTGTTCTTTTAGCACTTTCCTGCGAAGGAAAGTAGCTATTGAGGTTGGACTTATGACGGAATTTTTAAAAAATTTCCTCAAATCTTTATCGATCCTACCTAGTAGACACCGAAAATGACCCCCGTTAAAATTTATATATATATCTATATATATATATATATATATATATATATACATATATATATATATATATATATATATATATATATATATATATAGATATATAGATATATATGTGTGTGTGTCTGTTAACACGATAGCGGCCAGAGTTTTTGTTTTTTCGTCACGAAACTTGGTATATAGCATTCAATTAGCAAACGATTGAACGAGTTCGTTAACCACCAAAGTCGGTCCACCGGAAGGGGGGGTTTACCCCGAACCCAAAACACTAATTTGACTATTCCAGCCGTAATGTTTGTTATATTTCAACGAAACTTGGTATTCGTAGTGTTAATATAGAGAGAAAAGTGAGATATAAAAATGATTTAGATCGGTTCATTAGAAGGGGGGGTTTACTCCGGACCCACAATACCAATTCGCCACTACCAGCCGTGATTTTTGGTAAATATCGACGAAACTCGGTACTCGTAGTGGTAATCCACAGGTAAATATGTGTTGTAGAAATAAACTAAATCGGTTCATTAGGAGGGGGGTTTACTCCAGACCCACAATACCAATTCGCCACTACCAGCCGTGTTTTTTGGTATATTTCGACGACACTCGGTATTCTTAGTGGTAATCTACAGGTAAATATGTGTTGTGAAAATAAACTAAATCGGTTCATTAAAAGGGGGGGTTTACTCCGGACCCAAATTCCTAATATACTCATACCGGTAGTAATTTCTGCTTTATTGTAACGAAACGCGGTATACGTCGTGGGTAACTCATGAGAAAGAAGTGTTGTAAAAATGAGCTGAATCGGTCAATCGGAAAGCGGGGGTTTAATTTGTAATATATTTCAATAGAAAAGCCCGCCAGACGTAGGTTCACAAAGCCGCCGCAAGGAGCGCTTTCTACCACTAGAGTGACTGTATCCTGTTCCTGCATTAGATCAAAATACGATAATATGAGGTTTTTTGTATTTATTTCGTAGTGTAATAGGTACCATGTGTAAACATAACTCTGGAAGCAAATTAATAATTGATCAGTTACTCATTACAAATTTAAAAGAGAAGTATTCATGTTTTTATTTTATTTATGTAGGATATTTTAAGCAAATTGTTCTGGAAAGCAGTCTACACTACCCAAATTCTGAGGAAAGTGCTTAGTTATGCAGCTCCTGCGTGACGGACTTTTTGTCTTTGATTTTGGTACTTAGAATTATGGGATTCAGTTGAAACATTTTCTGCATGTTTGAATTTCATCAGCACTAATATGTTGAAATTTTGGTTAAGTTTGGAGTAAAGGAAGGGTTAAAATAAAATATTTTATTAACAGACAAGAAAAGTTTTGGTAACTTTGCATACATTCGTTAGTATCTCGATAACCGTTGACAATCATGGGAAGCGGAAGATTACCATTCGAAAGCTTACTAAATGCTCTACAAAAGAGGTTCTGAAGAAAGTTTTAATTAGGCGATGCCAATCGGAGAAATAAGTGCTTAAATCTTTAAAGGAATTCATTTCTAATTATTCATTAAATGACCCTTAGCTCAAATATATATAACTGGTGAATAAGGCGGAAGGTCAATAAAATATCGCCACACACTTTTAGACTTTTTATTTATCTTCCCTACGTGTTTCGCACCCTTTTTGGTGCCTCTTCAGGGGAACACTCTTAAACATTAGAGGCTGAATTTAATGTTTAAGAGTGTTCCCCTGAAGAGGCACCAAAAAGGGTGCGAAACATGTAGGGAAGATAAATAAAAAGTGTAAAAGTGTGTAACGATATTTTATTGACCTTCCGCCTTATTCGCCAGTTATATGGAATTGATTTCGTTTATTCGAACGGTTCTTTTTGTCTGTTGTATTCCTTGTTATTTTTTAATTGCTTATAGTTGGATAATGTATTTGACAATAAAACTGGTTAAGTAAAATAACAAAAACAATTTATTGTTAGAAATATAGATTTCCAAGATTCCAAGACCTTGTAACTAGCGGGACCGTTTCTAGTGTTAGCCGACCCTTCCAGGTAAGATCGTAAATCAAGACCAAAATAATAACTGTTTCTATTTTCATCTTTCCAAATTAGACTAGGGAGAAGAACGGAACCGCGCTAAGATGATGCAGTTCCTGCGAGTCGGACTTTTTTATTATGGTGTACGTTTGTCCCTGCGCCATTGTCTAACATTCACATCCAGTATCTCTGCCCCGCCTTTCATGATTGAGAGGACTGCGTACAGAGGTCTGATATCAGACGTATAGGGACAGCAACATCTGTGAATTCTATAGTTTTTTAAAGCAGATACACGTAACTGTTCCAGATTTTTCGGCGACAATAATACCCTAGTACTCGATCAGGACAGTCGCTTATACTGTTGACCATTCTCATCCCAATATACATATTTTTATTTATTTATTAATGCGCACCGACATCTAGGCCTTTGACCCGGTCTATCTACTAGTTGTGGAGCAGGGAATCCTCTCAACGGTTACTGAAATGAGAAAAATCCCTGCTGCAGACGGTACTCAAGCTCCCATCTCCCTCATGAGAATCCACGGCACGCCGCGGCGTTAGCCGCAAGACCACGGCGTGACCCGTGCCTGAGAGGGCTGCAGCAGACCCCCTGCCGAAATTTTGATTTAATAGGTAAAAAGTCCGACTCGCAGGAACTGCGTCATCTTAGCGCGGTTCAGTTTTTATCCCTAGTGTCATTTGGGACGATTGAAATAGAAA
The DNA here is from genome assembly GCA_946811695.1 of Gonocerus acuteangulatus. Taxonomy (NCBI): domain Eukaryota; kingdom Metazoa; phylum Arthropoda; class Insecta; order Hemiptera; family Coreidae; genus Gonocerus; species Gonocerus acuteangulatus. Next base: position 67,831,836 of record OX328124.1, read on the forward strand.
CCGTTATTATTTTGGTTCAACCTTTCCCCCGTAAACAAAGGGGCCGTTACCAAGGGGCAGCGTACCTGGAATCCACCCATCACTGGTTGGCCAACCCCATTACTACAAATAGTTATTTCAATTATCAAAACAAATATTAAAATATTTCTAATTTTCTTGATTTCTTCTACAGTAATACTAATTCTATAAATAAATGCAATTAAAAAAAAACACAAACCATTAAAATGTGAGCTAAACAACTACGAAAACCCGGTCAAAAGATCAAAACAAACACATTTGAGGTTTTAAGCACTTATTTCTCCGATTGACAATGCCTAATCAAAAATTTCTTTAGAATCTTTTATGTAGAGAATTTAGTAAGCTTTTGAATGATAAACTTCCGCTTCCCAAGATTCTCACCCGAGATATTAAGGAAACTTCAAAAAGATACCAAAACTTTTCATGTCTGTTAATAAAATATTTTATTCTAACCCTTCCTTAATTCCAAACGTAACCAAAATTTTAATAAATTAGTTTTGATGAAAGTTGAACATGCAGAAAATGTTTCAACTGAATCCCATGATTCTAAGTACCCAAACCAAAAACGGTATTCAACAACTATTTTTCCAATTTTCTCGAAAACTATCGCATTAAAAATGGTTTCATTCATTTTCCTTGGCCAAGAAGCCTATAAAACGAGTACTTGCAAGCATATGAAGTAAGCGGAACGATTTTTTTTGCGCGAAATTCGCTCCGAAAACCATGTTCCGGTTGGAGGATTCTGCTGGTTAACGAACTTGACCTTTCAAATTAGACGAAAGATTTTCGTACCAAATTTCATCAAAATCGGACCATTAGGGGAGCCGGAAATGAGCGAACAGGCAACGAAGAATCCTGGGTGACATTGACTTGCTCTCTTTAAAAGTGAATGTTAAGGAGAAGCCTATGTTAAAACCCAGGCTTATCGTACGCCACGCCCCGCGGACCGTGGAGGGCAAAAACCTAGACCTGCCTACCCTAACTGATTGTTTGCGGAGGCAAAACTTTGGTGGAGAAGTGGGTCTCAACACCGAACTTAAATTGTTGTATAAGTCTGGTCGGAAGACAGGTGAGTCCTGTAACTTGATTTTGGAAGTAAACCCTCGACTGAGGGCCCTACTGCTTGAAGCAGGAGGGGTATACCTCGGCAGTCACTTTTGCGTGGTTGGCGATCATGTAGATACCAGCAGATGCTACAAGTGTCAAAGATTTGGCCATATTTCAAGGACTTGTACACAAAAAGTTCACACGTGTGGTCATTGTGGTGAAAGTGGTCATTGCTTTATTGAGTGCACCAAGAAAAGTGACCCCCCTTGTTGTCCCAACTGTAAAAGAGCAGGCATTAGGGACACAATGCATATAGCTGGTAGCAGGATCTGTCCCACGTATCAGGCTGCCCTCGGACGCATTCGTGAAAGGACCGACTATGGAATTTAACCCAGAGATACGAATGTGTAGAACCTGTGGTCGAGGGTTCAGAAGTGATAGAAGTCTAGGACAGCATATAACTCGTGCCCACCCGGAGGTCCACAATAGTACAATAAGAATTCCAAGGATGCCCCGTTGGAGTGAGGAAGAGCTGCGTCTTCTATCAAAACGCGAGGCAGAGTGCAGAGCAAAGGGCCTTGCTGTTACGAGCGAAAGCCTTGTACAAGGGTTACTTGATAGAACAGCTGGGGCGGCGCAGCGAATTCGGCTTACTCCTCGCTACCGGGCATTCCTTCATCAAGCAATGGATGAGTTAAATAGAGAGGAGCTTCGACAGCCTGCGCAAGTGGTAGAGGTGGTTGGTCCTGGTTTTAGGGAGATTTTCTGTGAAGCAGCGGCTGAACAGGCAATTGGCCTTCGTGGCCAAGATACAATTTTGGCGTCTCTAGTTGAAGATGCCAAAGCAGGGCTGGATGTCACGGACCAACTGTATGAGTGGCTTCAGGCGCGCTTTCCCGAGTGGGGCAATGCCTCATTTGAAGGAAGTGGACAGCCTGGTGGCCCACGACCCCTTCCATTTAACGCTAGGCAGCGCCGCCAGATAGAATATCACCGTATACAAAAAATGTGGAAATCTAATAGGAGTAGGGCGGTTAAGGAGATTTTGGAAGGAGGTCCTCTAGAGCGCAGGCATTCGTTGGACGAAATGGAGGACTATTGGCGCCCGATTATGGAGAATCCCTCTCGGCCATTTGAACAGCTTGGTTTGCCACCGGGAGCTATAGAGATCACCACACTATGGACGCCTATCGAAGTAGTAGAGATCCGGGAAAACAAGTTAGAGAGATCCTCTGCGCCTGGTCCGGACGGTCTACGAGTTGCTGATTGGGAATCAGTTCCCCCCAAGCCTCGGGCTGTTTTTTATAACGTATATTTATTGGGGGGAAGGTGTATTCATTTAATGGCTGGGGCCAGAACTGTCTTTATTCCGAAAAAGAAATTTCCCGAGGCGCCTGGTGATTATAGACCTATTACCGTGGCGTCCGTAGCTCTCAGACAACTTCATAAGATATTGGCTGCACGTCTGAGAGCGTTGGATCTCCAAGAGACAGGTCAAAGGGCGTTCATAGCAGCCGACGGAACGGCGGAGAACAGTGTAGTCCTGGATGCGGTGCTCAGGGAGGCTCGTCGGTGTCGCCGCGAGGTACACTTGACCTTCCTGGACATTGCTAAGGCCTTTGATAGCATTAGCCACTCAGCTCTACGAGCCGCCATGGTCCATAAAGGCCTACCATCCGGATTCGTTGAATACGTGATGGGGGTCTACGGTGGCGGGCTTACCCGAGTTACCGACGGTCTTAGGTGGACGGACCCAATTGTAAGCGGGAGGGGGATCAGGCAGGGCGATCCTTTGTCTCCGTGCCTTTTCAACCTTGCGATGGATTGGGTCCTCCAGGCGGTTCCAAGCGAGGTGGGATATACACTCGAAGGAGCGAGGATTAGCTATCTGGCCTTTGCCGATGACTTGGTCCTGGTGTCGTCCTCGGTAGCTGGCATGCGGAGGGCCCTTGCGCGGGTTGGAGCGGCCATCGCCAAATTGGGGATGGAGCTCAGCCCTGGTAAGTGCTGTGCTCTTTCGCTTGTGCCGGCTGGGCGTGTGGTCAGGATCAAGGTAGTTGAGGACGCACTGTTCAATATTGGTGGAGCCCCGGTGAGGCAAATTCAGTTCCTAGACTCGGTTAAGTACCTTGGAGTCAACTATAGGAACCATGGTATCGAGAGGCCTGATGAGGAAATCGGAAGGGCCCTTTTAAGAATTGGAAATGCACCCCTCAAGCCGCAGCAGAAGTTGACCGCCCTTAGATACCACCTCCTTCCGAGTTACGTGCACAAGCTGGTACTTGGTGGCTCCTCCCGCGAAGCGTTGAATAAGTTGGATGTAAAGGTTAGAGCAGCGGTGAGGAGGTGGCTGAGATTGCCAAGGGATATTCCTGTTGCATATTTCCATGCTTCGTGCACAGACGGAGGTTTGGGTGTGCCCAGTATGAGCGTCCTTGTTCCGGCTCTGACTGTAGGCCGTCTTTCTAGGATGGAGTGGTCAGGTTTGGCCGCGGCAAGGGCAGCTTATCGTTCGGCGGAAGTTACCAAAAGGCTGCGGAAAGCGAGGGAGGCCCTGGCCAGGCAGGGCTTGATACAAGATGACTCCTGGTGCCCTGAGTCTAGAAGAAATGGTGGGCTGACAGACTCTATTCGTCCAACGACGGAGGAGGGCTGAAGGAATCCTCTGCCTGTAAGGCTTCAACATATTGGCTCAGTGATGGAGCTGGGACCACTTCTGGTTGGGACTTCATCCAGTACGTTCGTACCCACATAAATTCCCTTCCGACCACCGTGAGAACGACAAGAGGTCGGCGTGTGGGCCGGATACTTACCTGCAGGGCGGGTTGCCTGGAGGATGAAACCGGCACTCATGCTGTTCAGCAATGTTACGTTTCACGGGGAGGTCGCTGTCTAAGACATGATACTGTGGTGGATGTACTGGGTGAAGCCTTAGCCGGGAGGGGGTACGAGGTTCACCTCGAGACAGTCCTGAGAGCTGATGGTCGTCGATGGAAGCCCGATATAATTGTGGCAAAAGGGGGTAAAGTGACTATTGTGGACGCTCAAATTGTTAATGGGAACACCGATTTAGATTTGATTCACCGGGAGAAGTGTCGGAAGTATGGGAGACTTGCTGTCCGTTTGGCGGTTGGGCGAATGTTTGGCGTGCCTGTCACCGACGTGGATGTAACGTCCTGTACATTGAGCTGGAGGGGTGTGTGGAGCAATGCTTCTGCCAAGAGATTGAGGCAGCTTGATGTCCCTATGGCGGTTCTGAGAAGCATTACCTTGCGGGTATTGAAGGGCTCCTGCATCATCTTCAGTCGATGGAGGACACTCCTCGCCGGTGTGGGACGTTGAGGATTGTCTATGTTTATTAATTTTTTTTTTTTTTTTGTGTGTGTATATATATATATAAATATATATATATATATATGTATGTATGTGTATATGTATATTGGTGTTTGTATGTGTTATACCTTTATTGGATGTGGATGGTGAGATATGCCTCATTTTTTTTTTTTTTTTTTTTTTTTCCTCAGAGGATGAAGTTAGAGAAGTTGACTGCCACTGGCTACAGTTTGGCATTTATTATTATATTTTGGATTTTATATTTTGGAGTATTATTATATTATTTTATTTATTTATTTTATTGTTATTTATTGCTAGTGTAGTCGTCTTTTTATAAGTTATTTATTGTTAAAAAAGTGGTCATATTTAACTAATTTAAGGTCTCACGGCAAATAGGCTTGGGTCTTCAAGCCTTAACAACGAGGGTGAAGGAGACGCCCAATTGTAAACTGACTTGTATTTGAATATGTATTATTGATTAATTGTATGAATGTGCTCTGTATCTCCTAATAAAGAAAAAAAAAATATATATATATATATATATATATATACATATATATATATATATATATATATATATATATACACATATATATATATATATATACATATATATATACATATATATATATATATATATATATATATATATATATATATATATATATGTACACAAATTTGAACCACCGTTATTTTCGGTCTCTAGGGGCTCTGAAACGCAAACTTTTCTAGTCGGCACTTCCGGATTGTTTCATGAGATCAACCTTATAAGCGAGGTTCCTCCCTATGAAGGGAATAAATTAAAGATCACTTAGTTTAGAAAACACAATTTTCTGTTCGGAGTAATAGCGTTTTAGTTGGCAAACAATTCTAATTTCTAGGTTGTTAGCTTGCCAGTGAAATAAGATGTGCTTAGTGTGTATGTATACAGGGTGTCCCACATTGAGGTGTCATAATTTTAAGGGTTTATTCTGCACCTCATTTGTAGTTCAGGAACGCAGAAATGAGCGTCCTATCTCAACGTGTAGCAGAGCTATTCAAACTTTTGTCTATTTTCAAAACTATTGAATTTTCTTATGAAAAACTGTGTTTTCCGGATTTCTGGTCTATGTATCGTAAATGAAGAACACATTTTTAGAATCTACATTAAATTTCTAATAATAAACACCAGTTATTGAAATGTTGTCATGTAAATTAGGAGCTACAGTAAGAGTCATATAGATGTAAACTATTGTTATTAGGGTTTTCTTAACTCCTTTAATATTTTCTTAATCAGCTATTTGTACACTTAGCGGTTTGCCTCCACCTCAAAAGTTGCCTTATTTAATAAGCTTTAAAATTTTAAAAACAAAAATTATTTAAATCTATTTTGTCTGATTTCTAAGTCAAATGCAATACATTTCCTTTAGCGTAAAGAAGCCATTACGAAAACATTATTTAATTTCACGCGAATATGGTGATGTCCCATCCTTCCAACATTAGGTATACACACTTTTTGCTCTGATTAACGATTAGGGGACACCTTGGAAAGAGTGAAATATGACAGAAGAATATTTTGGAAATAATCACAATTATTGTTAACATAATAAATACATGTTATTTTTTTATTCTTTCAGGGTCTTGTTTTATGGAATTTCTATTTTTAAGAGTAGTATAATAGTATTTTCATTTAAATCTATTTTTTTCGCTTTATATTTGCAGGAGAGAGTTTTTCAATACAATTTATAATGAATAAACCAGTTACTTATAAGCAATAACTTATAAGCAGAAATTGTAGTGTCTAATGTTATTAAATAGAATAGAATTAAAAATAGAAATTTAATGAAGCAAGACCCTCAAAGTATAAAAATATAAGATCTGTATTTGTGTTAAAATAATAACAATAATTGTGATTATTTCAAATATGTTCTTCTGTCATCTTTCACTCTTTCCAAAGTGTCCCCTAATACTTAATCAGAGCAAAAAGTGTGTATACCTAATGTTGGAAGGATGGGACATCACCATATTAGCGTGAAATTAAATAATGTGTTCAGATTGGCTTCGTCAAGCTACAGCAAATGTATTGGTTTTGACTTGGAAATCAGAAAAAAATAGACTTAAATAATTTTTGTTTTTGAAACAACAGGGTACCATTTTAAAGCTTATTAAATAAGGCAACTTTTGAGGTGGAGGCAAACCGCTAAGTGTACAAATAGCTGATTAAGAAAATATTAAAGGAGGTAAGAAAACCCTAATAACAATAGTTCACATCTATGACTCTTAGTGTAGGTCCTAATTTACATGACAACATTTCAATAACTGGTGTTTCTTATTAGAAATTTAATGTAGATTCTAAAAATGTGTTCTTCATTTACGATACATAGACCAGAAATCCGGAAAACACTGGTTTTCATAGGAAAATCCAATAGTTTCGAAAATAGACAAAAGTTTGAATAGCTCTGCTACATGTTGAGATAGGACACTCATTTATGCGTCCCTGAACTACAAATTAGGTGCAGAATAAACCCTTAAAATTATAACATCTCAATGTGGGACAACCTGTATGGTAATATATAAAACTATTCAGTGTACTACAAATTTTAGCATAACGCTTTTACAAATCTTGGAAACGGAACAAAAATGGCAAATTATTCAGTTAAAAACAAAATGTCATAAGTTCATTTTGCCGATTAGGTAAGAACATTTTGTGTAAAAACAAAATCCAATAAAAACGAAAAATAGCTTCAACATTTACCCTAGTTTACTACTTGTCAAATGACCTTAAAACTCACCATTTTACACTGAAATATTTAAACTTTCCAAGGACTTCACTTCATCTTGTGGGTATTCGATACCCCCAAACCCCCCGGTGGTCCCAGTCCCTCCCAAAATTTGTTCCCATATACATCCCCAAAATCAGTAAATGTTAAATCAATTTATTTTATATACTATTAGAACTCTGGAGTCACAATTACTTGAAAACGATGCAGTTTTAAATTTCAAAAAGTAAAAACAAAACATATATTTTTTTTTTATGAGAAATGGTTGTTGATTCCCGTAATAAATTTAAAATTCAAAAAGGAACTTATGGTTTCAATGACTACTAGGACAAAAGCTTCATTACCCCTATTCCGTTCAGCTCGCAATTAATTGAATAAATTAGCATTCAGATAATTCCGGTTATTTCGTTTTTACTGCTCTTTGAAATGGAACTGCTGCAATGGCATACCCTTCTCGTCTAATTCCTACCAAGAATTTATTACAAGCAATGCTCTCGTCTTCCTCTCGGTATTGAAGGGAAAGAAACTCTCCGATATAATAGAGATATACGCTTTATTTAATTTGCACAATGAGCAGGGGCAAAGATTATAGCTGGGGATACTGAAAAATGATCTAACAATTTTAGCGTTTTGTTGTCCTTGTTCCTATTTCACCCATGGCGTTGGTTTTAGCACTTTTCTCCGAAGGAAAGTAGCTATTGAGGTTGCACTCATGACGGAATTTTTGAGACCGAAAATGACCCCCTTTAAAATTAATATATATATATATATATATATATATATATATATATATATATATATGTATACATATATATATATGTATACAGGGTGTCCCAGTATATGTGTCCACCCCCTTTTCCTCCTAGAGTTGTTGGAATTTCGAAATGAAACTTGGTAGGTCTTAGTTATGTTGCATGAGGTTACTTTTGAAGGTTTAGTTGACTTTGTAACATTCTCCAGTTTTTCTCCAGCGCATCTAACTCCTCATTTTCCAATGGCGGCAGGTATTTTTCCGACGCACCGTTTGCGCATAAAACGCAAAAAACTGAAAAATATCGCCCTTTTGTAGACAAATTCCTATTTATCACTGAAACCAAGCCTTTTACGTAAAAACACGTCAATGTAAACGTTGTAGCCTATTAATTTTCCTTTCAGATGATACCAAGATGAAAGTTGTAGATTAAATATTTAATGGGGTATTATGAATGAAAACAAAGGCAAATTTTTTTTTTTAGTTTTATGATATAATAATTTCATATGGAAAAATAAATTTATTCTGTTCTGTTTTATAATAATTTTTTTCATAAAGTAAATAAGTACTTTTTCTTATTGTTTATGTCAGCTACTTTTTTTTCTATGCATATCGATTTTCTGAATTGTTACTTTTTAAAACTTTTAAGGTATATTTTTCATTCATAATATCCCGTTAAATATTAAATCTACAACTTTGATCTTGGTATCACCTGAAAGGAAAATTAATAGGCTACAACGTTTGTATCGAGGTGTTTTTACGTAAAAGGCTTGGTTTCAGTGATAAATAGGAATTTGTCTACAAAAGGGCGATATTTTTCAGTTTTTTGCGTTTTATGCGCAAACGGTGCGTCGGATCAAAAGATGTCTCGGAATAAATCTTAAAATTAAATTTTCTATCAGAATTCGTCATAAAAAATACCTGCCGCCATTGGAAAATGAAGAGTTAGATGCGCTGGAGAAAAACTGGAGAATGTTACAAAGTCAACTAAACCTTCAAAAGTAACCTCATGCAACATAACTAAGACCTACCAAGTTTCATTTCGAAATTCCAACAACTCTAGGAGGAAAAGGGGGTGGACACATATACTGGGACACCCTGTATATATTCTATGTCTGCTAACACGATAGCGGCCAGAGTTTTTGTTTTTTTCGTCACGAAACATGGTATATAGCATTCAATTAGCAAACGATTCAACGAGTTTGTTAACCGCCAAAATCGGTCCACCAGAAAGGGGGGTTTACCCCGGACCCAAAACACTAATTTGACTATGCCAGCCGTAATTTTTGTTATATTTCAACGAAACTTGGTATTCGTAGTAGTTATCTACAGAGTAAAATGGGATGTAAAAATAAGCTAAATCGGTTCATTAGGAGGGGGGAGGTTTACTTCGGACCCACAATACCAATTGGCCACTACCAGCCGTTATTTGTGTTATATTTCGACGAAACTCGGTATTCGTAGTGGTAATATACAGATAAAAATGTGTTGGAAAAATAACCTTTTTATTTTTTATTTATATATATATATTTATTTGGCAATTATACAATACATCAAGTATTTAAAAATAATCTAAATCGCTTTATTAGGAGGGGGGCTTACTCCGTACCCAAATTACTAATACCGGTCGTAATTTCTGCTGTATTGTAACGAAACTTGGTATAAGTCGTGGGTATCTCATGAGATAGAAGTGTTGTAAAAATGAACTAAATCTGTCCATCGGAAAGGGGGGTTTGCTTCCTACTATGTTTCAATAGAATTAGCCCGCCAGACTTAGGTTCACAAAGCCGCCGCTAGGAGTACTTTCTACTAGGGTAGAATAGGGTAGAAACACTATCCTCTTCCTGCGTCAGTTCAAACGACGAAAATATGAAGTTTTTTTGTATTTATTAAGTCTGGAGTACCATGTATAAACATAATTCTGGAAATTAATTACAAAATTAATAATTGAACAGTTTCTCATTACAAAAGTAAAAGAGAACTATTATTTTTTTTTTATTTATTTTTTTTTTTATTTTTTTTTTTTTAATATTGTTTAGGATTAAAGGCCACTAAGAGATTCCGTGAAATCTAATAATACTAATGCCTGTGTCAATGTGGCGAAGTGTTCAACATGGATTATTTGGAGCTTTCACTGCAATATATGCATAGCGACTCTTTGTTAACAAATTTTGTACGACATATTTTGGTGCAGTGATTATTTAATGTGTTGTTTTTTTGTTTTTTTTTTTTGCTTTGAAAGTGTTTCTTTTTTTTATAATAATTCATGTATATTCCATGAATATGATATACAAGGATTTTTTTTTTTTAAATTGTCTTGTTATTCTAAGAAAAATAAGTATTCTTGAAGCAAATCGTCAACGACTTCTCTCCATCCTGTAAAATCTTAGGCGCATCTTGAATTCCGAATAATTTTAAAAGTATTTCTTCAAAATTATGTTGGATTTCCTAGTGACTAAAAAATATTCTTTTTTATTTTTTCATTCTGATGATTATAATTTATCAACAATATAATATATTCTTAAATACTACAAAGTAGGGAGAAGTTTCACTTTGATTGTACAACCCCCCTATAATTGTTTTGTCTTTTAGCGCGGTTCCTCCCTCCCTCCATAGGGAGGAACCCCGCTTTTAAGGTTGACTTCATGTTTTCCTTGTATCCTGTTTTGTGTAGATACTATTTCTTTCCTGTCTATTTTTTTTTTCTTTTTAACTTTTACTTACAGTATAACAATATATGGGCCGCCTATAGAATTGGTGTTTACAAAATACTAATAAATAAATAAAAAATATTACAGCTGAAGCTCATCCTATAAATGCCAATTATTCGAATTATTAAAATACTTCCGTGTTTCGGGGTCTCCCGTGGTCTAAGCGGGAGATGGTGGGTTCGATTCCCAACCTCCGGCAGGAATTTTACCATCCCACGGCTCGCTGGTAAAATTCCTCGCTGCACCCTGGATGTCGGCGCTAATGACCTAGATGTAGATGCGCCGTAAAAAAAAAAAAAAAAAAAAAAAAAAAAAAAAAAACTTCCGTGTTTCCTTGCGCCTCACTACCTTCCACTGCACACATTTCGTCGGTTGATGCCTTAACTGAATGAATAGCTGTGCAGTTAGTGTACATAAGTAATTAGAGGATTAGTTAATTAATGTAAACATTGAAATTGGGTTTCATTCAACACAGAAAGAATAAGGATTAAATTAGAGACCTAAAAGTAAACAACTTGTATATGCATAAGAACTTTTGTAATAACCTTTTATATGCAGTATTACCAAAACAAATGATTGGATCAGTTCGTTAACCAAAATTACGTCCACCAGAAGCAGGGATTTACAACTCGTTGCCAATAATTAACATTGGACCTACGTATACCCTCTAGCCTGGCCAGAGACATTGGAGTCAGAAGTAAATTCTTTGTGAAAAGGAGTGGGGCTAGAATAAATAAATCATCTGTCATTGTTTATTTTCTGGGATATATTCGAGGCTGTTTAAACTGACTAGAGCTTCAAACTGACAAGTTGCATTGTTGGTGTCTGAGATTGCGAGGCCTGGCTTTGACTGCCGGCTGAGCTGAAAGGACTACTGTTAAGCCCCTTTGTTGACTCACCTACGCGCTCCGAATAGAACATCAAATTTAATGATGGGGTGGGGAAGGTGCGCGTGCTCCCCCCTATCCAACATAACACTACACCTCGCTGACCTCTATCCACGCATCACACATGGCTAAAAGGAACATATAGAAAGTATTTGTTGTGAAACGACATTATATCGAAACCTACTCGACAAAATTCGAAAATTGAATTAAAATATATTACAGCCGAAGCATTTCCTAAAAATGACATTTATTTGATATAACAAGATTTGTATCAAAAGGAGGACTAACTGTTATAATATTTCATTCTTTGGCTCTTCAATCCATAAAATCAAATTTGTAGACAACAAACATTCACTACTCACCAATCTCACGAATACCGAAAAATCAATACTTATGAATGCTAAACTCATAAGGTTAGTTAGTCAGTAATTTCCTTACTGTTGCAACTGAGAAATGAATTATCTCCACTCATTAAAAAAAGAAAAGAAAAAAAAAAAAAAAAAAAAAAAAAAAAAAAAAAAAAAAAAAAAACAAGATAAATTCCATTACTGGCTGACGAACAAAAATTTAGTGACACTAAATAAAAACATGATTCGTTTATAAAACGCATGATATAACAGTTCATTAACCGAAATTCGAAACCTACATGACAAAATTCGACAATTGTAATAATGGAAAATATATATATTTTTTTTTTTTTTATAAAAATATAGTGATAGGTGAATAAGGCGTTTGAAAAGATTTAAAATACAATGTTTTATGTATTTAAATATATTATATCTGGTAATCATATGTCACCTTAGCGCGTTTCCGAAACTTAATAATTATTATAAAGGATATAGTAAAAAATTCGACTTTAAAAAATTCAAAATACAATAAAATCTATCACCATTGCAATAACCCCTGTTGCAAAAACACCCATGATTTGTAGCGGTTGTTTCACAAAAACGTCATTCTATCCATCCAATATTCTAAAGTGCTCATTGAAAACGTTTTTCGTTTATGTACATATGACTTAATATCATTTTCTATCGCGATTAAAAGGACGAGATTTTTTGTAAAAGGAGGAGAATAGATTTTATAATTTAAATCATTTATTGATACATAATTTAAGTTGCTCATAGATGAATACGAACAGTGGAATTGATTTGCTCATCAATAATCAGAGTAAGCTCTTCATTAATACGTTAATTTATATAATGCAGAGTACTCGTAACGGTTGTGGGCGAACGACGGCAGGAAGGCCTGTGGCTGAGGGTTTATATTTCAGACACGAATTAATGTATAATTTAGAGGTAGTACATCAAATATTCTATTTTATATGGACTGAATAACGGTCACATTCCGTGATGTGCCGTTGTCACTACACACCGATATAACCAATTTTTGCATAATATTTTTGTAAAAATGTTTGATCGTTTATCGCCCATAATGAAAGCCGGTTGCGGGCTGAAATAACCCAAACTCCAGGTGGAAAGGTGGTAAACATTGAATACTTCCGTCGAGGAAATGCAGGTAGTGATCCTACTTAATCCATTTGCTCCTGACCAGTGCTAGGCTTGTCCTTGTCTTGGAGCTACAGGGCTTATGCCTCAAAAAGCACCCAGTGCTTTTTCAAACTATTTCAGGTACTTAAACCTGAAATAGTTTGAAAAAGAGGTACCTGTTATATCTACTGGCAATACTGTAGTTGAATTAGATACCACTAGACGCCGGTTCTGAGGTACACAAATACTGGAGAGCAGCACTTGTTCAGAATCACAGATCTACGTCATAGTAGAACAGGAGGCGCGCTGCCCTCACCTCACAGATCTGGGTAAGTATCAGCAAATGGGTTGACGCTTTTCAATGCAGCGAGGGGCTCCTTAATACAAAATCCCTGCTTCATAAAAAAATGTTCAGAAAGTGTAGTAAACCGATGGTATACTAGACTCAAAGAAACAAACAAATTAATATAAATATATAAAAAAAATTATCTTGAGGCCCATTATCTGTGGTTTTGCCTTCATCGCCTTTATAAACAAATATTCTCTCTCAGGCAGACAGAATATGTGAAGACACTCAACAAAATCCATTCATATAAATACGTCAGGGTTCCCAATTCGCGTTGTAAGAAGTCGGTTGGAGCGCTGAATGGAGCGTATATAAAGGAAGGCTGTGGGAAGGGTAATAAGAGATTGTGAAGGCTGCTGTCGAAGAGCCTTCACACTCCGACCGAATCGTGTCATCTCAACACAAAGCTGAATTTATTCCGTGGAGGGGTGGAATACACGCTTCGACAGGGCGTAATAACCAGGCTCCGCAGAATCTCCGACAGCCTCCGGACTCACAATCAAAACCACCAATATTATCTATTTCATTTTAGCCTCTGCCGTCTATCTGTAATAAACCTCTTATTGCCTCAATGAGAAAACATTCAATGCAGGAATGAACATTTTGATTACACAGAAAAAGAGCTTCCAAAATGTATTATACACTAGATAGTCCGAGAGCCAGTAACCGCACGTTTCATCAATAAAACGAATAGGGTCACGTTCAAACTTTCGTCCCGGAATAAACTTTCTCGTTTCAGACCCCATAGATCACGAAAATATCGGTGGTTCAAATTTGTATGTATATATATATATATATATATATATATGTGTGTGTGTATATATATATATATATGTGTGTGTGTGTGTGTGTATGTATAAATATAGTGAGATAAGTGAGATAAACAAAGAGAAAAACCCTTTCAAAACAACAAAACAAACACTTTTTAAGATTTAAGCGCTTATATCTCTGATTGATGTTGTCCCATCGAATAATGCTTCAAAACCTTTTTTGTAAAGAATTTAGTAAGCATTCGAATGGTTGCCTTCCACTTACCACGATGTCCCAACCGTTATCGAGATATTTACGAAAAATGTTTGAAGATCCGAAAACTTTTCATGTCTATTAATAAAATATTTTTTTCGCATACTTCCTTAACTCCAAATATAACCAAAATTTAAACATCTCAGTTGTGATTAATTTCCAAGATGTAGAAAAAATTTCAATTGAATCCCGCGGTTTTAAGTACCCACAATAAAATAATGACATGCGAAAACATTGATTCCACTTTTCTCAAAAACGGTTACAGATATCGCCTTAAAAATGGTTTCATTCTCTTTCCTATGTTAAGAAACCTATAAAAGAAGTACCTGCAAGCATATGAACTAAAAAACGTAAGCGTTACGATTTTTTTGTGCAAATTTCGCCCCAAACGTCATCTTCCTGTGGGCGGATTCTGCTGGCTAATGCACTTGACCTTTCAAATTAGAAGACAGATTTTTGTACCAAATTTCATCAAAATCGGACCATTTTTGAGCTGCCAGGAGCGCGAACAGACAAGCATATATATAAATATATACATATATATATATATATATATATATATATATATATATATATATATATATAATATATATACAAATTTGAACCACCTATATTTTCGTGATCTATGGGGTCTGAAAGGAGAAGGTTTCTGGTCGGCACGTCCCGATCGCGCCGTGAGGTCTACCTCATAAGCGGGTTCTCCCTATGGAGATAGGGAGGAACCGCGCTAATAAAAACTAGGTTCTTTCGTTTTTGTTTTTATTATCATTTTAACTCCCTTAAAAGTGTCTGCCTTATTTATTATTCATTGTTCAAACAGTTCATGAAAAGTGCGTAACCAGCCCTCCGACTAAGATGTAAGCAGGCGTATACAATCGGTTTAAAAAAAGTATATTAAAACCTCACTTTAATTCAAGTATTCATTGGGTTAGGCGTGGATATTTTTTACAAAACTTTAACTATATTTATTCCAAGCTTCTAAATGACACTAGAGATGAAAACGTTATGGAAACGCGCTAATATGATGCAGTTTCTTCAAGTCATCTTTTTTATTTGGCACAAGCGGTTTACAATCGGTATCAGGTTTCTTGAAACCACCATTCTTCCTGGCCGATTAAAAATATTCTTGGAAACAGTCACGTATGATATAAAATAAAATCTCTAGATTTTTAGAAACTTATGAAATAATAATAAATCTATTAGATGCATGTGATGCCAGATAATTCTGGCATAGCTCCAGTCCACATGAGGCAGTTTCGCTTCTTCCATGATGGACTAACTGGAAAAGGTACCTTTACCGCTGTTTTTTAGAACGGGTGGCTGGCTACCTTTGTAATAAGTAAATAAATATACCACCTTTACCACCGCTGACTCTTTATTATATGTACTTTTCAAACATACTCCATCCTTCTGAATTATATAGCAATTCTGGGAGAGTACGAGTTTAGCCTTAATTTATCTTAAATAGCTACTGCCCTTTTAACCAACGAGAATGTTTTGGACAGTTGGGAAAACAGGCTATTTAACCTCTTTAGATCATTTAATATGCCTTCATTGACCAGAATCGCTTTCACGTGTTCAAAATCGCCGACCGTTTCGATACACTCTCCATGTTAATTTCCCATGTTAAGGTCCTCCATTCTTCCGACATACCTTACCTTGAACTTTTCAGTATTGATTATAATCAATATAGTTAAATAATGCATTGCACGAGAATCCTTTATCGCACTGTATTTCAAAGACTTTTCCAGTCATAAATTGTCCAAATTTCTTCGTAAGAATAAATTTAAAAGAAGAGGGCCTAGTCTGGCCCTCTGTGTTACTCCTCTGAAAACAGCATTGGACGCAAAATTAAACCAGCTAAGCGACTAATCCTCTTTGAGTCTTGGTGTTCTGAAGTTAAAACATTTATGATGTCTGAAGGAATTCATTTCACCTACTGTATATTTCAGACGTATTACCGTGGAATTGAGACAAAGGTCACCATTGGGTCAAATAATGCTGAAAAAAATGTTGTATTCCCAACGCCAATGGTAGGGACAAGTGTTTGCCTTTCTGCTCGGAACGTTGCCTTGCGTTCCTCCGTAAAGCCTCTTAGTCTATGTTCTAAAATAATCTTATGTACTTTGCACATACCTAAAATAGGCATTTGATCCTACGATTGTTAAACAAACTTTTTCCCCCTTGTTGGTTAGTGGAGCTTTTATACTTTCCTCCCACACCCTAGATATATTTAACTCATTCTACACCTACTGAAAAATATTTAGTTTCTCTCTTCTAATGTTTCTTCACTTCCTCAACACCTAATAAAACAAACGTGTTTACGTAGCAAAAGTGTTTACGTCTCAGGTTTGGAAAAATGTCGAAAGTTGTAATTAGAAAAATTCGTCAACTCAATCTGCCATAGAGACCATTTATTTTGTACTAAATTTCATCAAATTCTGGCCATATTTTGAGGCTGCTGGAGACCAAAAATTAAATATATGCATATATAAATAAACCTTTTCCCCCGTGTGAAGGGAGTGAAGAAACGCGCTAAAATACAGAAAACATTGACGAGTCCCGAGTCACGTAAAAAATGTCATATTTGGAGGTTGAAAAGAAACTGCAAATTTCAGTAATACCCCAAGAAAGCATAACTCATTCCCAAGAAAGATCAGGTTCGCCCAACATGAATACATTATTACTAATTTCAACAAAACTTACTTTCAATAAAACTAATATTTTAAAATGAAACATCACTGCGCAAACTCTAAGATATCCAGAACAATATAAATCTGAACAAAAAGTAAAATTATTAATTCAACCAATTATTTATTTATTTATTTATTAAGAGTTTCGCAGCTTTTAGCGATTTACTCTATAACAATAAATTATGATATTACAAAATTACATTTACACATTGTGTATACAGAAATTCAACCAATTAAAACTGATAATGAAATCACTTCAGAAAAAATCACTTAATGCTGCTATAAAATCTCAATCTGCCACCAATATAATAATATAAAATTCTAATACCTATGATCAATCATTGTTCCAAGATTAGTCTATACTAAAACTAAAAGTCCGTCACGCAGGAGCTGCATAACTAAGCACTTTCCTCAGAATTTGGGTAGTGTAGACTGCTTTCCAGAACAATTTGCTTAAAATATCCTACATAAATAAAATAAAAACATGAATAGTTCTCTTATAAATTTGTAATGAGTAACTGATCAATTATTAATTTGCTTCCAGAGTTATGTTTACACATGGTACCTATTACACTATGTAATAAATACAAAAAACCTCATATTATCGTATTTTGATCTAACGCAGGAACAGGATACAGTCACTCTAGTGGTAGAAAGCGCTCCTTGCGGAGGCTTTGTGAGCCTACGTCTGGCGGGCTTTTCTATTGAAATATATTACAAATTAAACCCCCGCTTTCCGATTGACCGATTCAGCTCATTTTTACAACACATATTTACCTGTAGATTACCACTAGGAATACCGAGTTTCGTCGAAATATACCAAAAATCACGGCTGGTAGTGGCGAATTGGTATTGTGGGTCCGGAGTAAACCCCTCCTCCTAATGAACCGATTTAGTTTATTTTTACAACACATATTTACCTGTAGATTACCACTACGAATACCGAGTTTCGTCGAAATATACCAAAAATCACGGCTGGTAGTGGCGAATTGGTATTGTGGGTCCGGAGTAAACCCCCCCCCCCTTCTAATGAACCGATTTAGTTCATTTTTATATCTCAATTTTCTCTCTATATTAACACAACGAATACCAAGTTTCGTTGAAATATAACAAATATTACGGCTGACATAGTCAAATTAGTGTTATGGGTTCGGGGTAAACCCCCCCTTCTGGTGGACCGACATTGGTGGTTAACGAACTCGTTCAATCGTTTGCTAATTGAATGCTATATACCAAGTTTCGTGACGAAAAAACAAAAACTCTGGCCGCTATCATGTTAACAGACATATATATATATATATATATATATATATATATATATATATATATATATAAATATATATATGCATATATATATATATATATATATATATATAAATTTTAACGGGGGTCATTTTCGGTGTCTACTAGGTAGGATCGATAAAGATTTGAAGAAATTTTTCAAAAATTCCGTCATGAGTCCAACCTCAATAGCTACTTTCCTTCGGAGGAAAGTGCTAAAACCATTCCCGCAGGTGCCAATGCTGGTAACCAGACAGTACTTCATGTAGTATTAAGAAAGATTACAAACTAAAAACATTATGAAATTACGCCAATTTCCAGAAATCAAAGTTTTCTCTTCTATGAATTAACTATAGTTGAAATATTATTTCTTGAACCAGCTAAAAACATGTTAAAAATGTTTAATCTTAATACAATTTCCTCAAAATTTACAATGCTCAGTTTGGTAAAATGCTTTGTGGTCTACCTAAGCCCTTAATAATCCAATATAAGACTTTTACTATTCTAATCAATTTTTTTTCTACAATTTTTAATTGGTCCTTTTCTGTTATAATTTGTGTTATCTTTCTGTTTAATAAAATGTTGACTTTTACTGGTCAGACTTACTATTTATTATAGGTTACTTTCTTAATTTGGTGGCAAAACTTGTTTCTATGTGGATGTGTAAGAAGGGGGAGTTTAAGTTCCTGTTAAGGAGAAAAAAAAGAAAGGAAAGATTATTATAGGAAAAAATAAATGGAGGAATAAATAAAAAAAAGGATGAGGAAAATATAAATAAATTTAAAAAAGTAAAAATATAAAAAATAAATAGAGAATTATGACTGAAATCTAATTCAGGAAAGCATACCCTAACCTAAGGCAATGAGATGTATATTCGTATGGGATGTTTGCATGGTAGGGTGCTGACGACTAATGAGATTTTTTGCCCCAAATATTTCAAACAAACAAACTGTTTCAATTAATCTTCTTTCAATATTAATATTTTACAGTGGATTTTAAATAGAAATATATATATATATATATTATAAAACCATAAAGGTAATAGCTAACATGAATCTTACTGCAAGAGATTATTACAAAACATAGAGGTATTGTTGCCTTCCCTTAGAGGCATATTATTACCCGGATATTAAAGTTATATCTTAAGTTATAATATCCTAATGCTTAAATACTCAGGAAGAAATCCTGTAGTTAAAATTAAAGAAGTGGAAGAAGGTGTTAGGAAAACTAACCACCTTCCTCCTCGGAAAGTCTCCTGGGATTTGGAATAGCTACCAGCAGAATAAATCAATTGGAATATTGACATTGGAATTCGGTGGCCCCTGTAGACTCTGAAATTACATTCCAGACGGTTTTAATCAAGGCTCCTCTCTCCCTCTTTCCCTGTCTCTTCTCTCTCTTTCTTTTACTCCTTCCTCCTCACTAATTCGTGGCCGGCAATCTTGAGTCCTCGTTTTGTTTTAGCGTTTAAAGTCACCGTCGTTACAGTGCTCCTTTAATGAGAATCTGATCTATCCCACGGGCTGTTTACAGAAATAAACCATCTCCAGATTTGGTTAATTTAAGAAACGTTAAGTACAGATAGCAGATGCGCACTTAACTGAAGAGAGCCACAATCAGACCCGTGCAAAAAGTACAAGTAGAAAACGATCAAACTCCCTATTATTTCTCCTTTGTGTACATTCAGCGAACGGGCCAACGTCCATAACCGCGTTGAATGCACCGGCTCCCGTCGGAGAGTACATCGGGCGTAGTCAGTAACTGAATGTGTGACTGACCACGCGTTGTTAGCATCATAAAAGGGTGGCAACATGTAGATAGTCCGGCATTAAAAGACCCGAAAAATCAAATTTCCAACCACAAGGCAGTTTAATCAATTAATTCATTTTATGTTACCTAGGTTATTTTTTTTTAATTTTATTTATTTATGTTACGGCGCTTCGACAACTATGCCATTAGCGCCGACGTCCAGGGTACAGTGCGGAATTTTCCCCACGGGCCGTGGGAAGAGAAAATTCCTGCCGTCGGCGCGCCGGTGGGGATCGAACCCACCATCTTCCACTTATGAATCTAAGGTCTTGTGTACGAACAGTTTTTTTTTATATTGCTCTATGTTTTTTCCATTCATAAAATTATTACGGTATAACTATACTATACAGAATTAGAGTGTATACTCTGTGCTGTTTATTGCTTGAAATTATTATTCGTTCAAATGTTCGTGTACAAATTTATGAAATTGTATGTTCTAGACTTTTGTTTTCTGTTGGCACTCATACATTGAGCACGACCGCCTTTGAACTGAGTTAATTTGAATAATAGTTCGCGCTCGAGTATCGGGTGTGTTTCTTTTCCAAACCATAACAAAATAACAGATTGGATTAAACAAATTATAAGCAAAAAAAAAAGATACATCCTTAGGTGTTTTCTCCCTCCCTCTATAGGGAGGACCTCGTTTATAAAGTCTATCATTTCGGAGCAGTTTATAAAGTCGGTGCATTTCGGAGGTGCTGCTGAGAGAGAGAATATATATATATATATATATATATATATATATATATATATATATATATATATATATATCCTATTGCACGTATTTCTGACCATTAATTACGTATATTTATTTTTTTGAATACATATGGTGCAGGTCGAAAAATAAGGGAAGCGTCATAAATAATCATATTCTTAGTAAAAATAAAAGTAAATACAATAAAGATTCCAGGAAAGTACATGAGCAAATAGAAAATAAATTTTATGCATTCGATTTTCACCCGGCAATAGCAAACAGTATGAAAAAGGTTTGTGACGGGATTTGTAAAATAGCCTGGAAATATAATAAGAAAATAGAAAAAAAAATCAGCAAAATTAAGGACCACGTAAAAAAAATTAATTCAAAATATAATGTATATAAGGTTAAATGTAAAGATTGTAACGAATGCTACATAGGTGAATCGTCACAAATACTAAAAAATAGAATTATTATCATAATTTTATAATTCTAATAATTTTCTAAGTTTTTTATAATTTTATAATTCTAAGTTTATAATAATTCTAGAAAATAGAATTATTATCATAATTTTCTAAGTATTTATTAGTTGATTGTGTAACTTTTTTTATGTATTTTTTTTTTATATTATTATTTTCTTTTTGTGTGTAAATTTTAAATCATTTAAATACATTATTATAATCTAATTTTTACTATTTTATTTTATATTGTTTTATATTAATTTTGTTTTATTAACCATTTACGTGAGCAAATCGCCTTGCTGTTGTGGAGCCCCGTAAATAAATAATTACAAGTAATTTAATGGATTCACTAAAATAAAAATGTTTTTTAAAAATTGTTTGAAAAGTTTAGGATTCTATGGCCCCTGAGGAGGTGGCATGAAGGTCACGAAACATGTAGGGCAAGCCAATTATAATGTAGTACATAAGGAAAAGGAGTACACTTTTTTTTTCTTTTTTTTTTTTTTGGCCTGCGCCATATATATAAAAAAAAAGTTATATATATATATATATATATATATATATATATATATATAAACCCTCAATATAATCCCCAAAATAACTTATACTTATTACAGACTGATTGTAAAACTAATATCTATATATGTTGAAGTGTTTTTTTGTGTTTTTTTTTTTACAGCATTGTAAATAAGTTAAGAAGTTTGTTAACTAAAGTAAGTAGTTTAGTTTAACATTGTAAATACTTAAATTGTTAACTTAATTATAAATATGAATTATATCCTTGTGTTAATATTGTAAATAGGTAAATTGTTAAGTTAATTAAAAATATGAATTATAACCTTGCGTTAAAACTATATGAGATTTAAAGCTCTATACTGTGTATTTTAAAGAATTTTTATAGTCTATTTCTGTAAAATCATTTAAGATGATCAATCAGCTATCAATGTAAATAATATCCATATATAAAGCTCTTGTCGCCAAAGCTGCGAAGTGTCTCAATAAATAAATAAATAAAAATAATAGTTAAAACAAAATAAATATACCAAACAAAACAAAGCAACGTAAACTAATGAAAAAAAATTCATTAACATAATGCGGCGTTAACTAAAATAAGGAAGCTACATTAGTGTGTGGTACAGGAATCGGTGTTTTAGAGTTTTCCGCATTTTACAAAAATGTTTATTATTTACGAAAACTTTCTTTTTTTTTTTTTTGTGTATTTTTAAAAGTAGTTGATATTCTCACTTTAAGTGTATGTTGAAATTAGAAATTGATTCTAATTATACAATTTAAGTTAGGTTTTAAGCAATTAATAAGTTAAATTTTATACAAATCTTCTAATTAACTTTTAATTTTGTGTCAATAATAAATAGACGTTAAAATGTAAATAGATATCAACTTATGTTGGGGGCAATACAAATTTTTGAATAATTCAGTTCCCACGCTTCTTAAAAGTCTGAAGCGGAAACTAATTTCACTAAAAGTTAACATTAAATTCTTTGTTTTTCTCTGTGCGCACACTGAGTTCAAAATACCCTCGAAATTAAATTTTTTCTAGTTGATAACTGTCTGTTTATATTATCTCCTCAAATTAAGGCTTCCATATGCAACTTGATTTTTGCCAACAAATCTGTCACATATCACACTGAAAATAGAAAGGATAAATAACATTATTGGCTCGAGAAAAAACTACTTTTTTAAAAAAAAATTAGTGCACGAACTAATAATAGTCAGAAAATAGTCACACCGGGGCAAATATATATGACAACTATTGAAATATTTACATTTTGTCTATTCTCATATTGGCAATGAGTGGTCAGCCTTGGTAACATATATGTAAGTCATGATCATTTATGTTGAGAAATGAACACATCATTTCCCTGTGGTACACGATATTCTGATTGGCACATGAAAAATAATTGATAATTACGAACATAAAAAATAAAAATAAAATACTAAAATTTAAAGATAAGTTTTTTATTCATAAAAAAAAAATATTTTCATTAATGATTAAATACAGTAAAGACTTTAATATGTACGCTCGATGATCACAAATCCGTCAATCGACATAGTTTTTTCTGGATTCAGCCGTTCGTAAACGGAGATATCTGAATCTCATTAATTTATTATACAGGGTGTCCCAGCATATGTGTCCACCCTCTTTTCCTATTTATCACTGAAACCAAGCCTTTTACGTAAAACACCTCGATACAAACGTTGTAGCCTATTAATTTTCCTTTCAGGTGATACCAAGATCAAAGTTGTAGGTTTAATATTTAACGGGATATTATGAATGAAAAATATACCTTAAAAGTTCTAAAAAGTAACAATTCAGAAAATCGATATGAATAGAAAAAAAAGTAGCTGACATAAACAAGAAAAAAAAATTACTTATTTACTTTATGAAAAAAAGGATATAAAAATTATTATAAAACAGAACAGAATAAATTTATTTTTCCATATGAAATTATTATATCATAAAACTAAAAAAAAAATTTGCCTTTGTTTTCATTCATAATACCCCGTTAAATATTTAATCTACAACTTTGATCTTGGTATCATCTGAAAGGAAAATTAATAGGCTACACCGTTTACATTGACGTGTATTTACGTACAAGGCTTGGTTTCAGTGATAAATAGGAATTTGTCTACAAAAGGGCGATATTTTTCAGTTTTTTGCGTTTTACGCGCAAACGGCGCGTCGGGTCAAAAGATGTCTCGGAATAAATTAGTCTTAAAATTAAATTTTCTATCAGAATTCGTCATAAAAAATACCTAGCGCCATTGGAAAATCAAGAGTTAGATGCGCTGGAGAAAAACTGGAGAATGTTACTAAGTCAACTAAACCTTCAAAAGTAACCTCATGCAACATAACTAAGACCTACCAAGTTTCATTTCGAAATTCCAACAACTCTAGGACACCCTGTATAAAATATTTCAGTATTATAAGAAAACATTATAATTGGCTTTGGTAATTTTGTGTTTTTATTGAAATCATTTATAAGTAAACAAAATATGACTAAATATAGTTATATACTCGTATATGCTTCAGTGAGTTTAAAATCGTTACTGGCACGCAAGCCTAAAAAGGATGCGAAACGCTGCTCTATCTTTAAAGAAAAAATCTCTTAAATTCTGTAAGAAGAGTTTGTATTAAAAAAATACTCGCTTAATTTTTCAAAAAATTGATTTATATCAAATTTGAATTCCAAAGATGAAAAACCCAAATAATGTTTTTGGCAATGGTCGTATGATGGTAGATCCTACGTTTTTACGGTAGTAGGCTTTCAAGTTAGTTATCTATAATTATTTAGACGTGGGAATGGAAAGAAACCACTTTTAAGGTTATATCCTTCATCATAGTTGAAAAATATAAAATTAAACTATATTTTCGATTTTGGAGGTTCAACAACGACGGATGTACCACAAACTTTCCACGTGTGCCACAAACTAATGCATAGATACAAATGATGGTTACTTTGGTTCTTTAAAAAACTACTATTTAAAAAAGAGCGGGTAGTTTTGGAATTTAAATCTGTCGAAAATGGGTTGTAAAGCCATGTTTGTGGAAATTAATTATTCGAAGGCTAATCAATAATGAATAAATTTCCTACAAACATGGGTCACTTGTATATTTCGATAGTACCATCCCATCGGAGAAAACGGGGCTTAACCTTTTGGAAGTATCAGTAAAAAAATGCTAAGATAAGAAAGATCCTGGGAGCCGGACTCTTTCATATTGTTTTAATTATAAACTAAGGAAATTAGGTATTAGCTGCAAAAAAATCGGCGGATGTTGGGAAACGGCTTTATCTATTTGAATAGTCATCAAATATCAATAATATGCTGTTAACCCTAATTTCTGAGTTAAGCTGGAGCCTTATTATGGAAATGACTCCAAATTTTCGGGGTTTAAACGATTTTTCTATACTTCTTCTAAAACAAAGCATTTATTCCAAAATTTTACACTTACTAAACCTTTTGATCATTAATTTCTGAGTACTAAACCATTTCGACCGAGAGGTTTTCAAGAAACTTTACAAAAAAAAAACCTTTTGCGGGAATTCAGATGTTGAAACACAATAACCTTTGGTAACTTTTTATGCTCGTTCTACGCCGTCTTGAAATAACCATGATGCTTTATGAAACATATTTTATAGTATTTAACGTTAGACGTGTCGTAAATACCCCAATAATTATTGCGTCAAAATCTCAATTTAAGCAAAAGTAGACAAAATATAGAATTTAAAAGTTTTGGTACTCAATCAAAACAAAATTTCATGATTTAAACGTTTGGATATAGTAAATGTTTTTATTAAATGCTTTGTTTTAGAAAAATAGTGAAAAGTTCGAAAATGTCAAGCTTTCCCCACATGTCATTAATATGTGATGCCTGTTCAATAAATAACCCCGTTTTAAGACTTCCGTAAAGTTTTTGTTCGGCAACGCTACTTTTGTACCTAATTTCACTTGACTATTGCTATATTATCAGCGGGCAAATCGTTGAAAAAGGTTTTCAACAAGCTCTAAAACGTTCAGTCAACATTAGATATTTAATTGTGTGGATTTCTATACAAGTGATAATGAATTTTTATAACCAAAAGTTAATTATGATCGAAGTACCCTAATCGGAAGACAAGCATTACTTACAGCGGTACTTAGTAACTTATTTAGGTTCATTCAGTATTTTCCTCTTATGCAAACATATCATGGATCTTGCGTGATGAGAAAGAGCGTAAATATTTATCATAATTTTGTGGAAGGAGGTACCAGAAGGAACCAAGCTGGCTGCCCAAAGTGGAGTAGAATTATTCAAATTAGAAGAGAAGAGAAAGGAATAACTTTGTCCTTTCTTGCTAAAAGTGGGAAAAGTTGAGTCTGTAGAGAGCCGTCAAGAATTTAATCATTGTTTAAAACATATTTTCAAGTCATCCAAAGAGATATTCAATTCATCTAACGGCCAATTGTATAAAATTGTAAAAGAAAAGTACGCCACTTCCTGATGATATTTTTTATTACTACATTTTTAACAGCATGTAGATTAACTGTAGGCTTATTTTCACCAAAGTAGTTATAAAAATCAGTACCTCTCTCTGCTTCAAGCATCACTAAATCAACTTCATATTTTGAGGTTATTTTTTATATTTGTTTATTAATAGACAATATTGGTTATTTCAAGGGTTATGCTTAATCATTAGTTAGTAATTTTTTTTTTTTTTTTATTTTTTTTTTTACGGGCACCGATATCTGAGCCATTAGCGCCGACATCTATGGTGTAGGAGAAGTTCTCAACAAGCCGTGAGATTAAAAAAGTCCCAATATATTTGTATATATGCTACAGTTATAAACACACTGTAGCTCACTGTGTTTATGTTGGGAAATGAACACAGAATTTCCCAACTTATGGTACAAGATGATGGCGAACATAAAAAAATAAAAAAAATATTAAAATATAAAAGAAACGTTTTTCTTCATAAAAAAATATATTAATTAATAATTTTATACAGTAAAGACTAATAATATGCACGGCTGTTGATCCAAAACCCGTTAATCGACATCGTTTTTTATGGAATCCACTTTTAAATTTAGCCGTTGGTAAGCTGAGATGTTAATTTCATTAATTTACTATATAAAATGTTTCATTATTATAAGAAAATATTATAATTGGCTTTGTTCCAATTTTGTGTTTTTATTGAAACTATTTATTAGTAAACAAAATATATTTATATATAGGCTTTAGTGAGTTTATAATCCTTAGTGGTAGGCAAGCCAAAAAAGGCTGGGAAACGCTGATCTAACCTTTAATGAAAATACTTAAATTCTTCATTTATATTGAATATTGAAGGACAAACGAATTTTTATTGAAAGATCTTCTTTCTTAAATTCGGCCAGAAAAGAGAGTATTTAGTGAATAACCCTAACAACAGAGCAATGTTTTCCGCAACATCAACTGATGTGGTCATAGGAGTGATTTTAAAAAAAAAAAAAAAAAAAAAAAAAAAAAAAAAAAAAAAAAAATCGGATCAAATTCTAAGTCGAATGAGGAAAAATATTTTGTATTATTTAAATGTTAACGTCCATTTATAATAGACAAAGAACTTTAGGACGGGTTAACTATAGGTTACCACCCTTTTCTAGCCGGGATAGGGCTGATGCCTTTTTGTTTTCCATAGAAAAGCAACCGCCCCTCGTGAGAATCGAACCCACGTGCTTAGGCACGGAGTGTTCACGCCTTAGCAATCACTATCTTCCCCAGCCGACAGTTAGACAAGATATTAGAACATATACGGAAGAAAAACATATACAAATTATAAAACTTACTTAAATAAAGCTACCTATGTATATATTTTTCTCACGAAAAATAAATTCAATATTCTTTTGATTGCACTTAGCATGAGTTGTTTGCTCTCATTAATAAATCGTTGTCAACTTATATAATAAAACTCTGAAGATCCCATTTTTCTTTATCAGACAATTGTCCATTTTTTTGTACCTTTTTTCACTTTGTTATGGTATGATAACCTGTTATAGATTAATTATTATTTCGTATTAACAGAAGGGTCAAATTTGTTAACCGGTAGAAATTGCCTACCAAAATATTATATTTTCTCGAAAAAATCATAGAGCTACGCTTTTCCGTTTGTAGTCTTTCAAGTAAGTTTTTATTGTTATTTAGACGCGAGAAATGGAAAGAAATATTTTTCAAGGTTTTATCCTTAATCAAATTCTAGAATTATTAAGAAAAAAACTATTATTTACCACATTCAGAATTAGTAAATCAACTTCATATCTCGTTTTTTTTATATATATATATTTGTTTATCTATAAAAAATATTGCGTATTCCTTGGGTTATACGAATTAAAATGTTGCACGTATTATGCCCAGTAAAAACGCACACTTTTTGATATGCATTAAACCCGAAGAAATTAAATTTATTCATGAGGATATATAAAAATAGCTACTTTCCTTCGGAGGAATGTACTAATATGTTTTATGAATTAGATACATGTACAACCTCTGATTATGCTCTGTGTGGACCAGCTTTCTAGAAACAATATTTTCTTAGGGTCAAAAATTAGAATCAGTATCGGCCTCTATGGGCTTCCAATTTATTCTCTAAATATTATTGGTATTTATACATCAAGACGGAAGTAAAATACACGGAAGGGAAATCTCTGGAGGCCTTCTTGTCCCTGATGAAATCAGTCGTCCGGTCTCGCTCCCTTGAAATGAGAAAAAAATAAATAAAATTGCCAGCCGGGGTTGCTCGGGTTATCTCTTATTTATGAATAGCATTATATTTTGTGTAGGAGCCGTTATCAGTTCAGCGCAGTCAGTTAAACTCGCCTGATCTCCAACAAACATGGTGAGTAGTTTCAGCTGTATATTTGGAAAAATTGCTAATAACTAAGTTAATTAGTGAGGTTGCTCTAACAAGAAAGTACATATAAAGGACAATATACATATGTAAATAATTTAATTCAATTAAATGTCCTTTTATAATTGACACCGAATTTTAGGACGGGTTATTTATAAGTTACCGTACTTTTCTAGCCAGTCTAGGGCTTATGCATTTTCTTTTTTCCAAAGAAAAGCCACCATCCCTAAGGGGAATTGAACCGAAGGCCTTAGTCACGGAGCGGTAATGCCTTAGCACTCACCGCCACCAGGCCTCCAATAGGTGTATAGACAATCAATTTGATATTCTAAATGTGTAGTAGGAATCAGACGCCACTGTATAGCTTCATATGAAAAACGTTCGTCACGCCGGAAGTGGTGGTGTACGCTGAAGCCTGAATAATCCGCGAAAAATAGCCTAAATAAATTCAAAATGAACATAAATTGTTTTAAAACTCTATATATAAAATGAGCTCCTGCCTCATTAATTCACATTCACCATTAATTTTTACTTAATGTAGTTCCGGAGTAAACACATCGCGGTGTCCCTTATCGCTTGTGCATCATGCCTACCCATTTCGTTACATGTAAGTAAAAATAAAGGACTAATTAAAAATTTGTTTCTCCAGCAAGCGAGTTCTAAGGGACCGATGTTTATTTTTATTATTATTATTTTTTTTATTATTTTTTTTTTGCACCACACGTTTCTACTTACATTAAATATGAACGACTCTCGCAGAGTTTCGTTGCAATATAACAAAAATAAAAAATAACGATAACTTCAGTTGTAGCAGTATGAGGAAGGTTATATAGATATAGATAGGAAAATTAAAAACAAACTTAAGTATACGCCATCATGAGTAGCCTCTGCCACTCCAAATTTTTTACCAATACGTTTTACATTTTCTTGCCTTTTTTTAATAAAATACTAATTTTAGTGATAAATACAATTTAAAACAAAAATCAACCAATTAAAAAGTAAGTTAAACAAAGACAAAAATCGGTTCAAAAGAAAAAAAAACAAACTCTTTTAAAGTTTTAAGCACTTATTTCTCACATTGACATTACCCCGTCGAAAATAACCGATAACCTTATCATGAAAAGGTGGCTATCTGCTCCACCTGCGTCATCGAGCCTGTCCTCAGTGGCAGTCCAAATCTAGCCATTGTATTAACTACAAGACTCTGTTCTCAGCAATATCCTTTGTGTTACTCAGTTAAAAAATCAAAATGTTCATTTGGGGCAAAAAACTGAAGGAGCAACGACTTGAACAAGGAAATGGAAGGTTAGTACTACATATTAAAGCACGTTTCATTTATTTTACTCTGTATTTTCAGCTTTTATGGTCATTAGTAGAAGACACTTTTTACAGACCAATTTTTTATAAAGCTTGAGATAAATTAGTGGGTTTTTTTTATGTGCCGCGCATGGTCCTGTCAGAGTTTTGATATGTGCATTAAATTTAAGGTCTCAGTAAGTGGATCCAAGAAAAAATCGGTCCCCAACGTTCACAATAATATTTTACCGTATATCAAAGATAAAGAGTCAAAATTCTCAAAATGGGTTAGGTATCATAACTTGTTTCTATCGTTAAAGATATCTCGGGAAGAGTGAAAAAATCACCAGGATGGAATTATATACCATTCTTAAAGAATTGAAAGGTAGCAAATGGATGAAAATTTTGTGATCTTAGAAGAAAAACTTATGACTTTGACTTTATGTTCATCCAAAGAAAGGAGTATTCTTACTCCTAAACAAGTTAAGTTCTTAAATATTTCAAGTCAATTTTAAAAGAAAAATGGACGGCTGCACATACCACTGATGAAAGATTTGTAAAAAATAGCAAAGAATGACTGAAAACATTAATTGAACTACCTTCGTAGTTCGTACCTCAAAGCGAAACGGAGAATAGTTCGGAGAATTATATGATCGAAGTAAGCGGCACAGAACAGAAGATTTACACCCTCAAGTACCAGTTGACGAGTTACAAATACTGCAAGTGTTAATCAAGGCACTTCTGGGAATACCGATGCGTCTAAAATCATGGAGGAGATTACGTTAACGCCTACTAGAGCCAACAAATGTCAAAGCGTAATATCGTCAAAAAATACAAATTAATCGACTACTATAAGAAAATACACACTACAAGAAGCTTTAGCTTTGTTTATAGACGGTGACTTCGCAAGTGGGATTTGATACAAAGCAGAGGCAAAGGAATTTATCCTTGTTACTCGCTTTTCCAAAAAGTGAAAAAGGAATGTAACCTAGCCGTAGAAAATATAAGTCGAACAGGCTTCCAAATCAAACTGCTGGTTCATACGGTCTCGCGACTGATCCTTTTATCAGCTGTAATATCATGCAGTTAAAGAAGAGAAAAAAGCCCCTTTCGGAGGAAGCTATGAATATTTTTGTGCCAACAACACCCAATAATGGCCAACGGCCAGAACCACGTTGAGTGCACCGGTTCCCATTGATCATTGAAGTTAAGCAACGTCGGGTGTGGCCAGTCTCAGAATGGGTGACCTACCACGTGCTTTCGGCATTATAAAAGGGCGGCCACCTATAGATAGCTCGGCCGAAAAGAAAGAAGAAAAATAATAATAATTGTAATTACGAGTGGACTAACGACGAAGATGGTGAGGGTATGTCACTGGCCAAGAAAGTAGCGATTCCGATTGATTCGACACCAAATAACTAGTGTCGTATCAACGTTAATTAATTGTTAATTAATTTGTTAGATCGACAGACCTTTTAAATATGATAATAATACATTGTTCGGCGCAAATGGCCCAGATGTCGGTGGGCCGTATACAAAAAAAAAAAAAAAAAAAAAAAAAAAAAAAAATGTATGTAATTTATATATAGTATGTCTGTTTACTCTTCCAAAAATGGTCTGATTTTGTTGAAATGTGGTCCAAAAAAAAACGTTGTCTAATGGTTTTCTGGGCGAAATTCGCGCGGAGAAAAATCTAAGCTCTTAAGGATTTGCGATAATAGGTACATTTTGTACAAGGTTTCTTACATAAAGAAACGAAAGAACCCATAATTAATGCGATATATTTAATTTTCTTTGAGAAAACTGAATAAAACTACTTTTAAAAACTAATTTTCGACTCGAGTACTTATAAATGATGGATTCAGTTTAACATTTTTTCTATTTGTTTGACATTCATCCAAAAGATATTTAAATTATGGTTACGTATGGTGTGAAATTTTCGTATGTTTATAAGGCAGTGTAGTGCCTCGCACATACAACACCCCGGAATAGAATTTATTTATTTTGTGCTCCAAACTGGTCATTCAGCCCAGCCCCCAACTTGTTGTTTTTTTTCGGTCTATGTTTTTCTATTTTTCACCTGTAATCTACGGAAAATACGAAGGAACACTACCGGAAACAAATTTTTTCTGTAGCTTTTTCCTCTTGCTTCTGTCTCGTTGAAGAATCCCAAAGGTGGGAGCTTGAACCAAGGTTTATATTATAGGCTGAAGATAATTCTTCGGTTGAAGATATTCTACCTGTTGAAGGTTTTCTTTATCAGTCCTAATTAATAAAGTAATTAATTTCCTTGCAGAATTTGGTGTTTGCTTGGTACTAAACTACTCAATAAATACACGTAAACTTCACATTTTCGTCAGTTGGTCTGACGCAGGAACGTGATACAGCACCCCTATCGGTAGACGTAGGAAGTAATATCAAGACAAAGGCACTCTTAGTGGCAGCTTTGCCAACTTTCGTTTCACTGGAAAATTCTATTCAAACATAGTACAAAGTAACCCCCTTCCAATAGACCGATTTAGTTCATTTTTACAACACAGTCTACAATTGGAGTATTTGCAATGCTAAAAGGAATAGAATTGATTAATAAAGCAATAATTATGTTAGCTGTTCATTACAAATATAAAAATCAAAACTATTTACTTTGCATCTAAACAAATTAATGAAGAATGCTGGGTAAACTTCCCACTTTCTGAGGAATATGCTTAGCTATGCAGCTCCTGCGTGACGTACCTTTATTTAATATTATTAAACATGTTCAATACAATCGTTTGAAGTAACGGACAAGCTAGGCCTGTGGTAGCAGAGATAGCTTACTAAATTCTTCGAATCAATCTTTTCGATATGTCGTGTTAAAATCAAATACCCTTTTCAGGTACCCATTAATAAATGAATTATAGGCTGAGGTCCTAGGGACTGCCTAGGAACTTGAATCCAACCTTTGAACGATCCCGTGTTCACATTTCTAAAAGACTTTTACTCTTTGACAAATTATAAATGTAAAGAAAATATATGAAAAAAGTAATACACACGTACACATCAAGTGCACACTTATTGATCGTTGGATTTCCAAACCAAGGAAATCGAAAAACATAAATAAATATTTAATTAATTAACTGCTTATTTCGTGATTTCCATTATGTTGAAAATAATCTACAACACCTCAGGCAGCAAGCTTCGAGAAATCAAGCATGTCATACATGAATCATCCAGTCAACTAGTAAAAGATCAAATAGATAGGAAGAATTCATTTAATGTCATTACAGGATTAGCCATTCACAAATGAAACACTCCCACATTATGTCAAGACAGCACAGACCGACATGTACAAACTCCAATACACACTTATCAATAAAGCACTTACTGACAGTACCTTGATGAACTTATCAAATACCTAATACATACACATTTATAATATTTTAAAAAGAAAATGAACACATAACCAGTTAGTGAATCTGATTTTTCGTTAATTGATCCAACAAAAAGATACTCTTTTTTTTTAGGTTGATGTAACAGAACATTGGACATTATTACAAAAGAATTTATAAATAGACAGTTTTTTACCGTAGCGAAATAGATATTAATTTCTAATAGATTATTTTATTTATTTAGCACGACGAGGTGATATGCTCTTTAAGTCAATGTGCGGAATGAGCTAACAATTATACAGCACAATATAAACATGACTTACAAATATAAAAAAAAAAACAATGCATAATTGGGAAGATAATTTATAATATAGTAAAGTTTAGCATGAAAATTGAAAATAAAACAAACAAATAGATTAAGTAAAAAGATGAAGTTTTATCACCAATTGGTTGAACAATTAATCTATAAATAAAATAAATGATATTCTAGTAAACGTCATGGTGAATCGCTTAATTTGTATCCTAGTTTTATTTAATTTATAAGAATTGTTTTATCATTTTATTTTTAAATGGTATGATTTCATAATATTCTAGAGTATCATCGTATTTAATTACTTTTAAATTATTATGATTAGAGATTAAGATTTCCTTTTATTGAGTTTGTTAGATATTGTATATTGTTACAATATTTATCTTTAAAAGTTGAATGTCCATATGTGGTGGTTCCCTTCTTTCAGTTCTATTAAATCAAATCAGGCTACTGGATTCTGTATGACACTGGTCATTTTGTCAGTGTATGATTAATTATGAGGCCTGTGTTAAATGTTAAACAAGTAGGTTTGTCGGTAATAGATATAAAATACCTATGGGCTACAGGGATTTGGGCAATAAGTAGTTTTTTTTTTAACGGCGCATCAACTATTTGGCTATTAGCCCCGCTACATCAAACAACACTAACAATAACGTCTTCAAGCCTTGATTTTCTGTAAAACCATTAGTTCTTCGCAGTTTCAGCCAAGTCGATATGCCAGTTGTTGATTTCTTCCCAGATTAAAAGAGCAAGGAATGTATTAAAAGCAAGGACCGAAATAAAAATTAAATGTTTCCTAAAAATTATGACAAAAAAATTACTTCATAATTTATATTTTTAAAATTAATGAATAACTGTTATGAAACAATTTTTATTTTTAAGTTTTTAAAAAAAAAATTATTAGAAATTTTTTTTAAAAAAATAATAAAATATATCAATTACGATGGAATTTTCATTTTTATTTCCCAATAATAAAAATTAAAGGTAAAGTGAAACTCATTTATTAAATATCTCTTATCCTCGGAACAAAATAAATACTTGATTTGTAACCTTTTGTTTATTAGTAGTTATTTGTTTATGTCAGTGAATCAAAGTTCGTCTAAATCCAATTGATTTGTATGAGTATATATTGTATATTCTAGAATTTGTTTTTGTGCATTATTTTTTTTTTGTTTTTGTTACTATTCATTATTAGTCGCTATGTGTGCGAGCTCTTGAAATCAATAAATCTATTCATTATGGCACTAATATTGTTTTTTTTTTATTTAAAATAATGTTTAAAGTTAAAATAATAAAAAATTGTTATTAAAAATTTTTATAACAAAAATTTTGAAATAACATTATTCAAATAATTTTTTTTTTAAGTTTTTGAAATAAAAATTATTAGACAATTTTTTTAAAAAAAATAATAAAATATATAAATTACGATGACATTTTTATTTTTATTTTCAAAAAATAAAAATTAAAGGTCAATTGAAACTCATCTGAAATAAAAATTAATAGTTATTTTCGGTCCCTGATTAAAAGGTAATTATGTTGAAGAAAGAAGCTGTTCCGTCCAAATTTATATATATATATATATATTC
Organism: Gonocerus acuteangulatus; assembly: GCA_946811695.1. Classification (NCBI taxonomy): domain Eukaryota; kingdom Metazoa; phylum Arthropoda; class Insecta; order Hemiptera; family Coreidae; genus Gonocerus; species Gonocerus acuteangulatus. Next base: position 67,867,075 of record OX328124.1, read on the forward strand.
GAGGGTGAAGGAGACGCCCAATTGTAAATTGACTTGTTTGGCATTATATTTTTATGTACTACTCTCTCCAAATTCGTTAAAGGATTATTGGCTACATATATTGTCTATGGGTTAATGCCGGCTGTCTGGAGGATTCTAAAAGTTACAGCTAGAGGCCACCGTTTGTAAAACGGCTGAAGAATATCAAGCGCACATTTTGCCCACGATGTCTACAACATTAGATAGGTCATAAAATTACAATTTCAAGTATTTTTCTCATCTCTGTCTGCTCTTGATTCTTATTCGGACTGTTCGTTGTCAGTTTCATGCAATAATGCAGTAAAAATATCTATTTCCACCTTCGTGCTAATCAATAATCTGAAGTTCTCCCTTAATTTTCTTCATACGAAACGATAAACGGTCTTCGAACAAATATTTTATTTTTTATTATTGTAACATAAGTAGGGATGTGGAGTGTTATGAGCCCCCAAAGACAATCAAAGTTTTTATCTGATGCCAGTGACACTTCAATGTGAACACAACTGCTTGCTAAGAGGGTACCAAAGATATCAAAATGATAGCAAATCAATAAATTGGAAATATAGAGTAAATTATATCATAGGTCCTGGGGACACGCCACCTATTTAAAGGTTGTTTTTTCCTTTAAATAAGTAAAATACTGAAAACAAAAATGGTCTTAGACGTAAATGCTTGATGCTTGTTTCCTGCAAATTTAGATCGGTTAGCGATATTTTCTTTCCGTGTCTAATTCATTAAAGATCAATGAAATGAAACTAGACGGCGGCAAGGGGAAGGATTACTGGCCCGTATCAGTGCGATGCCCTGTGATGTTCAAGGGTGCGGTCAAGGTTTCTTTAAGATTAAAACATTCAGGCATACTAAGGAATATTAATATATTCTTAAAAGTGATAACAATTTTGAAGTATCATCAGTGCAAGAGAGAGAGAGAGAGAGAGAGAGAGAGAGAGAGAGAGAGAGAGAGAGAGAGAGAGAGAGAGAGAGAGAGAGAGAGAAAACAAATCACCAAGTAAAAAGTTAGAAATACTTACCCACTTAGTGCTTTATCTTTTGTAAAGTGAATCAGTCGTTATGTAATATTTATTTATTTGAGGAACTCCGCGACGCAGGTTCTTGCTCCCAGAAATTTCTTAAATACAACATTGACAAGAACGTAATATGCATGTGCTTGTCAAAAATATTAATTGTATTCATTTTTTTTTTTTTTTTCTAACTCAGAAAATATTTTAAAATGACCCTACAACAATGAAACTGATTTCAGAACATACAGTAATAAAGAAATACAAAAAAAAAATACAGAAATAAAAATTATGCAATAAAAAAGGGAACTTGGTTCCATCTCTTCACAAGTTATAATTTACTACAAAGGTTTTTTCTTTGAGGAAATTAAATATTTAACTTGTTTTTGTTTTGTTTTTTTATAAAAAAATTCATTAACCAATATATGAAAAGTTTTAAATTGTTTTAAACCACAAGAAAAATAAGGCAGAATTTATTTATTTTACCTGGGTATAACTTTTCTTTAAATTAGAAGTTAGAATTAGTTGCAGTGGCCTAAGCTTAAATAATTATATTGGTGCCCCTAATAGTCGAAATTCTAGTTATATTGCGAAAAACCTTGGTATACCAAGTGCCCAAAAAATGAGAACCAATTGTTGTGAAAATAACCGAAACCGATCTGGTGGAGGTTTACTTTACTCCCTTCGAACTTGTTGCCAGCTAAGGTTAGAAGAAAAAGTGGAGAAACAGCATCCGTTCTCCTGGGTTCGAAAAATTGATCCCAAAGGCGAGGGAACTGCTAGAAGTGGTCAACGGCATAAAAATGTGGAAATCCAAGAGATGACTTTAAGATTAAAAATTCTCCTGGATATCCCTAGAAAAATGACTAGGCAATTTTCAGAAGTCATCGCCAACCTCCACTGAGAAGTTGGTACCTCAAGAAGTATGACTTTCAAGGGCGTAATCCTCAGTGCGCACTCTAGAAATTGTAGAATATCTCAATAATTTCTTGGCAATCGTTTAGTAATCAAGGAGTCTATATCTTTCAGGTACCTGATCTTAAAAAATAAAAACAAAAATTTTAAAAGGAATATTTTGACACGATGTCTATTCAAATTATTCTAGCAATTTAGACTAATGATTCTTTAACAATGTTTCAGGGCCAGAAAACTCAGCAAATTGTGGATGAAAAATTAAAAGAGGAGGCTGCGTTCGATCCAGTTTTCAATCCAACCAAGCCAAAATCATACTACACCACTTATTGTAAGTACAACTACAATCAGTTCCACTTGAGCCTGTTACGGCATTAATAATTTATTTGTTATAAATCCGTTATTTTTAAATTCCATTCATTTAAGACATTTTCGGGAATCATTTGCACCATCTTCTAGGTGGAATCATTGCAGATTTGATGACATTTTTCAGAAATAGTCCATTCCTTCGGAATGAGCAAAAGCTTAAGTTAAGTAAAAGACCGGGTGATCAAAGTAAATACAACAAGCAATGCCGAAAATCTAGCTGTTTCGTATTATCCTTATATTTAAGTAAACAGAATACTCCCATTTACACGTATATAGATTTATGGAATACTTAGAATGACTACCTTTATATAGGAAAATTCCGACTCGCAATCAATGCACAATTTTAACAAGTTTCCATTGCTCATTTATCTCACGTACGAATTGACAACGTTCGTCACGCAAGGGCTGCGTGGTCAGAAGGTGAGTAGTTCACATTGCATTCCTGAATAATTTGCCTAAAATAACCTATGAAAAAAAGCAAGAATATTTTTATTGCTTTTATGCTTTTCATTAACAACTGACTCAATAAACAGCAAAAACCTGATACAGCGCCCAAGTTCAGCGTTGCTAGTGGTACAAGTAACAACCAATTCTAGAGTTGGTTTAGCGGCTTAATTCACTTTGAACTTAATACACAATAAACCTCAGTTTCTAATGAAACAATTTGGTTTATTTTTAAAACAGATCTTTGCCTTTAAATAACCTCGGGGTATAGCAAATTGTAATTTGGATCCGGAGTAAGCCCCCCTTTCAGATCGACCGATTTAGTTTTCTTTTTATCGAGTTGCGCTATAGTCTACAATGCGATCGCTATAGTCTACAATGACTATAGCGTACAACTTTCCTGATCACCTGGGTCCTTAGAACTGAGATGTGCCTCGGTGGCACTTTATTGCGATCCACAACAAATATTTTAAATTATTGGATACATTTCGGTGATTAGAGCCTTGAAGTGTAACTTATCACACTCAATGAGAGATAGTGCGTACGTGAGAAGGCCTATAACGCTATGATGCTCTCAGCTTCTTACGTGAGAGAACTTCATAAATGCGTCAATATCAACGTCAGTCGATTAATTAGATACTCTATTTTTTTTTTGTATATTAAATCCAGAAAACAGAAAACGGCTATGGAGGCCAGTCTCTTGATATCAGTCATGGCCACTGATAGCGAGTTATATTCCTACTTATCTCACAGATAAAACGTACCGGCTATTCATGTTTTGTTTTTGTTATTTTAAGTTTCGAAGCAATTTTACTCAGCTTTTCCTATTGTAAATCCGCTTGGAGAACAAGAAGTTCTTGTTCTCTCGACATTTTACAAAAGGACAACCCTGTTGAAGGCATGGGCGTTTATAAGGGGGGGCTGAGGAGGCTGCACCCCCCCCCCCCCCCCCGAAAGCTGTAAAAATAAATTTAAAAAAATCACTTAGTTCAGAAAAAATAGATTCTTTTGGGGTTATTAAACGCAAGCCCCCCCCCAATGTTCTCGGCCCCCCTCCCCGAAATTATTTTCCATATATTCTCATGGTTGGAGGATGTCCTCCAACCAAAAATTGCTTTAGCATCTAGCATACACAACTGCGTTGTAATTACATTATTTTTCTATTTGTAACAAACACACTCCTCCATTTGTATAGGGCATATGTCCTGAAAAAAAATAAATAATAAAATAATTGTTTAATAATTCTGGTTACTGTTGTTTTTCCCCACTGGGCTTTAATATTAAGTTTGGACAGTTCTGGCCATTCAGCAAGATACATCAGAACAATGAAATACTGATTCATTAGATTTAGTTTTGTTAAAAATTATTATCTAGAATCGTATTATATATTTGAAGAAACAGAAAATATTCTAATTTAATTTAAGAATAAATAAAATTAAAATCAATAATAATAGAATAAGAATATGCATACAAACTTTATATGTTCAACATCCGTAATTACGTATATTTTAAAATAAATTATATGATGAATAAAATGTTTTTAAATAATTAAATATTACATAGAAGAGTTAACAATTATAATATTCATCGATAAAAAATGCGATGTTATGCGTGTGGCAACACTGCCTCCTCTAGCCTCTGTCTTCAAAGTGAATAGTTTTCGCTTTCAAGGCAGGCTACAGGATAATAATTTTTAACCAATCTAAATCTAGTGAATCAATATTTTTTTCATAAAAATAATAAAATGACGGCACGGTCAATGTTCTGATGTATCTTGCTGAATGGCCAAAACTGTCCAAACTTAATATTAAAGCCCAGTGGGGAAAAACTACAGTAACCAGCATTATTAAACAATTATCTTAACCATAGGAGAGGTAAGATTAAATTAATAAAAATGTAAATTTTAAGAAAATGGACAAAATATAATATCCAAACAATATTAGAAGCTAATACAAAAACAAATAAAATAATAAATGGATTGCGGCTTATTGTTAATGCTTCTCATAGTCTCTTGCACCAAAAAATGTTTGAAATTCATTAATTAAATTTTATTTCTGTGTATCTCCTTGTAAAAACATTGGTTTTTAACCCATTTATAAACCACCTGAGGCAACTAAAACCTGGTTAAATAATGCTGACAAGAACTTTATAGTTTCTTATAAAAAGTTAATAATGATTTGCACATAAGTTGGTACAATCTATTCTAGGCTAGAGAAGGTAAGGATGATAACATAACGGATAGCCAGAATGCAAGATCCATAATACTTATTCTAATTTTATTTGATGGATAATAAGCAGCTACTATGCTTTACATGATTAGTTTTTGTTTCATACGTACCTGTTGTTTTTTTTTTTTTTTTTTTTTAAATACATAAAGTATTACATCCATAAATTCACTTAAATCTGAGGGAAGATCAATGTGGTGTGTTTTATTACTGACTTTCCACCACACAGTGAATTTAGTGATATTATAGGTCATAATAAACATAATATTACTTTCATGTTCTCACGATAATGGTCTTCGCTGCTAGTTACTTTTTTTGTAGCAATGCATTATAAAATAATTAACTGAAATGATGCACACTTCAATATAGTATTTTTTTTTAAATGAACGAAATGAATATGGACCTACTTTAGAGTCAAGTAATTTGACATGATAACTCATTTATTATATCATATTTTAGTTCTATGGCAGTAAGATCCAATATTTGTCGTTCAAGACAAATTTTGAAATTAAGTGAATGAAAAGAAAATCTATTCAATCCTTGGCACAAAGCTGATATCCGAATCAAATATCAATGAGGAAAGAAATTAGACATTTTAAAATGATAAAATAGAGAGACCAATCGTTTTGAAGGTCAACGTCAGGGCCATAAAAGATATTTATGAAAAATCATACTAGGATTTTCTTAAAAAATAAATTCTGTGATATAAGTTCATTACACTTAAATTATAAATATAATCTTATGAAATGGTCATCCCTTGGCTTGGTTACAACAAGCTTATTTACATATTAGAAGATTATTGTTGATTCACGTCATTTGCACTTCAGGGACGCTATTCAAACTTTTGTCTATTTTCAAAACTATTGGTTTTTTTAGATGAAAAACTCTGTTTTTTGGAGTTTTAATGTATCGTAAATAATGACCACATTTTTAGAATCTACATTAAATTTCCAATAAGAAACACCCATTATTGAAATGTTGTCATGTAAATTAGGAGCTACACTAAGAGCCATATAGATGTGAACTTTTGTTATTAGTGTTTTCTTAACTTATTCAATGATTTCTTAATCAGCTATTTGAAGACTTAGAGGCTTGCCTCCAACTCAAAAGTTGCCTTATTTAATAAGCTTTAAAATGATACCTCGTTATTTAAAGAAAAATCTATATAAGTCCATTTTTTTCTGATTTATAAGTCAAAACCAATAAATGTGCTTTAGCATGAAGGAGCCATTCTGAACATATTATTAATTTCACACAAAAATGGTGGTGACTATTCACGGACTGCAGCTGATGCATTACCATTAACGAAACCATAAACGAACACCATATCCGTGAATTCTTTGTTAGAAAAAAAAGAACTACCATAAAAGCAGACTGATAAATAAATATCTACTTTTTTAATAAGGTGGGAGACAATTCTCGAAGAATGGAGAAATTAGTAACAAATCCATTGGCATGCCTTTAGATAAGAGTAGTATAATAATAGTATTTTCATTTAAATCTATTTTTTTTCGATTTTTATATGCAGGAGAGAGTTTTTCTTATACAATTTCCAATGATTGTAATGTATAACACCAATGACCAATGATTGTGATTGGTAATTTTATGAAATAGAATAGAATTAAAAATAGAAATTTACTAAAACAAGACTATCGAAGCATAAAAATATTATATATGTATTTATTATGTTTACAATATGCTCTTCTGCCATCTTTCACTCTTGATTCCGAAGTGCTCCCCAATCCTTAATCATAGCAAAAAGAGTGTGTACCTAGTGCGGGAAGGTGTGCACCATTGCAGGAGGAATTGAGCAATATCAAAGGGAACATGTACAGTTGATTTGAAATTTTAAAAAAAATCATTCAATGTATTACTGCCCTTGGATTGGCATGTATTAAAAAAAGTAAACATTAAAAAACAAATCAGTTGTAAACTCGAGAGTTCTGCATTCTAAATTTCTAAGAGAAGTAAACTTATATTTATTATCTTGATCAATTATTAATCATTGTATTCCAACAAGAGAAAATTAAACAAAGAAGGAGCCCTTAAGACTTTGATCGTACATACTTTACTATCACACTCAAACTTACGGATAAAACAAGACATGTCACTGAGTACAGAATTTTATAAAGGGCTTCAGAAAATGAATGTACCAAGACATGTATTAACTGAAAGATGGTCCCCAGAAATAGACACCATCTTACACTTTCTATGCAATACAAACAAATATAAAGAACAATGCAGAGATTCAATTTTATTTTTTATTACATTTATTCTGTCCTTATTTATTATCCATTTTTATTTTATTTGATCCATTATTTTATAGATGTCCTTTTTGTTTCTCCTTTTTTGTTCCATTTTCCGAATTTCATAGAGTATGTTCATTTTTTAAGAGCACATTTAGATTTTAAGTTCTTTACTTTTATTAGACTTTCATAATTTTGCTTGCGCCCTTCAAGTTCAATAGATAAAACTTCCAATATAACTGATACTAAAAAGTGAATTATCATATAATTATTAATGTCTATGATATAGTTTAATATAAAATTATAATTGAACATTGAGTGGTGGCTCATTAAATATTTTAACAAAAAATAATAGTAATTTTCTTTTACTGTTTTCTTAGGAAATATAATTGACTTCTTTGGCATACATGCTTTTACTTTCAACAATTTTAGCAAGAAAAATTATATTAAGATAACTTAATAGATTTTATTTCACTTATTACGGAGTGAGAAAATTTTGTTGCATAATGAAATTATCTACTTAATCATAACAATGCTATTATCTTCTTCATACATGCTGCTGCCATTGAGAAGATAGATTTAGTCTTTCTTATCATTGACCCAGGGCATTATGATATGGCATGTCTCGATGTCTGCGTCATCCCTTTACTATCAGGTAATCAGCTACAAAATTTGCAGGTATAAAGAATGGGGGCTAGATTTTATATTTTTTATTTTCTATCTAGAACTTCACTTATCAGACTGATTCACATTTTGTAAGATAAATGAATATATATATATATATATGTACACACATATATAGTCTGTTCGCTTTTTTCTGACTCAAAATGTGACCAATTTTAATGAAATTTGATACCAAAATACGTTGTGTGATTTGAAAGGCCAAGTTCAAAACCAGCAGAAACCGTCAACTGGGACGTGGTGATTTGGGCTAAATTCACGTGAAATAATCGTAATGATTACGCTTTGGCATTGCTAGCCTTCCAGATACACAGAAGGATCTCATTCAGATAAATCAGTGCTTAAATGGAGTAATTTCTGCTTAGGATGTCAGTTTCCTGTTGTAGTGCTTAAGATCTTGCTTCTTTTTGAGATTTCATTTTACATGGGTTTAAATTTCTCATAAAAACATTAAGTGTTTCTGTTCTAAGCTTTCCTTGTGACCCAAGGGATATTATCGTAAACGTGCTAAAATGATTTTTTTGTCATTAGACTAAGCTGCCCTAATCCTTTTTTTTATCTCTCACCAACAGAATTTCCAATAAAAAATTTGCCTCTATCCAAAATAAGGGAATTTGTTTGAATATAATATTATAAACACTTATATCACATTCCAATGAATAGTGCCATTGAGGTTGCACTAATGAAAATATTTCATTCAATTTTTAAATATTTTTTCCAAAATGCAATGTTTATTTTAAATGAAGTTTGATAGCTACACCATCGCAAGAAGTCATTGACTATGAAAGTCCATCCAAAATGATTTTTTTAGTAGACCTGAGATAATACCAATAGTAAAGGTTGACAAATAAGTTGTGTTTGGGAGCCACACTTTTTTTTTTTTTTTTGTAAAAAAATGTTTTTCCTCCTCAAATTTATGTAAAATACATAGTTTTAAATAATAAATAAATTTGTAGTTTTTTATTCCTCTCATGATTTTTTTTTCTTCTAGGCTTCATATTCACCTGCTTTGTGTTCTTTATAAGTTCTTCAGGTACCATCATTTTATGGGGAACTGATATGCTCCACATTTCATTAATGAAGGTAAACAAAGTATTCTACAGGTACATTTTGCAGTTTTTATTTAAAACTAAAATATTTATGCCTCTTAGTAGATGTAATACAGTAGAACTTGGATAATTCGAACCCCTAGGGGCCGATAAAAAAGTTCGAATTATCCAAAATTCGAATAACAAAAGTTTTGGAAAATAAAGGACTAAAAAATCGAACTTCATTTTTTCACATTTTTTAATTTAAAAAAAATAAATTTTATTTAAAGAAAAACAAACATTTCATGAATTGATGATTACATACATAAGTAATAAATAATTTATTAAAAAAGTAAAAATAAAAGTATATTGTTTTGAAAAAAAGTCATTTTTATGGACAAGAATTTTTTCTTTATTTTTCAGGTAAGTTGGTAAAGTGTTAAGACGAATTCCAAAGTCCTTGGCAATTTCAGATTTTTTCTTTATTCCTTTTTCAACTTCTTTAATCGCAGCTATTTTCTCTGACAACGTTAAAGTTTTATAACTTCTAGGCTTCGAAATCTTAAATCAACAATTCACTCAACTAGGCACTGACAGTCTAATAACTGAATAAGAAATGAAGATTGGAGGGATGTTGGGAGGGAATTCTAGGAAAAAACAACAGGATGGTATATGTAACTACAACCCCTGGAAAGGAGGAAGTGCAACCCACCACTTTGCAGAACTAGAGTCCAAGAACTAGACTATGAGACCACCATGCTTCTTGTCCCAGAACCCCTACATCCCTATCTTACTATCCGCTATGGAGACTTCTCTCTGTCCACTTCCTATAGGAAGCACAGACTCATAAAAAAATTCGAATTATCCAAAATTTTTTTCGAATTAACCACGATTTTTTTACATTATTTAGGCCCTAAATTCAAGGGACCGAGAGAAATATTCTAATTAAAGACGATTTCGAATTATCGAAGATCAAATTATCCATGTTCCACTGTATTTGTTTATGATGATCATCAATATGTAAGAAGATTGGGCCAAAAGATGGCACAATTAGATTCCAAATTATTTATCTTCTTTTTTTTTTTTAATGGTTGATTTTTCTTCTGTGTTTATTTAATAAAAATGCTGTATATCTGCTGAGTTTTATCAGTGTCTAGAATGAATTATATAATCTTCCTTCTAAAAAAGGTCAACAAATGCGGACCTATGATTTTTCTGCAACTGATAAAACAGTCTTTGATTTACTCTTACTTGCTCAAATCCTATGGATAGAAAAATTTACCAAGTTTAAGGAGCATTTGTTTTATTTCTGTCCAATCGTTAGGGTTCATAGGTTTTGTATTTTGATAGACTAAATTTATTTCTTCTAGCCGATTTTCCAACTTCCTTCATTGCTCCATTTGATTTCTCATCTAGGTTATTTGAGTTTTTTTCAGTTACCAGGAAGTAATAATCATGAATCATTGCAGTTTCTTCTAAGTTGAGCATCAAAGCTCCTATGAGAATACGTCCTCAAATGTTTCAGGATAAGACTTGTCAAGGAAAATGTGTTTGTTTATAGTTTATATTCCACATTCAATTTTTCCCCCTATTTAGGAATTATGACATTCTATATTAATTACTATTTATTACTCTTCTGAGAGGAAATGGATTTACCTAGGGAGTGAGTGTTAATAGTTTCATGTAAGAACTTCTATGAAACTCCAATGTTGATTTATTTAACATACTATTACAGAATAGTAAAGTACTATATTTTACTAGTAAATTGATTCAAATTTGATTTAATAGTAAATTGATTTGAGTTGTTTGTTAGTATATATCAATAGATTATTTTTTCGGGTATATGTGGCATTGGTAAAAAAAAACAAAAACAGTACTTATTTTTCTTTTGTGCTACTTTATTACATGACTACCCCACATGTTCCGTGGCCTACATGCCAACGTAAATTTCAATGTTTTATTTAAATAATTTATTTACTGGGTGGCTTTGAATTGTTTTTATAGCAAAGTATTTTTGTGAATTCTTATTATAAACAGAAGGTAAAAAAAAAACTTCAATGTTAACATTCACTTGCTCTCCCATCTTCCCTTATATTTCATATTACTTACATAATTTATTATATTTCTAATATAATGAATGTGAGGGGATAAATGCAGTGCATTTCTATATTGAAGTTATTTCCCACCCTCCACCTACAACAAAAATTGACTAAACTAGAGTAAAGAGTCAGTTCATTATTTATTTTTATGGTGCATCTGCATCTAAAATTTTTTCAACGGTCCCATAGATCAAACAACTCAAGCGAGCCTCAAACCTGCAAGTAATTTAGGAAGAATAATTAATGAAATGACTTTGCTGTATATATTTCTTTTATTTGACATAACGTTTTCGATGTCGCAACCACATCCTCTGTGTCCAAACCATCACAAATGGAATAATTAAAATACAATCACTTAAAAATCCTTAGTTCAGTGAAAAAAACAAAACTAGTCAACAATTAAAAATAACAAAGCCAAACACAATATCATAATATACAATAATAACCTATTCAAAAATTGAAAAAATCTCAATTTTTTTAAATTACTCCCTGCAGTGAGCATTAAATCATTTTAAATTATATTAGAACAAAAATGGTTCATAAATGCCCCCTAAAAAACATAAAAAATTCACACCCACCTCCTATAGCTTAACGATGTTCACCCAGGCCTTCTTCTGACTCTACTGCCTCTAACCGAGCTAGGTGGGGCAGGCTGGCGTTAGGTGTTGAAGTGTGCATCCTTCTCATCTGCTGTTGAAACACTTTTGTGAAGTCAGGGTATCGGGTCCTTAACATCTTCGAAGCAATACTTTTCTTTTTTGCAAAGAAACTCACATTGCAAATGACTTAAAAATTTTTACACTAAATCCTAAATTTCCTATTTTTAAATACTACCTTTAGTTGTATAGAAAGAATTTTTTTTTGACATTTTCAATATGTTTATTCAAATTTTATCATTTAGGTTTTAACATTTGAAGACGATGGTTTAATATTTAATCACTGGAAGAAGCCAGACCTTGATACTATAATTTCTGTTTATCCATTTAACTATACTAACATAGAGAGGATTGGGGAAGAAGTACCTCATGTCGAAGAACTTGGTCCTTATGTTTTCAGGTATTACATCTATTACAATCACACTTTTATATTTCAGTTGCTGTATTCAGTTTGATGAATTGTTCTAAAATGTTTTGGAACCAACCAGAATTGTTTGTTGAACATTTAACAATGTTAAAAATGAATACTCAGATAATTAAATTTAATAGTGCTATTAATTTATATCTAATTCAATAAATGTTAGTGACCAGCTTTTATTGGATGTTCATCAATAGCTGTGTGTATATAACTGTATTTGGGTGAATGAGTTATCATTGGTATGTACCTTCATGTTAGAGTTAAAAGAAAAGTAAAACTGAAAAATGTTAATAAAGAAAAGAAAAGATCATTTTAAGGTAAAAAACCTTGAACTTGTGTGGGTCTTCACTCGTCTGGTCCCCTGCCTCCTTTCTTTCCTGGTTAGAGCCTACTGCCAAAATTAAAGAAACCAAGAACGTGCATTATCCGCTCATTTTCAGCAGGTTTCTGTTTACACTTTTCATTTTACTACACTTCTGTCTATCATTTCAATTGGCTGATTCTCTGAATGCGGTTCTTTATGCTGGCACACCCCTCAGCGTTTTTATGTATACTTTTTGGCTACTAATTTAGGAGGAACTTCACCTTTCCTTCTACCATGATATTTTTTTCAATTTATTACCTCCAGACTTAGATGTTGCGGGTAAACCCAAAATCGTCAGGGGCTGAAACACCTCCGACCAGCCAAAATATCTCCCATCAACCGAACAATCTCTCATCAGCTGAAGCAGCTGGTCCAGAAGTGAGTACACTACTTTTGGGTGAGGTTTTTGGCAGTTAGGCTAAAGCATGTTCACTGCTAAAGTGTTAGGATAGATTATTTTTTATTGTTAGTTTAGACCATGAGGCTTTTGCACCAGACATTTCAAACAAACTAGGGGTTTTCTTTTGTTTTTTGGGTTTCATAAAAAGGATTAAAAAGGGTTTGGAATTTATGACTATGACATTACAATTTACTATTTTAAATATTTGAAGATAGATAGATTGTAGAAATATCTAGAAAAATAAAGTGGCACATGTGAATTATAAGTAAATTGTGATTCCTTTACCTTACACATCTCTTTACATCTGTTTTTTTTTTTTTTTTTTTTTATTTTTTTTTTTTTTTTTTTTTTTTTTTCAGAGAGCGATTAGAAAGAGTTAATATACAATTCAATGATGACGGAACGATGACTTACTCTGAAAACAGAACACATATGTTTGATGCTTTTGCATCCAAAGGAACTCTCGAAGACAGTATATTTACACCAAATGTGCCATTTATGGTAAGAGCCTTAGTAATAAAGTAGAGGTGCTGGTTTCTAAAATTGAATTGGGGTTTACACATTTTAACGTAAATAACATATAGTAACAATTGAGTTACAAATATATATATATATATCCAGACGCTGGTAACCTAGAAGTTAAGCGCCCGAAAAAATAAATAAATAAAACAAATTGTTCTTTAAAAAGTTTTGTCTTTTTCTTTAAAGGTGCAACATTTGTTGAATATACAAAAAAATAAAAAAGCAATTTACATTAATTTATTTATTTATTTTCTTGCACTTTGAAATTGTTTAATGCAGTCCATTGATGTTGGCCTAACATGTTGTCATTGTGTTTCTTTTGCATATAGTCTCACAATTGCACAGCCTATGTTTTGCATATAGGCAATTAATCATAACAATCTGTATTTGATAAATGAGAAACCTAACCAAGAATCTTCAGCATTAAATAAACAATTTAAATCAAATTCAAAATTAGTAAGTTGGCACAAAAAACTAGACCACATAAATGAAGCTGATCTAAAGTTAGCCTATAAAAATAAAATATTAAAGGGACTAAAGTTTAACGCCAAAGACATTTTAGGTGATTGTGAAATTTGTCTATCTGAAAAATTAACCAAGCTACCTTTTCCAAAAAGAAGTGAAACAAAAAATGTAAATAAACTGGATATAATACATTCAGACGTTGTAGGACCAATGCGTGTTACTTCTCCAGGTGGATCAAGCTATTTTGTCACCTTTATAGATGAAGCAACTAGATATGGCAGAGTTTATTTCCTAAATCATAAAAATGAAGTTCTGTCATTCTTCAAAGAATTTAAAAATGAAGTGGAAAATCAAATAGGAAAGAAGATCACGATCTCCTGAGTGAGAATGAGGTTTCAGAATATAGAAATAAAGAATTCGATGAATTTTTGAAAAAAATCATCAAAGACTCTCTCAAAGACTTTCTGCACCTCGAACCCCAGAACAAAATGGTTTAGCTGAGCGCCGAAATAGAGCTCTGATAGACAAAGCTAGATGTCTTATGCTCAACTCAAATCTACCTCCAAAATTCTGGGCTGAAGCAATTTATTGTGCTAATTATCTTCTAAATAGGTGTACATTAAGATCAATAAATCATGAAACACCATTTCAAAGATGGGCAGGCTATTTTCCATCCATTAGACACCTACAAATTTTTGGCTCCAAAGCTTTTGTACTAAATAAAATTAAAAATAAGGACAAATTTCAACCTAGAGCTGAAAAAGGTATATTCCTCGGTTATTCAGAACAATCAAAAGCATACAGAATATGAATGCCAACTCTAAGCAGAATTATTGTATCAAGGGTTGTAAAGGTCATTGATAAACCATTTTATTTGATCAGAGATAATAAAATAAATTGTGACCCTTTTACCAACAAATGAAAATACCTACAAATGAAAATATAAAAACAGGTAGCAATGACAATCAAAATTCAAAAAATAGTGAAATAGAAATAATGCCGACAAGGCAACGGCAAATACAAGATAAAGAGAGTGAATCAGAGAATGACAACATTCAAGAAGAAAATGTTGATGTTCTGCAGAATGATGGAGACGATCATCTTCCAGTCTTAAGAGTCAGAAGATCAATTCACCCTCCAGTTTGGACTAAGGATTATGACATGTCTTCCTTTTGTCTCAAAGAAGCTCTAGAGAGCTCAAATGCTCAAGATTGGGAAGAAGCAATACAAATGGAATTGAAATCACATTTAAAAAATGACACATGGGACACATGACACATGAACTTGAAAGGCGAAAAGCACGACTCGCAGCAAAAGGATTTTTGCAAAGGCCTGGTGTAGATTTCAACGACACATATGCACCAGTAGTCAACTTAAGTTCAATTCGATCATTACTAGCTCTTGCAGCTAATGAAGATATGATAATCAACCAAATGGATGTAATCACTGCTTTCTTAAATAGTGAAGTGAAAGAAAAAATCTTTATGGAAATACCTGAAAAATTGCTCTCTGAAATTGTACTTGAAGAAAGTGCGAGTGAAGACAATACCATCTTTCTAAAGGCTAGAAAAATGCTAAATGACCTACGATCTATCCAAGGAGAGAAAACATGTAAACTTAAAAAGGCAATTTATGGTCTGAAGCAGGCTGGACGCCAATGGTATCAAAAATTGGACTCCAAACTAAAAGACCTTGGTTTCCAACAATCAATTGCTGATCCTTGTAAATATTCTCAAAGTTCAGGGGGAGACAACGTGATAGTCGCGGTATATGTCGATGACATCCTCCAGGCATCAAAGAGTCATGAAAATTTAAAAACTACCCTGAAGAATTCTTTTAACATGAGAGATTTGGGAGCTCTACAGTACTGCTTAGGAATAGAATTCAAGCAGGAAAAAGGAAAAATCACAGCAAATCAAGCCAAATAAATATATATATATATATATATATATATATATATATATATATATATATATATATATATAAAAAAAAATCAGTCCCGTAACAGGCCACGAGGGCCCTGAGGGGCAGATACTATAGAGGTATCTGATTCATGACCATACGGCACACTAGGGAGATAGTGTGGTCAGCACTATGCTCCGGCCGCCTGATTTTCCCCTTGGCCGCTTCGACTACTAGAGTCATTAGCACCCAAGGTACCCATTATTAAATTAATTAAAGGCTGGGTCGGCCTAGGGACGGTCAGGGAGGCCGAATTCAACCCATGAACGAAGACACTAGAAGAAAAAATCTTTAGTGCTTGCTCGGGATTTGAACTCAGGCCTCCAGCTTATTAGTCCAGTGCTCTACCACTGAGCATATATATATATATATATATATATGTTTTTTGGTAATTATTTAATATTTGTTGATAATTATTATTATATGTTTCATCAATGGTTATTGCTTAGATTAATCCTATTATTTATTTATTCATTTGATTTATAAGGTTTCAGCAAAGGAATCAGTGTCATATAAGTAATATTTGAGTGCAATTCTATATAAAGAAATCGTGTGTTCAGTAAGCTTTTCTTACTTAAAATATGGCGTCTTTAAGAATAAATAATCCAGTGTTCTATTTGTGAAAAGCTTGTAAAAAAAGTTCCAGGTACATACAAAAAGATTGTATTAGCAGCTGATTAGAGGAGTACCGTCATTTGGGGCGAGTTCGGACAGGTAGTACGAGTTCGGACAATAGTGCATGTGGCAGGAAATCACGTTCCTGGAGCAAATGTTTTCATTAGGGACATAATTGGCTTGACAAATACGATCGATATTCCATTTTTCCCATATAGTTAAGCCGATATCGCCGTGAAAACACTTTGAAGTGAGTAACGAATATTTTTATGTGAGTTGTAATTTCCATAATTTTCGAAATGCTAGAAACAAACGTCTGTGTAAGTAATTAAACCCTCATTTTTCATATTGTATAGTAGGTTTATATGTTGTCTAATGACACATAAAAAAATGTACTTTTTTGGGGGGGGTTCAAAAGCTTTTTTTTTCTCGTTTAAGTAAAAAACTCGAATACCGTGGGGTGAGTTCGGACATGCATCAATTATACCCGCGTCCTCTTGGCTTAAAGGAAAACAGTATTTATTCCAAAGAGGCTTTGAAAAATGTGATTGACGATGTCAAAACCAAGAAAAAGACTCTGAGAGAGGCAGCGGATCGATTTAGGTATTTTGTTGTACAAAAAAATACCTACATCGACTTTAGATGATAAAGTTAGAGGAAAGCACACCAAAAAAAAGTGGTGGCCAAACAAAATTCAGTCAAGAAGAAAAAAAAATATCAAAGGGAATTTTAACTGCAGCTGAATGGGACTTTCCATTAACTCGATTAAGATGTTCGCCAAATCGTAAAAATATCAGGAAAAAAATCGCAGGATTTTAAGGCAAGCCCAGACTGGAATGGTTTGACGGCTTTATGTAAAGGAATCAGCCATTAACGGAACGCCTTGCACAAAGCATCAAAGGGTGTATAGCAGAAGTTGATAAGGAAAAAGTCAAAGAATATTTTGTAAATCTAAAAAATATTTTAGAAAATATTCCTCTTTAGAATATTGTCAATTATGTCCGAGCTCACTCCAACTATAGTTTAAGTTAAGATTTTTACAACAATTAAAGGCTGTCACTCACCCCCACACGAAGGGGTGAGTCCGGACACATTTTAGCTATAAAAAAAATGGAAAATGTTTGTGATATTAAAAAAACAAAATACACTATAGGACAGACGAATGTTAAGGGTTCATACATTAATTTTTCCAGATTTTTACAAAATTTCTGTCTTTTATAATTACGAGAAAACCTCGAAAATGTGTCCGAACTCACCCCAAATGATGGTACTTCGAAGTTTTTGTGTATCTGTGGGTGATATTATACGTGGAAGATTTCGAGTAACAAGTTTAAAAAGAAGAAAACCCGAATTAGAAGACATTGATGAGAATATAACAGAGTCGGCAGTGTTGACAGAATCGAGTTCGTCGGATGATAGCACAAGTTCATATGATTCGACTGTAGAAATAGTACGCCTTCCACAGGATAGCACAGATTCTGAATTCATATAAGTCCAGATTCAAAGAACAGTAGCCACTCATAGATATTGTGTGTGTGTTTCGCTACTGGGAATCTCTGTCTAGTTCCTAAAGGTGCAAGGTTACAGTCTTACAGTAAGCGACGTATTTATATACCAATCGGCAATCGTTGTTGTCCAAATCATCTAATTAATACTCGAATTTACTATGAAGATATGAATCGCCTAATTGTTTACTCCAATTCTACTAATCTCCAAGCTAGTGAACTTCGTGTCATGATGGAAAGTTTTGCTATCGAATGTAGCTCTACGCCATTCGATCAAATTAGTCAGTAAAGATTTTCCGATGAACAAATCCATATCTATACTGGCCTTACATGGGAAAATATTATTGAGCTCACAAACATGATGACATCAATAAGGCAAAGTTCAAATCGTCCTGTGTTACAAGCAGTTATAGTTTTCTTGTGCAAGCTTCTAACAGGAAACTCAAATAAACTGATATCATTTTTTCAGCTGGAGCGGGAACAATCTATTTCTGATTTCTCAGCATCAGTTATTCAGGCCTTTGAAGTAGATGTGCTCCCTACTCGTTTTGGAATTGCTGCGGCAAAAAGAGCCGACCTTATTGAAAACCACACTAATGTTCTCGCAAACGAACTGCACAATGCCCATGATAAGCTCATGTTAATTTACGATGGTACATATGCACGTCATCAAAAAAGTTCCAACAACGAATATCAAAGAAAATCGTTTTCTTACAGAAAAAGTGCCTGTAAACCATTTACTGTATGTACGACTGATGGTTACGTAGTCGATATGTTAGGACTATACCTAGCAAATGTGAATGATGCTAGTATCATGAAGTAGCAGTAAGTGATCCAGGAGGCTTATGCAAATTGATGATACAGGGTGATATTTGTATAGTGGACTGAGGTTTTCGTGACATAAAAAGTGATTTAGAAAATAAGGGCTTTGAAGTACTAATGCCAGCCTTGAAATGAAAACAGAAACAATTAACAATTGCTGAATCAAACGAATCTAGATTTTTAAGAAAAATCCGTTGGCTTGTTGAATCAGTACATTGTACGTTAAAGCAAAAATTTCACCTACTTGATAAAAAAATAAACAATAAGATGCTTTTAAAAATTGGTATTTATTTCAAAATAGGAGCTTTTCTCCACAATCAGTTTGGAAAACGACTTTCATCTGATCTTGGTTACTCAGATGAAATATTGAATAGGATGAAAGGGCAGATTAGGTGCAGAGGTTGAAGCCAATGGTTGGCAACGCAAGAAACTTCCATTTGAAAGCGTCACTTCGGATGTCTTTGATGATTTTCCAGAAATAACAGAAAAAATAAGCAAGCTATATCGTATTTAGCTGAACTGATGAATGAAAAAGGCTCGATTAACTTGCAATCTGTCAAGGATCAAGCACACATATTAAAATTCCAAGTTTATATTTGTTATTATTTGTTTGTTCTGTATGGTTCTAAATTCTTTTAATTGCTTTTTAGTAATGTAAAATTCCAAATTACCCTAATAAACGTTCGTTGGACCTTAATGAGTTTAAAAATTACCTTTAACCCGTTCCCAAATATTAGTAACTAGCTGTTTCCCAGCGTGCCATGCTACACCTACTCTCTGCCTATGACTCTCCCCGTATCAAGATCTACCTGTAAACCCAGTTATGTCAAAATCGCTCAAACGGTGTAAATTTGTTTATCTGTCCAGTAATTCAAAATGCAGCCGGCAGAGGCCAGCACCACAGCACTTCATATAAAATCCGACAGAGGCCAGCAACCTTTAAAATTGAAATAAACTGCATTAAATGATTATATAATGATGTAAAGTCATCAATGAGTTCGAGTTATTCTAATTATCAAGCACACCAACAAATAAATTTGAGACATTATTCAAAATGGCCGTCAGAATCTGAATGGTTCAGTGTAGCCAATTATTCTTGAACAAAACTTTTGACCAAATTTTAAAATTTGACTATTTTGACCTAGCCTAGGAGTTTTCCCGTATCAAGGCCTACCTGTGTGCCAAGTTTGGTCAAAATCTGTCAAACGGTGTAGATTTGTATAAGGAACGAACATACATACGGACAGACAGACACGTGTTTTATATATATATATATATATATATATATATATATATATATATATATATTATTTCCAAAATGTCCTTCTGTCATATTTCACTCTTTCCAAGGTGACCCCTAATCCTTAATCAGAGCAAAAAGTGTGTATACCTAATGTTGGAAGGATTGGACATCACCATATTCGCGTGAAATTAAATAATGTGCTCATAATGGCTTCTTCACGCTAAAGCAAATGTATTGGTTTTGACTTAGAAATCAGAAAAAATAGACTTAAATAATTTTTGTTTTTAAAACAACAGGGCACCATTTTAAAGATTATTAAATAAGGCACTTTTAAGGCGGAGGCAAACCACTAAGTATACAAATAGCTGATTAAGAAAATATTGAATGAGTTAAGAAAACCCTATTAACAATAGTCCACATCTATATGGCTCTTAGTGTAGCTCCTAATTTACATGACAACATTTCAATAATGGGTGTTTCTTATTGGAAATTTAATGTAGATTCTAAAAATGTGGTCGTCATTTACGATACATAGACCAGAAATCCGGAAAACACTGTTTTTCATCAGAAAACCCAATAGTTTTGAAAAGAGACAAAAGTTTGAATAGCTCTGCTACATGTTGAGATAGGACGCTCATTTCTGCGTCCCTGAACTACAAATGAAGTGCAGAATAAACCCTTAAAATTATGACTTCTCAATGTGGGACACCCTGTATAATTAACTAGCTGACCCGGCGAACTTCGTACCGCCTAACAGTCGACTCTTTAATTTTTTTTCTTTTAATACTTATTCTGCTATTTGGGACACCGGGTCAGCTAGTAAGATAAAAAAAAGAAAAAAGAAACTTAATAAGTCTACAATTACATTTTGTCAAAAAATAAAAATTATAAAACACTTAAAATTGTTTTAATAGTCACTAAAAATCACAATGAAAATTACAATATCATATTTCATATTATGATACATACTTATTATATTTCATTTTATTTTTACTTATTCTAAATTAAGTTTCATTTTTATTGTAGTACTTAATGGTACACGATATTTTTTGTTTCATTACCTGACGCGTAAACAAACAGAGCAAATGGTTTTCCAACACGGAAACAGGCAACATACAATTGACCGTGCGAGAAACATGGGTTTTCTAGATTAATACCACAAACACATAATGACTGCCCCTGGGATTTGTTTATAGTCGAACTGAGTTCATAGGTCCAATAGCTACACAGTTGTAGGCACTGTAATCAATTGATAGCAGCTCGATTCGAACTTGCACCATTATTAGTCGAATGTCGCGCTTCACGGGTCTGTCTTAACCGAATTCTTTCACGTTCATTGCGATCTTCACGTTCCTGGGTAGTACAATTAGATTGATAATTAATTTCTTTATTTTATTTTTTTTGGATTCTTTCAATTTCGGGGTTTTCTGCCTAATTTTGTCCGCCGCCTTTGGAGGCATATTTAGTAAGTCACAAACACACAACACTTTAGTAATTTTATAGAAAGTTGTGGCTTTTAGATTTAGTACTATTATAGATGCACAGCAAAGAGATGTTTAAATTTCAAGTGACATTTTACCACAGACAATTTACATTTTACCAAAGACAATTTGTTTTTGAGAAATGTTACCATCGTATAAAATTTGACAAATATTAACATTAATATTTATACGATACTAATGTCACTAAATTGTTTCTCCCCAGAACCCCTCCACTAACACTTAAACTTTATGGTATGGTAATAAAGTTCTAATTTACCTTTAAGTATTATTACGAATCTTTTGTATGAGAATATAGAAAAGTGGGGTCTTTTTTACTTCGTTAACGCAAATATAAATTAATTTAAATCGCATTATTAACATGTGATTCTATTGTCACCTAGTGATTACTTTTTCTTATTTATTTAATTTTCTTTGCTTATACACATAATAACCTAATAAGTTAACTGTTAAAAATATTATAATTGCGAACATATGCTTTTATTTAAAAATTAATTTGCGTTAACGAAGTAAAACAGACCCGAAAAGTGTTGTTTTTAGACCTTTTCAGGCAATTTTTTAAAATTTTTCTCTCCGTAAGAACCATCCTCGTAGTTCAAGGAATATTATAAAACAAGAATTAGCGGAATCGGTTCAGTTGTTTTTTTTTTTTTTGTTTTTTTCTTTTTCTTTTTTTTTTTTTTTTTCTTTTTTTTTTTTTTTTTTTTTTTTTTTTTTACGGCGCATCTACTTCTAGGTCATTAGCGCCGACATCCAGGGTGCAGCGAGGAATTTTCCCAGCGAGCCTTGAGATGAGAAAATTCCTGCCGGAGGTGGGAATCGAACCCACCATCTCCCGCTTATGAATCCAGCGCGCTAGCCACTAGACTACGGGAGACCCCCGGTTCAGTTGTTCTCGAGATTTCCGCTTACCAACACATTTAGCGATTCATTTTTAGCGCGGTTCCTCCCTCCCCCATAGGGAGGAACCCCGCTTATAAGGTTGATACAATGAAACAATCCGGAAGTGCCGACTAGAAAATTTCGCGTTTCAGAACCCCTAGATACCGAAAATAACGGTGGTTCAAATTTGTATATATATATATTTGTCTGTTCGCGGATTTCTGGCCTCCCTAATGGTCCGATTTTGATGAAATTTGGTACAAAAATCTTTCGTCTAATTTGAAAGGTCAAGTTCGTTAACCAGCAAAATCCGCCTACTGGAAGATGGCGTTTGGGGCGAAATTCGCGCAAAAAAATCGTAACGCTTACGTTTTTGAGTTCATAAGCTTGTAAGTCCTCGTTTTATATGCTTCCTGGGCTAGGAAAAAGATTGAAACCATTTTCAAGGCGATAGCTTTAACCGTTTTCGAGAAAATGGGAAAAATAGTTTTTGAATACCGTTTTTGGTTTGGGTACTTAGAATCATGAGATTCAGTTGAAACATTTTCTGCATGTTCTACTTTCATCAAAACTAATATATTGAAATTTTGGTTATGTTTGGAGTTGAGGAAGGGTTAGAATAAAATATTTTATTAACAGACATAAAAAGTTTTAGTAACTTTGTTTACTTTCCTTAATATCTCGAAAAAGGTTGAGAATCTTGGTAAACGGAAGAATACCATTAGAAAGCTTATTAAATGCTCTAAAAAAAGGTTCTAATGAAAGTTTTGATTAGGCGATGTCAATCGGAGAAATAAGAGCTTAAAACTTTAAAGTAATTGATTTCGCTTATTCGAATTGTTCTTTTTGTCTCTTTTTTATTCCTTGTTATTTTTTAATTGCTTATAGTTGGATAATGTATTTGAAAATAAAACAGGTTAAGAGAAATAAGAAAAACAATTTAATGTTAGAGATATGGATTTTCAAGATATAGCTTTTCAACTGCCTAGTGTCCTTCCTAGGGAGGGTTGTTTGTCTTTGATTTTGGTACTTAGAATTATGGGATACAGTTGAAACATTTTCTGCATGTTCGAATTTCATCAACACTAATACGTTAAAAATTTTGTTACGTTTAGAGTAAAGGAAGGGTTAGAATAAAGTATTTTATTAACAGACAAAAAAAGTTTTGGTAACTTTGTACACTTTCGTTAGTATCTGGAAAACCGTTGACAATTTTGTGAAGCGGAAGATCACCATTCGAAAGCTTACTAAATGCTCTACAAAAAAGGTTCTGAAGAAAGTTTTAATTAGGCGATGTCAAACGGAGAAATAAGTGCTTAAAACTTTAAATTAATTGATTTCGTTTATTCGAACGGTTCTTTTTGTCTGTTTTATTGTTATTTTTTAATTGCTTATAGTTGGATAATGTTATTTTACTTAACCGGTTGTATTTGACAATAAAACTGGTTAAGTAAAATAACAAAATTTATTGTTAGAAATATAGATTTCCAAGATTCCAAGACCTTATAACTAACTAGCGGGACCTAGTGTTAGCCGACCCTTCCAGGTAAGATCGTATATCATGACCTTTCAAGACTTTACTACACACAGGAATGGCGTTAGTGACCTTAAGGGTTGACACGCCATTATAATAATTAATTAAAAAAAAAAAGACTGGTGGAACCAAAATAATAACTGCTTCTATTTTAATCTTTCCAAATTAGACTAGGGATATGAACGGAACCGCGCTAAGATGATGCAGTTCTTGCGAGACGGACTTTTTTAAAATAATGAAACACTTTTCACATTTCTTGTTTCGTTCATGAAAAGTATTATATATCAGAAATCCCTAATAATTAGCTAATGCCTTTATAATTATTAGTTCGTTCTAATTCGCGCCTGCTGAACTTTAATTGTCAACATAATCTTATTTTATATAAAAAAGAATAGGTATGAAGTTCCACGAATTTTTTATTCTTGTCCACAATAGAGAAGAATTACTCAAATTTTTATTTAGATGGATATTTAGCCGAATTTTTCTTCAAACGTGCTCATAAATATGAAGAGCGCTTAAAGGCATTTTTCGGTGCGATTGGGGATTTGTATCCACTGAACATAACGTCTCAAGAAGAAGAAGAAGAAGAAAGCTAAGAGGGATGTCTAGGAGTATAAGAAGAATGTCTAGGACGACTTTAAGGCATACATGCTGTGCGTTTCCGCTCACTAAGCTCGCTCAAGAAAATATCAAAAAAATTAATAGAATTCTATTAATTTTAGCGAGTTGGATTGACTAGGGTTTTCATATCTTCTTGAGCGAGCGGAAACGAATAGCACGTATGCCCTTAAGCGACAGGTGACGACGGGTGAGGATGCCCTTAAAATTGATAATATTTTTTAATAAATGGTTTATGAACATTTCAAAAGAGAGTTCTCTGTTTCCCAATGTTACATACCTGCGCATACGCGTGTTTACAAATACGCTGTTGACGCCTAGTTCTATAACCTTCCTAACAGTGAACTTTAGTGCTTAATAACTTCTCTCCTTGTTGAATGCGAAATTTTTCTTTAACATATTCGTGTTTAATGCATCAAAATACATTGTTGTGAAAAATGTTAAAGAAATCGGTTTAGATGACGTGAAACTTCAGTTTTACCAAAAAAATAATTAAAAAAGTCCGTCACGCAGAAGCTGCATAACTAAGCACTTTCCTCAGAATTTGGGTAGTGTAGACTGCTTTCCAGAACAATTTGCTTCAAATATCCAACATAAATAAAATAAAAACATGAATAGTTCTCTTTTAATTTTGTAATGAGTAACTGTTCAATTATTAATTTTGTAATTAATTTGCTTCCAGAGTTATGTTTACACATGCTAACTACTACACTACTTAATAAATACTAAAAACTTCATATTTTCGTCTTTTGATCTGATGGAGGAACAGGATACAGTCCCTCTAGTTGTAGAGAGCGCTCCTTGCGGCAGCCTTGCGAACCTAATTCTATTGAAACATATTACATACAAAGTAAACCCCTCTTTCCAATTGGCCGATTTAGCTCATTTATACAACACTTCTTTCCCATGAGTTACCCACGACGTATACCGCGTTTCGTTACAATACAGCAGAAATTACGACCGGTATGAGTATATCAGTAATTTGGGTCCGGTGTAAACCCCCCCCCCTCCTAATGAACCGATTTAGTTTATTTTTACAACACATTTTTACCTGTAGATTACCACTACGAATACCGAGTTTCGACGAAATATAACAAAAATCACGGCTGGTAGTGGCGAATTGCTATTGTGGGTCCGGGGTAAACCCCCCCCCCCCCCCCTCCTAATGAACCGATTTAGTTTATTTTTACATCTCACTTTTCTCTTTAGATTACCACTACGAATACCTAGTTTCGTTGAAATATAACAAATATTACGGCTGGCATGGTCAAATTAGTGTTTTGGGTCCAGGGTAAACCCCCCCTTCCGGTGGACCGATTTAGTTTATTTTTACATCTCACTTTTCTCTCTAGATTAACACCACGAATACCAAGTTTCGTTGGAATATAACAAATATTACGGCTGGCATGGTCAAATTAGTGTTTTGGGTTCGGGGTAAACCCCCCCCCCCCATTCCGGTGGACCGATTTTGGCGGTTAACGAACTCGTTCAATCGTTTGCTAATTGAATGCTATATACCACGTTTCGTGACGAAAAAACAAAAACTCTGGCCGCTATCGTGTTAACAGACATACATATATATATATATATATATATATATATATATATATATATATATATATATATATATACATATATATATATATATATATACATATATAAATTTTAACGGGGGTCATTTTCAGTGTCTACTAGGTAGGATCGATAAATATTTGTAGAAATTTTTCAAAAATTCCGTCATGTGTGCAACCTCAATAGCTACTTTCCTTCAGAGGAAAGTGCTAAAACAAACAAACAATCAAGCGATGTCGCCAACAATAAAGCAGAATTATTTCTTTTCTAAAAGCCTTAAGAAAGATGCCTATTTTCCTTTTTTATTCATTCTGATCCGACAACTCAATCCTGAGATATAAATTTTCAAGGCAATTTTGGTTTTCTTTTTTTTATTCGACGGGGGGTGAACATTCAGAGCTGAAAATGTGGCTTTAGGCCACTTTTAAGGGACTAGTTTGATCCTCCAAATTTCAAGCAAAAACCTTTCTGGGGCCGACAACCCATGCTTACCCGGTTACGGCCTTTCCCTCATGTCTGTCAGACACTTTATACACAGGTATACCTGGTGTTAAAATTGTTTAAATACTCAAACAGTCATTATCATTTAAATTTAAATGTAATAAACATTCTTTTTTTTTTTCTTTTTTATAGAGTGCAGCTGCTAGTGGTTCAAATCGAAATATCATCTCTCAGATTGGCCTTGCAGCTCTCCTGAAAGGCTTGGACACAAGGCCATTTCTGCCTGTAGCTGCAGAGGATTTTGTTATGGGTTTTGATGACAGCTTCTCAGTAGTAGCCCGAAGATTATCTTCCATACTCAATGGATATTCACCACCTAAATTTGGACTTTTGGGACCTGTGAGTGGTGAAAATATAATTATCTATGTGCCTTATTTCTTATACTGTTATGTCTAGTATAATAACCTTACAATACTGCAGGTTCATTGGTTTTCAAAAACGTAATTTGATTATGTTTCATTAGGAATATTGTTTATTTATAAAGGCAAAATATGCTAGCTACGTTGTTTTGACTATGCACTGCATAAACTCTTGATGGTAGAAAATCCTAAAACTTCCGATTCCCTGGAACTGTGTCCCCTTTGGTCGTTTTATCATAAATTTCTTATCCCTACTGTCATTTAGAAAACTTTTAGTAGATAAAGATAATATTTTGAGTTAATATTTTGTTAACATTTAAATTCCTACTCCAATGACACCTTGAAGGAAGTGAGATTGTCAAGGTCATGCCAATTGTAGGTGAAAATTCTATTAGAGATTATTACGAACTCTTGCCTGCTCATCCTGAAGGCAAAGGTAGGTTTCAGTGTACTCACTAAACATTATTAAAACAGTTTGCGCATCAGCCCTCGCTTCATTTTATTTTCTAATATTGTAAGATAAAAGGTTAAGTTTTTATTTATTAATTAGTGTATCTATCTGATTTCAGCGAAATGGTCTAAGCTCTGAAAGAGTAACTATAGGGACAGGTATACCAGATTTAGAAAGAGTTGGTGTGGTCTCTCGCTATGATGGAATCTCCTCCCTGGACTACTGGTCTTCTGAGGAATGTAATAGAATAACTGGTGGAGATGGAAGCATTTTTCCAGGCGATGTCGTTAAGGATGCATCAGTCCTGTACATCTATGTGAAAGGCTTTTGTAGGAGAGTGCCTATAGTCTTTTACGGTGAAGAAGTTGTAAGTTCTGCAGGTTTTTTACTGTTATGATTTTTAACAAATTCTTATTCTTTTTTTATGAAATCTTTAGATGATGCCAGTTATAATTTCTTATTCTTATGTTATAAAATTTATAGCTGGCACAAAGCTTCCCTGCAAAGAGGTTTGAACTGCCTTCTACTATATTCAGCTTTGGTCCACAACATGAAGAAAATGATTGCTACTGCCGAGAAAACGTCTGCCCCCCAACTGGTACATTTAGTGCTTCAGTTTGTTCATTTGGTAGGTATCTAACCTTAAACCAAGGCATATGCTTTAAAATCCATTAAGTATTTGAGAATTACAAAAAAAAAAAAAAAAAAAAAAAAAAAAAAAAAAAAAAAAAAAAAAAAAAATGCCGAACACTTGGTACAACCAATAATAAATAGATAACTAAGTAAGCCAGGAGTAAATGTTTGAAAATAAGGAAGCTATTACAATTTGAAATTGTGCTGATGTCATTCCCTCCGCAAAAAACAATATTAGTTGTATTACTTGAATATGGCTAGTCATTTTCAACGTGTTAGATAATGTATAGAAGGCTAATAGAGTAACTTAATACTTGAATAGTTTTCTACATATTACTTCCCACATGAACAGCTTTATTATGTTAATTTGTTTAGTGAAATTTAAAATAATAATAGTGGATTCTAATTTCTCTACTTATCTTCCTATTATAAATCTGTTCCATTCTAGATGCTCCTCTCTTCATATCATTTCCACATTTCTTGTATGGAGATCCAGATCTGAGGACAAATGTCACAGGCCTTGCTCCAGAAGAAGAGAAGCATAAATTCTTCTTAGACATTCATAGGGTAATTGCTAGCATAACTTATTTTCAGATTTAGTCTATTCTTTTTGCCAGTCATCTAATATGATTCTTAGAGTTATAGCACATAAATTAAGTAATGGTTCTTGCATATTTTTTAGCACTTTCCTCCGAAGGAAAGTAGCTATTGAGGTTGGACTCATGACGGAATTTTTGAAAAATTTCTTCAAATCTTTATCGATCCTACCTAGTAGACACCGAAAATGACCCCCGTTAAAATTTATACATATCTATATATATATATATATATATATATATATATGTATATATATATATATATATATATATATATATATATATATATATATATATATATATGTCTGTTAACACGATAGCGGCCAGAGTTTTTGTTTTTTCGTCACGAATCTTGGTATATAGCATTCAATTAGCAAACGATGGAACGAGTTCGTTAACCACCAAAGTCGGTCCACCGGAAGGGGGGGTTTACCCCGAACCCAAAACACTAATTTGACTATGTCAGCCGTAATATTTGTTATATTTCAACGACACTTGGTATTCGTAGTGGTAATATAGAGAGAAAAGTGAGATATAAAAATGAACTAAATCGGTTCATTAGAAGGGGGGGTTTACTCCGGACCCACAATACCAATTCGCCACTACCAGCCGTGATTTTTGGTATATTTCGATGAAACTCGGTATTCGTAGTGGTAATCCACAGGTAAATAACTGTTGTAAAAATAAACTAAATCGGTTCATTAGGAGGGGGGGTTTAAACCGGACCCACAATACCAATTCGCCACTACCAGCCGTGATTTTTGGTATATTTCGACGAAACTCGGTATTCGTAGTGGTAATCTACAGGTAAATATGTGTTGTAAAAATAAACTAAATCGGTTCATTAGAAGGGGGGGTTTACTCTTGACCCAAATTCTTAATATACTCATACCGGTCGTAATTTCTGCTGTATTGTAACGAAACGCGGTATACGTCGTGGGTAACTCATGAGAAAGAAGTGTTGTAAAAATGAGCTGAATCGGTCAATCGGAAAGCGGGGGTTTAATTTATAATATATTTCAATAGAAAAGCCCGTCAGACGTAGGTTCACAAAGCCGCCGCAAGGAGCGCTTTCTACCACTAGAGTGACTGTATCCTGTTCCTGCGTTAGATCAAAATACGATAATATGAGGTTTTTTGTATTTATTACGTAGTGTAATAGGTACCATGTGTAAACATAACTCTGGAAGCAAATTATTAATTGATCAGTTACTCATTACAAATTTAAAAGAGAACTATTCATGTTTTTATTTTATTTATGTAGGATATTTTAAGCAAATTGTTCTGGAAAGCAATCTACACTACCCAAATTCTGAGGAAAGTGCTTAGTTATGCAGCTCCTGCGTGACGGACTTTTTTTTTTTTTTTAGAGTATCAACCTTTAAGATTATCAACGCAATAGATTATAGAGTTAGGCATTTCATGTTATAAACATACAATTGCAAATAACTGTTATTAATCTTTAATGTGATATATTCTTATCTTTATTTTTAATGATTGAAAATGTTATATTATTTTATGGTGAATTACAGTTTATTCAGGAGTTCCATGGATTTTTAAAATCAAATCAATTTGTAATCTTAGTCAGGTCATTCCCCATATCTTCACCCAAATTACCGGTGATGTCAAAGAGAGACCATTCATTCCCATAGGCAGGGCAATCAGTGAAGATATGTTTTATTGAAATTATGACACCACAAGCTGTACACTCTTGTGCATTGATGGTCTCTGTGTCATTAATTTTGCTTCTATGACTACTGATGTGACCTGGTAGCGAGAACATTGTGATATGTTTGTGTTGACTTTGTGGCAACTAGTAGATTGTTGCACAGATGTTTTATTTATGAGGTTATATAAAAATACTTTAATTCATTAGTTCTTTGTTAAAGGCAATAAAAAGTTTTTTTGTGTTCATTAAATATTTGTACATTTTTACAAGTGTCAGGAAGCCTCTAAATTGGTGACCCCGACGAAAAAGGGCACACAAGGAAGTTGAGAAAATAAATTTACTCATTTTGTGCTCCCGTAAAGACAATAATCAGGGTGTCTACTGCACGAAATGGAAAATAGGGCACGAAAAAGTCACCAATTTGAAAGCCATGTCACGAAATTTTTCTATTCTAAGATGTCCCATCAAAGAGCTAAATTCGGCGAAGTTTCTGGAATTAATATTTTTCCACTAAAACTGTGTACAATCGGGTGGAGTGAAAACTCGCAGGTATTGGTTAGGGCTGATTCGATGATACCTGTCTTTAAGTTATGTATAGAAAATACTATTGATGATCCTCTAGTTGGTAGGAATTCCACAGTTGTCCAGAACCATGTGCCGGTGGACGGATTCTGCTGGTTTACGAACTTGACCTTTCAAATTAGACGAACTATTATTGTACGAAATTTCATCAAAATCAGACCATTTTTGAGCCGGTGGGAGAGGGAAAAGAGAAATATATATATATATATATATATATATATATATATAAATACAAATGTCAAAAACCGTCATATTCGTGATCTATGGGATCTGAAACATGAAATTTTCGTGTCGCCATTTCCGGATTGCGTCATGATGTGATGTCAACCTCATAAACGCGTTTCCTCCTTCCGTTGGAGGAACCCCGCTTATGAGGTTAACCACTTGACGTCTTGGATCACTGAAATTTCTGAGAAAACGTTCCATTCTTTTTGCCGTTAACACTCAACCTCGAGCATCGGTGTCTTCATCGAGAAAGTAGGTTGTAATCTAGGCGCACGGTAGTGCGCCAGGCCAAGTTCCGGCCTAAGCATACTGTGTGTATATTACAGGCGGTCTTAGAGCCGATTTTTACCCTCTCATAACTTTCATCCAGGTAAAGATAAAGTTATGAAATTTTACACAGGTATTATACTACTAGATGTGAGTGAAACTAGAAATTTTCATAATTCTACATCGAATAGTTTCTGAGATATAAGCGATCGAAAATCGGGATTTATAGGACTCACTCACTCACTCACTCACTCACTGACTCATCAAAATTATTAGGCACTTCCCATGATGCTAGAGACTTGAAATTTTGCATAAAGATAGATATGAAGACGTTATTAAAGGAAAAAATCGAAAAATCGCGAAAAGTTGTGTTTGACTCCGCTTCCGGGGCGGGGGCGTGCCAGTTTCGTACATCCTTCGGAACCCCATCATTCCGTCCGAAACCCATGATGTGGGGTATCAAATGAATTGTCTCGGTATGAAGAACCTATATTTGATGTTTTAAGAAACAATTAGACGCATATAGGCTCGGTAAAAATCTTATACCAGCTGTCTGTCTGTATGTTTGTTCCTCTTACAAATCCGTACCATTTGACCGATTTTGACCAAACTTGGGACACAGATGGGTCTTGATACGGGTAGAATCATAGGCTAGGTTAAATTGTCTATCAGCTGTCTGTCTGTCTGTTCGTTCCTTATACAAATACACACCGTTTGACCGATTTTGACAAAATTTGTCACACATGTCGGTCTTTATCGGGGTAGTGTCATAGACTAGTCAAAATCTTCTATCAGCTGTCTGTCTGCATGTTTGTTCCTTACACAAATTCACACCATTTAACCGATTTTGACCAAACTTGGCACACAGGTAGGCCTTGGTCCTGGGAATGCACTAGGCTAGGTAAAAAAGGTCTTTTAGCTGTCTGTATGTATGTTTGTTCCTTACACAAATTCACACCATTTAACCGATTTTGACCAAACTTGGCACACAGGTAGGCCTTGGTCCGGGGAATGCACTAGGCTAGGTAAAAAAGGTCTTTTAGCTGTCTGTATGTATGTTTGTTCCTTATACAAATTCACACCGTTTGGCCTATTTTGACCAAACTTGGCACGCAGGTAGGTCTTGATACGGGAGTGTCATATTACCTATGACGTTTTCTACTTTTTGCTCCATCGAAATGTCATCATTCCTTCTGAAACCCATCATGTGTGGTATCAAATGAATCGTCTTGGTAAGGAGAACCTATATTTGATGTTTTAAAAAAACATTTCAACGCATCTTAACAAAAACAGTTGTGACTTCTTTCTTAAATGTAGTAAATAAAGTCGTAGTGGTTCACTGCATAATATACTTCAAAGCAGATACTAAGTTTTTCAAATTCGAGCCATCTAAATTACAAAGTTTAGGATCACAAACCCAAAATGTATCGTCTTTGTTTTTATATTTTTCTTGAAGGCCTTCTGCACTTTCCCTATTGTGATCTTTATCCTCGGGATAAGATTCCTGTGTTTTACAGTGTAATAGTTTAGTTAAGAGAGCAATCAATTTGTCCTCTAGAGTAATGTCATCTGGAAGAGCTTCTAACTTTTCTAGTCTAGTGATTAGATGTATGTAGGTTGATTTTTGGTATCAAATATCAAACAGTAAGGAGAACCTTATGCAGAATCCAAAGACCCTGGTTTTATATGAAGTACAAAAGCCAGTAGGTATGCGGCAACTAAATTCTATTTAATACTTAGAAAAAAGAAATGAGATCCCCAAAAAAACATAAATGTGAAATAGAGGCCAAGTTCCTGTCCCCACAAAGAAACGCTCCCTTCCTCAAAAATATCCCCCCCCTAAAACCCCCCAAAAACGCCTTACCATTCTACACTCCAAAAAAGTAGTATGAGTTGGTGTTTTTATTCAACCAAAAATATTTGCCAATACAAGTGATGATACAAGAAAGAAATGTCCAAGTTCATTACTTAGAAGCCCTCATAGTTACTTACTAACAACAGTAAAGACACTTCAACTGACCTTTAAAAACAACAATAAAAATACTTATATCCAGTTACTAAAATCTCACTTTCCTCAACCAGGTATATTCTTAAACTTGGCAATGTTTTTTTTGTGCCGAAATTATCTTTAGAGAAAAACTAAACATTGCCAAGTTTAAGAATATACCTGGTTTAGGAAAGTGAGATTTTAGTAACTGGATATAAGTATTTTTATTGTTGTTTTTAAAGGTCAGTTGAAGTGTCTTTACTGTTGTTAGTAAGTAACTATGAGGGCTTCTAAGTAATGAACTTGGACATTTCTTTCTTGTATCATCACTTGTATTGGCAAATATTTTTGGTTGAATAAAAACACCAACTCATACTACTTTTTTGGAGTGTAGAATGGTAAGGCGTTTTTGGGGGGTTTTAGGGGGGGGGATATTTTTGAGGAAGGGAGCGTTTCTTTGTGGGGACAGGAACTTGGCCTCTATTTCACATTTATGTTTTTTTGGGGATAAAATTTACACTTTCGCTCTCGAACCGTAATGTTTGACACCACGCAAGTCAGTGGGACGGAATGCCACGAAAAAAAAGTTTCTAGTTTCTAGGTTTTTTTCATCATTGGGTTTTCATTTTTTGGATCACAGACCTTAATAATCACAAGACAATAAGTTTAAGGACAATGGCTAAATTTTTATTTCATTTTTACAAAGTTTTTTTCGTATAACACGACGCCATATTGCATTCCGCAATTTTGATGGTTTTTTTAATTGTTGATAAATTTGTAATCACAAAACAGTAAGTTTAAGATCAATGGCTAAATTTTTATTTCATTTTTACAAAGTTTTTTTCGTATAACACGACGCCATATTGCATTCCGCAATTTTGATGGTTTTTTTTAATTGTTGATAAATTTGTAATCACAAAACAGTAAGTTTAAGATCAATGGCTAAATTTTTATTTCATTTTTACGAAGTTTTTTTTTTAATAACACGACGCTATATTAGATCCGCGGTTTTGATTTTTTGAATTCTGATAACGGATTCGTAATCAGCGACCCCAAAAAACCCTGAATACGTAATTGTAGATGGTTCCAATAACTATGCAGCCATCTCGATAAACAAGTACGACTGGCAAGTATGATGGGAGTCCTAGAAATAAACTGTCCCTCAAAGAGTATACGCTTTGAGGGACAAAATCCATTTCCGGGGTATGGAATACTAACAATTTAGAACTTGGAATAGTTTTAGGCAAATAAAACGCTATTACAACTATAATTAAAAATTTTTTATGAAATAAGTGAGCTTATTTAATTTATTTTTAAAGGTTTTAAGACACATTTTTAGATAACGGCTTACCTCTAGATTAATTGTTTCTTGACACTACAATTTCGTGAAATACAATTAGACGAAAGATTTTTGTACCAAATTTCATCAAAATCGGACCATTAGGGGGGCCGGAAAACCGCGAACAGACAAATATATATATATATATATATATATATATATATATATATATATATATATATATATACAGGGTGTTCAAAACTCGATTGACACCCCCCTTTTTTTCCACAATTTTTGAAATTTTAAAACGAAACTTGGTGGGTCTTAACGTGGTCAAATGAACTTTCATTGGACCTAATGCACGACCCCTCAACTTTCTCCAGTTCTTCTCCAGCGACCCTAACTCTGGAATCTCCAATGGAAAGGGGTTATTTTTATGACGGATTCTTGTAGAGAATTGAATTTTATGTCGATTTTATATCGGTCATTTTTTCGCTAAAGCGCACCAATGAGTAACAAATTGCCAAAAACCGTTAAAACCCTTGTTTTTTGTCACTTTTCTGCCATAACGTAGAAAGTATGTCCGTAATGAAAAAAGTTGTTGATATAAACGTTGTGGAGGATTAAATTTTCTTTCCAAAAAGTACCTTTAAATGCCTAAAATGTTAATAGGAATGCAGCAAAACACATTTTTGTTTTTGAAGCTTTCAGAAAAGTTTATGATGAACGTGGTCTGCGCTTCCGTAAAACTTAATAAACATTTCCTAAACTTTTTGCTCCACCTAAAAATCAAATTCAATTACTTTATAAAGGCATTAAAATAATAAATGTAAAGCAACAGAACTCACCTAATCATTAGAATTTCGTAGTAATTATTTTTGTGTTGGACGATTTTTTTTTTTTTTTTTTAGTTATTTTGTTTTTTACGGCGTCTTGACATCTAGGCTATTAGTGCCGACGCCCAGGGTGCAGCGAGGAATTTTCCCAACGAGCCGTGGGATGAAAAATTCCTGCCGCCGCACGGTGCGGCCAAACTACTTTTCGTGTTTCAAAAAGGCTTCAGCCTCCAAATCTTGCGGGCAGACGTTTTTTTTCAGTTGCAAACTGCTTTCAGACGCCACTGGTTTGCTACCAATTGTCTAAATTATGTAAATTTACAACAAATATTTAGTTAGTAATTTATCTAGAAATTTTGAATTCTGCTAGCATTGTTTAATATTTTTTTAAAAAAAAAAACACATCATTCATTCTAATTGTATTTAATTATTTTTCTTTATACATTTTTTTATTTAATTTTTGTTTCCTTTACGATCTATACCTCATACATACATACTTATATCATTGTCTGTAGCAACTACTATTTTGGAGTGACATCGTTAAGTTCAACACCTGCATCAGCTTAATACAGGAAATTAAATGCTCTTCGCTTTAGATGCGGAGCATCATCATAAATATATAAATAAATAATATTTTTTAGTAGTCATTCTAGAGTCATCGTGTCTTCACGTTTTAAATTAATGTAACCATCCTCTTTAACATATCGTCCCTACCATGTCAAACTAACGAATATGCAAATCGCAGTAAAATAGGAACGAACATATTTTATCCATCGACGAAATAATATATTCAAAAATGGTCTTATTCGATACTTTATTTAATGCATTAAAGGCTATTCTAAAGGGGTTAGAGTTGAAACAACTTAAGACAAGCCGTGTCGCCCGCAATCCAAGAGCAAAAGTCCCGAATCTAAACCGAATCTAAAAATTAGATTTTGCATATTCGATAGTTTGACACGACGATATAATGTACATTTTATACCGTTTTATTAATTGTTTTATAAGTATGTAAAATTGTGAGTTTACAGATATCACGGTAATCCGTTTAAGTTTCAACTAATTTTAAGCTAAAACTTAAGACTTTCTCTTTTTAAGTGAAATTATTTTTAGCGCGGTTCCTCCCTCACTTCGTAGGGAGGAACCCCGCTTATAAGGTTGATCTCATGAAACAATCCGGAAGTGCCGACCAGAAAATCTTGCGTTTCAGACCCCCTAGAGACCGAAAATGACGGTGGTTCAAATTTGTGTGTATATATATATATGTCTGTTCGCTCTCTAGGTCCCAGACGAATGGTCCGATTTTGATGAAATTTGGTACAAAAATCTTTCGTCTAATTTTAAAGGCCAAGTTCGTTAAACAGCAGAATCCGCCCACCGGAACATGGTTTTTGGAGCGAATGTTGCGCGAAAAAAATCGTTCCGTTTACTTCATATGCTGGTAAGTACTCTTTTTATAGGCTTCTGGGCCTAGGAAAACGAATGAAGCCATTTTTAAGGCGATAGGTTTAACCGTTTTCGAGAAAATTGGAAAAATAGTTGTTGAATAACGATTTTGGTTTGGGTACTTAAAATCATGGGGTTCAGTTGAACTATTTTTTGCATGTTCGAATTTCATCAAAACTAATATGTTGAAATTTTGGTTACGTTTTGAGATAAGGAAGGGTTAGAATAAAATATTTTTTTAACAGACATGAAACATTTTTGGAACTTCGTATACTTTCATTAATATCTCGAAAACGGTTGAAAATATTGGGAAGTGAAAGGTTACCATTCGAAAGCTTACTAAATGTTCTACAAAAAAGGTTCTAGTGAAAGTTTTGAATAAGCGATGTCAATCGGAGAAATAAGTGCTTAATCTTTGAAGTAATTGATTTCGTTTATTCGAACGGTTCTTTTTGTCTGTTTTTATTCCTTGTTATTTTTTAATTGCTTATAGTTGGATAATGTATTTGACAATAAAACAGATTAAGTAGAATAAGAAAAACAATTCATTGTTAGAAATATAGCTTGCCAAGAGAAAGAGAGTCGATGACGTCTTTTAAATATTTTCAATTGTCTTTATGCTGTTGGTTTTTTATTTATTTTTTAATTGATTTTATTTGTAGAATTATTACTATAGTAGAAGAACACAAGAAAATGTGAAAATATTTGATATTTTTCAATGCATTGAAACGTATAAAATAAGTATCTCTAGAAGAGGATTCTGGGGTCAGGCGGACCCGACCAGGTAAAGTCATAAACCCCTTTGAACGAAGGCCGAACAAAATATTATCTGTTTCTATTCTAAGCTTTTCAAATGACAGTAGGGATATGAACGGAACCGCGCTAAGATGATGCAGTTCCTGCGAGTCGGACGTTTCTTTTTAATGGGGGACGAAATTTGCACTTCAAGTCACGAAATCGGCTTTCACGAAAGTAGTAGACACCCTGATAATGGAAGGTGATTTGCTAGACCTTTACTCAGCAGATGAGGATCAAGTTATAACCCCGGCTTCGATGCCCCAGGAACTAGACATTTCCTCTGCTATGGCTATCAAGGCCCAGCTCCCCATCTTCCATAAACGTGAACCAGACGTATTTTTCTTACGATCTGAAACAATTTTTCTACTGTATGGTGTTAAAAATAGTACGACAAAATTTCGCTATATCGTCTCCCAACTGGATGTAGATACCGCGAAGCAAGTAATGGACCTTAGTAGAGATAAAAAAACATTTAACCTACAATTAGGCACCAGCCAAGTGAACGTCAGCATTGATCGACTGAAACCAGCCTTTCTTCTTCAAGATGAAGGTTCCACATCAAGTCCTCGGATGACAGCACCTGCTCCGAACACTTGTAAAAGTGTACAAATATTTAATGAATACAAAAAACTTTTTATTGCTTTTAACAAAGAATTAATACATAACTATTTTTTATATAACCTCATAATAAACATATGGGCAACAACTCTACTAGTTGCCACACACCTCCCCCCCAATGAGTCCGTCGAGGAAACGCAGCGGGGGGTTAATTGTTCTCCCTGACCGAGTCATCGTCCTTGGTGTTTCGTTATCCTCGGCGGAGTCATTAGAAGAAGTGTTGTCCGATGCAGGTGCTGTCATCCGAGGACTTGATGTGGAACCTTCATCTTGAAGAAGAAAGGCCGGTTTCAGTCGGTCAATGCTGACGTTCACTTGTCTGGCACCTAATTGCAGCTTAAATGTTTTTTTATCTCTACTTAAGACCTTGTAGGGACCAGTGTAGGGAGGCGTTAGTGGCCTTCGAACTGTGTCATCCCGCACAAATACATGGGTACATGTCTGTAGATCTGGGTGGACAAAAGGTTTTGATGTAGATCTTCGGTGTGGCGCAGGGCCTAGTCGTTCCATTTGCTCCCGGAGGTGTTGGACAAAAGATTCTGCTCTTTCAGGTTGCCCGCACTTCTCTATGAGTTCCCCTGGCAATCGTAGGGGTTGACCATAAGTCATTTCAGCTGCACTCGTGGCATTGTCGTCGCGTACGGCTGTTCGGAGACCGAGGAGTACCAGTGCCAGCTGTGAGGTCCAGTCAGAAGCGTTTAATTGTGCTGTGAGAGCGGTCTTCAGCGACCTGTGCCATCTTTCGACACAGCCATTAGCTTGAGGATGGTATGCTGTGGTTCGGCAGCGCTGGAATCCCAGAGACTTGGACAGTTGATGGAATAATTCCAACTCAAATTGACGTCCTTGATCCGTCATTATACGTGCAGGGACGCCAAAGCGTGAAATCCAGACGTTACACAGAGCTTCTGCACAAGATGCTGCTGATATGTCTTGCAGTGGTTGAGCTTCGGGCCACCTGGTATATCTGTCTATAACAGTGAAACAGTATCGCATACCATTCGAAGGTGGTAGAGGTCCAATGATGTCCAAATGAACATGCTCAAATCGAGCTGCTGGCGAGAACGTTTCGGGAGGTGCTACTGTGTGTCGATTAACCTTAGACTTCTGGCAGGCGATGCAAGTCTTGGCCCAGCTCCCAATGTCCTTGTTCTGATTAGGCCAAAAAAATCTTTTCGAGATTAGCCGACGCGAACCGCGAATACCAGGGTGGCTGAGATTGTGTAGGTGCTCGAAGATAGCACGCCACGTGCCCTCGGGCAAGTAGGGACGGGTGGAGGCCGTGGACATTTCACATAACAGTGGTCGAGATATGTGCGGGAACTCCGGGGGGGGGGGGGGAGGTGTGTGGTAACTAGTAGATTGTTGCACAGATGTTTTATTTATGAGGTTATATAAAAATACTTTAATTCGTTAGTTCTTTGTTAAAGGCAATAAAAAGTTTTTTGTGTTCATTAAATATTTGTACATTTTTACAAGTGTCAGGAAGCCTCTAAAACTTTTTCAATGAAAGAGTGTAATTAGAATTCTGGTAATGAGAGGATTAGTGATGTATATATTCCCCAAGGAAAGCAAAGAACTCGTTGAGCCCGCGCAAATTAATAAAGCTAGTAGTTGAGTTGTTTATGTTAGTCAATGAGAGAAGAAAGACACATAGTTCTGCAAAATATCCTGAATTGTAGTCGGATAGCCTGAACGATGTATTATACTATTGCCATTGCACCTTTTCTAGTTTGGATTTTTGATCCGACTGTGAATGTGTATCATACATCTGGTCTTTATCTTATGATCGAGATAAATATTTTCATAAAAGCATTTGTAGCAATTGGACCTGTTTCTCTGTATTTAATCAATGTTCTTCATTTCCATGAGCGTATGTTAATGTGATGGTTAGAGTATATTAAAGGTTTCTTTTTAGGGTTGAATCGATTATAATACTCAAAATATATATTATTCGGTCACACTAGCAGTAGCGAGAGCCTTTGTTTTAAGTTAAGTTTGAGGAAATTATTTGATGCCCATACTTAAATGGAGGTTCTCCCGATTCAGCACTTATGCTTTTTCTTGTTCTGAAGGTGCCTGATACTAGCTGTGGATAATAGATGCTGTATTACGTATAGTATATAGTGGTCATACTGGCAGATGCATCATGGGGCTGCAGCCCTCCCCCAAAATTTTGATTTGATCGGTAAAAATTTCATAAACCCTTAAAAATAAATTAAATTGTTAGATCATTTAGTTCATAAAATATATTCTATTTTGGGTGTAATAGCGTTTAAGTTGGCTAAAACTCTTCCAAGATCTAAATTGTTAGTATTCCATACACCGGAAATGGTCTCAGCCCCCCCCCCCCCAAAATTTTCCCAGCCCCCTCCGAAATTATTTTCTATATACGCCCATGAGATGAATAAGCTATACATCCTTAATCCAGAAGAGATCTGGTAAAAGATTGATAGAAAATAAGCATTGTCCATCAGTAAGCTCCCCATTTTGTAGTGCTTAGAATCCTTAATAAGTTCAATGATATCTTGCATTTATTAGCAAGTTCTTCAAATGAGGCAACCATGATAGTTTTTTATCTAGTGTTATGCCAAGAAATATGTGTTTCACTTTAAGTAATTGGTGTGTAATGTTTAATAAGGTTGGACAGGACTTGGTCTTATTTTTGAAAAAAAAAAAACTTTTTTTTTTTACTGAGAATTTAAAACCTTTTCTCTAACCCTACCTTTCTAATTCATATATTCTATCTTGTATATTTTACTCTGTCTTGCAAAAACAAATAGTAAAAAAGGAAGCATTCTTCCTACCTGCAATTTGTGTATTTCAATTATTCAATCTTTATATGTGTTCTTTTCAGACGCTCGGCATTCCTCTTGCTAGCAAATCAAGATTTCAGTTAAACGTGCAGGTACTGCATTGTCCTTTCTTGTATGGGCTAGATTCCATCCCTAATGGAACAATACTTCCCATTGCATGGGTCGAAGTGGTAAGAATCTTACATAAATTTACATACATATCATAATTTATTAATTATAATAAACATAAGCAGTAATACAATACATCTCACTGATTTATATAATTTTTTATTGAGATGACAATTTTTATTTTTATTATTTCGTATATACGCCCTTGCTAAAAAAAAAAAAAAAAAATGCATAATCAGTCAAAATTTAGTTTTGAGAGAGACTGCAGTCTCTGGAAAAACAAAATAATAAATTGTAATAAGGAAATAGGAAGATGGGCAATGACAGAAGCTGAGCTCTTCTCAGTCTCATTATTATCAAGTTTGCTTATCACATGAAGTTTCTTTTCCCAAAGCAATAGAAATGTATAGCTGAAGCATATTCACCAGATTTTTTCTTTTTATTATTTCAGAACACAGTATTTATCTTTTTTTTTTTTCTCTCTCTCTCTCTTCAGGAGATAGGAGAAATCAAAGGAAACCTACGTAACTTACTCTACCATGCTACTTACACAGCTGTTTATTTGCAGAGGCTACTATCCTGGTCCTGTTTACTCATATGCTTGGTATCATCTGTTAAACTAGTTCATTATTTCCTATTTAAATAAAGTAGTAAAATAGATAATATCTCATACTCCTCTCTTAATTCCTGCTTTAGAAAATTGTATGAAAGTTTTTTTTTCTTTATTTATTTTTTTTTTTTTTTGTGTCTTGTTTTGCTTAAATTCTTGAGAATCTATAAATGCTTGTTCAAATAAACAAATAGAAAATTTACATATACATACTTATATGTACATTTCAAATTGCTACACATTTCTTAAAAAGTAAAAAATAATTAATTGAAATTTTTTTTCTTCAAAAAATTGAGTAGGGTTGCAACAGAATGTAATACTATAATTACAAAACATGACAATGAAGTATTATGATTCTAAAGAAAATTGTTTTACTGAAGTCAAAGCTATCTTGAAAGTATGTCGTCCCCTTCATGTCAAACTATGGAATATACAAATTGGAGCAGACTAGAGAACATATTCTATCAATTGAGGAAGTAATATATTGAAAAATAGACTGATTCAATACTTTATTTAAGGTATTAATGGCTATTCTAAAGGGGTTAGAGTTGGGACAAGCCGTATCGGCCACAATCTAAGAGCAAAGTCTCGAATCTGAAAAACGTGATTTTGCATATTCGATTGTTTGACATGGTAGGGACGATATGTACAACAATCATTTTATAATTCACGGGCAGAATGCCTACATAAAAACATAATTATTTCAGTCCCAAATCGTGTATTACTTTCTCTAAATGTTTTGTGCCCTTCTGGTGCTTCTTCAGGGAGTTGAAACTAAAACTATTTCTGGTCAAATTCTTATTAACAGCCCATGTGCCTAAGC
Organism: Gonocerus acuteangulatus; assembly: GCA_946811695.1. Lineage (NCBI taxonomy): Eukaryota > Metazoa > Arthropoda > Insecta > Hemiptera > Coreidae > Gonocerus > Gonocerus acuteangulatus. Next base: position 67,909,794 of record OX328124.1, read on the forward strand.
TTTCTATCATACAATATTAAAAGATCTAATATGATGAGCAGGTATACCAGCAGATTATTTAGTATTACTATAAAATTGGATTCTGTTCATTTCCAGAAGTGAAGTCCCTAACTGTAAAATCGATTGGTGTCACATTTTATCTTGAATGGACATAGGCAATACATAATTAGTTGATACACATGCAAACTATATTGGATCTTTTAGTTTTGACTCAGGATGTGGAAGGTTTTAGGCCCAAGGGCTGCTTATGATTTTTAATGCTGTGTCAAGAAATAGTTTTAGTTATAAGCTCCTGACGAGACCCCAAAAGGGAGTATATCATAAACAGTTTGGAGTTGAAGTAATTGTGATTTTTATTATTTATCTTCAACCAAATTGAAGTGATTTTAGCAATATTAAAGGTTACATTTTAATCAATTTTTTACCCATGTAAAGAACCAACAAAACAATATATATATATATATATATATATATATATATATATATATATATATATACACACACACACACACACATATATGTTCTTCTTTTTAGATATAAGTTCAGACTGTGATAATATATTTAGTGTCTGTTAACTGTATTGTTGGCTAGTTTATATTATTTTATTTTAAAATTAAGGACTGTTGTCATATTATTGAAATAAGCCACTTGGGTGTTTTCATTTCAATGTTCATGCTGACTATACATCCATTCTAATCGTATACAAATCTCAGGAGGTGCAGTTTAGGCAACTGGATTCAAGGAAATGTTGAAAATATTTAGTAATAACTTGAAGCCAAATTGAAGCTTAAAGGCTGATCCACGCTAGACAGTGTCGGGTCCCGGCGCAGGCAACACATGGTGTAGCGTGTACGAGTCCATTGAAAATGGTGGTTTGATTGTTTCACCTGTCCCGGCTCGGCCCAGTCTAGCGTGAATCAGCCTTAATTCTCTCCATTTAAAGACCCCAGCTGTTTTGGTAAAAAATAATATTTTATGAAATTGCAAATTATGGCAGCACTAGCTGAGTCCATATTAGTGGACAAATTGGGCGTAAGCACCCAATGTTAAGGTATGGATTACCAATTTGGGACTCACACAATAGGACCGATAGGCCAATGTGCATCCCATGAGGCGGAGGGTATGAGTCAAGCACTAATCTGATCTAATCTATAGTCACTGAGTGCTTATCATCCATTCACACTTTCCTTGTATACTTTGAACTTTAATTTCAAGTCTATCAATTTCATTTCTTCCATCCCTTTAGCCTTTTTTCGTATTCATTTTCTTTATTCTCTATTCCTCATTTCGAACTCCTTACATCTTCAGCCTGTAAATTAACCTGATTCTCGAATGGATGATAAGCATGCTGTGTACCTAGCAACCCAATTTAATTAATGGGTAGCCAATTTTATTTCCCTTTAAATAAAGGATTAATTCCTCCTAATTAATGGTAAAAGTACTTTTGTTACGATTGTGTATTTCATTTATGTACAAGAAATATATGATGAAAAGTGTTTTCTCTAAGCTGTAATAAAAAATACATATCAGATAACTTTTAATAAATACTTACCCCCCTACTGTATCTGTCTGAGTTAGGTTTGTAGAGTTTTCTCAACTTGGGCTTGGACTAGTGTATGACGGAGTTTGTATATAATGAGACAGTAATCAGACTGATTGTGACATATGGAAGCATAAGCCTGGACTCTATCAGAGAAAAATAAAAACTATCTGAGAGTCTGAGAAAGAAAAGTACTGTGGTGGATTTTTGGCACAGACAAGGTTGGGGGAGTATTGAAAATACAAACAAACCAGGAGCAGAAAGACCTCATGGCAAATCCAACATTGAAGGTTTATAAAATTTGGCTGATTAAGGTGGTTAGAGCACGTCAAGAGAATATAATACCCAAAACGCTTCTCTATGGCAAACGAATTGGCAACAGGAAAAAAGGGGTACCCTGACCTGGGTGAGATAGAGTTAGAGGAAATGGGTATCCACCATTGGAGACAATTTGTGGCCAATCATGATGAATGGAGAAAGCTGTTGACAGAGGACCAGGTCCTTCATGATGTGTAGCGCTCAGCTGTAAGTAAGTAAAAGTTTTTTTTGTGGCGTTCCAACTTCTAGGCAATTAGCACCGACATCCAGGGTGCAGCAAGGAATTTTCCCGAGACGTGGGATGAGAAAATTTCTGCCGCCGATGGGGATTGAACGCACCATCTCCAGCTTATGAATCTAAGGCGCTAGCCACTAGACCCCAAGAAAAGGTATTATTGAGGTAAGACTTTTAGATTATACATTCCTGTATTTATTCACTTCATTTTTGTACATTCAGATTTAAAATAATATATTGGTAGCACATAAAACATACATGTACTTGACAAAAGCCAAATCGTTTTGTTCATTTAACACTGGAATATCTTTTGTGCACAAAAATATTAATTTCTACAAATATATCTTTTTCTTGATAAATAAATATCATTTTAGCATATTGGTTATACTCATTATGTTTCTTTCTTTTGTTTTTTTTTTGGATAGTTAAACACTGTATACAAATGTATGAATGCCCATGAATGAAAATAGTGTTAAAAATATACTCAGGTTCTACGAACTCTGTATTACAAATATACAGTAAGCCAATCCTGTCAAAAACTATTAACAAATTTTTGAATAGCTTTATATTAATGCATTTTGTATACACATATACATATATAAATACGCCATTACAGCTATTCTTTGTGTTATTTATACACAGTGATTTCTATACAATGTTACATCAAACAAATACTACACTAGATAAATAAGTTTTACATAGTTAAATACACAGTTATAGATGATGGTTTCAACAACACATAGATATTAAGTTTTTTGAAGGGGAAAAAATAGTCAGGTTTCACACTCGACAGAGCAAATGAGGATAAAATATTAATAAAAATAACAGCGTCCTAACAACAAAACTAGAGTCTCTACATCTATGTGATTCTAAGCAAAATCATGTCATTTGTAGAAATATGTTGCAACAAGTTGTCAAATAATGAAAACATTTAAAAAACAAAGCTTTGTACCAGAGGACTGAGTTGGGTAAGTTAAGTAAAGCCTCAAATGACTTAGGTCCTAGGATAATGAAAAATGTTATAATCCTATATAAAATATATGAAATGAATGTCATCTAATGAAAGATGTGCCTACAAACAGATCAGCCTGTAAACAGGTATAAAAACCTAAATTCCTTCTTGATATTGATTTGGTATTCATCACGAAAAATTAAATTTTATATTGATTAAAATACTTATATTTACATTTCTTGAAACCAATCCCACTTAGAGCAGTTTATGTTAAGACTTGTTTCTACATCGGTTAAAAACGAAACAATAAAGAATGGTGCCAATGACAATAGCAGTCGATGCACGTATAACAAAAAAACAAAATTTGCCTGAAGGAAAAAAAGTATTGCTGGCATTATAGTTTTCATTCCCACTTGTTAAAATACAATCAAAGAAAAATAAAGTTTAAGATAGCTCGCAGCCTCCAGATCTACAAAGAAAATCTTTTAAACATACTAAGGTCAATATTTCTTGTGAGGTTCTGTGCCCATAAATCAGAGTCAATGATAACAACCTAATACATTAAAAAGCCTAACAAAATAAATTAAAAGATTGAACAAATATTGCATAGTCCAGGTTCTCAAAACTACGATAATCTTTGAGTATAGATATCATATTTTATTTACATCTTAAAAAATCCAAATGCATCTATTATACTTAAACAATAAATTACATAGATCTATAATCTAATAGGCAATGATGACCTCGCAGTTTTTTGCCCTTAAGCACAAGTAAACAAACAACATAGATCTATATGTATTTATAGAACGGAATTTTAGATAGTTTATTTAGTAATGCAATTATAATTATTATTGCATTATCAAACCAATGTATTGACTAAAACAAATATGTTTTTCTTTTAGAACTTAATCGTTTTCAATATCTTTATAAAAAGTATAAAACTGAATATCTAAAATGTACAACTTTGATAAGGAGGAAAATTTAAATAGGAGTTTTATAAAATAAAAGGTGTAGTTAATTTAGTTGATTGACTTTAAAAAATTATATATTACAGGGTCTCCCAACGGTGGGGTGGATAGCATAAGCGATTCCTATCGAAGGAGACGCAGGTTCTATTTTTTCATCTAAGGGACCATTGAAGAAATTCCCTTCTGTGCTCCACCATGGATGCTTAGGAAGGGTGGAAACTTGCAGATAGTCTGGCGCTAATGGCCTGGTCAATGTAAAAAAAAAAAAAAAAAAAAAAAGAAAAAAAAAATGATATAAGACCAAAATATCACAAGTCCCTATATTCCTTTCCAAGTTTAAATTGTTACTTGTAGTATACTAAGACTCTGGCCCACTTGACTTTGTATATTCATTGTGGCCATTGATCTAGAACCCAGTTCTGGGTTTATGTAACCTGTGATGGAGATAAATTGAAAGGGGGGGGAGACCGAAATAGAAGTATACACACTTTCTGAAACCTCAAGGAAAAATTGAAAGTGCTTAACCCTTTCCGTACCGTGGACTGCTCCCACAGTCGAGAGCTGTCGGGACCCACATACCGTGGACTTGTGTAGAAGTCGAAGGAAGACGGGACCCACGTACCGTGGACTTGTACAGCAGTCGAGAGCTCGGCGTATCTCACGCATTCTTTATCTTCTTATTTCTCGACTTTAGAGCCATCTAGCGTTACCGTATTGTACTTCTAGTATTCCTGCCTATTACTAGATGGCATTTGAATGAAGTTTTTGGTCGTTTTCAGTCGAATTACAACTCGTTGTCTTCTCCGCCCATTTACCCAGTCAACCCTCATCAAATTATCGTTTGTTTTTATACTTCTGTACATTCCTAACAGCATTTATTTGCAAAACCAGTTAACTTTTAGTCCTGTAGTTAAGATCTTATATTCGTGTTTTGTTAAATTTAGAAAAACTGTTTTTTTTTTATTGCGTGTCCTCCATTTAAAAAAAAATTAATATTTAATTAAAATATTTCATATTAAATTAAATTAACTGTAAATATTTATAATTATGCTTTTGTTTTTTTAAATAAATTTTATACATAAAAAAAAATTAAATAATAATTAAGTTAATAAAAATTTAACTCCGCCGGTGTACAAAGTCACGGATCAAAAATGAAGATGGAAAATTCATTTGCCGTAGTTATTGAGTATTTAATTCCTTTGCTTATTATTCATAAAAGAAAGAGCAAATGGTAACTGAAAAAAACCTTTTTTTACTCGTACATATAATATAGCTTTTTTATTACTTATTTTTAAAGAATGTTATTCGACTTAAAATAATTATTTAAATGCCAAACTAATTTAGCATAAATAAAAATGTATAATCATTGTAAACAAAACAAAAATCAAAATGATAAGACGAGTTTTAAGTACGGCGAGGAGATCGCTGAAAGTCGAGGTGCTGTGACCGAGAGTGGGAAAAGTATCCCGTACAGGGGGACCAGTGCCAGGTGCCAGTATCGCGTACAGCAGAGCACACTCCTTGCGGCTCATTCCGTACGGAAAGGGTTAATTTTTTTTTTTTTTTTTTTTTTGTGCTTCGACTGCCTGGGCCATTAGCACAGAGGAAAGGGTTAATTATTTAAAAAATGAATGCTGAATCATAATGTGAAATATAGAAGCAAATAATTAGATTCTTATTATTTTTGGCCCTTAAACACAAACAAACATTCTTACTATAATATTCAACTGATTTTTTTTTTTTTTTTTTTTTTTTTTTTTTTTTCAGTTTGCCCATTATTTCATTTAAATTATAACATCCATTATTATGAACCAAGAGTTAATAATAACGGACGTTAACATTTAGTTTTCACATTAAAAAAATTAGTTGTTCACAAAAAAAAAAAAAAAAAAAATATTTCCATAAGTCATCTAGCAAGATAACTTGATGACAGGAAATTAATTTATTGATCAATCCTCAAGACAGATGTATTCAATGGAACTTACTGTCAATAAAATAACTAATTCTTATTAATTAAAACATTTTCCTTCAATATTTGAAAAGCAATATATGGAACAGAAACATTAAAAATACCCAACTCAGGTTTCTAAATCAAATAAATTATTTAGCAGCATTTTTTTTTTTATTTATTTATTTTATGTAAATAAAAGTAATTATTCAATCCACTGACTTCTCACAGAAGTACACAATATAAGCAGGAGTGTATTTTATTTATTCGCACAACGAAATTAAATATATACATTTTACAACAGCGTGCTAATTCAAAAACAATTCTGGTTTATCCAATAGAATATTAGAAAGTAAAACGAAACACAAGTTTAAAATAAAACATTTTGAACGAAACTCTTCCTGTTGTGACATACTTCTTTTTATTTAAAAAAAAGCATTACATTTCCAAATGCAGTATGCAATTACAGGGTATAATAGAAGGGTACATTAACAATAATCACAACAGCATATGTAGGCTAACATTCATGTCACAATTTCTACCTGACAAAATATGATCTGGAAATCTGAAATTGAAAAATCGAATAGCTAACTGATTTCTGAAAGCACATATTAAGAAGAAATGAGTGCAAGAAAGAGTTATTTCATTTATTTTTTTTAACATTAAGTGACATAGAAAACTTAATGGTACAAATTATACGAATTTTTACAAAAATATAGGACTTTCACGGAAAGCCTAATAAAATTTTAAAATAATTTCCAGATCAGTCTAATGTATTCAGTTTTAATTTTATATAATACACGTTTCTCTATTAAATACACACCTCTCTAATGTATGTTTTAACTATGCACTGCTTTGCTCACCTTACTCATTTGTCTTGAGCATCGGCTTAGAAAACTCTGAGCAGTTCTAATCTAATACATTCTTTGTTTATAAGGTCAATTCAAATGCTTGTAAACATCCAATGCTATTATGTTTACTGATGCAGTTATAATTATTTCACAGTGTCCAGAACACTGTAATGAAGGGAATTGTGCTGTTCAGAGTTCAATAATTTGCTTCTATCGGCCAATAATGCTTCTATAACCAACTATTTGCCAGAGGATATAACACATTTCTTCGTAATAAAAAAAGTTCTTAAGTTTGCTTGTTCTTCATTATTTGAATAATACCAAAATTATATACTTTACATCAATTTGGTTAAGATTTACTTGTATTATACAATTCAAATGGTTCTTAAATATATTTTATCTAAAGAATAGATGCACACATGAATATTATAGATCTTACCTCATACAAACAGAAATTTATTAACTGTTTTTCTTTCAGCTTTTAACTTCTAGTATTGCCAATCCAATCAATATAATTTTAGAGATAGATACAAGGTTCTTCATATTCGATTATTGTATCAGATATGCCCATAATGTTCGTGATTTATTTTATGTAGTTTTTTTATATAGAAAATTAAACAAATGTTAAATGAAAACAAAGGGACAGATCCATTATACTAAGAAACAAGTAAGCATAAAAAGTGTAAGGAAGCAATAATAAATAAATACTTATATATGTTAATTGCTAAAATAATTAGAGAGAACATAACGATTTTAAACAAATGATAAACAATTTCACTAGGAAAGATAATTTAACCTAATGTTTAATCGATTGTTTCTTATATAGAGCAAGGCTCGTGCCTGCTGATATTCACATTGATTCTTCATGATGAATTATTTTAGTAATGACTACGTTTAACAGAAAATATGAGTAAATAACAAAACATTCTCTTCAAAAGGAAGATTTGGATAATACTATCCTTTTATCAATTCAAGAAATAAGGAGACAGGTCTCAAAAGCGGATAATGATAAGATCCACTGAAACTGTGGCCATTGGATGGAGGGGATTTATCTAAGAAGTAATAATACAATTATTACTTGACTACAAAATAAATAACTTTTCATTGCAACCAATAAATGGTTTACAGAGTTTTATTCTTTGTTTCAGTTTTTAAAACACATTTTCTTTTTGGATGTAATAAGGGGAGATCAGAAATTTTCTAAAGGAAATAAGAGTTTCAGAAACGTTTCTCAAACAAAAGATGAAGCTCAAATTTTTTTACCCATCGGTGTTCACCAGAAACATCGAAATATTAGAGACAAAAAATCCATTAAGAAATAGTTTTTAACCGTTACGAGACGGTGACCTGCAAGGCCTTAGAAGCCCATGGAACGGAGCCTGTTTCGCTCTTGTTTTCACAGGATGGCATTAAAATAGTTGAGCCTCCTCCACTCTTCTCTTCCCATTTCTCCTAATACACATTCATTATTCTTTCTTTAAAATGTTTTACTTTCAAGTTTCTTGTTCTGGGTATTTTACTACTCAACAGCATGCTTAAAAACTTTGTTTCTATTTTTTATAAAAAGTTTTGAATTTTTTTTTTTTTTTTTTTTTTAAATTATATCAAGTAAAATATTTACGGAACATGATTTCTATGTACTCATTAACTGGTATAACACAAATGAAGTCCTTTAGAGGGACCCGAAATATGTAAAGGGACTGGGTAGCAGAGGGAAATTCCCATTCAATAGGCTCAAACTGCATTTTTAATTAACTATACCTGATACAAGAGTGACTAGAGCTAACAAAACGTACCGAAAGATATCACAAAACGCTGTCACAGCGGTGGTTTTCAATACCGAAACAAAGAAATAGCCTTTCACAAAAGTGGCTATCAGTCCATAGGGTATGAAAGCCTGTTGTCACAAAAGTGGCTTTCAGTCTCGAATGGGTTAATTGGTTGTTTTCAGATGAGATGGTGTGAGGATGAATGTGTTATAACCTTATTGAAAACAAGATTCAATTGAACTTGAATTATATTAGTATCATCAATTCCATGAAGCTGATAGCTTAGAGAACAATTATGATCCTTGGCTGAATTCCCAAAAGTATTTAATTCACCTCGAAGCGAGATAAATTATCCCTCCTTTATTTTGAAAGAAGGGTCTTGAGGAGCATATATGGGGGCGGTCCTTGACCAGAGAAACTGGAGACATAGAACAAACCAAGAGTTGGCCAACCTATTTAGGGAAGCTAACATCTTAAAGTACATAAAATGTGGATGTCTCCGCTGTACAGGATGCCAGACCAAGACATGCCAAAAACTATTCTCCGAGAGGGTACATGGAGTCAGACGAGTTGGCAGACCCAAGCCAGATGGCAAGATGGAGTAGCCGCCGATGCCGGCAGCCTACTTGAAGTCCGGAACTGGAAAGTGGCAGCACAAAACTGTTACAACTGGCGGAAGCTGATTTTGGAGGCATTCTCACTAGTGGCATGTAGTGCCGAGGAAGAAGAATTTAATTCACCTTCAGAATTAATAATGTACAATCTTCACAAAGGTCATAGAAAGTAGAAAGAAATCATTTCTGGATAACGGTAGCTATACAGACCCTACATTCCCAGAAGAGGCAGCAAAATTGCAATTCCTATATGAGGGATATGAAAAATGTCAAAAGATCCTCAGGAGGACTAAAAAACAACTAATTAAAACTGAATCAAATTTAGAGGAAGATAGAGAATGCATCTCAAAAATTAGGATGCTGAAAATCAATGCCGTATAGCAGGATCATAGAAGAAAAAAAAAGTTGGCCTGCATTCGCAACTAGAATTTAAAACTCTAGATTAGAAAACATTCATAGAGAATTTATTTAATCACTGTAATGGATTCACAGACTTTAGCCTGTAATAAAGTCAACCTCTAAATATGACGAAGTTTTTGTTTTTGGTAACTTTTTTAAATTCATGAATAAGCAGAGTGTCTTTTTTAGTAGCCATTCGTTCAGATGGAAATGATAATTTTTTACCCCATTTTATGTGTATGAAAATGTCCACAAAACATTTGAGGAGTGAGAGCTGAAAATTATAAAATTTGTTAAATATAGAGCTTGTTAAGGCATAATAGTTTTGTTTATCAACATAATAATCCTAGTAAAGCTTCTTTGCACATCCTTAAATTATGTAATAATTGATTATAATTATTATTGCTATAGATTTTATTATGATTTATTAAAGATTTCTAATAATAGGAAATGGCCTAATAGGCAAGCAGAGTTCTCACTTTGAAAAAAATAAAAATAAAAACAAATAAATATGTGAACTTAGCTTTACCAAGTCTTCATAATCATGTACAAAATGCTGATTCTTAATGAAGAAAAAAGTATGATATAGTAAAAACAATATTGAATCAACAGTACTTTTGATAATACTTAAAATCAAATATGATATTTGTAGAATCAAAATAATTTCAAGCAATCTGTTCACAACTTTTTGAAATATTTAAGAAATTTTTTCTAGCCTAAATGTCTCGAAATAAATGTTGTATTAATAAATGGTAAGACATTTTTTTTTGTTAAATTGAGAAAAAAAGTATTTTGAAGAGAGTTTTATTGAAAATAATATTAAAAAAATGTCGTAATTTATGCAGGCAAAGGTAAACCATTTCAATTCATTTTTATTTGTGGTACATCTACTGCCAATTAAAACATTTAATTTCAGTACAGTTTCTCTGATGATATAAATAATCATTGTAGAAAGGTCGAAATCAAGTCATAAAACCATTTAGTATAGCACAAAGTGTTTTAGCATCACATCCCAATTTCAAAAAGTGTCTTCGAATAAACAGTCAATAAAAACTTAAACAAAGAATAACATGTAGTATTAACAACTAAAAATATTACAAAATAAAAACAGTATGCATCTCATAATGCTGCCATTCAAAATTCTCTCAATGACTAACCAATAAATATTGCCAAAAAATAAACTAAATGGAAACAAAAAAAAGTAAAAACAAAAAAAAAAAAAAAAAACTGAAAGAGAAGGACAACTCTAAAAGAAATTCTCAAGTTTCTCTGGAGCCTGCCTGGTGCTTTCTCTGTAAGCCTGAACACTCCTTATCTCAAATTTATAGTTTTTATTTACTTCTGGTCATTAAATTTTATTTAAGTTAAATAAATCAATTGTGAGAGTTTGGGAAGCTCTTTATTTCAACACATCAGTATGAAAGTGAGCCATCAACAGCGAGGTCTTATAATACATATTCTGAAACGGCTTGTCAAGCTTTATGTCAGAGGAAGCTGTTTGTGATTTGATGTTTGACTTGCTCTATTTTAAAATACAGTGAAACCTCCCTATAGCGGACACCTCTGGGAGAACCAAAGTTGTCCGCTATACAGAAGGATTGGTCCAACATGTGAAGAGAGACTGAGAGAAAGAGATTGAATAATGTTAAAAAATGTTAATTAAAAAGCATATTTATAAGTGGATTCTTCAGCAATTTCGTGATACCTTATACTTCAGCTCAATGAAAAATTCATACATAATATGATATGATTTAAATTAAGGAAGCACAAAAAACAAATGAGTTTAATAAAAAAATAATTTCATCCTAAAAAAAGATTTTGTTTTCATTACGTCCAGTAAAAGAAATTTCCTGTTGAAGTCTATTTATCTTTTTATTCATTTTTGTAAAACCTTGGTAAAAAGATGAATTTTAAATACTTTTCTCTTTATTTTTTTAAGATTATAACAGCAAAAGACATTTTGATTTTTTTCAATAGTTGCTGGTATTTGAAACTGATCATTAATGGATATTTTAAGAGTGGGATAGTAAATTTTTACAATCATAAGATATGTATTACATTCAGAATTCCAATGTCATTTGGGATTAAAACTAGTAAAATTTTCTATTATTGGCATGGGGCTTGCCAACAAATAATCTGACTGTATTTAGAATAAATATGAAATTAAAAGAAAAAAGTTTAAAATATAGCAATTTTTAAGCTCATTAAAAACATAATCAGTCACTGAAAGATATCCACATATCTAAAAGATATACAGACTGTTATTGTACTCAAATTTGGGCTGTTGAGATAGGCTGATTTATTGTTAAAGGCATTTAATGATTAGGTTGAAGTAAAATTTTGGATTGTTAATTCATTCAGAAAAATTTTACTTTAGGCGTAGACATAAGATCAGCAAAGCTAGAGCAAATAAACGTAAAAGTATTAGCAATAAGAAAATAAATATAAATTGCAAGAGATTGTAGATTATGGATAATAAATAACTCAGGAACCTAAAACACAGCAGTCAAAAGACACAATGAGAATTATGTAGTAAATAAAATTACTATATATTGATTAAATTATATTCATTTATTTATATTATGGTTTAGTTAATCAAAATATATAGGTATATTGGAAATATTTAATTACTAAGAGGCAATGTGAAATAAATATTTCAACAACAAAAATATTTTCTTTTGACTTATGAGCTTAGGTCCCCGGCAGATCCGTTAATAGCCAACAGAAGTCACAAACCAATTTCTCAATCATGAAATTAACATATCGTGTTTGTGTATGTTTATTAAATGAATGTTAGGGCTAAGATTACATGTCCAATAACTAAGTATACTAAATAAACTATTCAACAAGGTAACAACATACTTTTTTTCTATTATTTTATAAAAATGCAACCTACACTTGTTCTGCCCATTTTATTTAGAACAATTTTTCAACAAAATGATTCACTTACAGTCATTTTATTAGAATCACAAAACGTAGTAATATGGAATCCATTCAATCACTTTGTGTTTGTGTTTAAAATATAGAGACTAATATATGCCCCACAAAAATAGATATTACCTATCATCAGCCTCTTAGTAGAATGTAGAGACAGATCTAATGGATAATGATAACATAGAGATCTTACATTTAATATTTTAACTTCTAAGTCTTCAGAGGTATGTTTTCTATAGCATATTGCTGACCAAGACCTGAAAAATGAATACTTAGAATTATTAGAGTACATTAAAAAACTTAGACTAACATTTACGCTAATTAAATGAAAAATTTTAGAAACAATTATCTACAGGTTTGTTTTTATTTTTCTATTCAGAAGGAGAGTGATGACTCTATTTCCTGTGAAAAAGAGAACCACCACTCATAGTGCAAAACAAACAACGCTGGGTGTAACTAATGAGAACAATAATGTATAATTTATATACGATGCAAAGCATATAATTCTAGCAATCCCAAGCTGATTTGTTACATTGAAGCCAAATTGCACAAGAGAGTTGCTTCTATAGCCTGTTCAATTAGATAGAGTAGTTAGAGGGGGAAATGGAAGGAATGGGCAGGGCCTATATTCCCAAGAGGCAGTAAAAATAGTGGTAAGAACTCCCTGTTGTAAACTTAACCCTTAACCCAGTAGCCACACTTGTGGAATCGGCAATGTTATAGTTTAAATTGTTTTCAACCTTAGCTTTGGCTAAGTATTGATAAACATGTAGTAGCTCACTTAGAGAGATAGAAAAATCTACAATAAATCTACTTTCTCTGTACACCTGTTTTCTTATTTACCCTTACCTTCTCCAGGCTCACCGCTGTGTTAAGTGGCCTCCTTCTCCTAGCTCCCCTCGCTGTGTAAAGTGAGGTATCTCCACCACTATGTTAACCCTTAGCGGTCCTATCCCGAGCAGGGGTTGGTATAAACAAGTTGTATATAAAGTCTTGTTGATTTATCCACAGCCTGTCCTACTCGTCCTATCCCGAGCAGAGACCGGCATAAACAAGTTGTATATGTAGTCTTGTTGATTCATCCACAGCCTGTCCTACTGGTCCTATCCCGAACAGGGGCCGGTACAAACAAGTAGTATATGTAGTCTTGTTGATTTATCCACAGCCTGTCCTACTCGTCCTATCCCGAGCAGAGACCGGCATAAACAAGTTGTACATGTAGTCTTGTTGATTCATCCACAGCCTGTCCTACTGTTCCAAACCCGAGCAGGGACTGGCAAGCACAGTTAGCGCCAGACTTATTTCACAAAGGTAAGAAGGTGAAGGAAGGGCCATGTATTCTTTAGTTGTTCTCTCTTATGACAGATTCCGCTCAAAGTTCACTCAAATCACTCCTCTCAGTACAAGTCTCAACAGGTAGGCGGTCAGTTCCCCGCATGCGAGCACTTACCTAATGTTTTTTTTTCAATCGTCTACTTCAGAATTTCAGTATTTTTTTTTTTTTTTTCTCATTCCCCTATATTTTTTTAATTTCATAGAATATTTATATTGAAAGGAAAAAATTAGAACGTCAAACACTGGCCAAACGAAGCAATAACTGTGAGGTAAGGTATAGGGATTGTAGGCCAACAGCAACTCCTGAAATATCAGCATTATTTGCTGCTCTATTTATGATTGCGGTGAAAAGAGGAAACCGTTCAAATTTTGCTGAACATTTCAAAAGCAATAGAAATGGCCAGACGATTTTGCGAGCCAATTTCTGCAGAAATCGAGTTAGATGTTTCCTATAAGCTATGAGATTTGATAACCAACGTAAGATTGGAACGTCAACCAACGGACATACTTGCTTCTATCCGAGAAATGTGTTCTTTCATAGCTAACCGTCAAAGATTGTTCAGTTTAGGGGAATTCATGACTATTGATGAGATGTTGGTCACGTTTAGAGGACGATGTCCATTCATCCAGTACATATCTCAAAAAAAGTCCGATTCGCAGGAACTGCGTCATCTTAGCGCGGTTCTGTTCTTATCTCTAGTGTTTATGAAGGCATAGAATAGAAACAGTTATTACTTTGTTTAGATCACTAGCGAAACACCTATCCAAATGAAATCTCAAACAAACCAGTCTTGAAAGGTCTTGATTTACGATCTTACCTGTATGGGTCAGCTATCCCATAAGTCGGGCAGAAAGGCCTCCGCTCAGAGGCATTTGGAAAGCCTTGGGATCTCTCTCTTTGAACGCAAGATTTTTAACAATAAATTGATCTTCTTATTTTACTTAATCTGTTTTATTGTCAAATACATTATCTGACTATAAGCAATTTAAAAATAACAAGGAATAAAACAGGCAAAAAGAACAGTTCGAATAAGCGAAATCAATTACTTTAAATTTTTAAGCACTTATTTCTCCGATTGACATCGCCTAATCAAAACTTTCATCAGAACCATTTTTGTAGAGCATTTAGTGAGCTTTCTAATGGCCATCTTCCGTTTCCCAAGATTCTCAACCTTTTTCGAGATATTAAGGAAAGTATACAAAGTTACCAAAACTTTTTATGTCTGTTAATAAAATATTTTATTCTAACCCTACCTAAACTCTGCTGGTTAACGAACTTGACCTTTTAAATTGGACGACGGATTTTTGTACCAAATTTCATCACAATCGGACCATTAGGGAAGCCAGAAATGAGCGAACAGACAAATATATATATATATATATATATATATATATATATATATATATATATATATATATATATACAAATTTGAACCACCGTTATTTTCGGTCTCTAGGGGTTCTGAAACGCGAAATTTTCTAGTCGGCACTTCCGGATTGTTTCATTGTATCAACCTTATAAGCGGGGTTCCTCCCTATGGGGGAGGGAGGAACCGCGCTAAAAATCAACCAAATACGGGTTAAAAATGTATTGATTGGGTTATGCACGCATTTTTTATGCATATAATTTAAAAGTGTACTAAGGGAAACAAATGCCACTGCGTGTTAGTAGAGGACATGTGGTGTTGGAGCTACCCAGTAGAACGAAACTCAAGACAGATGTTTTATAATCATATGTTTTTATTCAGTCCAACAATTGCTAGTTCCAATAAAACTGCGTTTAACAAATCGGCGATTTTGGCTGACGAGGTCAGCATTTCCCTCCATCCAGATGTTACAAGTGCAAACAGGAAGGCCATTGGGCTCGGGGCTGTCCTACCCGTAAAAATAATACCAAAGACATTCTTCTTGACTCAAAAGGACATGCCTTTATTTGTGATGGTGATCTCAATGTCCGCCGAGATAATGATCTATGGGTGGTAGATAGTGGAGCGACACAGCATATGACAATTTTTTTTTTTTGTACCGCTCTTTGGAACAGGGATATGAATTTTTAGCAACAAAGATGGTTGTAAGCTAACCAAAGAAAGTCAGAAATGCATGACTGGGAGAAAAATGTCGAATGGGTTGTACGTTCTTGACATGAAATTCCATGCTCCGCAGAAGGCTAGAGAAGTACCGTTAGCATCGACGACTGGTTCCATGCAGTTGTGGCATCAACGTCTGTGCCATCAGAACAAGCAACATGTGAAATCAGTCATGAAGTGTCAGGGGCTCACTGTGACGGATGAGAGTAAAGTTCGGAAGCAGGCAATGTGAAATGAGTTTGATTGCCTTGCAGAAGATGAGACTTGGGATCTTGACAGTCTACCTCCAGGCAAGGAAGTCATTGGAAAGAAATGGATATTGAAAGTCAAGCACAAGCCTAATGATAACTTCAGCACATCCGAAGTAACTACGAGCTGGCAGACCCGCTTAAGAAGAGTCTACCAGCATCATCCTGCTTGAATAATAGGCCTCTTGGAGTCTTGCATTTGGGGGAAGGTGTTGGAGCTACTCAGTAGAACCAAACTCAAGGCAGATGTTTTATAATCATATGTTTTTATTCAGACCAACAATTGCTAGTTTCAATAAAACTGCTTTTAACAAATTGGCTCAATCAATAGTGTCCACTATTAGATGTAGCTGTCTGATAAATCCAGAATCAAGACATTGTTAACCTTCCAGTAGTGGCGCCCCTTTTTGGAACATCCATAGTGGCGCTGCACCTCACAGGTGCAAACCCTATTTCGCACGGAAAAAAGGGCCTCAGCAACGTGATAACATTGAAATTTGAGAGAAATGGTAGAAAACTGCAGACTTGATAACAAAACAACACTTTTTTTTTTTTTGCGGGGGATATAAGAAACCATCGTTTTCAATTAAACAAAATCATGTCATGTTCGATATGAAATAAAATATTAATATAAAATATGAAATTGAATAATCAATCTATGTATAAGAGATTTTACGTCTAAATCCGGCCATACTTAAAAACACTGCTGTAAATGGTATAAGTGCCTTTCTGATTCTTTTTTTTTTAAAAAAGGATAATGTTTCATGACTACACTATTACTAGGTACTGTTAGTGGAATCATACTATACTTTATGTTAAAATATATAACATTTGTTATATACCAGGTTATCCTATAGACATGAAACATGTCTAATTATATAAAATATGAATATGAAATATGTCAAGAAAATATAAGATATGTATATAAAATATGAATACACAACATATGAATATGAAATAAAATAAATAAATATGCTTTAGGTCTACCCGACAAACCTATGTAATGTAGTGTATAACATGTAGTCTTCTTTTTCGTACATGGCCACCGCGCATGCGCGAAGGCCGGCGAACACTTTTCAGTTTAGTCATCGCTAAAGCATATTTATGCTAATAACAATGTCCTATGATCCCGTGTTGCTAAAATGTATATAGGAGGCCATCTTAAATCTTATTCTACATGATATTCATGTAAAAAAGGATAGGTTGAAGACCAATTTTTACTCCTCTCATTTATTCTACGATTGACTAACTCACCCACATACTCATAGATGATAGCATAGTAAGATAGAGAACGAAAAGTGTAAATATCTCATATCTGTAAAACTTACATGAGTTGTGGCGCAGCACCTAAGAGGTGACAAGGGCAGCCACTGACAATGATGACCTCACAAAAAGGCGTCAATGCGACTGGCCAGTGGAAATCCGGAAGATATTTAAGCGGAGAGCCCCCCAAAACACGGCTGCCAACCGTGATCCAAAAAATAAAAAAAGTATTCACCTCATGGGTGCGCGCCACTAACGGAGGGTTAATAGTTAAGGATTTCTAGTGAATTCAGCCTGTTTCCAAGAGGAAAATAAAATATCCCCCAACACTAGTAGTGGACAGGTAGTATCCAATAATAAAAATATGAGAATTTTTGGTTTCAATAGTGGACAGATAACTTTACCCCTGAACGACAGCAAATATTAAATATTTAACATCAAAAGACTAATCAACGCAGTGTCGTTCATTGGATAATGCTTGCACACATTAAATAAATAAATAAATGACTTAATGATAAAAATATATTACGCCTTAAATTCAACCAAAAATATATATATAAATTTGTACTCATCTTCTTACTGATAGTGACTAGTGTACAATGATTAACACCTTCATGACTGGAATAGTCAGGTCAAATGAATAATAAGTGACATCCATGTTGTTTTGACCTGTCGGTCAATCCATAATTCACCAACAGAGTGTATGAACTACACACTGTTATTTTGAAGTTGATTTAAAGACTGGAAGTCTTATTTTTACAATTTAACAGTCTAACAGTCCACTATTGACAGAGTGTCCACTACTGGTACATTTACTCTACCTCCATTCCTTGGGAAAATGTTAAACGCTAAATAACTTCATAATAATCCATTCTATTTATTTGGGCTCTACATGTTTCAATCATCTCTCAAGAAGCATAAAAATAAAAATTGAGCACTTTACTGGGGAATCTTCAGCTAACTTGTCCGTTCAGAACTTAATTTATGTCAGGACAGAGGAAGGTTCTTTCTATGAGTTTCTTAACATATACCATTAATTTTTTATCGAGAGGGGGCCATGAGGGCATAACACAAAAAAAAAAAGTCCGTCACGCAGAAGCTGCATCACTAAGCACTTTTTTGGGGTCTCCCATGGTCTAATGGCTAGCGCCTTGGATTCATAAGCGGGAGATGGTGGGTTCGATTCCCAACCTCCGGCAGGAATTTTATCATCCCACGGCTCGCTGGTAAAATTCCTCGCTGCACCCTGGATGTCGGCGCTAATGACCAAGATGTCATAAAACAAAAAAAAACAAAAAACTAAGCACTTTTCTCAGAATTTGGCTAGTGTAAACTGCTTTCCTGAATAATTTGCTTAAAATAAACTATATAAATAATATAAAAACATGAATAGTTCTTCTCTTTTACACTTGTAATGAGCAAATGTTTCAATTATTCATTTTGTAATTAGTTTCCTTCCAGAGTTGTTGTATTTAATAAATATAAAAGAAGTCACATTTTCAAGTATTGATCTGGTAGTAGTAGTGCTAGTACAAAGTAACCCCCCCCCCCTTTCGGGAAGACCAATTTAGTTCATTTTTACAACACTTCTTTCTCATTAGATACTCACAAGCATACCTCGTTTCATTACAATTAGTAATTTGGGTCCGGAGTAAACTCCCTTCCTAATGAACAGATTTAGTTTATTTTTACAACACATTTCTGTATATATGGAATACCGAGTTCCGTTGAAATATAACAAAAATTACAGCTGATAGTGGCAATTGGTAATTTGGGTCCAGAATACCCCCCTCCCCTCCTAATAAACTGATTTAGTTTATTTTTGCAAGGCACTTGTCTATTAAGATTACCACAAGGAACACCGAGTTTCGTTGCAATACAACAAAAATTATGAATGGGCAAGTAACTACTCCAAGCCTGGGGTAAACCCCTTTGGCCCCTTCTTAAGAGAAAAATTAATGGTCAAGAACTAGAACATGTTAAGAAAATCATAGAAAGAGCCTTCCTCTATCCTGACATAAATTAAGTTATGAACGAACAAGTTAGCAGAAGATTCTCCAGTAAATTGCTCCATTTTTATTTTTTATGCTACTTTAGAGACGCTTGAAACGTGTAGAGCCCGAATAACTAGAATGGATTATTATGAAGTTATGTCGCTCTTAGCATTTTGTAAAGGAATTCATACAGTGGGTCAAAAAATTATTCATACACTTAATTTATTGGGCATAATTTCTTATTATTTTTTTAACACAAAATATTAAAACATAGTTATAACAGAGGGCATTTGACATTAATTTTATAAAGCGCTGAAATCTAATACCTCATAAAATTAAGTTAGCAACAAAATTTGAAAAATTTATGAGCAAAAAAGTTATTCACACACCTAATAAACGAAAAAAAAAGATTCTACTAAAATATGTTCAGTACTTACCCCTCTTCCCCTCCCTTACTAGGATACTCTTTCTGATTTATGACAGCTTGAAGTATCCTAGATATTTCTTCTATGGGTTCATTATTCTCCTGAGAGTCGATTTCTGCCCAAGCTTTCTGAAGGTCATAAATTAACTCTTTCCGTGAAGAACATGGACATTTTGAAATTTCTAACTTCAATAATGCCCATAAATGCTCTAAGGTGTTAAGATCTGGCGATTGAGATGATATTTGCAGCATTTGGCGTACATTGTACAAAAGCCATTCAGTTTTTCTCGTTATGTTTGAGGTCACTGACCTGCTGGAACAAATAGGTGCTGTCTATTCCTACCTTTTGCACAATTTGTTTAGCATAAATATGCTTTAGGTGACTAAACTGGAAAAAAAAACGTTACAAAAAAGTGTCCACTTGCGTTCAAGCAAGCGCAGTGGCCATGAACGAAAAAGAAGACTGTATGTGTCACAAAAAAAGTGTCTGCTGGCATTCCCCATGCGTAGTGGCCATGTACGAAATAGATGACTGTATGTTTTGAGTACATTACATAGGTTTATCGGGTGGGCCTAGCGTTACAAAAAGTGTCACAAGAAGGTTTCCGCTGGTGTTCGTCCATGCGTGGTGGCCTTGTAAAAAAAAGAAGACTATATATTATACAGCACTTTACATAGGTTTGTCGGGTGGACCTAGCGTTACAAAAAGTGCCACATAAAAGTGTCTGCCGGTGTTTGCGCATGCGCTGTGCCTATGTACGAAATAGAAGACTATATGTTATACAGTACATTACGTAGGTTTGTCGGGTGGACCTAAAGCATATTTATGTTCCCAAATTTGAGCAGAAGGCTCTAAACGAAATTCCTTTTTTAATTACCTCGCAACAAATTCATAGACAGGATTTGTCCGGAAAGTATTAGGACCGAGTCAATTAAAAAAAAAAAGTATTGAGCCAACAGTTACACTTCTTTAAAAACATTCAAAATAGGCTCCTCCTGCGTCGATACAGTGCTTCCAGCACGATTTCCATGCATTGAAGGCGTCACGGTAGTCATTCTCCGGAGTAGCCTTTAGAGCTGCGGTGCAAGCTGCTTAGGTCACCTCTGTCATCTCAAATGCTTTCCTTTCATCGATCTTTTCAGGCGAGGAAACAAGAAGTCTAGGGAGCCACATCTGGGCTGGAGGAACGTCGCGATGCCTGCCAGGCTTGGTAGCTGGTCACAAGAAAGGAAGTGTGAGGCGGGGTGTTGTCATAGTGTAACTTCCAGTCGGCTGCGATGTCTTTTCGGACCCAATTGACCCTTCGTTTGAGTCTCTTGAGCACTTCTCCACGTAGAACTTGACAAAAAGAAGACCACGAGGTCTCTGTTTTCTTTAAGTTTTTTTTTCTCATGATCCCGGGAAAACTTTATTCTTTGTCAATTTTTTTAATTTATGAAAGATATTTTTTTAACTGCTCTACCACTATAGCTCGCTTTGTCCACGGGTCACGTTGACGGTGTTTGTCAAAGTCGACAGTCTTCATCGGCGACCTCTTCCCGGCCCTCCGAAAAGGCCTTGTGCCACCGAAACACACCACTTCTTGCTAAAGTATTATCTGGGTAAGCCTGCTTAATCATATCGAACGTCTTTGTCACAGATTTACCGAGTTTCACATGGCTTGCACCACTCACAAAAACTCATCGCACGAAAAGCCTGTCTTGACTCTCCGTATGCTCGGAGACAACTCACCAACCCCTCGTTTGTTACCTAGGGACCCCAATATTGAATTCAGTCAGTAAGCGCCCGCTCCGAAGTACAATCGTGGCGGAAAAAATCAGTCCTATTACTTTCCGGACAAACCCTGTACTTCTCAGTATTCAAATAACCATCAATTTCTAAAAATTCGCATATTCCACTGTTGCTGAAGCAACCTTAAGCCATGACAATACCTCTGTCTTGCTTTATAATAGGTTGTGTTGTTTTGCTTCGAAAGCTCTGCTCTTTTGCCTCCAAACAAATCTCTGTCGGAGTGATTCATAAACATTGAACTTCCTTTTGTCCGGAAACAACACATTTTTCCAAAATAAAAGCAGTTTTTTTTATTATGATCCCAGGAAAACTTTATTCTTTGTCAAATTTTTAAATTTATAAAAGGTATTTTTTTAACTGTTCTACCACTATAGCCCGCTTTGTTTAGCCAGTAACTCACGGTTTAAGGTGTGTAGGGTTCCCATAACATGATCCGATGTGTTCTGCTAGCTCAGGAGCAAATAATTTAAGTTTTTTTTTTTTTTTTTTTGCAGCTTTCTGCACGATTTAACGGGAATCACACACTCACTGGACGTTTTCTGTCTGTGTATTGTTCATAGATGTGGTTTTGAACTTTTTAATTATATATTGCTCGGTCACTTAAGACAATCCCAACTTATACATAGCAACGGTGACATACAAAGTATCGGTGATTCAGTCCTTGATTAAAAAGTTTAACAATTTCATCTTTAAGATAAGAACTCAGTTCCTTAGATTTGCGATCCATTTCACTTGTGAATTGTCTTAGAATATTGAGGTTTTAACTGTTTCCTTTGTTGAGATAAAACGTTGTGTTTAATAAGAAAAAAAAGGCGCTAATAGCCAAATAGTTGATGCGCCAATAAAAATAAAAAAATCATTATAGGTATTAAGTGGAAACATTGGCCCATGAAACAATTTTAGAGTTATCATTACGCCTATTTTATGTGTATGAATAATTTTTTTTGCATGACAAAAAATTAATAATTAAGGAACGAAAAAAATTGATTTTTGTGACTAAAAATGGCTGTGTTTCTGCTAGCCCAAGATATCAAAACTCTAGTCAATCAATTAATAGAATTCTAATAATTATAACAAGTTAGATTGACAAGAGTTTTGATATCTTCTTGAGCGAGCGGAAACGCATAGCATGTATGCCCAAAAGCGACAGCTTACGACAGAGGAGCTCTTAAAATTTATAATTATTTTTGAATAAATAGTTTATTAACATTTCATATGAGAGTTTTTTGTTTCCCAATGTTACACGCCTGCACATGCTTACAAATACGTTGTTTAAGCCATCTTTTAGAACCTCCATAACAGTGAACTTTAGTGCTTAATAACTTCTTTCCAAGTTGAAAACAACTTTTTTTTTGTTTTTTAACGGATCCGTGTTTAGTGCATCAAAATACGTTATAGTGTAGTCATTTGAAAAAAATCGGTGCTGAGGACACTCTCCTTCAGTATTACCTTGAGCGAGTTTCTAATTTTTGCTTTTGCATCAGAACAATGGGAAATGCTATATGTTATAATCAGCAGTTTGTTTGGGTTAAAAAAAAAAGATAATATTTTTGACTAATAAATTAAGTTTATGAATAATTTTAAGACCCTCTGTGTGTGTGTGTATATATATATATATATATATATATATATATATATATATATATATATATATATATATATATAAATATAAATTTTAACGGGGGTCATCTTCGAAGTCTGCTGGGTAGGATCGATAAAGATTTGAAGAAATTTTTAAAAAATTCCGTCATGAGTGCAACCTCAATAGCTACTTTCCTTAGGAGGAAAGTTCTAAAAAGGAATAAATTATGGAATACAGTTTTTAGTTTATGACTTTATACATTAATCTACCTTAGTAAACATATAAGATCCCAATCATACAAATGGTTTTGTCAATTTTTTCTTCTTTATAGAAATTCATCGCAAAACTGTTTGAAATCCCAAGCTGTTTGAAATGGAACTGCAAAATGGGGGAAATGATAAATTCTCTAGATGACTTGGAAATGTAAGAATGGTTCAGCCGAGAACTGAGATACTATTCAATTAACAATGGATGATGATTCAAAATTATATTAAGTATTATCTATAATTGTAATTGAAGAGATTTGGAAAATAAAGGTTTCATCTTTATTCCTTCAACTTGAAATGAATAATTTTGCTAGTTGGTAATTCTGAGGGAAAAGTGACCCAATTCCAATTTTCGTAAAACTTTGTATACTTATTCATTTCAACCTAATTAAGAATGAAAACCTGAAAAAAATGTCGCAAACGACTATAACAGTATTTTGTTAACATTTTTCATTTTTATGATACAGCTCATAAACATTAATTAAATCCATTTCTATTAAAAAATACGCTTAAATACATTTGAATAAACTAAAACTTGCTCTGATATTTGAGAAATTGTCAATTTATTAATGAAAAGGATCATTACTTACAGAAAAAAAAAAAAAAAAAAGGTAATAGGCCTCTTCATCAGTATCTGAATCGTGAATATCTTCGTTTTTAACTATTCAATTAGTAGGTACCTCAATTTCGATTTTTGTAAAACTTCACGCTTTGACTCATTTCAACCTAAATAGAAACAAAACCGTAAACAATTGACTGAAAATCGTATTTAAATGTTTTCAATTGCTCCACTTGTATAGAAGTTGCCTCCGTAACCTTCCCTTTCAACCTATAATTTAGTTTTGACGATTTTATCATAACAAAATATGGATAAAAAAATTAGAGTAAAATATGGAAAAAACAGGTAAGTAATAATTTTTTTCGTCAATAAAGAAGAAACAATTTGGAGTAAAATATGAAAAAAAAAACGCTAAGTAATTTTAACAGGAGGTTGTTCAAAATAATAAAAGAAATAAATGGATAAGAAATAATATAAGTCCTCTATGGAATCACAAAATTAAATACTAACAAATATAATATAGATAGTCATAATAATGATAATCTGTTTATCCACAATTTCTGTCTTTCGGGGAACAAAATAAGGCGGAACACAACTCAGAAAAGGAATAGGCTCGTTTAGGAGGTTATGCACTCAGTGTTGCCACTAGCCTGTGCTCACTCTCAAAATGGCTAACTGAAATAATTTAAAACGGGGGGCTCCAGGTGACTGATATGTGAGACAACTGGGAGGTTACTCACTGTTACATAATAATTTCTGTCATTAATAAATTGGCGATTTACGTATATCGGACCAAGTTTTACTGTATTTTGTTTTAAAAAAATACTGTTATAGTCGTTTGCGACATTTTTTTACGTTTTTATTCTTAAAAGTACCGTTAATCGTACAGAATTATTTATGACTTTATACATTAATCTACCTTTTTAAACATATAGTTGCATCAGATCCCTATCATACAAATGATTTTGTTAATTTTTTTTTTTTTTTCTTTTTAGAAATTCATCGCAGAACTGTTTGAAATCCCAAGGAATATTTCAAAATGGAACTACAAAATGAGGGAAATGATAAATTCTCTAGACGACTTGGAAATGTAAGAATGGATTAGCCGAGAACTGAGATACTCAATTAACAATGGATGATGATTCAAAATAATATTAAGTATTATCTATAATTGTAATTGTAAAGATTTGGAAAATAAGGTTTCATCTTTATTCTTTTAACTTAAAATGAATAATATGGCTTGTTTTGTTTATATAATTTTAATTCTCATAAAACTGGATTGAACGTATTTAAACAAATGTAATTCAAAATCATTAATAAAATAAACCAAGCATTGTAAAATGGGATGCTCACTGTTAAATTTAATGATTGAAGGCAAAAGTCTGTACAAAACATTACATACATCATATATTGAATTAGAGACAAAACACATAAACAGACATTAAATCATATGATCACACTCCCTAGAACAGGGCAAACAAGTTCGCCAACCTACAACTGTATATCATCACAGTGTTGACACTATCAAATAATAATACAATAATAATCTACTAATAATTGTATGAATATAAACAATAAGAAAAGCTATTAATGCAATAAATATGAAATATCATTTTTAACACTCACCTACTGGCTTATTCAGGTTTAAGCCTGTGCCATTGAACAATGGTTTGTCGAGGTTTGGTAATCATGTCCTGCCAGTGTTTTGTCTCAGTAGCTCCAGAACCATTTTTACCTACAAAAAAAAATGACATGATAATTTACAATATAAATAGGAAAAATGGATTTATTAGCTGGAAAAAAAATTTTAGCTTAAAACAACAAAAATGCAAAAGGAGAAGCAAGTTATTATATTATACCTTACTATATTATTACTATAAGCTAAAATATTCCCCAAAATGTATATCTATCCTAGAATTATAATAATTTGTAATAAGCAATTAAAATAACCAAATCTTCTAATGGTAAAATTTGTTATAAGGACAAGGAGGCTCAATTGTGATAGCTATTTAGAACTGTAAAACACAACATGTAATTAAAAAAAAAAAAAAAACATTATTGATAAAAGCCAAGACAGAACCTAGGAGCCATAACCTTTCTTCACTGATACACTAGGAGGTGCTAACCTAGTAATTGAGTGCCAAACCCAAAATCCTAATTATTTTTTTTATTTTTTTTTAATATAATTTATTGTGCGTCGACTACAATGGCCTTTAGCACAATACCCTATTGTTTAAATTAGACAAAAATTATCAAATTATTTATTATTTGAAATTTAAAATCTTTACTAATGTTTATATTTTACAATATTATATTTTAATCTAAATCTCTAATTTCTTTTTCTTTTTCTTTTTGTGTATGTACGCTTTAATAAATTTAAGATAATCAATAATATTCTGAAATGTTTCTGATTTATTCAAAATTTCTGTACTGTTAACACCAAACCTATCCCCCTCCTTTTTGCAACTGGGAGCATTCCACTAAAATATGATCCACGGTAAGTACATCACCAAAATCATCACAGGTTGGACGACGCCTACCGGCAAGATGATAGCCATGTGTTGTATGTGTGTGTCTAATACACACGTCAAAATTTTATAGATAGAATTATATTTAATTTATTAGGGTAGGAATTCATTGGCTAGAGAGCCTAAGTCTTTGTTTAAAGTTTCTGGCACAAATTCAAGCAGAATCACTTTCTTTTTCTTTTTTTTTAAATGTTTCTTAGCATTCTTCTTAACATCATTGGCATAAGCCAAATTTAAAAATTAATCCTTATCAGTTTCGAATGACTATATAAAACTGACATGTATACCATCTAGTAAAACTTATACTACAAGTCTCAATTTTTGTAGATTTGTTAAGTAAGAAAAACGTATCGACAGAATACCATACTAACCTAATAACATTTGGACAAGATAGAACTACTGGACTTACGACATGAACTCACTACCAAAATCTTTACATATTATTACTATCTACTTGAACCCACACATATCACTTACATTCAAACACATTTCACATATGATTACTATAACTGAAAACTTTAAATACCTACATTAACGCTACTACATCATATTACCACAAGAAAATTGTGGATTCTTTATTATTATTCTCAAAATGTTTGTTGCCAAAGTTGAGTAACATTAATAAATAAATAAATAAAAATAAGCCAAATTAAACATTGTTGTGGCAAAAAATAAAACAAGTAGTCGATACAGGCGCTAATGGCCTTGATGTTGTTGCACTGTAAAAAAAAAAAAAAAATGAAGGAGTCAATATGTGTAGAAGTAAAGTTTTATCTTTATTTTTTTATGGGACTTTCGAATGTAGAAAAGAAAAATTTCCTTTGCACAGCCTTATTACATTTTGACTTCATTTATTGCTTTGGTATGATTGAAACTTATTTTCGCACTGCCCCTTCATAAAATCATCAATGCACCTTTGTATATGCAATGAACTAGCCCACTCAATTTTTTTAAATTTATTTATTGCATTCCCCTTAGCAATAATTGATCTTAGATAATGTTTTTAGTCCTATAAATACAAGGACGGTATGTATTATATTCATAAACATACATAGACACAGAAAAAAACTTGTACACATATTTTTTTATTTTTATTTTTTTTTTTGACATAAGTCACAGATTTTAATAATAATACTGTGAGAAATAATAAAATTTAGTTAAAAATAATTGAAAATACATACTCTTTTCTAGGCATTGAATTCATTTACTAAACATATAATAAACCTTCAATACTACGATGTAAATATTAAAATAATTCTTAATTAATAAAAACATTCCAAATAATGGATTGTAATCCAAAAACCCAAATTTTAATATTAAGTAAACTTAATATTAAATTTGGGTTTTTATTTGCAGACGTAAATTTTTATTTTATTATTAATAACAAGCCTACTCAATTTTCAGACATTCATTAATAAATTTATGAGCAACAGGGACGTATATAGGAAACAATTTCGGTTGCACCGGAGAATTTGGGGGTTCTGGAATACCAACAACCTGGACTAGTTAGCCAACTAAAACTGACTGTAATTGAACAACATTTAGTTATATTTAGTTCAAACTCGTTTCCCAAACTTCAATGGAACACAAGATTAATT
Source organism: Gonocerus acuteangulatus (assembly GCA_946811695.1). Classification (NCBI taxonomy): domain Eukaryota; kingdom Metazoa; phylum Arthropoda; class Insecta; order Hemiptera; family Coreidae; genus Gonocerus; species Gonocerus acuteangulatus. The sequence continues at coordinate 67,937,998 of OX328124.1, forward strand.
GATCAGCATTAGTGAGAAATTCTAACTTTTAGCATTAGCCAAGGAGTGCAAAATCTTAATCAGTTATCTTATAATCGAACCAACTATTTTCTAAAACTTAGTGAAAATATAATTTGTTTTGGATAAGCTCTTTGAGGGAGTAATTTATTATTATTTGTAGGCATGCTCTACAGTTTCTACAACTCTTAAAATATCTTTTTATAACGACCAATTGCATATATTCTTTTTTTTATAACTTTTAATACATAATGTCTTTAAAAATATCCATAATTGTAATTTTATTTAATATTTGTTTAACCCTGGAACACTAAGAGAAGGGAAGGTTGTTTAACCCTGGTATCCTAGTAAGAGAAGGGAAGGGGGTTGAAGTACTGAAAATGTTTTAGTAGAATCTTTTTTTTTTGTTTAATAGGTGTATGAATAATTTTTTTGCTTATAAAATTTTCAAATTTTGCTACTGATTTAATTTTATTAGGTATTAAATTTCAATGATTTATAAAATCAATGTCAAATGCTCTCTTTTATAAGTATCTCTTGATATTTTGCGCTAAAAAAAAAGAACAAAAAAAATGTTAGCCAAATAATTAGGTGTATGAATAATTTTTTGACCCACTGTAGGTCCTTGAAGGCAATATTGAGTTCCGTTTATAAGACTGCTTCTATTACATATTATATGTCTGCCTATATTAAGTACGTACGAGTAATATTATTTTTTTTTAATATATTTTTTGAAGTGTAATATTTCTTGTCTACATTTATATTTTCTTCTCTTTATTCCATATTTTTTCTTGTTCTTTGTTTTTTTTTCTTTTCAATTTGTATTTTTATGTATTAAACATTTACAAAATTCCTTTTTTTAAGACCAAATTTCTCCATTATTCCTGATAATCAAGTTCTGAGTCATTTTCCTGTGTATACGTCAAATTGATACACAGGTTAGTAATAGTGTAGGATGAATTAGGGTTAGTGTTCCAGGGTTAATGCAAGAATATGACATGGCAACACTGCTTCTGTCACATGTTTCTTCATGTTTCTATTATGTCACCCTTGGTATTTCCTTTGTTCTAATGAACATGTGTATTTTGTACTCCATTAAGTATGGTAGCATCATGATCAGTTCGTTTTAGCTACTTCTGTCCTTTATAATTTAATCCTATTTAAGTTATGAGCCCAGTTAGTAAAATCCTCTTCAATATTTTTATAATCCTTTTAACAATTCATTTTTATTTACATATAATGTCAATGAAATTGTAACCAATTTTTAAAATTCTTGATCAAGTGATATTTAATTTATACTGGGTTACTTATTCTTTAACCAACAAAAGATATTTTTTTACAACAAAACTTTTAAAACAAAATATTTATTAATAAAATGTAATGGGGATTAACTAAAAGGTTATAACAAACTCAGATGTTATGATTACAATGGAAATTATATTCTAAAATGTTAAAATTTGGAGAATTTTGGAACCAGTAGACAACCCATTTTAAATTAAATTAAAAATAAATTGAAATCTCTTTTAATAACAGAGCTTCTTCTGTGAACAGTTATCTACAGATGAGCACACATTTCTAGCCAGGATAGGGGCAGATGCCTTTTCATTTCTCGAAAGAAAGCCCTCACTTGTAGCAACAATTTCATCGACAATCGAGGTATAGAATTTTACTAAAGATATGTTATAATAACATAAAAATGTTACTATGATTAAATTAATTAATTTATTAATAAAAAACATCTTATTAATTTCTAACTAACAAATTATTATTTATTTTATTCAATTGATTGTTCTTCTTATAAATTTCTTAAGAGAAGAGCATTTTAATTTTAACACAACAAATTCCATAAATCATATTGCTACAATGTGAAAGCAATTTACGATACTAAATATATCATTATTCTAAAATAATTAATCACCTGCTAGGAGTATGCGGCCAATGAGCTCATTTCTTCCTATATTGTCAAAATCCATCACCATCACATCAAGAGAACATTCTCGGATTTTCTCCCAAGGTACGTTGAAGCTAAATGTTTCATTAAATACTGGATTCAAAGTGCATTTGAAAATTGGAGTCTTTCTTTTTTCAATTCTCTTCTCCCCAAACTGAAGCCAAACCTTCACATAAGGATCTAAAAAAAAAAGAAGTAAAATAAAATATATTCGTTAAATAAGATATCACTCCTTTTTTTTAAGGTAGATAAAAAATTTGAAGATAGTTCAGACGATGTTTTGTGATCCTGTGCTTCATACTGATGACTCTTCACCACAAAAACACACTGGTACTTTACTTAGACTTCCTAAAAGTTAATTAAACCAAGTGTCTAGCCTTTTCCAGAATAGGTTAGGCCAAATAATCCAGACTCCATGTCTGGAAAACTAGGCAACATTAGTTTTAGGCCATTCCCCTTAGCCAACAACTTTTTTTATTTTATTTATTTTTGCAATTGTTTCTTTCTTAATTTTACTTTTTGCTTTTCCTCTGGTGCATCAACAGTAGAGGTTATTATAGTCCAGTCAACGAACAGTTATAGATGGAAATTTTTGGAACACAATGTTTGACTTTGTAACTTTGTTTGGGCTGGATAGGAGGTGAACATATCAAAAGTCCTCGACCCTAGCCTTTAAGCCGGGGTGGAGGGGGGGGGTTTAGAAGGTCCCATTTTTCGGGTTTTCACTTATATCTCGGAAACCCTGCGTCCTAGCGACAAGACTATTCTATAACAAATGAAAGCTTATTAAATTTCCTAAATTCTATCCAATAAAGTTTTTCGAGATATTTTTAGTTTTTAAAATATCCGCTCTTGAAAGTCTGTCATTTTGGGGAAAAACACACTTTTTTCTATTCTCGACCGGATATCTCTTCAACGATGCACCCAAAAAATAAATGTCGGTTATGGGGTTGTAGCGCATTCCATTCGCTTCAATAATATATATTACAATACTATTTTATGTATTCTCCAAAAATTTCCACCTATAGCTGTTTTCAAGCAATCGTTGCCTGGACTGTTAGCACCTTTTCTTTCTTAATCTTCCAATGACATTTGTTTAAAAATGTGACAGATTATTTTTGAATGTAGCCTGCAATACTGACTTTTTAAAAAATAATTAAATGAATTATGGCAATAAATGGATTATTATCTGAGTTGGAGATGTTTTACTTTTAGTAATACATATTTTTGGCGCTAATGACCTAGATGTAGATGCGCCGTAAAAAAAAAAAAAAAAAAAAAAAAAAAAAAAAAAAAAAAAAAAAAAAAAAAAAAAAAAAGTAATACATATTACGTAGATATTAAGTATTTGTTTTAAAGGGTAAACATCTCTTAAATTAGGTGCTGTATATCATCAATTCACATATTCAAACCAAATATTTTATTTTATTTAACAAAATTTATTAATTAAAACATATTGAATATTAAAACTCCTATTATTCAGATCAGTCATTGTAAAATATTATATGATTGCTAATGTCTATAAAATTAAGTAGTGACTTACTATCAAGAATGCATTGATATAAACTGAACAAATAATAAATTAAGTTATTTGCATGAAACGTTTTTGAATTAAAAAAAAAATATAATATATAAAACTTGCAGTATGTATGTATTGATATTTACCAGACTTTCCGTTGATATCCTTGGCTTTTAGATTTCTGGCTTTGAGGAGGGTGATGGTGAGGATACTGTTGCTTGGATGATAGCACAGCGAAACAAGAAGCTCACCACATTTATCTTTCAATGGAGGTTTTAGTGCTTTCCAAAAGGAAGGTTTCTCAGAAAGGTCCACCTGGTTAGAAATAAAATAATCTTATCACGAGATTTTCTAAAGTAAATTCAAAATTAAAGGAAATGCAACAATCTTCAAACTGCTTTAACTAGGACGAGAGAAATGGACGTAAAGCATGAAAAATGTGAATAATAAAATTGAGAAAGGATGGTCTTGTGATAAGAGGAAAGGATTTTTTTTTTTTTTTTTTTTCTTGTTGATATTACTTACTTTTAGATTGGCCCAATATAATATTCATTCTGACTGATTATAAAAACAAATCAATAAAATTTGAAACATGTACTGAGACGTGTAAAAATAGTCTTAAAATGGTTATTGACAATAAAGGGTTTTAAATGTTGGTCTGAGATTCTCTTATTAACATTATTCAGAACTTTTCAAAATCAACTCAGTTAAATACTTTCTATTAATATTTCACAAATGAGGAAGTTTAGAGCTTAATAACGCGTCGAGATATTCTGTAATCAATGCTTTCTAAGATTTTAATAAAACATATCTTTACACAATTTTGTGATGAAATCAGATTTATAAAATATTCGCATATATAATTTATGTTCTAAGGAATTTATAGTGTAAATACTCTAAGGGGTGGGTTAGTTCCTCCAGTAAATATACTGGCCCACAGTACTCGCACAGATGCCAGTGAGGACGGTCTTCACCAACAGGTATCACAACAGTATTTATAGTGTCCTGGAAAAATATGTGGATATTGTGCTCGATGGTGGTATACCTGGGATTCCTGTTTCTAGAAGAGGGAATCAACAAAAAGAAGCTGGATTTTTTTTAGAATCACTGGACTCATGTCAACTAGAAAGATCGATTACAGACTAAAGACATTTTTTATTTTTAGGCTTACAGTTAATCTTTTCTTTTGGCGTGGTTCTTCCCTCCCTCCATAGAGAGGAAACTCGCTTATGAGCCAATCCGGAGAGGAAGGAAGGAAAAGCGCAGACAACCAAATCATATTTCTTTCGTCTTTGTTCCTTTTCCTAGGCAGGTGAAGGACTAAATGTCTTCTGCACACGAACCCGACCCTATCACCAAACATTTGCGGATATATCAGCATGAAAACAGGATTTGTTAGCATACCGTCCTGTACTCGGTCCGCAGAAGTCATGTTACATCTATTAGCTGGGAGAAGGTAGACTGCGAGGGTTCCTAAGCCATTATCCTCTCCATCAGACCATGAAATGTAAATGACATCCTCTTGGAGAATAGGTAGAGCCTCATTAGATAGAAATGGTCCCGATTGGCATCCTTCCTAAGGTTTTCATCATTCTTCTTCGGCATGTATCTTCGCTTTTTTTCTGAATGAGGACTCTCACTAGATAAGATTCAGGGTTGACTTTGGAGGGCTGGGTACCATTGCTAAGCACTTGATCAAAATTGTTTTCCAACATTTAGTGGGTGAAGCCACGTTCTAATTCTCTATAAGGACCAACAGTTCAGTCAACGAACAGTTATAGATGGAAATTTTTAGAACAAAAATTTTTAACTTCATAACTTGGTTTCGGCTAGGAGGTCAACATATCAAAAGTCCTCACCCGTAGCATTTGTGCCGGGGAGGAGGGGGGGTTTAGAAGGTCCCATTTTTCGGGTTTTCACTTATATCTCGGAAACCCTGCGTCCTAGCGACATGACTATTGTATAACAAATATAAGCGGATTAAATTTCCTACAAGTTCTATTCATTGAAGTTTTTCGAGATATCTTTAGTTTTCGAAATATCCACTCTTGAAAGTCTGTCATTTTGGGGAAAAACACACTTTTTTCTATTCTCGGCCGGATATCTTTTCAACAATGAACCCAAAAAATAAATGTCGGTTATAGGGTTGTAGAGCATTCCATTCGCTTCAAAAATATATATTACTTTACTATTCTATGTATTTTCTTTCAGATGTTATATACGCACTCACATGGTCTTAGCAAAACTATTGCCAATATAAAGGACAAGATCTTATATAATTGAGTGTGAATAACTGGTCAGTGGCCCAAAATTATATATTTTGAGCTATTTATATGTCCAGGACTACCTATATTTACATAATGGAGTATATTTTGGACAATAGATTGACTGAAATTGTGAGAAATTGAACGGTCCATTGTTCGACAGTTGTTGCCAGATATCACGATGAACACTGAAACTGTTTTCACATTTGAAGGAAAATAAATAAAATAGTAATGTTATATATATTATTGAAGCGAATGGAATGTCCTACAAGCCTATAGCCGACATTTATTTTTTGGGTTCATCGTTGAAGAGATATCCGGTCGAGAAAAGAAAAAAGTGTGTTTTTTCCCAAAATGACAGACTTTCAAGAGCGGATATTTCGAAATCTAAAGATATCTCGAAAAACGTTATGGAATAGAACTTGTAGGAAATTTAATAAGCTATCATTTGTTATAGGATGGTCATGTCTATAGGACGGAGTGTTTCCGAGATATTAGTGAAAACCCGAAAAATGGGACCTTCTAAACCCCCTCCCCCCCGGCACAAAGGCTACGGATGTTGACCCCCTAACAAGCCGAAACAAAGTTATGAAGTCGAAAATTGTGTTCCAAACATTTCCACCTACCTATAGCTGTTTTCAAGCATTCGTTGCCTGGACTGTAAACTGAACAGACCTACTTGTGAGGAGAACAATGAATTTTTATATATTTATTTATTTTTTTAATAATTGAGAAGATGTAGTCGACTGATGAGATGTAGAAGGCGTTGATAAGGGGGTTCCGGTCTTTTTTATTCAATAAAAACTACATTTTATAGTTAAAATGTATTTATTTACGTCAACGTTTCAGCTTGATATAGAAGCCTTCTGCAGGGCTGTACAAACATATATGGCAATGATAAGTATCAATCTACATTGGGATTTTTCTCCTATCAAGAGAAAAATCCCAAAGCATCCTGTTCACAAAGAAAAACCTTCAACCTGTTCCACAAGTTGCACTCAATTCACAGCTAATATCACACACCAAAACATTTCTTGATCTGACGTTCGATAAACGATTGACGTGGATCCCACATTTAAAAAATATTGTCATCAAATGTAAAAACTCTTTAAATGTGTTAAAAGTCATCAATTGCACAAAATGGGGAGCAGACAGGAAAACAATGCTCCAATTTTATCGAACATTTACAAGATCCATTATAGATTATGGAAGTGTTGCCTACGCATCAGCCAGACCAAGCACACTAAACATGTTAAACACTATTCACAACACTGGCCTTCGCCTGTCTCTTGGAGCTTTCAGGAGTAGCCCTGTGGTAAGCCTGTATGCTGAGTCCGTCGAACCTCCTCTCGAGTACCGCCGTAAAATTCTCATAAGCTCTCAAATGCATAAATCCAGAGCCATGCGTGACTCCGAATGCCTTCATATGAGTATCCATAATCCATACTATGACCTGTACAGAATAAAACCCCAAGCCCAGAGACCGTACGATATAGAGAATTGGCTAATATTTCACAGTTCGACGAAACGGAAATACTGACACGTAGCACTACCCATTTTCCTCCATGGACATTGAACAACTATGACGAGGATGTTACCCTTTTGGCAATTCATAAATCAAACCTAACATCAAAATTAATCTACAATGAAATCTTTAAAACTTTCGCTATCCAAAACTGCCAGAAACTCTCTATCTTCACTGACGGGCCGAAATCCGATAAAGGTGTGGGAGCAGCAGCTGTTATAGAAGATCAGATAATAACTAAAAGACTAAATGATTTCTGCAGTACATTTACAGCTGAGCTCTACGGCATACTTATTGGCTTGGAGAACATACCAACTTCAGACAGACGAGACGTTGTTATTTATACTGACTCACTGAGTTCACTTCAAGCACTACAGGACAAATACACCTCTCATCCTTTACTCTCAAAAATATTAAAGACAATACACTCTCTACTCAAACATGTAACATTGTTCTGGCTACCTGGCCATGAAGGACTAGGGAAAAATCCGATTGCAGACACCCACGCAAAAATAGCTGCAGAACAAACAGACATGGATAACGGACCAATTCCACATGAACAGATCTGTTAAGACAGTTACTTTGGAAAACTGGGAACACTCTTGGACGATACTCACGGACAACATATTATGGACTATAAAACATACGGTCAAAGACTGGCCATCCAGTTATCGAGCCAATAGAAGGGAGGAGTTTGTATTGGCTCGACTTAGGATTGGTCATTAAAGACTTACTCACTAATACCTTATGACAAGACAAGAGAGACCATTATGTGAAATTTGTAATACTGAACTGACAATAAAGCATATTCTAACAGACTGCATTAGACGACAAGACTTAACCATACCATTCAACATGTGTGAACTTCTCGCTGAAGGTAGCCAGTACATAGACAGTATCTTGACATATTTACAAACTAAAGGATTATACGATCTCATATGAGGGTCCCGAAGACAGGTTAATCAACTACATTTTCATTCCATGAATAAGTTGTTATTCATTATAGTTTAAAATTGAAATTTATATTAATCATTTTTATTTTTTATTTTAATTTTTATTTTTTATTTTATTTTTTTTTAATATTATTTTGATTGTTAAATAATACAATTTTCACTTTCTCCCTGGTTTCTCGGAAGACTTACCTCAGTGTGCCTTTTGTCCACGAAACGAAGCACTTAATAAATAAATATCAATCTATATTGTCATTTGTATTTATCATTGCCTTATAGGTTTTTACAGTCCTGAAGAAGGTTTGTATGCCAAGCCGAAACGTTGGCGTAAATAAACGCATTTTAACTATAAAATGTAGTTTTTTATTGAATCAAAAAGACCGAAACCCCGATGATCAACACGTTCTGTTTTTTTACGTCGCATTTCAGGGCGTATACTGCACGAATTGAAAATAGGACACGAAAGAGTCATAAATTTTGAAACCAAGTCACGAAATTTCGGTTTTACCAGTCTAACGTAATCCCAGGATTTCCGTACATTCGTAATATTGGAGCAATAATTAAACATCTTAAAAACACTAACATACTCAAAAATGTAATTTTTTAAATTTCATAATGTCATATTATTTATTTTAACAGCTAAAGTCTTATACAATGATATAGTACTGCAGCGAAAATGGCAGTGAAAAAATAAAACCAATAATAAATTATTATGCAATTACTCCTTCGTTTTGAAAGTGTCACACCTAGATTATTTTATTTGTATTTGTTTTTTTGTTTTTTTAATCTATTTTGTTTAGGATGATTCTATTTTTAACTTAAAATTAGCAGCATATTTAATATTGTAAAAGTGGGTGCATTTGTAAGATTCGATCTATATGTATAATTCCCATTGCATATTTGTGTTTATGATTGAGTGTATATGTAAAAATTATATAGAGCGGCTACATAATGGATACTCCTTAATAAATACAACAATAATAATAATAATTCTTTACGGGTCTCCTGTGGTCTAGTGGCTAATGGCCTAGTTTTCGAAGCGCCGTAAGTAAGAAAAAAAATCTTTACCTTGGCAGTAATATGTTTTATAAGTAAATAAACTAAGGGGCAACGGCCTATGAAAAGACAAACAAATTATCTGGACTTTACCGATTTAACCTTAGTAATAAATATTCTTACTCCACCAATTAGATTCAGTACACTCTCACCAGTGGTTTGAGAATGACTTGCTTATGTCGAAACCCCTCGTCCAAAATTCTCCAACCAATACCAGAGCCGACAGTCTCTATCAAAAGGGATGTTTTATAAGTATTAAAAATAAAAATTATGCTTAAGGAATTTAGTTTATATGGTTTCCTATTTATTGCTTCTTTATCTTGCTGAGGGGCCGTACATTATCCCTCGTGGACACACCCTTGACAACTCGTTATCAGAGCACTAAGTCATTAAAGATTTGTTTGTATCAATAGTTTTCTATCGGAGCGATTTCAAGAAGTTTCTACATATAGTTTTTTTTTTCCTTGAAGTTTAAAGGCCAGTCAACCACTATTGGGTCATTTGTGCCTCCTGGTCGGTCTGTTGGTAGTATCGAAAGCGGAAACAGAGCCCGACGGCCAGCGGAAGGCGGACCCAGCCAAGGTCGAGTAGAGTCCCCCGTGCCAGTTCTACCTTAGTGGCCCGCATCTGGTGACTGGCTGCTAGGTCTATGATAGAAGGTGTGCTTGCTGGTGCCAGGGCAACCAAACCTTCACAGACCGCATGGGGGGGGCACGTCCTCAACCCCAACCAAGCCCATCCCACGCGCCCATCCATCGCTCCCGCCGACCCACGCGCCCCGCCCCCGCCCCGAACGCCACCAACAGTTAAAACAAAAATATGTTTAACGAAATTTTGGATAGTTAATGTATTAATAATTTAAAGTTAATCAATTAATAATAGAATACAGTTCTTTTTTTAAGAGAATAATATTTTTTACGCTAGCTTTAGAAAATTAGTTATTAATTACATAAATATTTAGTTCTACATATATTTAGAGAATATTAAGTGGAAATGTTTATAGGAATTTATTTAAAAAACCATTACACTTTATAATAATCGTTCATTAGGTAAATGATTTGACTTTATGATAAAGTACATCTAAACCCAGCGCTAAATTTTGTTTTTCAAATTGGTTTTATCAAGAAAAGAAAAAAGGTTAGACAGATGGACCGAATTATTGCCTAGTAGCTCTCTAAGATGTATCGGGAGACTCAGTCGAACTCGCTCGTCTTCATATGCCCTACACTCCGTCAGGATATGCTTTACAGTGAGGGACACGCCGCAAACCTCGCACTCCGGAGGCTCCCCCCTCTCCATGAGATAGCCTTGTGTGGCCTATCCGTAATCTTGAGAGGATCACTGATTCCCTCCTGTTATCCCGCTCCGAACTAGTCCACTTACTCACTTCATCCTTAATTTCCCTGAGTTTATCTCCCAATTCCATATGAATCCATTCTCTTTGCCAAATCCTTATTGCTTCAGACTTAACTACAGAATTAATGTCACTGAGTGGGATATCTGGTAATTTAAAACCGCTTATAGAAGCGTTTTTTGCGAGCTCATCAACTACTGAATTTTCTTTAATATCACAATGACCAGGGATCCAGATGAAATGAATTTTGAACATTTTTTTATTTAATTCATAAATACTGTACAAAATGTCAGAAATCATACTATCATGGGTGTAAATATTCTGTAAACTAATTATAGATGATAATGAGTCAGTACAAATAATGACATTAGGATGGCTAGGTGGAATAATATTTAATGCTTTCTTAATTGCTAACAGTTCGGCGGAAAAACTGGAACAATGAGGTGAGAGGGAAAACAAGTATTTTCGTCCTTCGCAGAGGGCGGCAGCTCCCACACCTTTAGCACTTTTCGACCCATCTGTGTATATGTACGTGGAAGGAGGCAAACTTGCTTTAATTTTATTTAACTCTGCAGAGTACAAATATGGCGGAGTTTCTTTTTTTATGTATTTAGTAAGTGTTAAGTTAATACGGGGAGGTATAAGAGTCCAAGGCGGAATTTGAAGAGTTGAAGAAATTAAAATCTTTTCGTATTTTAAATTTAATTTTGATAGAAACAATTCAGCTCTAGCGGGGAAGGGTGCTTTATTATAGGCCATGTAATCGTTCTCCCAGTTAGTTTCCAAAATAATGTTATTAAGAGGATGATGAGGTTGAGACTTGACAGTTAGATAATATTTAGTTGTTAGAATTTCTCTCCTGTACTTGAGAGGCAGTTCTCCGGCATCTACTAGCAGACTTGGGGCTGGACTGGAGCGAAAGGCCCCCGTAGCTATTCTTATCCCAGAATGGTGTACGGGATCAAGCATCTGAAGAATACGAGGGCTCGCTGACCCATACGCCATACATCCATAATCCAGCTTAGATCTGATCAGTGACCGGTATAGCATCAACATACTTGTTCGATCACCTCCCCAGTGAGTGTTACTCAGTAATCTAAGCAGGTTTAGGGATCTATTACAATTATTCTTGAGGGCTTTAATATGAGGCAACCAAGTGAGATGTTTATCTATAGTTAACCCTAAATATTTTATGGAGTCAGCTGTTTCTAAAACTATTCCATCCAATTTGAGGTCTCTCATAGTATTCGGTGTTCGTTTATTAAAGAGAATATTTTTAGATTTTTGTGCTGATATTTTGAACCCATGATTTTTCATCCACAGATTGATTTTGTTTAGAGCCTCCTGCATACATTCATAAAGGTTATCTATATTTTCACCTACGGAATAAATTATTACGTCGTCGGCAAATAACATAATTTGTATCTCCCTAGAAATTTCTCTTCTTAAGCCATGCATGGCTAACAAAAATAATTTTGCACTGGAGACACCTCCCTGTATAACACCGTTTTCCTGACTAAACTCATCAGAGTATATTGAGCCAATCCTAACCTGAAAAGTCCTTGAATTGAGGAAGTTCTCGAAAAACTTTAACATATTTCCGTCTATCCCACATTCATTTAAAGTATTTAAAACTGATCTTCTCCATACTCTATCAAATGCGCACTCAATATCAATAAGAACTGCCAGTAATTTCTTTTTTTCGCGGAATGCCTTTATGACAGCAGTTTCAATGGCTACGAGATTGTCCCGCGTACTACGACCCTTCCGGAATCCACTCTGCCATTCATCTATTATACCTTCTTCTTCAAGATACCATTCTAAGCGGTTCATAACTAATTTCTCCAGCAATTTACTAAGAGAGCAGGTCAGCGAAATAGGTCTATAGCTGGTTACTTCGTGGGAAGGTTTATCTTTTTTTGGAATAGGGACAATAACAGCTTTTCTCCACAAGTCTGGAAATAAACCTGATTTGTATATTTCATTTAGAATTTTGAGTAAAAATGATTTATTGTTAGGACTTAAATTTGTATACATTGAAATACATATGTTGTCAGGTCCAGGAGAAGTGTCTTTTCTAGATTTGAGTGCTATTTCAAATTCATGGAAGGTGAATGGGATATTAAGGATATTTAGAGGGTTAGAGGAAATATGTAGTGGTGTAGTTTCGATGGTACGTTTATGTTTTAAGAATTCTGGGGTATAATTTGAATTGGAAGAATTATTGTGGAAATGATTAGCAAAAACATTTGCCATTTCGAGTGGATCAGTTGTTATTTTATTTGTAGTTTTAATTATAGACGGGATTGAAGAGGATTTATAACCCAAAATTTTTCGGACTACGTTCCAAACTTCTTTAGAAGTAGTGTTGATGTTTATTTTGGAAATGAAATTTTGCCAGGATGTCTTTTTTGCTGCCTTTATAGTGTATCTGGCATGCTTTCTAGCTTCTTCGTATTTCTCTAAACTTTCTGAAGAAGGGTTAGACTTAAATTTTTTTAAAGCGTTTTTTCTTTTTTTCACTGCAGCATCACAATCATTGTTCCACCAGGGAACGCCTACATTTTTTGGGGTTGACTTTGTTTTAGGAATGGATTCCGAGGCTGCCTCAAGGATTATATTGTTAATATTTTTAATAATATCATTAATATTCATTGTTAAATCAGTTTCTGAAATTTGTGCTAAATTTTCAAATTTAAGCCAATCAGCTTCATTTAGTTTCCATCTCTCCAGTTTGGTAGCTAAGGAATGTTTCTGACTACAATTTATTGTTATTGGAAGATGGTCTCTTCCATAAGAGTCCTCAAGGACCTGCCACGTTAGTCTAGGTGCTATGCTTGGCGCGGCAAGACTTAGGTCTATGGAAGATAAATTCCTAGTACGTGTGCAAATGTAAGTGGGGGATAAATCGTTTAAAATTATTAAATTGTTTTCATTTATGAATTGTTCAACAATTTTTCCTCTAGAGTCAGTGTTGGCATTACTCCACCAACTAGAATGGGAATTAAAATCACCAAGAATTAGAACAGGTCCAGAAAGTTGTTTGAAAACATTTTTTAGGTCTTCGATTGTAAATGGATTTCCTGGGGGAAGGTAAATATTACATAAGGTAAAGCTAAAAGGCCGAAAAACTTTAATAGCTATAATTTGGAGGTCTGAAACTATTGGAATAGGTAGGACTGGTAAATTTTCTTGAACGAGAATCCCTACGCCCCCGCAGGCTCGGCAGCCAAGGGTGAAGTCTTTACGGAAGGTTTTAAAATTATTTAAATGAAAACTATTAGTGGGTTTGAGATGGGTTTTCTGTATACATATAATAGAAGCATTTGTATCTTTAATTAGACATTGTAAATCTGGCTTATGTAACAAGATTCCGTTTATATTAAACTGAACAATAAATGATGAATTGGAATTTGTGTTCATTTGTGATAAAAAATAAAAATGAGATACCTTATATGGAACTAACACTGCTAATAATATAAAAATGTATTTATTTTAATAATAAATTACAATAATAATAATAATTACCAGTGTAATTAAGTCTAATGATTTATTTAAGTTATATTCTTTTTACGATTTCTTGTTTTTGGAGGCAGGAAGGGCTCGCTATTATTTATATCTGAAATGGGGTCTGCTTTAGATGGAGAGGATGGTTGCGAAAAAGGTTTTTCTTTTGTAATATTTTTTAAATCATTTGGCATTTTAATTTTTTCGCAATTTTTTTCTTTTACTAAATCTACGACTGATTTTTCTGAATGTATTTGATGTGATGTTGGAGGTGCTTGACACTGTTTATTAGTGGTTTCTTTTTTTGAAATGTTTTGCTCGCTCGACTCATGATTTTCTTTTTCATCAGACATTATAGTATTAAATTTATCGGAGTTAGAAACAGTATGATTTAACTCAAGAGTACCAATTTTGCAAACCAGAGCATTAACTACCTCCGTTAGATTTTTAACTTGTTCTGAGAGAGATTCGAACTGATTTTTACTTGTAGTCGCGTGAGAGTAGGTTATATTTGGTGGACTGTTATTAGGAATACGTCTATTATTTAGTATTTGTTCGGCTTGTTTATAGGTCACTCGGTCTTCATTTCTAATTTTTTCGATATATTTTTCCTTTTTGTAAACAGGACAATTTCTTGACCAAGCAGGGTGGCTTGTATCCCCACAGTTTACACATTTCAAAGTTTCACAGACAAAATTTTTATCGTGTGATGGATTTCCACATTTTCCACATATTTTAATCTCACATCTACTAGCAAAGTGACGATACTTATAACAATTGAAACATTGAATTGGCGAGGGTTCAAAAGGCCTAACTTTGACCCTGAGGAAATCAAGAGTGATATACTCGGGTAAAGTGCATTTTTCAAAGGTCAATATAAATGAGTTAGTTAAAATTTTACTTCCTTTGACATTTTTCATAATTCTTTTAACTTTGACGACTCCTTGTTCTGAAAGCTCAGAAAGAATTTCTTGTTCTGAAGAATTAGCTAGTTCAAAACTATTTATAATTCCGCGTGAATAGTTCAAAAATCGATGTGCAGCAAAAACTAATGTAAAATCTTCATAAGTCTTAATATTGCCTAAATTTAAAAATTCCTTGGCGTCTTCGATTTCTAATAATACTGTACCACTTCTTAAAAATTTGACTTTAGACTTTGGCGCATAACTCTTAAAGAATTTGCAAACCTTGAATGGGCTGTAGCTGTTAAATGTAACTTGGCCGGTTGGATCGCTTATTGAAACTAAAATAAATTTTTTACACCATTTTTTTGTAGAATGGAATAATGAAAAAATGTCAGGGGGTTTCGGGTCTTTGTTAGTTACTACTTCCATGTTCATAAAATGAGAAATTAATGCGAAAATAAAAATATAAATAGAAGGTTAGAATATAAAAAAGAAAAAATGATATATTAAAAGACTAAAGTACTCCCTGATAGGAAGTGCTGAAGCAGGAAGTGTCGGCGGCAGATCCTTTGAAGGCAGGTGGTAGCCGGCCCGGTGAAGGATTGAAGCAGCCTCTCCTATTGGTGTGAGTAGCTTCTATCGGCACTGTTCTAACCTTACACGTCTTACCCCGACGGTGTCTAGACACCAACTGATAATATAATATAATGCTTAATTTCGTTCACCACGAAATTAAGCATTACATATAGTTAAAGTTCAGTATGAAAAAAAAAACAACAACAACAGGTTTTTGCCGCATTCCTAAATAATGTACTTACAATAATTGATAACTTATTTTAATACAAAATAAACGAAAATAGTTTTGCACTTTTCTATTTTCGGAGGCCCGGTATCGTCAGTATGAAGGCGTCAGCACTGCGTTCCTAGGGTCGTGGTTTTCTAGGATGTGGCCTTTCTTTCGAAAAAAAAATAATACATATCATCTCGATCCTCGCAAGAAAAGCCTGTTAACCTGTAGATAACCCAAAATAAGTGAATTGAAATTTAAAATAATGGAAATGAACAACTGCATTAATAATTATTTTTTATTTAATTTTGTCGTTGACTAAACTTCTGACTTAGTTTTTTTTTTCTTCTTTTTTTTGCACATCTGGAATAACGATTAGCAACGTTATATAAGTATATGTGTATATATATATATATATATATATATATATATATATATATATATATATATATGTTTATATGAATACATTAATTTTAACGGATTTCATTTTTGGTATATAGTACATGGATTTGAAGGAAATCAATGAAGGTTTTCAAAAATTCTTTGCTTAGTGCAACCTGAAAATCTACAATTCTTCGGAAAGTGCTTAAAAGTGGATAAGTTTTGAAACTTTTAATTTCTTAAGAAGACTTAGGTAAGGTTAAGAAATTACTGTTGTTTTCTTCCCAGTTTTTATTCATTGTTTCCGACACTATAGTCTATTTCTCACTAACCGAGAGACTTTAAATACAACATAATTTGATACAAAAATCGAACTGTACATGCACATTATTAAAGTACTTTAAAGTTACTACGAATTAAAGCTGCTTAATTCGTAAGATTAAGGGATGGAAATATCTTATATTTATAAAAGTTTGTGAAATATTTCTTCTGAAGCCCACCTGAAACGCTGAAAGTAGATCCTTCTCTGTAGTGAAGATGTAATATATATTTGTAAAAAAAATATTTGCGGAATGCTGCCCGAAATATCTTGGCGGGAAGGCAAGTATTTTCCCTGAGTATTGGAAATATTTTCAATCCAAGAATTGTTTTTCTCTCTCAATGAAAAAATAAAGTCCGATATTTTATTCAAAAGTCTATTTTATTTTTTAAATTGTGTTGTTTATAAAAAGCTTTATTTTTTTTATAAAATGAATCGTATCATGTTGATGGCTGTAATACAAGAACTTTCACGTGAGGTCGATACTGTTAGTTCCAATAAAAATGGAGTGAAAAGGTTTTGGCAACAGGTATGTAAATAGAAAATAATTTCGGGGTGAGGTATGGAATACTCCCAAAGATGGACGGGGGTCCGGGAAAATTTTAAATATTTTAGTGTAAAATGGTGAGTTTGAGGTCCTCTGAACCTATTAAACCAGGGTAAGTCTTAAAGACATTTTTCGTTGTTATGGGTATTTTTTACACGAAATGTGCTTACCATAACGGCAAACATATAACATTGGTTTTAAATGAATAAATTTGTATTTTTCTTTCGTTTCCATGATTTGTAAAATCTTTATGCCACAATCTGTATTAAACTGAATAGTTTTATATTTTACTATATATAGTATATAGTAATATATCTAGCTTATTATGTGTGTATATAGTATATACACACATAATAAGCTAGATATATTGGTTAACTTGTTTTCTCCTGTCCATTGCGCCCAATGAGTGTCTGCTTCATGAATATTTTCAACGAAAATATAAATAATACGAAATAAGTAGTTTTGAGATATTTAAAGTATATGTGAAATCCCCAAAAAAACATAAATGTGAAATAGAGGCCAAGTTCCTGTCCCCACAAAGAAACGCTCCCTTCCTCAAAAATATCCCCCCCCCCTAAAACCCCCCAAAAACGCCTTACCATTCTACACTCCAAAAAAGTAGTATGAGTTGGTGTTTTTATTCAACCAAAAATATTTGCCAATACAAGTGATGATACAAGAAAGAAATGTCCAAGTTCATTACTTAGAAGCCCTCATAGTTACTTACTAACAACAGTAAAGACACTTCAACTGACCTTTAAAAACAACAATAAAAATACTTATATCCAGTTACTAAAATCTCACTTTCCTCAACCAGGTATATTCTTAAACTTGGCAATGTTTTTTTTGTGCCGAAATTATCTTTAGAGACAGTACTGATATTTATTTATTAAGAGTTTCGCAACTTTTGGCGACTTGCTCTTTAACATACATCAAGATATTACAAAATACTTTTTGCACATTGTATATATAACAAGTCAGTACATTTTATGAGGATAGCTAGTACATTAGTGAGCTAATTAATAATAACAATAACATGTTTTATATAATATATTTCACAATAACAATACGGTAATATGATAGATATTAAATAGAGTGTGAAGAGGGGGAAAAAAAAAAAAAAAAAAAAAAAAAAAAAAAAAAAAAAAAAAAAAAAAAAAAAAGTGGGGGGGAGGGTAGAAGAGGTAAGATTATATTGGAGATAGGGCTTTATATTTAAATGTAGGTTAATTAATTAATTTCTTAAAAATGTAAATGATTTTATAAAGGCTATTTCGTTCATTATTTTAAATTAACATTAGGAGGTAAATTGGAGATAAGGCTAGATTTTTGAATATAGGTTAATTGTCTTTAAGTGAGTTAGTATGGTGTTAATATGTGGACTATTTTCGGCAAGTAAGTCGTGTAAGTCATGAGGAATTGTTAGGTAGTCTCGTAATCTGCAGTCAGTAAGTATGTGTTTAACTGTTAATGTCTCGTTACAACATGCGCATACAGGTCTGTCTTGTCGTTCCATTAGATAGGAGTGCGTTAGTAAACTGTGTCCTAAGCGAAGTCTTGTAATAATAACTTGGTCTCGTATTGTTAGGTTTTCTCTTGACCAGGGTATTATTGTATTTTTTATTTCCCGCAGTTTGCTTTGAGAGTTAGTCCATTCTGTCTGCCAGTCGTTTACTGTCTTATTTTCAGCTAGTTTGCATAGGTCAGTTGCTGTCATTTTGTTCAGGTCAGGTGTAGGTCTTTGAGTTGCAGTTTTCGCTAGTAAGTCTACTGTAGTGCTCTGTGAAATCCCTTCATGTCCAGGTAACCAAAACATAGTGATATGTCTGTTCTTTGTTTGTAGTTGGAATAATTGTGTAAAAATCTCTATGACAATAGGGTGTGTGCTGTAAATGTTTGTCATTGAGTGTAAGGAGCTTAATGAGTCAGTGCAT
Organism: Gonocerus acuteangulatus; assembly: GCA_946811695.1. Lineage (NCBI taxonomy): Eukaryota > Metazoa > Arthropoda > Insecta > Hemiptera > Coreidae > Gonocerus > Gonocerus acuteangulatus. The sequence continues at coordinate 67,956,994 of OX328124.1, forward strand.
ATTGTTATGTCGTTCGTGTCTGTATCTTCAATGTTTTTAAGTGCTAAAAGGATTGCGTGTAGTTCTGCTGTGTAAACAGTAGTGTGATCGGGTAATCTTATGTGATAGGATTCGTTTCTTGTGATGGCGGCAGCGCCAGTCCCGTAGTTAGTTTTTGATCCGTCCGTAAATATGTACTGAGTGTTGTTATTTTGCCTGAACAGGGAGTTGAATACGTTTTTGTAGTGTGTCGAAGAAGTTGGGTCTGATTTTTTGTATTTTGTCAGTGTTAAGTCTAGTTTAAGGTTCTTCAGTCGCCATGGAGGTATCTCAGTAATGTTATTTGTGTGAACAGGTGTTTGGAAGAGAGTTAGGTCGCTGTGATTGTCTTCAGTTCGTAATGAGAGTGGCTTTTGCTTAACGTTTCTTTCGGTGTATTTTTCGGAGTATTGGTTATATAAAAACTCAGTGACGCATGGCGTTCCAATAGCTTTACATTTCAATACGAATTTATTACATATCATTCGACGTCTGTACTGCAGTGGAGGTTCACCAGTTTCGGTATGTTTAGAGAAAAACTAAACATTGCCAAGTTTAAGAATATACCTGGTTGAGGAAAGTGAGATTTTAGTAACTGGATATAAGTATTTTTATTGTTGTTTTTAAAGGTCAGTTGAAGTGTCTTTACTGTTGTTAGTAAGTAACTATGAGGGCTTCTACGTAATGAACTTGGACATTTCTTTCTTGTATCATCACTTGTATTGGCAAATATTTTTGGTTGAATAAAAACACCAACTCATACTACTTTTTTGGAGTGTAGAATGGTAAGGCGTTTTTGGGGGGTTTTAGGGGGGGGATATTTTTGAGGAAGGGAGCGTTTCTTTGTGGGGACAGGAACTTGGCCTCTATTTCACATTTATGTTTTTTTGGGGATCTCATTTCTTTTTTCTAAGTATTAAATAGAATTTAGTTGCCGCATACCTACTGGCTTTTGTACTTCATATAAAACCAGGGTCTTTGGATTCTGCATAAGGTTCTCCTTACTGCTTGATATTTGATACCAAAAATCAACCTACATACATCTAATCACTAGACTAGAAAAGTTAGAAGCTCTTCCAGATGACATTACTCTAGAGGACAAATTGATTGCTCTCTTAACTAAACTATTACACTGTAAAACACAGGAACCTTATCCCGAGGATAAAGATCACAATAGGGAAAGTGCAGAAGGCCTTCAAGAAAAATATAAAAACAAAGACGATACATTTTGGGTTTGTGATCCTAAACTTTGTAATTTAGATGGCTCGAATTTGAAAAACTTAGTATCTGCTTTGAAGTATATTATGCAGTGAACCACTACGACTTTATTTACTACATTTAAGAAAGAAGTCACAACTGTTTTTGTTAAGATGCGTCGAAATGTTTTTTTAAAACATCAAATATAAGTTCTCCTTACCAAGACGATTCATTTGATACCACACATGATGGGTTTCAGAAGGAATGATGACATTTCGATGGAGCAAAAAGTAGAAAACGTCATAGGTAATATGACATTCCCGTATCAAGACCTACCTGCGTGCCAAGTTTGGTCAAAATAGGCCAAACGGTGTGAATTTGTATAAGGAACAAACATACATACAGACAGCTAAAAGACCTTTTTTACCTAGCCTAGTGCATTCCCCGGACCAAGGCCTACCTGTGTGCCAAGTTTGGTCAAAATCGGTTAAATGGTGTGAATTTGTGTAAGGAACAAACATGCAGACAGACAGCTGATAGAAGATTTTGACTAGTCTATGACACTACCCCGATAAAGACCGACATGTGTGACAAATTTTGTCAAAATCGGTCAAACGGTGTGTATTTGTATAAGGAACGAACAGACAGACAGACAGCTGATAGACAATTTAACCTAGCCTATGATTCTACCCGTATCAAGACCCATCTGTGTCCCAAGTTTGGTCAAAATCGGTCAAATGGTACGGATTTGTAAGAGGAACAAACATACAGACAGACAGCTGGTATAAGATTTTTACCGAGCCTATATGCGTCTAATTGTTTCTTAAAACATCAAATATAGGTTCTTCATACCGAGACAATTCATTTGATACCCCACATCATGGGTTTCGGACGGAATGATGGGGTTCCGAAGGATGTACGAAACTGGCACGCCCCCGCCCCGGAAGCGGAGTCAAACACAACTTTTCGCGATTTTTCGATTTTTTCCTTTAATAACGTCTTCATATCTATCTTTATGCAAAATTTCAAGTCTCTAGCATCATGGGAAGTGCCTAATAATTTTGATGAGTCAGTGAGTGAGTGAGTCCTATAAATCCCGATTTTCGATCGCTTATATCTCAGAAACTATTCGATGTAGAATTATGAAAATTTCCAGTTTCACTCATATTTAGTAGTATAATACCTGTGTAAAATTTCATAACTTTATCTTTACCTGGATGAAAGTTATGAGAGGGTAAAAATCGGCTCTAAGACCGCCTGTAATATACACACAGTATGCTTAGGCCGGAACTTGGCCTGGCGCACTACCGTGCGCCTAGATGTGCTTTTGTGTTAGTTTTCTTCCTACAAAACTACATACATAACATTCAAAACGAAGATGTAAAATAAAAAAATATCATGATCTAAACATCTAAAGTGATAGTAAGTATTTATTTATTATTATGTTTAAATTTTTATTGTAGTCGCTGGCATGCTGAAAATTGTGCTCAGATTACTGCTGGACGGACATTTGTGGTTTCATAATCGCTCTTTCCTTGTAGGTTTTTCTATATAGGTCTACCTTGCTTCTAAATTAATTAATAATTATCGTTAAAAAAAAAAAAAACATCATATTTTTCATAGGGAGTACAAACAAGTGTCACGGGAAGCAAAAACCAAAAACAGAATTACCAATTATTTCTTTTGTTTTAAACAAATATGGTCGGATTCATTGTTAACATTTCAACAATTTTTTTGTCATTCCGTGACGTTTCAAATTAGTGGACTAAGATCACAAGCTGTTGTTTAATTCAATCAAAATTATTATTTATATATATGTAACGGTTATTAATATTATATTACACCAAATTATCGAATACCGAATTGCACAGCACACAGAGATATGGTAGTGTAATGTAGTATATATTTACTCAATAAATCTGATGGGCACGAAATTCAAAATAGTTTAAAATAAAGTAACACCAGGTGGGCCAATTGCAAATCACCGGTGCACAATGGAGCCAAACGCCATTTAGTCGTGAAATCAAACATTCAAAACCTGATTAGACGTGGAAAAAATCAGATTGACACATCTTCAACGTAAATTTATCTTAATTCATCAATGAGATTAATTGTAATAATATGATTTTTGAATCATTTGAAAATAGATTTTTTTTGCAAGACGAAATGACGTTTGGCCCCCCTGTGCGGCGGGCTGCAGATTGAGTATTACTAGCCTATTTACAAAAGTAAATAATTATACACAATGACAGACTCCTTTTTATGTATCTGCTTATATTTTTTGTTGAAACAATGTCTATTTTTGAGTTAGGATGAAAATAATCTGTTGACAATATTCTGAAACTGACAGAAAAATATGGTTTGGTATATTTGCTGCGAAAGGGAGACAGCTAAATCTCAGATTGAATGTAAGAAGGAAATATAAGAGGTAGGCCAGTGATTGATGGCCTTACTGAGTTTATAAGAAATGTTCTTTGTGAGAAATGGACTGTATAGAATGGGAAGAGAAAAGGACATAGGTCTCTCGAGTCGGGGGCTGAAAAATAGGATTTCGTTCCGTAACGCTCCTAAGTTCCTTATAACTGTCAGTTAGCCTTAAAGGGCAATCTCCACACTTCTATTGTTGTGATAAGGTTATCTTTGAAGACATGTCCACAATTCGAGCAATGGTGAAAATGATTCCAAAAAAAATCCTCTAGGGTAAATTTCTTATTTGGAGAGATACTAATGGATGTCTCCAAAACACTACTGAGCACCCACATCCTAGGCTTGCTAGTTTTCCAACTTGATGAGTCAATTGAAGAAACTGCAGGAAAAGAATTTGTCGACTAAGCAAGGGCACATAAAATTGTTGTGAACCGGAATTTCTTCCTACTTGCCAAGTTTGGAAAATGTAGAAACATTGTACGACTTACGGTTGGAGATTACTCTGAGTGCATGTATATATATATATATATATATATATATATATATATATATATATATATATATATATATATATTATACCAAAAAGAGTTTGGTATAGCTGGAATACAAGAGACTCACTTAACCCCAAGTAAGGGAGTCAATGTCCATGGCTTTTCCGTTTATAGGAATGATTGCTGTTTGGGAGGAAGAGCTAGTGGCAGGGTCGCTCTACTTGTTAGGGATAACATTTATAGTGAAACTGTCCGATTACTGACTACATTACAGGCTGTGGCAGTCTTAGTTCTTCTACCGAATCGGCTTACTGTCTGTTCACTCAATCTTCCACCGAGTCAACCGATAGACGTACAGGCCCTACAGAACCTACTTACTCAACTTTCTCCACCTGTACTAATACTTACTGACGCGAACGCACTAAGCAAGATATGGAATTCCCCATTTACGAACAATCGTGGGCAACATCTGCAACAAGTACTGGAATACTTTGACTTAATGACACTTAACGACGACTCACCAACTCACTTACGCCCAAGAACTGGTACTCTGTCGAATATTGACATAACTATAAGCTCACCTTCCATATATACACGCTACAACTGGGAAGTGCTCAATGACGCTCTCCAGCGATCACTTTCCCATCTCAGTAACACCTATGACTCGAACTCCTCCTTTTCAGACAGAACCAACTTACAACACCAAAAAAGCAGACCGGGACTTGTTTCGACTGTATTTAACAGAGGAACTTACTACAAAAGAAATTGACGATATCGACAGGTTAACCGCCGTCATACGTGAAGCAGCAGATTACAGCATTCCCAAAAAAATGAACAACTATCACAAAGTACCAGATCCTTGGTGGAACGATGAGTGCAAAACAGCAGTAAATGACCGGAAAAGAGCACTTCGTTTATTCCGCAGGCATCCATCTGACAGGAATCTCCAAGAATACAAAAGGTTGAAGGCAAAGGCTCAATGGGTGATTAGGGCTAATAAAAGACAGTGCTGGACGGAATTTCTTTCATCAATTAACAGACACAAACCATCGCATAAGATTTGGGATAACATCAATAAAATCAAACATAAAAAATACAGACAACCAATTACAGGACTCGTACAGAATGGACTTACGTTTATTGACCCGATCGGGATCAGCAATATTTTTGGAAAACAATATGAATAGACTTCTATTGACAGAAACTTCACAAAAAATTTTCTTGAATTTAAACATGAAGTTGAACAAACAGAAATACCTATTCTAACTGACTTTGACCACCACATCAATGACCCCATAACAGTTAAAGAACTTAATTTGGTACTCAGCAATATCAGACAAACCTCACCTGGACCTGACAAAATTACTTATGAAATGTTAAAGAACTTACCACCCTTGGGCCTTGCTCTTCTTCTAAAGATGTATAATAAAATATTCCAGGACGGAGCATATCCTCACTCATGGAATCAGGCTATTATTGTACCAATTCTGAAGAATGGCAAAGGCAAGAGGCTCCCCTCCAGTTATCGCCCGGTGTCGCTGACCAATTGCATATCAAAAATTTTAGAAAAAAATAATATGCAAAAGATTGGTCTGGCTTCTAGAAAGAGGGAATCTACTTTCACCACATCAATGTGCATTCAGGCCTGGTCACAGTACATTAGACCACATTAGCCGGCTCGAAAACGATATATTAAATTCATTTATACAGAAGAAGTTGGTATTAGCAGTTTCTCTGGATTTGGAGAAAGCATTTGATACCGTCTGGCGAAGGACAATAATACATCAGTTGAGCAATTGGGGACCTCAAGGTCCAATATTGTCATACATACAGAATTATCTACGTAATAGACAATTCCGAGTGAGGATAGGCTCAGCTCTATCAGATGAATTCCTACAGGAAAACGGAGTGCCTCAGGGAGGAGTTCTTAGCGCCACCCTGTTCAACATAGCAGTAGATTCGATCAGAGCTTTCATCCCAAATACAGTGACCTATTGCCAATATGCTGATGACATACTCATCTACACTACATCCAAAGACGTAAACACAGCACAGGACCAACTACAAGACACAATACAGCGACTTGAACATTGGTGTTCCTTAACTGGGTTTAAGATTTCTAAAGAAAAATCCAGCTGTATACTATTTACTCGGAAGAGAACATTCCCCAACCCAAGTCTCAAATTGTACAATTACTATTTACCAGTAGTAAATACACTTAAATTTCTCGGGTTGGTGTTTGATCGGCGTCTGACTTGGATCCCCCACTTAAAAGAACTCCTAATTAAATCTAAAAGATCGCTTAATTTATTGAGGATTCTTAGCAACACAAAATGGGGTGCTGACAGATGCTCTATGCTCACTTTCTATAGAGCATTCATCAGGTCACTTCTGGATTACGGATGTCAAGCATATTCATCTGCCAGTAAAAGAACATTACAAATGTTAGACCCGATACATAACGCAGGAATCAGAATATCCACAGGTGCATTCAGATCTAGCCCATGTGTAAGCTTGTATGTCGAAGCCAGCGAGCCGCCATTGGAGTACAGGCGTCAGGAATTTTGTTTAAGATTTTACACCAAACTGAAGTTCCTAAATATACCATGCACTCACACATTAATACAAAACCCATTTATAACTACTTATAACCGAATGAGAACAAGACAAAGACCACTGAACATCAGAATATTAGACTACGCTGTGAACACAGACCTACCCTCCAGTCCTACGTACTTACGATGCCAGCAGACTTACCGTGGAGAATAAATAACTTAGAAATAAATACAAAATTACCTAAATTCAATAAAACTAACCCTCTATCTAAACTGTTTTACAAGAATAACTTTAATTGCCAACGGCCATAGCCACGTTGAATACACCGGTTCCCATAGATCACCGAAGTTAAGCAAGGTCGGGCGTGGTCAGTACCTGAATGGGTGACCGACCAGGTGCTGTTGGCATTATAAAAGGGCGGCAACCTATAGATAGCCCGGCGCTAATGGCCAAGATGTAGATGCGCCGTAAAAAAAAAAAAAATAAAAAAAAATAAAAAATAAAAAAAAATAACTTTAATTATCTTCTATCGCTGTATCCAGATGCACTCCTAGACGGATGAAAATCTAGAGAAGGCACTGGATCAGCAGCTATAATAGGAAATTCAAAATTTGGCGTTAAATTAAACTACAAATCAACCGTTTTTTCAGCAGAATTACAGGGAATACTTTTGGCTTTAAGAAATATAACTATAGTTCCAAATAAGACAATCATGTTATGTTCAGATTCACTAAGTTCTCTACTCTCCCTCATTAACATATACGAGACAAACATACTAGTGACAAAGATATTTCAAGAAATACAGCACTTATAAACTTACAGCATAAAAGTAGTGCTTCTGTGGATTTACAATTACATTTAAAATATACGCATTATGAAATCTATAAAAATATGTATGACGACGTGAAGTTGCGTAATAGACACAGTTTTTTAAAAACTAAAATGTGCAATACACATTCACGTATTACCTCTTTCTAAATTTTGGAATAATTCAATAGTGTACAATTTTTGCACTTTTTATTTTATTTTTATTTATTTATTTATTTTTTTTTTTTTTTGTTTTCTTAGTTGCTCGAAACTTTTTTAACCTTTTGTTTACAAGAATAACTGCAAATACTTATATTTTTAACTTGTTTAACTGTTACTGGTATCTACTTCGAACATCTGGATAAGAGCGAGTCGCTACATATGCGAGCTCTATAATAAATCAATATATATATCATCATCAGTCATTATAGTATTTTCCAGGCAGATTCCCTAGAAGAAATCAAGTATTACGAACACTCAGGACACATTCATGTTTCGTTCTGTTGGTTTTGAATGTTATTCAGCAATTTTCAGCAAGAGAAGAAACCTTATGGTCACTAGAAGCATATTTACAATTCGGCCTGAATAGAGTGGCTTTAGTAACTTGCAATGTAGGGAATTTATCAATAATCTCGTCCTTTATGTTACTGAGTGTCGTTAAGAATGAATACAAATCGTGTTTATATATATATATATATATATATATATATATATATATATATATATATGTATATATATATATATACTAGCTGTTACCCAGTGTGCCATGCTACATACTTTCTGCCTATGACTCCCCGTTTCAAGATCTACCTGTAAACCTCGTCATGTTAAAATCGGTCAAACGGTGTGAATTTGTTTATATCTGCCTATATATTCGTGAAACAGGCAAGAGAGGCCCGCGCCACAGCAATTCATAAAACAGCCGAAAGAGGCCAGCACCATAGCCTGCGAGAAGATAGCTCTTATATCAAAGAAAGGCCCGCGCCCCTTCAGTTAGACAGTGACTGTTGATATAAAATTGAAATAAACTGCATTACATGATTATATAATGATGTAAAGTCATCAATGAGTTCGAGTTATTCTAATTATCAGGAACATCAAAAAATAAATTTGAGACATAATTCAAAATGGCTGTCGATTCAAGATAGCCGTCAGAATCAGAATGGTTCTGAGCAGCCAATTTTTCTTGAACAAAACTTTTGACCTTTTGATCAAATTTTGAAATTTGACTATTTTGACCTAGCCTAATAGATTTGCCGTATCAAGACCTACCTGTGTGCCAAGTTTAGTCAAAATCGGTCAAACGGTGTAGATTTGTATAAGGAACAAACAGACAGGCACGTGATTTATATATATATATATATATATATATATATATATATATATATATATATATATGTGTGTAAGAAAGCTGATTAACAAAGACGGAAATTAAAGAGGATCGAAATTCCTTTTCAAAGCATTAATTTACACTTAAATTAATCGGTACATATATAAAGATCATAAAACATTTCGAAACTAGGCTACACACGATTCAGGCAGGCCTGAACAGTCCACCTGAAAGCCGGTCGCCTGAACGTGTATATATTCTGGCTTCCTGAACAGTCTTAACTGACAGACCGGCTGGAATATATACACGTTCAGGCGTCTGACTTTCAGGCGGTCTGTTCAGGCCAAACTGACCGTGTGTAGCCTGCATAAGATGAGAGAAAAGTTAAGTGAAACGCAGCTAGTTACTATTATTAATTTTGGGGATAAGAGAATATTGGGCTAACGTACCTTTGACAAACATCTGGACCGAGTACTCAGGAGGAACTCGTGTGGACTCTCCTATCATAGGTACGCCAGCCCATATAAACCTTTCGCCCCACCTTCGCTCTAGTTCTTGGCTCAATCTAGGAGGAAAACATTGGAAAAGTGGGAAAATTAATTTCAGACCAGCGAAGTGCTGCTTTATAAATTTGAATTAACTCGTCAGATCGGGTTCACTAAATTGTCTGTATATTGGTCAGAAGGTCCCAACAAAGAATAAATTAATAATAGGCGTGTTCATAAAATAATAAATATATTCCTCTTGAATCAATAAAATAATAAAATTAAACTTCAATAAATAAATAAAATTACGACTGTCAATAAATAAATGAAATAAATAATTGTTCATAAATTAGAAGAGATCAGTAGAAGGGAATGACTTAGGCTGATGTGTGGATTTCCATGCGGAGAGTTGGTAGCCGGGAGCTTGGATCTCGTTGGTACCGCTTGTACCGAGTAGGTAACTTAGGGTTATCGCAAGCTGCCTTAAATCTAGTAAAATGTTCAGTACTTGCGAATAAATCCTAGTGTACAGAGATGTTCGGCCGGTTTTGGTGGATCTCTCGGAGCAGGCAGCATGATACAAATTGCTAGGAGAACGACACTTGGCTTAATCTGCTGAGATGCCGAATCCTCCAGTTATCTGCTCACTATCTGGATACTAACTCCTTAACTAACGGTAAAAATTATTCCCTCGGGAAAGCTCCATTAAAACTTTAGTGCAGCGGGCTTTTCTCCCGCGGAAAAATATAATTTAAAACCAGCTCCGCTACAATACCTTTCGGGATTTTCCTTAAGTGTCTATCACGTTTCTTGTAAATGACCAAGGCGCAGCGTCTGCAGATTCATTGTTCCTACATCTCCCATGTTGGAAAACCTAACTTTTCTCTCCTACAAACCAAAAGGTACGAGTAACAGAATGACATTCTCTGTGGTTCTCTGTCTAATTGTGAGGTAATATGATCATTAATCTTCCTAGATTCTTAAATTGTCAGAAGATCTTGGAGTTTGGTGCCGTGCTTTCATCTTTATGGAAGTATTTCTCTGTATAGAACCGTCTGTATACATTCATATGTGTATAGGAAGCCGGCCACGCCTTTTTATTTCAGCATGGAGGAAATTTCTTCAGGGCTTATCCTGTATGGGCAGCCTCACGATTAGAACCTTTGAAGTTGATTCTCCAAAGTCCTGCGTTCCTAGATTTGTGAAAGCAAATATGCTACTACTACTATTGGTTTTATGGGTTATATATTTTATGAAATTTGGAGTCATCATGTATCTGATTTTTACCTCAAATGTCAGCCTGTCTATAATAATTTTTTGGCAGCCTTAAAAGTAAATTATTTTGTCCTACTAATTGAGAAAATAACCGCACACCTAGGCTGCCCCAAAATTTCTTTAGTGACTATTTTTCAGAAATTGACCACACTGAGTCAGCGAGCATGACATATCCGACACTTTAAATATAAAAAATGAGGTAAATATCTAATGCAGTTAGAAATGACAACATATTGGATCTCTTACACAGTTTTTACTAATCCTGGAAAATCTTATTAGAAATATTGGTTCAGCCACGTTGAAGCGCTTTTCACTCAACTAATAAGACTAAGTGATTTCCATGAACATATTTTCTACAATAGTAGAACTGATCTAAGTATTACACCATCGAAAATCTTAATTTGTTCTTCACAGTCTCATTTAGTTTTTTTTTTCAGAATGTGTTGCGTAGCTCACGTAGGTTTCCGTTTACTTTTCCTCCGCATTGTAGAGGAAAAGCCCGGAACTATGGAATGTAATGCATAAGTAAGCATCCACCCTGCTATCGTGAAGATAGATGTGCTCGTCCTTCGTCCGCCCCCCACTTCTGAAAAGTAATATTTTTTCTCTTATTTACCAGGAGATGATATTCCCGTCAGTGTTAGTAGAATAGGCTGCTTTCTCCGCCCTGTTTGCGGGGAAAACGAAAGCATGAATATTTAATCGTCGTATAGTAAAATAGAAATATCTATTTAAATCTATCCTTAGATTAAAAAAAATGAAAATATTATGGACTTATAAAAATACTATAATAATCAAGAAAATGTCTATAATCTAGAAAATATACATCCCCAACAATCATTAAAATAAACGAAGCCTTGAGGCAATCTCCCTGAAATATTCAATAACATAACCAATACTTTAATTTTGGATGGGCTGATCGTTCATCGAGTCTATCGGAAAATTGAAATCGCTTCAAGAAAGAGCGAGATTGCTTGGACTGCATATTTTTGCCATAATTAACAGGAATCATTATGCTATTTTCGTTGATTATGGACTCGACTTTGATTGCTTAGATCATTCGCTTCTCTTTGAAAACCTTTTTTTTTTTTAATTTTTTTTGTTATCAGTCCCGTAACAGGCCTCGAGGGCCCTGAGGGGCAGATACTGTAGAGGTATCTGATTCATGACCACACGGCACACTAGGGAGATAGTGTGGTCAGTACTATGCTCCGGCCGCCTGAGTTTCCCCTTACTGCTTCGACTGCTAGAGTCATTAGCACCAAGGTACCCATTAATAAATTAATTAAAGGCTGGGTTGGCCTATGGACGGCCAGGGAGGCCGAATTCAACCCATGAACGAAGACACTAGAAGAAAAAATCTTTAGTGCTTGCTCGGGATTTGAACTCAGGTCCTCCAGCATATGAGTCCAGTGCTCTACCACTGAACTAACCTCGTCCCCTTGAAAACCTTTAGTTACTTATAAAGGATAAGGGAGACATCATCACAGATATAATAAAAACCTTTATGAAGAGCTACCTTTTTCCAACTTAATACAAGAACCTTTAACTTACTTGCTGAAAGTAACCTGGGGTGTCGTGCAAGGAGACACTCTTTCTCCTACTTCTTTTTCAATATTTAGCAATTTATTGCCAGATAGAAATAAAAACCTTAAAAATAAATTAAATAAGATCACTCAGTTCAGAAAAAATAGTTTTTATTGGGTGTAATAGCGTTTTAATTGGCTAACTATTACAAGTTATAGACTGTTAGTATTCCATACCAACAAATATTCCCAGCCCCACCCGAAATTATTTTATACATAGGCGCCATGAAGAGATGCTTAAAACTTGAAAAGTGTTGGTTTTGTTGCTATGAACGGTTCTTTGTGTGTGTTTTTTTATTGTTAGTTGTTCTATCGGATTAATGCATTAAAATTAATTTCTAGTAAAACGAAATACGTAATATGGGAAATAATGTTTTATGCCTGCAATGGAATAGGCGTTAACGTTTTTTTTTTCTTTTACACATTATTAACTACATCTATTCCAATCTTTTCAAACTACACTAGGGAAAGGTATTAAAACGCCCTAAGATGACGCAGTCCCTGCAAGTCGGACTGTTTAACATATATGGAAAGAACTCTAAATTCTTGTCTTGCACCTAAACCTAATAATACAATATTATTTACATAATTATAATCACTTAAACAGAGTGACCCAATAAATACATACATACATACATTACATTCTCACTCAATAATTACTTTATTTATCTCTTCATTCTCATACATATTTATATGTGGCAGACGGTCAACCTTTAAAACAATACACTTACTTTCTTCACATCTCCTTTATTCTGCTCTACATGTTTCTCGTCCTTATGACGCCTCTTCAGGAGCACTTAGACTAACATATAATTACAGCCTACACCTCCGAGAACCTTCCGCGGGGATGGCCGCTTCTAGACTGGCAAGATAAATCACTTCTACTACTTATCAGCTGTTTAAAATCCATACTTTTATGGTAAATGTTAATTTCCTAAAAGAAGTCTTTCTCATTTTGTAAAATAATTTATTTTATCTTGTCGCCTTGTTTATTAAATTAAAAAATATTTTGCCTAAGTATTTAATTTCAGTTTTTTTATTAACTGCCTTTTTTCTGTTTTTAATTATGTGTATGTCTTCTTTTATTTTTCGTTTTATGTGGTTTTTCTCCTTATCATTGCTCCCACCCTATAATTTATAAGGCGAGTAACGTATATTTAAATACTAAATATCTATAAGAAATTATGTACTTGTTGCCAGTATCCTAAGAACATACATATTTTTTACATCAAGCAACCTGCTCTGATATTCTCACTGAATTTGCGTTACATTTATCCTATGAAATGTAGCCGAAGGGAGTAGGCTGTTGAAAGCGGAGGCTTAACACAATGGGCAGCGAGCAAACAACTTGGTATATTGTTCTTAGATAAAGGGGAGAGTTAGTTGGTTAATTTAACCAGGGAGGGTCGAACCTTGTGCTCACAGGGACAATCTGACTAATTTCTCCTGGAAAACAAACCAGGTGTTCTGAGATTAGCTCAGCAAGTTATCTTTCAGTACAGGATTTTTTTTTTTTTTTTTTTTTTTTTTAATTTACTTAATATTTAAATTTGGCACAGTCCGAAGAAATATAACTATCGAAGTTGTATTAATGAAAGAATGTCTGGAAAATCTTCCTCTATTCTATCTACTGGTTACGTTATTTGTTACGCGTTAAAATGTATGAATGGTGTCAGTGTTTACTCAGCTGGAGTCGAAGTAACATAAGCTCCATGAGGTTTTATGATTTTGGTGCCTTTCCTCCCTCCTCCATAGGGAGGAAACCCGCTAACGAGAGTTCACATCATGACAAAATCCGGAGAATGGTTCCTGACGTTAAACATTCATCTGAACTATGATATTTAAATTTTGGTTGCGTTTGGAGTTAAGGAAATATTTCACAAAAACAATTTTATTAACACACGTGAAAACTTAAAAATCTTCGTATATTTTCTTAAATATCTTGAAAACGCGTTGGAAGTCGTGGTAAGTCGAATGTGACTATTCGAGAGGCACCTTTCATTGTAGTTATTGGAGCCGTTGCATTGCTTTATAGGGTTAATGTGCTCGCTTATGCAGTTCCTGCTGGAAGAACTTTTCTTTGTATGTATCAAACGTTTTATATGGGATATTAAAGTAGCCAAAAAAAAAAAAAAAAAAAAAAAAAAAAAAAGTTTCAATAGCGGCACTGTCGACGACCGGAAACCCTCCTTTTTCAAGAGCGATAGTCTGCTAGCGACAATTTTTAATCTGGAAGGAAAAACTAAAATTATTTCGAAAGAAGAAGGTAATGTACGTATTATTTTTAAGAAATATTAATTTTTCAAAAATGGTAAACAAATATTAATTATTTAATAAAAATCGGTCAAAAATCGTTATAATTCAATGAATCGAAAAAACCCTACGTACTTTACTAGCAAATATCGTTAGGAAGCTGCAATTCAAATTTGAAGTTGATCGGGTAAAACTCTAAGACGCCAGAGTATCGCCCGATTTTAAAAACATAGTTTTGAGAAAACGACTTTAAAGTTTAATGCTCTAGAATGTTCCATTTTTTCATAATTTTTTTGTAATAAAGGTAAAAAAAAAAGGTTTTAATTTTGAAATGTATTGAAATAGGACCAATAAAACTTAACAATTAAAAAGGGACCAATCGAAGCTCACTCCAAAATTATTTTCAAATCAGCATCGCGTTCACTCGGAAAATCATATTTTTTGCTAAAGAAAGTTTTTCTTCACATAAACTCTCATGGATATCATTTTTGATTAGTAACTTAATTACCCCTTAAGTCTAACAGTAATGGGGTTATAACGTTGACAAATCACCATAGAAATAAATATCAAAGATATATTATATTGCTCCTGATAGTGAAAAATGGAAATTTAAAATCATAATAGTTATTGTCATAGATGATAGATAGTTCATGAAGGTTTCCTCCTGTCCATGTTGAGAAAGGAGTGAGAGAAGAAAATTTAAAAGAAGCACACATGCAGTGGGTGTAGTGAGTGACGTCATATATAGGGGTCATTGGGTTATAATAAACCTGATATAATCTTCCTGAAATTATGGGATATAACCTTTTATTAAATCATCTCCTCGTAATCCAGGTATTAATAATTACTATCGACTAATTGAAAATCAATAAGGGATTTATGGACGTAATGTACTCCCTCCGTGAAATAGTCCATTCATGGGCTATTTTTATGACAGTGAATGTTTGAAAATTATTTTTAAATATTCTTCAATTCAATTTATTATGCTACAAAAAGAGATCCCCTTTTTATACAACAGTTTTATATACATTTTCGCTTAGCAGCAAGAAAAAAAAAAAAAAAAAAAAAAAAAAAACGAGCACAGTTAATATTTTGAAGTTCACCTACCGGTTTTTTCGTTTTCGTACTACTAGACTAGTAGTACGGCAGAGAAGATAAGGCTCGGGATAGCTATTGGTCTTGAGGCTGGGTCATCAATGCCTGACAGGGTAAGCACGTTAGGACCCATCGCTGCACAAAACGGGGTAATTCTACATTTTAAGAAGTCTTCTTGGTCGAAAACGTGGGTAAAATCAATAATTAAGTACTATAAAATTCTCCCTCATTTTTTTATTTTTAACAATTATTAATCAATCGTACATTTTTGAAATAATGAGTAATTATTTAATCATTTATTTATTTAAATTTTAACCTCCATTATAATTAACTCAACATTTTTGGACGGGTTATCTATAGGTCACCACCCATTTCCAGCCACAATAATGGTGGTGGCTTTGTTTTTCCAAAGAAAAGCGACCACCCCTAGAGGGAATCGAACCCACAACCCTTGGCACGGAGAGTCAAGTGATCACGCCCTAACAATCACGGCCACCGGACCTTCCTAATTTAATAATGATTATTCTTTGTTTAAATAGCCTAGTAATAAAAAACACATTATATAACTTCATGTCAAACCCGTAAATTAATTGAATCAGTTCAAACAGCTTTTTAACTAAGTGTTTGATGATCGCGGTTATAGGTACATACCTATGGATTCAAATTGTCTGTTAGACATTAGCTTATTTTTTTTTCGTCAATTATTAAATCGATTGAACCTAAAATAAATTTTCTATATAAATAACGAGCAAAAATAAAAAAGCAGTTCATTCCTTTGAAATAAACATTTCTTAGGATTCTCCATAGTGAACGTATCAAATGCTGCCAGGATAACGTACGGAAGTGCGCTAAGATGACCATTGCTTCTCCGTTTTGTAAGCTAATTTTCTTTTTTCCACTGATGTGTTCCTAAAGATTCTAACTTTGGTGCATCACCCCCAACAGATAGTTATTGTGTGGCTGAGACGTCAAGATTATAAAAAAAGTCTAATACATTTAAAAGTTCACTAACTTTCGTTAAAAAAAATATAACTAATGGTGTGAACAAAGAAAACTATATCTTGTGTTATTTTCGTTGAGATAAGTTGATATTAGCAGATCTGTTATTTTTTAGTAGTTGGTCGTCTTTATCGTCAACAGTAATCTGCTAGAAATAACAAATACTGTGTATTAAGAGTTAAGAGTTTAGGAGCCGCTAAATGGCACTACAATAACCTAAAACCTAATCGCCTGCTATCTAGGAACCTTGGCAAAACTGTGGAATAGAAATCGTAATGGATAGCAGTAAAGAACTTACACATAATAACTTACTACATTCCGGTGCTACAAACCAGCATTTTTCTTGTGATTACCGAGCCGTAGTATTTCCTAACAGGCTATGAAACTGTTCGATAAAAATTACCAGATGTATCTAATTTCTAACTGCTAATGATTAAAAGTTTGAACAGTTAAAGGAAAATAGCACAAGTGCCCATCACTGGATATTCGTAGGCAAGACGGTAGTGTGCTAAAAATAGTAAACTCGTAAGATTTATTATTTCTTGTAGTTCTTAATAATATTACAAATTTCTCTAAGGAGGTATAGTTTCAAAGTGAGTTAGAAAGGTGGGGATTCTACCCGCACACCTAGGAGAGACGTACAATAATTAATCTTCGTTATGGGAGAACTTAGCTCCTTCAAAGCAGCTAATGTTTCGTATGATCTACCAAGTTTTGTTAACAGGAACGGTTTATATTTATTTATTACATGAGCTCTGCAAAGATGGCGATTTGCTTACATAAAACAAAAAATCTGACTCACAGGAAAAGCGTCATCTTAGCGCATTTCCAATCTTATTCCAAGTCTTATTTGAAAAGCTTGGAATAGAAAGTAATAATTGTATTTAGATAGGTAGTAATTATTGTATTTAGATATTTCGTAAAAAATGTAAACACCTATTCCAATAAAATCTCAACGAAAATCAAGATTGGCTGCAAGGTACAGGAA
This sequence comes from Gonocerus acuteangulatus, assembly GCA_946811695.1. Taxonomy (NCBI): domain Eukaryota; kingdom Metazoa; phylum Arthropoda; class Insecta; order Hemiptera; family Coreidae; genus Gonocerus; species Gonocerus acuteangulatus. The sequence goes on from OX328124.1 coordinate 67,974,501, forward strand.
ACAGTATCCTAAGCGGACGACGTAGTATATTAAATGCTGTTTAGGGTTCCAAGTTTTGGAATAAATTTCAAACACTTTGCTGAAGCAGCTGTTACTTCACTTCACAAGAAACAATTACTTCTATTGTTGCATTGAAATTAATGTTTGCAAAAACGCATTGTCGAAAATGTGAAGAAGGAAAAAGTTCGTGGCTTCGTCGAAATAGCTTTGGCTCTGTTGTTCAGTTTATGGCACATTCTAATGGAAATTCATTTTTTTTTTCACGGTAATAATAATATTAAAAGTAAATAATATAAAAGTAACTGAAGTTTAATTGAAGGGGGCATATAAGTCCCTCTGACACACGAAAACAAAAAAAAATCATTCATATACCTGGTCACGAAGTACCGGGGGCAGATAGTGAAGAGGTGTGTGTTTCTTCACCACTAGGGTGTGGCAGTATGATCGGAATTCCTGATTTTACCCTTTGCCGATTTTCTTGAATAATGAATGAGCCTAGGTCGACTCCGATCCTCAAACAACGACACGAGATGATAGAATTTTTAGTGCGTGACCACGAAAAATGACGAGGTCACGCACGACAGGCCATTTTTACGAGTCTTCGGAATCGTAACGATATATTGTTTCAGGACGTACGTGGTTCAAGCAGGAAATAACTCGATTCATGATTTGGCGGACTTGAGCTCGAATGTCTGGTGCAATTCTTTTTATTTGAGCACCGAAACAAGGGTGAGGCACTCTTACATTTCTCAAGTACTGGTTTTAAGCTAAACATTGGGGGCTGTAAAATAAGGAGTTAAAATGACGGCTTAATGTACTAATTCATAAAAATCAGTACCATTTCAGCTAAATGTTTAGTGTAATCGATCTTTTTTCACGGCGCATCGACTTCTGGGCCATTAGCGCCCACATCCATGGTGCAATAAGGAATTTTCCCAACGATGAGAAAATTTCTCCTGCCGCTGGTGAGACTCGAACCCAACATCCCCCGCATGAGATTTTAAGGCGATGGCCAATAGACCATGGGGAGACACTGTAATTTTTGCTCTATACACTTCTACATAGTATAAGCACACGCACGCATGCACATATACATTTTTTTAAAATTAATATTGTTTAGATTGTGTGATAGATGTGTTTTAAATAGTGCTGTATAGAGAGAATGTAGTTCATACTATGTACGGACTTGCTGTATGTAAGACGTTCATGTAGGTAGTGTGGAATGGTTTGTTTATTACTCATTTCACATTCAGTGGGTATATGTTTAATTGCCTAAGTTATGTTACCAAGTCTGCATAACGGGTTGCCTTTTTCCTCCATGATGTACTTATGTGTGAGTAAGGAATGTCCAATGAGAATTCTGGTCAGTACTACTTGGTATCTTCTTTTCAATGGGTGTTTTTAGTTAGTCCAAGCTTTTACTTTGTTCATAATTTGTATGTTTGAAGCCAGTCTTTTGATATGTGTGTGTTGTATGAAACAAGTCCTGTACTGTTATTGTTTTAATGCCTGAGATCTGTTTATTAGTTTCAACATGATTGTCAACTGATGTACTTAGTCCGATATCCTCGTGCCCGGGTAGCAATAATAATAGTGTAAGCATGTAATTGCTGGGTCTGAGAAATTGGTCGTATATCTGTTTAATTGTTAGATTTGTAGTGAAAATCGAAGGAGCATAAAGAGCTAAGTGTGTCTGTACGTAGGAGTATATTTGTTTATTTACTGCTATGTAGTTTTGAAAGGGCTAAGCGGCGTGGCCGTACTTATTCCACGTGCAATCAAAGAAGTTTTTCTCTCGAGTGGTCTCGTTCCGCTGTCGAAATCTCATACCCCTCCCCTCTTGCAAAGAATCCTATTTTTGTTTTCTTACCCTGTAAATCTAAAATAATAAACGAATTAAGGGCAAGCAAATGGCCGGGGCTAATAGCCCTGCTGTTATATGCTGAGAAAATAAAACAGGCATTTCAAAAATAGAGCAGGATTAATTAAATGAACAATTAAGGTTACCACATATTTATTTATTACTCACCTGACACAGGGGTAAGAAAACTTCACCAATCGAATCGTCCCTGGAGAACCTGTCGTAATCGAAAACATGAAGGTGAAGAACTCGGCTTTGAAGCTTCTGGATCGGAAAACCTGAAATGAAAGTAAGAAAATATTGTCAGAATAACAATATAATTGTGAAATAATAATATTATAAATATAATATTGTGAAAACTAATAATAAAATATTGCATGTAAATGAACTGGTATTTGTTATATCGTTAAGGGTTGCTGTATTTGAGGAAATTCTGTTTTCGTGCTATGCTAAGACCTTTTAATTAATGAAACATACATGAAAAACACAAGGAGCTAAAACTGAAAAAGGTATAATAAACGTGGATTTCACAAGTCAATAACATCATCCTGCGAACCTAATTCAATACAGCGTTCGTGAATGATAAAAAAAAAACTGACACACAGATAAAGAAATAAAGTTTAAAATTAAAATTATTCAGAGTAATTAAGTACCAAACTCGAATGCACCATATATTAGTCGCATTCAACAACTAAGTTTTTAATGGATTTCCGCGGCGGAAAGACTATATTATTCTGTATTAATACTATATTTCTTTTCTCAATCAACGGCTAGATCATTAAACACTCCGTGGCAAAGGTCTTGGGCTCGATTCACACTGTGGGGTGATGGATTTTCTTTAGACAAAAAAAGGCATCATCCCTATCCTGGCTAGAAAATGGTGGTAACCTGTATATAACCCGTCCTAAAATTCTAAGTTAATAATAATGGACATTATGATTTAAATAAATCAACAGCTAATAATTATTATTTTAATTATGGGGTGCACCATTGAAGTTTCTCATTGGCACTCCTGGATTGCACTTCATAATGTCATATGTGTGCACACATACATATATGACTTTATGAATATTTTTTCAGTGTTCCGGCAGTTTGATTCTGCTGGTTAACGAACTTGACAAATCAAAAAAAGGTCCATTTTCGAGATTTTGAGAACAAACGGACAAATGTGTGTGTGTGTGTATATATATATATATATATATATATATATATATATATATATATATATATATATATATATATATATATATAAACCTGAACCCCCGGTACTTTCGTGACATATGGGTCTGAATCCTTGACATTTCTCATTGGCATTTCTGGATTGCGTCATGAGGTCAACGTTATAAGCGGTGTTTCCTTACTATAGAGGAAGGGAGGAAACCCGCTAATAGCTTTTAGTAGAAGCAAAACACATGTTTAGAAATGATTTTATGTCACTTTGATGTGGCCGGGATTTATGAAGAGTTTAATTAAATAAAACAGGACTTCTGCCTGTCTCGGGATGTTTAGGATATAAATCCTCAACATTTAATAACTTTTCTGCCTCCTTTTTACGCCTTCCTAATTCATGTCAAACGGCCATGCTTACGGTGGATTCTATCTACCTCTCTCATTCTGTATTTTCATCATAATACTATATGTTCATTTTCTTTATATGTCTTTTAAATATTACAATTCAACAACTCTAAATAAAATTTAGAATCGCCGAAAATGCATCATATTAGCGTGTTCACAGTAGATGTTAAACACTTTACCTTGAAACGTAAATAAAAAAAATATAATATAGGTATATGTTGAATATATTCAAATAACTGCTAAAATAAAATATTCCAGGAGAGTGACATTTTTGTTTTAGATAAAATGCTTCTAATGTATCTTAAAAGCTCCAATATATGCAAATTTTGACAATTTAACACGAGTAAGTAAGATCTATTGATCAGACAAAAATAGAATAAGAATGTAATATCAAATTTCTGGGGCTTATAAATTGAAAATAATCTCAGCTGGCGGAGCATATCTTCAATATTAAAAAAAAAAAAACTTAGCACTTCATGCTTCATGACAAAAAATGTTTCGAAGCCATTAAACATATCCGATTTAATTAACGTATTTCACGGGATTTTCGAGTCAACTATATGGCATAGAATCACGGCGTAATCAATTGCAAGCCAGCTAAATCTTTGCTATACAAAAGAGGATTATAAGACGTATTTTTGGAGCTACGAAGAAGGACATCAACAAAAAAATACTTAGGAAGAATTAGGAATTTTAACAAAGCCCTAGCTTTATAAAAACAGTAAACCACGCCAAACAAAACTTAACCCAATTTAGAATTTAAGAAAATGACCACTACTATTCTAAAAAGCAAACAGGAAAAAAAATTGTGAAACAAATCCCTGCTTCTTATAGGAAAGGATTGGAATTTTTTGAGTGTGTGAAACATCCAGCCGAGCAAAAATCGTATAGTAAACTTGAAAAGACTACTTCGACAAAGTCCATGAAGACTTTTTTGAAATAGGTTTAGCATCTACACTGATGTCCTGAAATCTGTTAAGGTATTATTTTTGCTGTTGTTTTAATTATAATTATACGGCGAGTCCATTTCTTGATAACGGGTTTTCAGAAATAAAGGATATTTTATCCTTTATTTTTATTTTAAAAAAATGGAAAAATCAATTTCTTTTATTTTTTCAAACTTGACTTCGGCAAGGTAAGTTAAGAATAGATAGATGGCAATTGCTTTATATATCTGGAGCCAGGCAGTGATATAGCCATATAAAGCTCCAGAATATGTACTCCTCCAAGGACTTCAGAAGCGTCCTTTTTTTTTAATAAAAAATATATAATTGAGAAAAAACCGTTATCCTGAAATTGAAGAGACATATTTCAAGTTCCATAATTAGGAACCTTTCTAAAGTGGAACCTTACTGAAAAGATTTGTTCTCTGGCTGCTTTGTCTTCGTTACCAGGCGAATGATTAATCGCCTTCCTATTAATCTTTATTTTCCAACCCCCCCCCCCCCAAAGAAGTAGCTAAGCGGAGGCTTATTATTGAGAAGGGATTTTATCGAACGCTCGGAAAATATGCATAAGAAAATTCGAATATTGAATGTTCATTTAACTTTCAATACCTTTTTTACTTGTTTATTTTGCGAGGGTTAGATTAATGACATTTTTCTTAAAATAATACAATTGAACTGTAGAGAGTTTTAAAATTAGCCCAAATTTTTCAATTTTTTTGTTTCCAAAATTGGAAGAAGGTCATTAAAAAATAAACTATTTAACTATGTTTCACTTATGGAATGAATCTTACTTCTTAGTCTACTTGGGACGACGGTAGATCAGTTTTGTAGTACTCGAGGGTTAAATTCGGTTTTCCCGACCATCCCTAGGTCCACCCAGTCTTTAATTAATTTATTAATGGGTATCAGGCAAAGGGGAAAATCAGTTGACCGAGGCATAGAAGTGACCACACTATCTCCCTAGTTTGCTGTATGGTCAAGAGTCAGGTACAATACCAGTATCTGCTCCTCGGTATCCTTGTGGCCTGTTACGGGTCTAATTTTTTTTCCTTAATTTAATATCAATTATAATTAAGTAATTTTACTGGACTGATTGGAAAACCGATATGTATACCACTGAGAGAACTTCTCAACTAACTGCCTTAGGTTTTTTTCAAGGGGGTTTTATTAGGACCTTCTGCCTGTTTTATAACAAAATACAATTGACTCTGCCACAAATATATGAAATAGGGAAGTATGGGAGATACTCGTATTTAAAATTCGAGCTGTGCAATAAATTTATATTTATTTACAACAAGTAATACCAGTTGAATCGAAATGAAAAAAGAATTAAAATAATGGGGAAGAATGAAGAAAAGAACCGAACATATTGGCATCTCTTTGTTCTAGGATGTATAAAAAAAAATATTTCGTTGTTCCATAAGCGGATATCATTTTTTGAAACGTAACTGGCACATGGGTAACTCTGTTCGTTTTACAAAACTTAGTGTTTCTCTGTAGATCTTAAAGGGTGTGATGAGTGGTAAGGAAGTGTTGATTAAATTAACCGTTTCTTCTTATATTATATTTTCAATAACATGAAATAATTTCTGCAGTAATGAAATTTTTGTTTTAGGTTGACCTGCACACTGATTAAATATTAAAAAAATTGTAATAATTTACTAGCAACTACAAGAAATATAATAAATAGAAAATGTTATTATCATTTGAAGATAATATGATCCCTTAGAATGCCAGATAGTCGTTGCGTATGAATTAATGTCTATTAATAAATTATACGCTTTTCCTCAAATGGAGCGAACTATAATGTGCCACTTACGGCTCAATTACTGAACAAATATACTGTCATTTTTAGACATCTCAATTCATCCAGAACAGAGGGAAAACGGCTTAAAGTTAGGAGGAAGGAAATAATGGCTCTTCCAACGCTAATCCTCAGCCATTTAAACAAAATGAGAACATTTATTTCATGAAAAAATATAGAAGGGAGTTATAAAGTGTGGGTGGGACATATTATTCATTCATATTACGAAACATAAATGTCGAAGGAAAAGTCCAATAAGACACTAAAAAATTCCTCCTTTATAGCAAGCTTTATGGCATCCAGACTAAACGAGATTTTCAGCATAAGCCCAGGGAGAATAATCGAGGATGAAGTTGGGAGGCCTTGAGCACAGAACCCTAATATTGTATTATATTATCAGATCCAGAACGTAATAGCTAATAAAGAAATTATTTGAAAAAAAGCACCGGATACCACAGGATAAGTGGAATATTTCTGTACTTGACGGGGACAGAATAGTCAGTGTATTTAATAGGAAATACAACAAGCCGTCCCTACGTAATTAGATGTACCATTTTTCTGTCGAATAAGTTTTATCCACGATAGATTACAGAATGAAAGTCACTAATATAAGTAAAATCAAAATTTTAATTTGCTGTAGGCATGTCAAGATTCGTGTATGTCACTAAACACATTCGTCAGATTACAAATTACAAAATACGTAGTAAAAGAATATGCGTACAGCAGACAAACCGACTCTGTTGTGATAGCTGGCACTTCGTTACAGAGCAAAAACATTCTAGTAAATGCAATGAATGCCTTGTTTCAACGCAACATTCAGATGATGATCCGCAACAGTCATGATCTCCGCTCGCTAGGTTAGGGGTTTCAAAATCTCTGATAATGAAAATTCATCTCTGATGTGCTGTTCTGTTCACGGCTTCTTTCTGAGATGAAACTCTCTTTGGAACTGAATTTTGAAAGAGAAATATTGTTTAAATAATAAATATACTTTAGTGATAAGTATCGTTGCCTCTAGGGCTTTCCAAGGATGGCACTACTAGCCTGATTACGAAGCCAACGCTCTGTGTGAGCAGTAAAACAAATCGCATCGAACAGATTTTATGTTCCTTTTCCATTAGGCGACCAATCCCAAGAAGCTATAACTTTTTTATTGCACTCCATTCTCTTACAGTTACTTGAAAATCCTGGGGGATTTTACTTCAATCTAGAAGCAGTTACTTATCGTTTGTTTTGCAATGAATGATGCTACTTTAATATCACTAAAAGACTAAAAAAAAAAAGTTTTGAATTTATTTTTAACTTGAAGAGCTCCACAGCAATGGTTCAATTCTAAAACAATTTTTAAAAAATAAATAAATTATAAGCTAACGATCAGTAACACAATTAGAAACAAAGAGAAGGTCATATAAAACGAAAACTAGAAAAACGTATAAATTATAAGAGAAATGAAACAACATTAAACATATTATTTTATTGATAATAATAATTAATATCTGAAATGATATTTTGGATTTAGAATGAATCGGAAGTCAAATATCTTGATATAAGGAACTTTGACAAGACGAAAATTGTGGGTTATGTGTGGTATTACAATATTTTATTGTATGTAGAGGAATTTATTTTCGGCACAGGTAAATTAATATTTTGTTGAGGCAATTTCGATTTTTTGACAAATTAATTAGATTAATAAATATATATAATATAACTTACTACAGCTCCCAAGCAGATTCATGCATACACATACTGCAAGACAACTTGAGCTCAACCGATTAATCACATACCATGGCTTGACCAACGAAATTAAAGAAAATATTATAAATTATTGACAAGACTGGAATAACCGACAATAATTACGTACAATCAAAAATAAAATTCATGAGTGGATAGCCAGCTACCGTTATAACAGATAAAAATAAATTTTACTTGCTCAACTCCGAATTGGGCACAAAAGCCTAACACACGAATATATCATTACAAGTCCAACTTGTCATGTATTCAATAGTGACTTCACCTAAGTACAGAATGCAGATTACAACAACTAAATATTCCACATGACATGAAGTTCAAGTCTTGAACGAATGGTTCAAAGACAGCAGCTGGTACATAAACAAAATTCTCTCTTATTTACAGAACTTGAATAAACGATATAATGTTATTTAAAGACATCCTCTGAATAAACAGTGCCTTTCATGCATTTTACACACATTTTTAAACCTCTGTTTATGGGGTCTGATCACAATGCTGTTTCATTGGACCTGACACCGACTGGCGGTGTTCTACCCCCCCCTACTGGGCACCCCCCTTTCCGGCGCTCAGCCCCCCCTCTGGTAGCCAGTGCCCACCCCGACTGACACGCCCCTCTTCACAGTCTGCCTATGGGTGTAAGACCGGAGACTCCGGGGGAGTCAGTCAGTCTTCCTGGAACACTCTCAAGGCCTGCACACTGAATTGGGAACAACTGCGACTTGCCTCTTCTTTCTCTCAAGCCTCCAGTCTCTCAGCGGCACAGAAGCCCCGAACACACCCAGTTGCCATAGTAGAATGAAATTCCCATAGTAGCGAAACACTAATAAATAATTAAATAAATTACACTCATTGTTTAATAGTATATAGTGATTTTGTATGCAAGAAAAATTAATTTTAATATTTATAACGAGATTTTAAATGTTATTTAGGTTTAAAATAATTTAAATCAATTTGAAATTGCTGCGGCAATGCCAAATGAGATTTTTCATTATTTTACTTATATATTATATTATATATATATATATATATATATATATATATATATATGTATATATATATATATATATACATATACACATATATAAACTGGAAGAAGGAGCTAAAATAAGTTGCGATGCAAGAAAAACTAGGTCGTGCTGAGTCCAGAATCTCTTTGTGGAATAAAGCCACGTACGAAGTCCACAAACCACTCATAGAAATCATGCCTCAAGGACGGATGGTTTGGCTCTCCTGTCACCAGCCCCACATGTTTACATCGTACGGCTACCCTGTCATACCGATAATCTATTATCAAAGCATACAATGGAAGTGGTAGGTAACCGTCGAGAATTTGCTCTACGGATCAATCATCGTTATGAATCATCCTTATGGAAACTACAGACAGATATGTCGTCGATACAAATGCAAAGTATCGAATGTGATAATTACCACTTTCCAGATTGAAAAAACGTTTATTCAATACTTTGCTTTTGGACAGTCAAATAGTCGGCAGATTCTACCTTTTGACAGTGGTTACTTTCCCCTTTCACTGGGTGAACTTAAATTTCAGAGTTTACCGTACATCAGTACCACAGCAATCAGTAAAGATTGAAAATGAAAAATGTGTTTTTTCACATTCGATGCAACGACGATATGTATAGCTGCACAGTGTATGACAGACAAAACACAAAATATTGTATTGTACAAACAATATTCCATTGACCGCTCATAAATGCAGTCACTAAAAAATGTGTTTCCTAATCTTATATTGTAGTTCTTGTACATTCGGAAAAAAAATTTGGAAAATGGCTGCTAATAGATTTTAGTAAAATCTCTACATAAACAATAGTTTTCATTAAAACTAGGCGAGTGATATGTAACATAAACTTGTTCTGAACTCAGTCGTTCAGATATCTACTCTGTGAATACCGAACAGATACAAAATAATTATTTTATATAACCCTAAACTATTCGGTTAAAATATTTATGAGAATTACATTATTTAATACAAGGATTCTTCGAAAAATATGTCAACGTAAAAAAACAAAGCAAAAACAAAAAATAGAATAATGCATCATCAATGAACGAAGAGGTTTTTGCCATTGAAAAAATGATCAAACATAACTGGGGAACATTGTAGGCAGAAACTAATGAAAATATATTAAAACTACTGTACATCCCTGGGAATCATCTTCACTCACAGATTTTTGAGTCAAAGGGTGAACCTTCAAAACGCTGTATCATTATCATTTGTATTGAACATATCGTCCCTACCATGTCAAACTATCGAATATGCAAATCGGAGCAAACTAGAGAACGAACTTATTCCATACATTGACGTAGTAATATATTGAAAAATGGTCTTATTCGATACTTTATTTAAGGCATGAAAGGCTATTCTAAAGAGATTAGAGTTGCGACAATTTACAGCAAGCCCTATCGTCCACAATCTACAAGCAAAATCTCGAATCTGAAAGACGAGTTTTTACATGAGTCATCCATTTCCAAAAGGACCCATGTCCAGCATACAGTCCCAAAAATATTATTTACTTTTTCTTAAAAACTATTGTAGTAAAAGGGTAAAACGTCATGGAATGCTGTGTAGTAAACCAATATCCTTTAAAAAAAAAAACACTTTCAACGGAAATTAAAAACATTAGATCCTGTAACAGTTTTTTTCGTTTCCTCAACAATTAGCTTTCGTGGACATAACTCCTTTTGGAAAAGGATGACTCACATATTCGATAGTTTGACATGGTTATTTTTGGAAATACATTGTGGATTGAAGACTACAATACATACCACAGAAAAAAAAAATTGAATATATCTAATTCGCTACATTATTCCGAAGTTATTCTCTCATTAAACTATTTCGAAGCCTCAGGGGCATTTTGAAACTTAGTTCTCTCAAGTTTATTATGTATCTTATCATCCCCAATTATCTGCATATTCGTACTCAACCCTCGTGAAATGTGTAGGACACCAGGTATAGGCGGAGCTTATAGCTAAGTTCTTGTTAGGTGAAAACTTGGAGCCTGGTCCATTATTACATGTAGGCAGAGAGGGCTGTAACCCTCTTGAATTAACGATTGTCTCTACTAAAACCCTTTGGAGTCTCAAAGGGCTTCGTATTTTATAGGGACAACGTCTTGGCTTTTAGTTAATAAATTAAAGTGGCCTTACATATGACCTGACTTGAATAATAATTGCCAAGAAAAAAATAAATTTTTTGTTGTTAACATTCTAATAAAATATTAGAGCTAAATATTAAGTGACAATCTATCGGTAGTAACATACATATTATCTTTTAAGAGAGAGAGAGAAGAAGTTTAATGGAATGCGGTTTTATAGTCATTATTATTATTTTTTCTTACTACAGTGCGTATTTATTGCTACACATCTATGTAATGCAACAGACGAAAAAACAAACATAGCAACTCGACGACAAGCACCAGAGATAAATTATATGACAAAGGAGGATTTTAATGTCTTATGTAAGAGCTTTATAACAGATTATTGAGTGTTCTGGTTGATCGCGACTGAATAAAAAAAAAAAAAAAAAAAAAAAAAAAAAATCAAAATTTGCTTATGTATGACATGTAAATTTGTAGTTATATTACTTTTAAAAAAAACATACCTGTATGTTCGTAAACGTACATGTATCTAGAAACGGACGAATACAGAAGAATGCCGTGGGAAACAAAACATTAATTATTATAAAAACTACTAAAAATCTAACTTAGGAACAATTTGTCACGACTAGCACAAATAAAGGAAATATTTGCTTCGTTAATATATTTGCCATTTCGAAAACTCCGTTGACTGCAAGACAACTCCCACGAGAATGAAAGGCATTAGACCTAAGTAATTTTGTTTTCTTTCCCATGGAGAATACTGGAACAAAGAGTTGTTATCAATTATTTATTTATATTTTTTCTTCTTTTTTTTAAAAGTGTTTTCTTTATTTGATTTTTTCTATTTATTCTTGTTTTTTGTGTTTTTTTTATAGGAATAGTGTGATTGACTCAGTTTTTGCATTAACTTGATAATAGTCGATATAAAAACATCTCGAAAAAAAAAGAACAAGATCTCATGACTCTACAGAATCATCAGAGTTTGGAGGGATGTTTGGTGCTAGCTTCCAGAAGCCTAAATATGAAATATGAATCTTTGTGGAGAAGAAATCTCCTGACAAAGGAGGGAGTTATGCCACAAGCAATGGAGTTCCTTCTCTTAACCCCTAACAGGAATTAATAAAGACTCTCTCCTTCCGTTTGAGGAACATCTTAATACTAGTTATTTATTTCAGGCAGAAGGGCTATAATCTTCTTCAGGCTTAATGGGAGATTTAATAAAGTGCCGAATAATATGCTCTTGGAATTTTTGATTTTCTTTTTCACAAGTGGCCCTCGAGACTGAGTAATGTGCAATTAACTATCTTCACATGGCTCAGATTAACACATATAAATACAGATGATTCTATTATTTTATATATCGCACGCAACTGAGAATAATCTTTCATTTAAGAAATTTGTGACATTTTGCGTTTTCCGCATTGTCATTGATTTATCATTCTGTATTAGAGAAAAGGGGGGACTCCCCTTATTGCCAGCAAATAATTATTTATTTATTTATTGGTTTTAAGAGCTCGTATTTAGCGACTTACTCTTTTTTAATGTTGGCGGAAGAAACCACTTTTGTCATCGTGAAGAAGAAAGAAGCAAATAATTAAGTATACAGAAGAAAATTGATTACTAAATGATAATAAGTAAGGAAAACTTAAAGTAAAATTAAATTAAAATAGAAGTAGTGATGTCCAAAGTTAACTCTCCCGAACTGGACGTGCCTCACATATTCAGCTTGGATTGGAATCCTCTGACCCTAAAACTATTAGAGATCTGAGCTGGGAAACGCCTTAGAACTGAGGAGTGGTATCGGACATCTACTGGATTTCCGATAAAGTAAAAATAACTGAAGTTACAGAAGGCTAAAATACTTGTGCTGTCAAAATGTCACATTTTAGCAAGTAATGCTGCAGAGGAGATGGATGTTTTCGGTAAATTGTATCCCCAAAAAAACATAAATGTGAAATAGAGGCCAAGTTCCTGCCCCCACAAAGAAACACTCCTTTCCTCAAAAATATACCCTCCTAAAACCCCCCAAAAACGCCTTACCATTCTACACTCCAAAAAAGTAGTATGAGTATGAGGTGTATTAATTCAACCAAAAATATTTGCCAATACAAGAGATGATACAAGAAAGAAATGTCCAAGTTCATTACTTGGAAGACCTCATAGTTACTTACTAAGAACAGTAAAGACACTTCAACTGACCTTTAAAAACAACAATAAAAATACTTATATCCAGTTAGTTAAATATCACTTTCCTCAACCAGGTATATTCTTAAACTTGGCAATGTTTAGTTTTTCTCTAAAGATAATTTCGGCACAAAAAAAACATTGCCAAGTTTAAGAATATACCTGGTTGAGGAAAGTGATATTTTAGTAACTGGATATAAGTATTTTTATTGTTGTTTTTAAAGGTCAGTTGAAGTATCTTTACTGTTCTTAGTAAGTAACTATGAGGTCTTCCAAGTAATGAACTTGGACATTTCTTTCTTGTATCATCTCTTGTATTGGCAAATATTTTTGGTTGAATTAATACACCTCATACTCATACTACTTTTTTGGAGTGTAGAATGGTAAGGCGTTTTTGGGGGGTTTTAGGAGGGTATATTTTTGAGGAAAGGAGTGTTTCTTTGTGGGGGCAGGAACTTGGCCTCTATTTCACATTTATGTTTTTTTGGGGATCTCATTACTTTTTTCTAAGTATTAAATAGAATTTAGTTGCCGCATAACTACTGGCTTTTGTACTTCATATAAAACCAGGGTCTTTGGATTCTGCATAAGGTTCTCCTTACTGCTTGATATTTGATACCAATAATCAACCTACATACATCTAATCACTAGACTAGAAAAGTTAGAAGCTCTTCCAGATGACATTACTCTAGAGGACAAATTGATTGCTCTCTTAACTAAACTATTACACTGTAAAACACAGGGACCTTATCCCGAGGATAAAGATCACAATAGGGAAAGTGCAGAAGGCCTTCAAGAAAAATATAAGAAACAATGACGATACATTTTGGGTTTGTAATCCTAAACTTTGTAATTTAGATGGCTCGGCTTTGAAAAACTTAGTATCTGCTTTGAAGTATATTATGCAGCGAACCCCTACGACTTTATTTACTACATTTAAGAAAGAAGTCACAACTGTTTTTGTTAAGATATGTCGAAATGTTTTTTAAAACATCAAATATAGGTTCTCCTTACCAAGACGATTCATTTGATAGCCCACATGATGGGTTTCAGAAGGAATGATGGCATTTCGATGGAACAAAAAGTAGAAAACGTCATAGGTAATATGAAACTCCCGTATCAAGACCTACCAGCGTGCCAAGATTGGTCAAAATAGGCCAAACGGTGTGAATTTGTATAAGGAACGAACATACAGACAGACAGCTGAAAGACCTTTTTTACCTAGCCTAGTGCATGCCTCGGACCAAGGCCTACCTGTGTGCCAAGTTTGGTCAAAATCGGTCAATTGGTGTGAATTTGTGTAAGGAATAAACATGCAGACAGACAGCTAATAGACGATTTTGATTAGCCTATGACATTACCCGGAGAAAGACCGACATGTGTGTCAAATTTTGCCAAAATCGGTCAAACGATGTGTATTTGTATAAGGAACAAACAGACAGACAGACAGCTGATAGACAATTTAACCTAGCCTATGATTCTCCCCGTATCAAGACCCATCTGTGTCCCAAGTTTGGTCAAAATCGGTCAAACGGTACGGATTTGTAAGAGGAACAAACATACAGACAGACAGCTGGTATAAGATTTTTACCGATTCTATATGCGTCTAATTGTTTCTTAAAACATCAAATATAGGTTCTTCATACCGAGACAATTCATTTGATACCCCACATCATGAGTTTCGGACGGAATGATGGGTTTCCGAAGGAAGTACAAAACTGGCACGCCCCCGCCCCGGAAGCGGAGTCAAACACAACTCTTCGCGATTTTTCGATTTTTTCCTTTAATAACGTCTTCATATCTATCTTCATGCGAAATTTCAAGTCTATAGCATCATGGGAAGTACCCAATAATTTTGATGAGTCAGTGAGTGAGTGAGTGAGTGAGTCCTATAAATCCCGATTTTCGATCGCGTATATCTCAGAAACTATTCGATGTAGAATTATGAAAATTTCCAGTTTTACTCACATCTAGTAGTATAATACCTGTGTAAAATTTCATAACTTTATCTTTACCTGGTTGAACGTTATGAGAGGGTAAAAATCGGCTCTAAGACCGCCTGTAATATACACACAGTATGCTGAGGCCGGAACTTGGCCTGGCGCACTACCGTGCGCCTAGATTGGCTTGTAAAAAATCATAATATGAGGAGCTTAGTATCAAAGTTGGACAACTCCATTTTTTTCAGTTTTGAGATTTTTGTCGATTCTTAAGTGGATTTTTATGCTGCATTCGATTTTACAACTGTTTTTCATTAAGAACGGACAGAAAATAGGTAAAATAGCGTTTATTTCAACCGTTCAGAATCAAAATATGGACAATTCCAACATAGTTTGGTTTCAAAAAATGACAACTCCATCAGTAGCCAATGAGAAGCTTGCATTCATGCAATCTGCTCCCATCATGCACTGCAAATCCATCATGGCTGAATGTTTATAGTCAGGGCCCCTAGTCTAATGTGGTACTCCTTGGACTGCACGCAGGCGTTCGACTGCGTATCCCACCAGGTGCTTCTGCATCAGTTGCGGTGCTACGGATTCCCGGCACAGCTTGTCAAGATTCTTGAGAGCTACTTGTCGGGAAGAACGTTCGCCGTCAGGATTGGTGGTGATGTATCCAGCAGTCGACCGTCTACGTGTGGAGTCCCACAGGGATCGGTGTTGGGTCCAGTGCTGTTCACCATCTACACCGCCCACATCGTGAGGATGCAGTTCCCTCGAGTCGCCTTAGCTGCCTACGCTGACGACATTGGCGTCTACTCCTCCAGCTTCAACGCCGGAGTCGCTCTTATGAGGGCCCAGTCCGCCTGCGAAAAAATCGTAGACGCACTTGGAGCTGTAGGAATAGACGTCAACCCGTCGAAGACAGATGCCGTGGTATGTTCCTTCCAGGGAAATAAAGGAAGCCGACCCCGAGGAGCCCTGCCCTCACACTTTGAGGTCAGGGGTCAGCGGATCAAGCTGTCCACTAAAATAATTTACCTGGGAGTGCACATACACCGGCACCTGTCCGTGACGCCGCATGTCAACAGCCGCTTGAAGGAAGCCCGGCAGAAGACGTTTCGCCTGAATCACCTTCTACGATCTGCCCAGCTGTCGCTTCGGCTAAAGCTGCAGATTTATAAGGCGATCATCAGGCCCACCCTTCTGCACGGGGCACCCGCCCTGAGGTACATGTACCCCAGTGTTCTGAAGCGGCTGCAGCGTTTCCAGAATGGGGTCCTGCTACGGGCCGTGCAGCACACAAGCCTCCGGAGAACGAAGCCGGTCATCCTCCACGACGAACTGATGCTGCCCTCAGTACAAGAGTTTATACGGAGGCGTCATATCAAGTTCTATGACGGCCTCCAGTACTGTGTCAACCCCCTATTTAGGGACTTGACACCACCACCTCTCCCCCAGAGGTGGCAGGGCAGCACCAGGAGAATCTTGGATCTTGGAGAGGATGCTGCGTAGTAGCAGCTGTATATTGTATATATTGTAAATAAATGTAAATATTAGATTAAGTTAGTTGTATGTTAGTATTAAGTTAGGTTAAGCTACATCCTTGACTAGTCCCTCCCTAGACAACCCTGAACCCCCCTAGATTTAGTTCCTTAGACTAAGTAGGCTTAAGTCTCCCATTTGTAAATTGTCACAGTCCCTTCTAGTACGTAAGCGTAGCATAAGGTGTAGTTTTAAGTCCAGCCCTAGGTTCCAATCCGTTGGGCCTGGGGTTCTTTATGTACATATAAATAAATTTGGAGGGTGGGAAAAAAAAAAAAAAAAAAAAAAAAAAAAAAAAAAAAAAAAAAAAAAAAAAAAAAAAATATGTGGTACTGGTAACTGTTCTCGACATATTCCTCTTTATTTAAATTTTCGCGTACAACAAATAAATATTGACAGTTTCACACTAGATATTAAATAGATCTCATCGTTAATGTTCAGTTATTTGCTATTAAAAACTTTTCAACAACTCTGCAGAAAATAATAATGGTAAACTCGTTTTTCATAAAATAATCGCATCGCTAATTGATAACCTTATTTTATTAGCTGTGCACAGGTAAGGCTGAGTACGGTGATGAAAATTATAGCTCAGCCACTTCAATACATGTAGTTATAGGTAAAACTGTGCGAAGAGGATAAAGTACCACTTTTTTTCTAAACTTAATAAAATAAGGATAATTTAGTTTCATTTCAGTTTTGTCAAACTGTATTTAAATAACATTTTTCATGTAATTTTTAACTATATAATTTTGATTTAATACATTAGACATAATTACATTATATCAAAACACCCTCGAGCATACCAAATTCATATTTGTTTGGTTTCAAAAGAGGATAGGTTCAATTTTCAAATGGCTCCCTTTGGTTTCAAAAACAGACAACTCCATGACTTGGTTTCAAACATGGACAACTCCACTATTTAAAGTGTAATTACGGCCTTAATACTTATATAATTTTGTAGTGCCTTTGAAATAATGTTTCTGAGGCCTATAAGAATAACATATAAAAAAATCACCATGATACTGACATCAATATAGTAGATATGGTTTTTTGCCTCTCCTGTAAAAAAAGCAAAAGTGGAGTTGTCCAACTTTGATACTAAGCTCCTCATATAAGCTCACACAATTCACAAAAATAGCTCATGCGCAACATTTATTTAACTTTTACTTCCGTGAAAAGCTGGAAATTGGTACAGCTATTCGTTTTGCACACATTGAGAGAATTAATTTAATCATACGATATTTTGTTTTGCTCTAAGCTCTCATTTTAAATTTTACGAAATTGGTACATTGAAGTATTACTGAAATAACATTATTTTCTCAGTAAAATATCGTAAGCAATTTTCAAACAATTTCCTCTTATACTCTCCTTAAATAGATCTAGAATTTTATGAACTCTTTATTGTTATTATCTGGTGGTAAATATTCGAAGCCCTGAGGGGAAATGGCCAGACAAAAATCCTCTTTATTAAGGGATTAGAGGAGAGGTCAGGGGGAATATTGGGGTCAGTTGGATATTAAGATATTGAAGGAGAATATTAAGATGTGGACTGAGTACGGCTACCAATCCTACGTATTCTTAATGCAGTGGCGAACTGATTCGGTGACTGGCCTTTGTAGATTCAGTTTGATCAAGTGTTATTAAACTAAGCACAAGTGATGCATACAAAAAATAAACAATTTATAGTTAACTCAAATTAAAACCACTCTCTGTTAAATGAGAATGTTAGGTAAGTATGTCTTTCTTATTTTTTTATGGCCTTTTTTTTCTCTTTAGACGTAGTCTCTTGATTTATACTCGGTATTTGTCGGGGTATATTTTCTCCCCCCCCCCTCCTCACGGAGAATTTAATTGTTCCAATTTCATATAATTATTCAATTATTAACAAAGAGTTCTGGTCACTGATTCATACCGAATTGACAGGAGTACTTTTTTCATTATTTCATTTTATGCCATTTACACGAAATGAACATTATTGTCCTTTCTCACACTTTTTACGTACCGATGGAAAATTGTACCACGTCAACATAAGAAAGGCACGAAATATTCCAAGCATTACTTTACATGCATTATTATATTTTTCATAATGTTGTTTATTTTATTTTTTTATTCCTATAGATTTTCACTTAATTGAATTTAGACAACTTATAATTTCTTCGCTGAAGTGCCTAATTCGTAAAAGCAATCCTCCGTTCATTATAAATAACTTAAGCAGTGTTTATTACATTTAAGAAAGAATTATTATCCTTCAGGTCTTTCTCGGATTTCAGATAGATTCATTCAAACTCAAATTTTAAGGAACATTATGACACATTTTCGTTTTGTTAGCCTTGTTTAAATATTGAAGAATTTGGGTATATGTTCAAAGGAGGAATATTTTGCTGAATTGGAGCAAATATAAGGATTAAATCTCCTAATGGAATGTGATTGATGGGTTTAGTGGAAGAATAGTAAGACGAATTTCGGCGAATTATTGTACTTTAGTCTTTAAGTAATTTTGTTTTATTATTTGTATAGCCGATGGATCTGTGTGCTAAGGTGTAAGCAACCATTTGAACAAAAAATATATTTTCTTATGTTCTTTAAAATGACTGTCATAATTTACCGTACTTGACAACGGAACTGACACTAACAGTTATGTTTTTAATGCTTTTAATAATATTGTAATCATACCTTCAAAGTAGAAAGTCTCATTCCACCTCGGGTTCAGGGTTCTCCTCTTGATCTTCGTTTCTAGCCTGTGCTTCTTGTCTGGTAGCAAGGTGACGCGGACGTAAGGGTCCGAGGTGCCGCTCATGTCTTTTGCAGGCAGCTCTTTTGCCTGAAAACACAGAAAGAGGGTTAAATATGGATTTATTAAAAAAAAAAAAAAAAGCTAGATAGGGTTTGCAGGTGCTCAGGAAAAGAATGACATTTATATAACAAACTCTTAAGACTCCACACGTTTCTCATTAGCAATTCTGATTACTAAAATTCCACTTAGTCATTAGAATAACTCTTATGAAATGATTGCATATCATTTTAAATTAGTTCACGCGAACACAAAAAAACATACACAATACATCGTTAGGTTAGGAAAACAAAAAACTGCATTTTCTTCATGTTTCCCCATAATGCTGATTCCTGAGGTAATTTGGAAATCTTGCAATAAAAAGTCCTATAATATTGCTTTCAAAATGCTCACTAATTTTGCTATCAATTTAAATTTATAAGCTCATTTCACGGACAAAGAAATCCAAAAACCTAGTGAAATAAAATCTTCCTAACGAGATACGAATTTTTGGATGGATATACCATCTCCGTAGGTATATAAACACAACAACCGTGACGCAGGAGCTATGCAATCCCTCAGCAAAGTGGTTTGTTCACAAGTAGAAATAAGCTACATAAATGCATACATGAATAGTTTTCACTTTTATATTTGTAATGAAAGGATTAATCAAATATAAATGTTTTCAAAGTAAAAATAGCGGCTGTTAAGATTAAATTAATATTTACTACCGGAATAAACCACCGTTCCTAGACGACCAATTTAGTTTAATATTAAAACACATCTCATTAGATGTCAACTAGATATAAGCCGAGTTTAATTTTAGTATAACAAAAATCTCGACCTTTACGGATATATTATCAATTTGGGTCCGGAGTAAACCCACTTCTTCATGGAGAGATTTTGTTGGCCAATGAACTAGACTAGGCGTGTGTTTTCGGAATATTGGATAAGAAAACTTAACAAATATGTCCGCCGTTGTATTAATATGTATGTATATATATACATACTAGGGTGTATGTACATAGATTTTAACGTGTGGAGGAAGTTATAATTAATAATGTATTTTACTGCAAAGAGCATTTAAGATTTCAGTTGGCTTAAGTTCATTATACCTATTACATCATTACAATGTTATTAGTTTAAAACAGTAGTTAAGACATTACTCCAGACAGCTACAAAAGTAAAACATTTTAATTTGATTTTGAAAATTAATCTGTGCTATCGATCTACAACCTGAAAGTTCAGCTAATAGAAACGAAAGTTTTAAATCCCGAAGTAGGTTGTTTAATTTTTCATGAGTTATAGAATAAGGTTCACCGGAGCTGTCTTCAATATAGGGCAACTTCATTTGGAATTTTTTCTGGGGGGGGGGGGGTATACTTTTTAATTCGTTTCTGGAAGATTATTGTTTTCGGGTGTGCTAGGGGTAGATTTATTTGAGCGAGTAACTCCGAGGTAGTATTCCCTGGTGTCCTGTTGAATTAGGCCTGATATATACGAGTGCAGAAAATCGTCGCAGTGTTATGTTGAAAAAGGTATTAAACAGTACTCAAGAGCTGTTATATCGACAATTATATATATGAACACGAAGTATTGACGAAAGGGAAGCGGTTCTGAACCAAAGATTGTTTGCTACGAAGAGACAGTATTTGTTAACGGAGCAGGCAACCAAAGATCGAAAAAGGGCGTTTTATTACAGAAAGTTACTCCAAGAGATACAATAAACAGACAATAATATGGAAGGAGCAATGTCTACGAATATAAAACATGAAGTAACTGGGTAAACTAGGTTGTCACTAATCACTTGTTGGGCTTTTTACACACGGTGGAAACAGATGACGTAGTATGTATTTGCTTTAATTCGTACTTGTCACTGAGCAACATAACTTGTAAACTAGGAATAGTAGAAGAACTTCTAATATATAATTAGGGTTATTTGTTTTTATTATAATTAAAAATGCTTCGAATCCCAAGGTCATTGGAACGAACATTGGATTATCATACTACAATACTTTAATAAAATGTATTTGTAAAACTTATGTTAGCTTGCTTAGCATATACATATAACTTATTTTATTTATTTGCCTTCTTTTTCTTTCCAGTTTTTTTATATATTTCATTTTATTTAGCTACATTTTTATTTAATTTTTTTAAATTTATTTAATTAGTTCTCTTAGAAACGACCTCAGTTGAGATCGGATATATCTTTTATATTATTTTATATTACATTATTATGGAAGATATCTGAGAAAAAATATTATTGTGTGCATTTATCAACGCTATAGCACCCAAAACGGCTTATCCAATGTAGATGCGGTTTTCACTAATATATTGTGCAAAGCTCCACATAACATTTGGTGTATGTTTCATCTTTCTTCTGTCTATATTTTCTATCTATCTATATTAAAATATTAAAAATTCTAGTTTCCAGTGAGCCTATGTTTCGCGATGGCACATAATAAAGTCCAAAGTCAGACGCTAAAAGCTGTTGTTGTGAATCTAAGTATTAGCTGTTTTTCGCACTGTCAGATTTACATGTCTCCGTAACGTATTAGCAATCCTAGCAGCCTTTATGCTTTGATCCCCGCTGGATATACGTCTAATATCATTAGTGTAAAGTAGATTTTTTGAAATACCCAAACGACGGTGTTTATAATCCAAAATAAACCGAAAGATATATCCAATAAATGCTGTTCTAAGTCACTATTCCACGCGGACAAACTAACTAGTTAGTTAGTATATAAAATATATTAGCTGGTTTTATATTTATAACCTGGTAAGTAGGTTTAAGCCATGAGGCACTACTATAAAACGACAATTAGTGTTCTTAAAAATCAAGCAATAAGTCTTAGGTAACCCCATTCAATCAAAAAGACGAATTTAAATATTTCGAGGTGCTTCATTACAAACAAAGTTAATCAAAATCAGACAAGAGTTATTAGATTATCCATCCACAAGCGACAGAGTTCTATCGATGTTGGGGTTCATTTTAGGGTATCGATTATATATCTCGGCTCGGGCTTGGACAAAGTTTATGATTAAAACTGGTCTTACAAGATTAAAATCGTAAATTCTGCTTGGAAGGTAGCGGTTGGAGTGGCCAAGTTATGGAGTGATTGATGTGAGGTTGTGGACGCTCACGCAGAGCTTCGTTATCTTCCTTCATTGTTAGCTATTCTCTTAAGTAGGCAACATCATCCTACTCCAACTTAAAGGATTACAATAATCCTAATGCAACTCATGTTTATAAGCTGGATTTCCCAGAACAGATTAAGTGTTTGAACTCAATCCTTATTTTTCAAATTCTGGAAATAAAAATTATCAAATATATTTATAATCGAGTTCGTAGAGCTAGAGTTGGATCATATATTTACACACACACACACACACACACACACACACACACACACACGTACACACACACACACACACACACACACACACACACACACACACACGCGCGAAAACGCACGCACGCACACGCACACACACACGCACGCACGAACGCACACACAAACACACACACACACACATGAATATATATGAAGAGGTGAGATGCAAAACTAGTTCGTTCCATTTTTCGAAAAATTTAGATGGCATTAGATTATAAAATATATTTCAATGCTATTTCAACTTATGTTGAAATATAACATAAATCTGTTAACATAGAGATGTACCTTCGAAGGCAAAAAAAGAAAAAAAAACATTTTAATGTGTGCACTCTACAAGACGTAGTTTTGAGTTTTTTGAGCTTCCTGAAAAATATGTTCCTATAGACCGAACGAGTTTTGCATCGCCCCTACTCTCTCTCTCTCTCTCTCTCTCTCTCTCTATATATATATATATATATATATATATATATATATATATACATACATACATACGTATAAATTAAAAGAATTGAGCTTTTTTATGTAACCTATATATTATTAAAAACGCAGTACCGTATCAGGCCGTGGGGGAAAATACTGTAGAGGTATCTGATTCATGACCATACGGCACACTAGGGAGATAGTGTGGTTAGTACAATGGTCCGGCAGCCTGATTTCCCTCTTTCCAGGTACCCAAGAATAAATTAATTAAAGGCGGAGTTGACCTAGGGACGGCCAGGGAGGCCGAGTCCAGCCCACGAACAATAACACTAGAAGATGAAATCTTTAGTGCTTCCTCGGGATTTGAACTAAGATCCTCCAGCATATTAGTCCAGTCATCTACCACTGAGATAACCTTGCCTCCATGTATTATTCAAAATCAACATTTCTCGTTAGGTAATGGGTTGCGTCCTCAGTATGACATTAAACATAGGCTGATTGTAAAAAATAATGTTAGAATTTCAGGGGAGGATAAAACAAAAGCTAAAATTAAGGAAAGTATTACATTTGAACGAAATATCTCTTGCGCTGGATTAAAAATATTCCTTCGCCTGAATTATTTTAAGTTTCTTAATTATTTTCATCACATTCATTCTATGCAGTTCTTTTTTAATTTTTTCAGTGTTTGGATAATTTTGGTTTCTTTTTTGCCATTTTAATTGTAACTGTTATTCGATACACACACTCAAAACACCCTCCGAATTTCTTCAGTATGTTATTATTCCAATAAATATCCACTCAATAACGAGTGCATTATATTTTTTTACTTGTTATTTAAAAGCTTCGTCATTTTTTTATGGCACGTTTATCATTCGTAAGGGACAATCAACCGGATTTTTTAAACATCTTATTGTGAAAAGAAAATCATTTCAATTAGTTTTTACCCCTTTACAACTTATCTGAACAGTATTTTTTATTTCTAGAATAATAATGAGAGGCTAACTATTGATAAGTTACAATGAATATTTATATAGTTACTATTTATTAGATAATAACTAATTCTATCCTTTTTTAGCAGTAATTGATTTAATAAATAAGCTATGAAAACTTGTGACTGCAAAATAAAATAAACGTATTTGTACGTAGGAAATAGGAAATCCTATTTTATGACTATACAATTTTGATAGCGGCCTTAAGTTAACAAACTACCACTTTATGGGCTATAAAGTTTCAAGAGACACTTAAAGAGGGCAAAGCTTAATAGCCCAAAAGGCTATGATAAAATATCAATTTACGGCAAGGGTTATATTTCTTTGTATAAACGTAACTGTTAACGCCTCTCCGGAATAATATATTTACTTTAAAAATATACTACAGAGAATTTTTGAAAATTTACATCTTCTTTTCTTATCTAAGGTCATTTCATTTCTAGAATACTATTTCTTCCACCGATAAGAAACCCACAATAATACAAAAAAAAAAAAAAAAATATTATTTTATCTATAATTAAATGGCTGCTCGTACTTAAATCGTCCTATCCGAATTATTGTTTATAATTATAATTATTATTGTAGAACATGTAGTAACCTTTCAAATGGTCTTACCACAATTTCCCAACCGTTTATCAAAATAAAATAATGTCCGACTCGCAGGAACTGCAGCATCTTAGCGCGGTTCCGTTCATGTCCCTAGTGCCATTTGATAAGCTTAGAAAAAAAATAAACTTATTTTTTTTATATATCTTGTGAAAATTGTCAAAATCCTCTCGAACATCTCGAATAAAAGTGATATTAAGGCGTCAGGGACACCGACAGTAGCTAACTTTTACACAGAAGCGGAAATTACAGAATCTGGCTCTCATTCTAAAGCAAAGCTCTATAAATCAATACAAAATATGCCTAATAAAGCCTTTCTAGAGGATACAGAAGCATGGGCGTATATGAGGGGGGGGGGGGCTGAGGGGACTGCAGCCCCTCCCGAAATTTTGAATTGATGATAAAAACTTCTCGTAAAACCCTTAAAAATAAATTAAATAAGATCACTTAGTTCATAAAACATATTTTATTTTACGTGTAATAGCGTTTTAGTTGCCTAAAACTATTCCAAGCTCTAAATATTTAGTATTCCATACCCTGGAAATGGTCTCAGCCCCCCCCGAAATTGTTTTTATATACGCCCATGTACAGAAGGATCAAGAAGAAGTACACAAGATTGAGTAGAATACCCAGCCTAATATAGCCTATATAGAATAATATGTTGAATAAAACCTATCTAGTAAATACACAAGGACAAATAAAAGTCTTGACGAATAACAAATCAAGAAAAAAAACTTTATTTAACAAAATAAAACAAAGTTTAGTTGCCCAACTACAATAGAATAATATACCTAATTAAGTCTATGGAGTAGACACAAATGGACCAAAAACAAGTCTTGTTGAATATTGTTTTTTTTTTCTAATTAAATACTTTTTATCAATATTTAGTATATAACCTTTGTTGAAAACTATTGATTGCTAATTGATGAATCGGTTTACAACTAAGTAGTCTTTATCAATATTTAGTATATAACCTTATGTTTGGATCTGAGTTTTTGGGGTGCTCTCCGCCTAGGCTTTGTATTTGTGTCGGCAGATACCTGGGGTATATTTACAGCTCTTGAGGATTAACTCTTAGCATGTAAATTTCCTGCGGCCCCCTGGTTTCTACGGGCATTGAACTTTAGGAGGATTGGATTTAGGACTTAATATACGTATGTAGACTAAATCATAGCAAGAAGTAATCCTCCGTCGTCGGTTCTTAATTATGTAGACTCGCTAATGTTATCCAATCTTAGATACATCGTATTTAAAATCCACAGCAAAAACACGACATTTCATCAGAATCCCCTGCTGAATAAAACTTATATAGAATAATATGCAAAATAAAGCCTATCTAGTGGATAAAAATAGAGGAAAAAAGCCGTTCGTGGTGGTAGAAAATCTTAAACGTATTTCGCTCAGAAATCTCCGAAATATTGTCACTAATTTTACGTATCCTGTTTTATAGCCAAATAGATTAATATTCTATAATCAATAAGAAAAATCTACTAACAATAAAAAACTATGGGTAACAGATGAAAATAGGGAATACCAAGAATAATTCTAAAGAACGAAATCAACACCAGTAATGTCACATCTAGATATTCATACGGCATCTTCGAATTCTAACAAACAAAATATTGATTCTAATTATACGTATCCTGTTTCATTGACAAATACATTTGACTACTATAAGCAATTAAAAACACTAGGGAATATGCCAAAGAACTCGGAGTAGGAGCCTCGACAGTTTCAAGACATTTGAAGGAAATCGACAAATCCAAAACTGACATTTCATACGGTATTTCTCCGATTGACATCGCCTAATCAAAACTTTCATTAGAACCTTTTTTGTAGAGCATTTAGTAAGCTTTCTAATGGTATTCTTCCGTTTCCCAAATTCTCAACCTTTTTCGAGATATTAAGGAAAGTATACAAAGTTACCAAAACTTTTTTATGCCTGTTAATAAAATATTTTATTCTAACCCTTCCTTAACTCCAAACGCAACCAAAATTTCAACATATTAGTTTTAATGAATGTAGAACATGCAGTAAATGTTTCAACTGAATCCCTTGATTCTAAGTACCCAAACCAAAAACGGCATTCAAAAATTATTTTTTCAGTTTTCTCGAAAACGGTTAAAGCTATCGCCTTGAAAATGGTTCCATTCGTTTTCCTAGCCCAAGAAGCCTATAAAAAGAGTACTTACAAGCTTATGAACTCAAAAACGTAAGCGTTACGATTTTTTTTGCGCGAATTTTGCCCCAAACGCCATCTTCCAGTGGGCGGATTTTGCTGGTTAACGAACTTGACCTTTCAAATTGGACGACAGATTTTTGCACCAAATTTCATCAAAATCGGACCATCAGGGAAGCCAGAAATGAGCGAACCGACAAATATATATATATATATATATATATATATATATAGAAATATATACATATATATATATACAAATTTGAACCACCGTTATTTTCGGTCTCTAGGGGTTCTGAAACGCGAAATTTTCTTGTCGGCACCTCCGGATTGTTTCATTGTATCAACCTTATAAGCGGGGTTCCTCCCTATGGGGGAGGGAGGAACCACGCTAATAAAAAGCAATAAAAAACCAAGGGAAAGAGACAAAAATTACAAAAAGAACGACAAAAACCCGTTCATAAGAACAAAACAGACGTATTTGATGTTTTAAGCATTTATTTCTCCGATTGACATAACCTAATCAAAAATAGTTTTAGAATCATTTTTGTAGAGAATTTAGTAAGCTTTCAAATAGTTTCAATCCACTTACCACGATTTCCCAACCGTGTTCGAGATATTAATGAAAGTATACGAAGTTTCCAAAACTTTTCATATCTGTTCATAAAATATTTTATTCTAACCCTTCCTTAACTCCAAACGTAACATAACTTTCAACATATTAGTTTTAATGAAAGTAGAACATGCAGATAATGTTTCAACTGAATCCCGTTATTCTAAGTACCCAAACCAAAAACGGTATTCAAAAACTATTTTTCCAATTTTCTCGACAACGGTTAAAGCTATCGCCTTGAAAATGGTTTCATTCGTTTTTCTAGCCCAAGAAGCACATAAAACGAGTACTTACAAGCTTATGAACTCAAAAACGTAAGCGTTACGATTTTTTCTGCGCGAATTTCGCCCCAAACGCCATCTTCCAGTGGGCGGATTTTGCTGGTTAACGAACTTGACCTTTCAAATTGGACGACAGATTTTTGTACCAAATTTCATCAAAATCGGACCATTCGTCTTCTATTTAGAGAGCGAACAGACAAATATATATATATATATATATATATATATATATATATATAAATATATACATATATATATATATACAAATTTGAACCACCGTTATTTTCGGTTTCTAGGGTTCTGAAACGCAAAATTTTCTAGTCGGCACTTCCGGATTGTTTCATTGTATCAACCTTATAAGCGGGGTTCCTCCCTATGGGGGGGGGGAGGAACCGCGCTAAAAACCTCCCAAAGCTACTCATGCCTAAAATATAAATATTGTATATAAATTTATAAAATGAAGTATTTTAGGCAAGAATTTTGTTTTCCTAATATTTTCTCAACTCTAAAGGTAACCAAACTTCATGTTAAAATGTCAAACGTTAAACCTCTGGAAAAATTGACAACTCAATTCGCCATTTTTGTGTCATAAAAACGGAAATTGTACTTGTGTTTACATCTCTCATACCGTTAAAGATATAAATACTTTCATCGATGTTTGAATTACTTGAACTGGCTAGTATATATATATATATATATATATATATATATATATATATATATATATATATATATATATATATATATATATAGGGGAAGGTGTTGTACCTTTGACCACTTTGCAAAATTGATTTTTTTTTAGCTTGAATATTAACGCTAAATTCATTTTTTTTTTAATTTCATTGTAATTAGTATTCTATTGCTTATCATATTTAATTTTAATTTCAAGGTTCTAGCTTTAAATTTAATATTTTTTATTAATTTTTTAAAAAATAATCGTAAAGTGGTCAAAGGTACAACATGTAGTTGTACCTTTGACCATGTAAAAACAACACAGCAGTCCAGAAAAAAAAATTGTATTCAGTAATATTGTAATTTGTAGCAGAAGAATATAAAAGTTGAATTACAAAAAAAAATACTCAGGTGTGTTGTACCTTTGACCTGGTCAAAGGAACAACACCTATTTGTGGTCAGAGGTACAACACCCTGTTAGTGAAAATTAAAATGTTTGCTAAAAATTTTAGGGTTAAGATAAATCAATTTCAGAGGCTACACCATGTTTCTTATTCTAATAGCTACTTTGTCAAATAATTTCCATCTAAAAATACATAATACAAGAAATATTATGAGGCAAAACGTCATCAATAAATAACTTACATTTTTATGATAAAAATGGATAAGTATTTGTTGCATGAATCCTCTTTGACTTGAATGATCGAAAGTAGGTTACACAAGCCCTCTAGGGAAGGAGCTAAACACTAATTACACCAAAATTTATAAAATATTGCTCCATGCCGCCACAGCCTCGGTGGTCAAAGGTACAATATGGTCAGAGGTACAACACCTTTCCCTATATATATACAGTAGAAAATGCATAATTCGAACTTCGATAATTCGAAATCGTGGTTAATTCGAATATTTCTCTCGGTCCCTAGAATTTAGGGCATAAACAATGTAAAAACATCGTGGTTAATTCGAATAAAATTTTGGATAATTCGATTTTTTTACCTCCAATGGGAAGTGGTCGATCTTAAATCTTGTAAAAATATTTTCCCCTCGGGTAAGAAGGATAGTAAGATACGGATGTAGGGCAAGAAGCGCAGCGGTCTCATAGTCTAGTTCTTGGACTCTAGGAGTTCTGCAAAGAGGTGGGTCGCGCTTCCTCCCTTCCAGGGGTTGTTATAGTTACATACACCATCCTGTGGTTTTATCCTAGAATTCCTTCCCTAGAAGATACAAAACTTTAACGGTGTCAGAGAAAATAGCTGCGATTACAGAAGTTGAAAAAGGAATAAAGAAAAAAAAAACTAAAAATGCCAATGAATTCCTCCCAACACTTTATCACCTTACCTGAAAAATAGAGAAAAAGGTTCTTGCCCTTGAAACTAACTTTTTTCTCAAAAAAATAGACTTTTATTTTTACTTTTTTGATAAATTATTTATTAATTATGTACGTAATCATCAGTTTATGAAATGTTTGTTATTGTCTAAATAAAATACATGTATTTTCTTTAATTAAAAAATGTGAAAATATAAAATTCGATTTTTACTCCTTTATTTTCAAAAAGTTTTGTAATTCGAAGTTTGGATAATTCGAACTTTTTTATCGGTCTCTAGGGGTTCGAATTATCCAAGTTCTACTGTATATATACATATACATATGTATGTTTATACATATACGTGGACGCCAAAGCAGGATTCCTCCCTGGATAAAAATAATAATGCCTGAGACGTCAGCTATTAATTAATTCGATTTTTTTAACCTAAAGGAACACTGTAAACTAAATATAAAAGTGTATCTCTGAAATCTCTAAATTCTAGATTTCTACTTATCTTGAACAAAAATACCGAATGACATCACTTTTTAATTTTTTTTTTTTTTTTGGTTAAAGCAATGTTTTTTAATAAGTACGACTTGCAGAAACTGCGACATTTAACTGTTTTTGCGTAGCGTCCTTTTCCTAGTATTATTTGAAAAAAATTGAAATAGAATATTATTGGAAACAGTTAATATTTGTTTTGATATTTTTTAAATACAAAAAATAACAATAGGTAACTCTCTCGGTATGTTTGAAATCCGTTCGGAAAGATCTTATACAAAATTTAAAAAAAAAAAAAAAAAAAAAAAAAAAAAAAAAAAAAAAAAAAAAAAAAAACAATTTAAAAGTTTTACAACATTTTTTTATTGTTTTTTAGAGACAAAAACCTGTTCAAAAGAACAATTTTGAAGTTTTAAACATTTA
Organism: Gonocerus acuteangulatus; assembly: GCA_946811695.1. Lineage (NCBI taxonomy): Eukaryota > Metazoa > Arthropoda > Insecta > Hemiptera > Coreidae > Gonocerus > Gonocerus acuteangulatus. Next base: position 68,005,375 of record OX328124.1, read on the forward strand.
TTTCTCCGATTGTCATCGCCCTATCGAAAATTGCTTCGAATGGTCACCTTTCACATGCCTTGATTTCCCAACCGTTTCATGTAATTTAAGAAAATACGAAGATTCTTTTCATTTCTCTTATTAAATTTTTTCTAATATTTCCGTGCATCCAAACGAAATCATAATTTAAGTATGTTAGATAATATAAATCTCAAACCTCTTGAACACATCTCAACTATATCAATCTTTTCTGAATACCCAAACAGAAAATTAGTGTGTATGTTCTCGTAAATGGTTATGGATATCGCTTTAAAAATGGTATAATTCTTTTTCCTTTGTTAGACTACCTATAAAATGTGTATCTGCAAGCATATTAACTTGAAATCGCCGCAAACGATTTTTTTCGCGCTAAGTTCGTAAAGCACTGTACTGTTCCAGTAGTAGGATTTTGATGGTTAACGAACTTGACGCTTCAAATAAGAGGAATGATTTGTGTACCAAACTTTTCATAAAATAGTTCTGAAACGTAAAATATTCTAATGGGCACTTGCTGATTTCGTCATCTCCCCGACGTCATTATTGGGTTTCCTCCTCATGGAGGTAGAGAGGGAGGAAGCGCACTAAAATCACATTACGACGTTAGTCCTTCCCAGAGATAAACAGGTTATAAGAGAATTCCAGTGTATATGAAATTATTAATAAATTCGTAGCCCATATTCGACGGACAAAACAGTATCAGTGCAAAGGCATCTTAGAAAATCAGAATCGGCTTCATCTAAATTTAAGCCCAAAATCAATTCAATGGGATCCCTTTTCTTGTGCAGCCGACCTTCAAAAGAATTTGGCAAACATAGCTAAAGAAGGACAGAGTATCTTACAGTAAATTATACACAACGAAAATACATTCAGGAAAACGTCGTAAGGCATCTCATGCAAAGATAACATTTTTCTGATCAGCTAACTAAACGCATATATATGCTTGCAAATATATTCTGAAACGTGTATTTTTCTTGTTGGAACTTCCGGAGTAAAAGACTGATTTTTAGTATAATAAAACCATATTTTTTTATTATAAGAAACATCAACATCATCATAATTCGACCAGACTGATTTCCAGTCAACACACAATTCACGGTACTCTCCTGCAGCCCTAAATGAATGAAGTTAGCAATTTATTATCTGGGAGGAAGAGTAAGTTCCAAACTCATATTTCCTACATGTTTACTCGCCCTGAGGGTAACATTAAATCCCCATACCTAACCCTGTTCGAATATACCACCACACTACTATCTATATGGTTCATGCCATAGGGTTTCTATATTGAGGGGGCTATTTTTGGGCATTCATGTATGTATATTTATTAATGAACAATAATTAAGTTTCTTTTGTTCGTACAGCTGTAGAGGTTAATTTGAATAATTTATTTTTAATAAAAGAATCATTAAACTATTTTAATGCACTCCTACGTCCAGGCACACTATCCAAGACACTTCTAAAATTATTGTCCTTATAATGTTATCCTATTATTTCAAATCTATTATTTTCTATTTTTTGATGCTACTATAAAATATTTAATTTAAAAAATTACTTTCTGCTTTCTATTTTACTGATTTTTTTAGAATATGAATATTTTCCGCTTATTGTTGTTTCTGTCCTTTTCTACTGTTACTAAGTTGTCAAAGTCAAATGTATGCCTTTTCTTAAATAAATGGTCTGTAAATCCTGTTTAATTTGCTTATTCCTTAATATTTCTTGCTTGCTGTTTAATTATATTTTTTAATATTTGTGGTGATTCCTCTACGCAGCAAAATTTACAATCTCTACATCTGACTTAAGAGATATTATATTTTGTGTTTATTCGGTCTCTAATATTGTTAAAATTGGTTTGAATTTTGTTATTGTATTTCGAGGCGATTTTACAAGCCCTCTTACGAACCAGCTTCATCCTGATCATCCTATGTGTGTATATGAATGTATACATATATATATATTTATATAAATGTGTTTGTGTAAGATAAAATGGTTTGACGCAAAACTGCCTGATTAAAATATAGCAGCTTTTAATCTTTAATTTGAAAGCTCTCGTTATGTTCAAAACCCATCGCGACATGCGGGCTCGGCTGCAGAGCAATAGGCGTCTCATCCTTTGTGTATTTGAGTTTTCTAATTAGCTAAGGTTATTATACAATTATACAATATAATGATTAGTTAGATCATTTCTTATAGTAAGGAATAAACCATTTGTTACTTACTGTTAAGATCCTAAGAATAAGAGTTGTGTTTTGGAAGTCGTATTCGAGGCTGAAATGAATTTGCCCGACGTTTTCAGATGGCTCTGAATTGTCGATGTACATATCCACCAGAGAGATTGATCTGCTTTGCAGAAATGCCATCTGAAACAAATTAATATTATTATTTGACTGAATCCTAAAAAATATAAATATTTAAATTTGAAGTAGATTTTAAATTATAAATGTTAATGGATAGATTAATAATATTACTGAGCAATGTTTACATTCGATGAGCGAGGAGCGCAAAATACTCTACCTAACCTAAAAAGAATAGGTCGCAACTCCTTCCGTGCTATTGCGCACTGTCGACTGGTCGCCGACGATTCAGTCCCTCGGCGACCAAAACAGGTAAATAGGGTCAAGTTTTGAGAGCGACCGGCAGTCGCTTGTGTGTCGCCCGGGCAACCGGCGACCAAGTGCGTAAGCGCTTATTTATAATCATAGAATCTTATTATAATCATGGAATCATCAGAGAGCATTATTAACATTATAATCGCCACATAAATAACATGGTATTCGGCCATTTTTCGAGGCCACAAAAACTGTCATCTCTGGGAAGTTATTTGCATAAACTGAAATCTGACACATTGGGACTAATTAAACGCGCCTTTAAACGTAATAGGGAAATGAGATAACTGTCCTTTAATATACATAGGATAGATAACTGAACCCTATTTATCCCAAGAGCTGTACATTGCCTGATCGAATATCTATTTAGGGAATGGTTCTGAAACACACTAAAAGCCCGATTTGCATGAAGGAAGGGTGAATCGTGATAAGATAGGCTTAATCAACTGGAACGGCCAATTAAGGAATTACATGTAATATTTGGTCGTGTTAAATGGGACTTGCAAATTTGATTGGCCTTTTATGGGCTAATAGGGCCGGGTGTATGGATTGAAAAATAAAGGTCAGGAATTAAAAGGGACATTCTAGGTCATTTATTCTCTATTCGTTTGGATTTTATTGTAGAGCTTGTTTTTGTTGTAATTATTTTCTCATGCGATACGGATTTTATTTTGGTCTCTCGGAGATAGGATGGCTAGCGTGAGGGACTCACAAGTGGAAGTTGTGTGGCTTGATTCCGGGTTAAGGACGCTGCCTGGGTCATGTCTGCTCCACCAACCAGTATTGTGCAATAAATATTCAGAATAATGAATTAATGTATTATTTTATTTACGAATGAAGAATAATTACTCTTATTCATTATTCTGTCAATGCAATTTATATTTTATTTACAAATTATTCGAATAATCAATTAGAATAATCATATTTTATTGAATAATGAAAGAGGGGTCTCCCGTGGTCTAATGGCTAGCGCCTTGGATTCATAAGCGGGAGATGGTGGGTTCGATTCCCAACCTCCGGCAGGAATTTTATCATCCCACGGCTCGCTGCACCCTGGATGTCGGTGCTAATGACCTAGATAGACCTAGCCGTAAAAAAATAAAAAAAATAAAAAAAAAATAAAAAAAAAAAATAATGAAAGATTTAATATGATGTCGATGATATATATATATATATATATATATATATATATATATATATATATATATATATATATATGTCTCTCTCTCTCTCTCTGTGTGTGTGTGTTTGAGGTGGATTTATTCAACTGGACATAAAGAATAACGGATAATGAATAACGAATAATTCATGATGTACCGTGTGAATAAGATAATTTAGTGAATTATAATTCACTAAATTATCTAAATTATGATGAATAATTATTCATCATTCACTAAAATTTATTTGAATGATCATTCGAATAATAATTTATTCGAATAATGCCCAACACTGCCATCAACGACGTATGAAATGTTTGGAAACATGCTGGTAGCCCAGTCACAAGTACCAAATAAAAATCAAATAACACTATTTATTCCTTTTCTGCTGATGTAAATGTATTTTCATAGGACTTGCGAGAAATAAGATGACGATTAACTTTCAGGTTCAATGTTTAAATATTTTCTTCTGTTTGATTGCAGTCTTACGAAGCCCAAGTATCGGTAAATTTATGACACGCGACTTTCATTTATGTAATAGTTTCCGAAACTACATTTAATTAAACCACCATTTTATACTTATTTATTTTGGCCTCCCAGTGGTCTAGTGGCTAACGCCTTGGATTCTCATGCGGCAGATGGGGGTTTGAGTTCCACCTGCACCATTTTCTCATTCAAGGCCCGTTAAGAAAATTCCCCGATGCACCATGAATGTCGGCGCGTACTAGTCAATGAGCCTTCAACAAAAATCTCTTCAATCTCCAGTATTCTTTTGTTGTATATGGATTATTGTTGTATATTAATTTATATATAAAATAAGCATTAACTTGATTCTATAAAATAAACTTGTTACTAAAGAACTCCGTAATTCTGTGCTAGTTAAATTAAAGAACTTAATCATTATTAATTAGCAACTTATATATTTTTATATCAGCTAATAACAAATTAATTTAATTAGTAGACCAGAGCTCGGGCTGCAGTATTGCAACAATTCTCTAAATATTTCGTGAACCTTGTTTTATAAGAAATACGTATAAAAAAAATAACTATTATTAATATTATTATCTTAATATTTATTTATGGTATTCTGAGAAAAAAAAGTTGTTGTTAGCCTTCAGAAACCCCGTCCCAAAAATCGTATTATTATTTATATAAATTTATAGGTTCACTTATAAATAACACAGATTTTTGGGACGGGTTATTTACAGGTTACCATCCTTTTCTAGCCACGATAGTGCTAATTCTTTTTCTTTTTTCTTTCTTTTTTGAGAAAGGAAAGCCATCGCCCCTAGTGGGCATCCGCTGCTTTAGGCAAAGAGTGCACATCCCAATATATATTTGGGCATTAAAATTGAAATAAATATAAAATTCAGTTATTAAAAATATGTTGTAATATTAATTAGTATTGATAAAATCTTATATTTGAGCCCATCACACCAGTACACTTTTTTTTTCTTTTTTTTTACAAAAACGAAGAGAAAGAAGTATGAGTATTAGGCAAAGACGGTGGGGGAAAAGTGAATAAGGGTTCCCTCTTCATCCCCGACAAATAGGATGAAATGGGCCCCTAAACTGGAGAAAGTTGGAGAAGAGCTATGCTCAGCCTTTCCCAAGTCAGGATATAATCCTCAAAGGACTTGACTTTTCTATCCAACCGGTCCTTAACATTTTATCTACCAGAGATGGAGTAACTAGGGTATAAGGCGATAAATAAATGTATTTACATCTATTAAAATTATTATTTACCTTGTATATACATATATTTGTTGCTAATGGAAATTATAAAATACTCCGATGAAATCTTATGGAAAAATTAGATCTAAGGCACTGCTAACTTACAGTAGCCGAAATCGCTGAATAGGCCTAGAAACCAAATGAGGAGCTTGGTATCAAAGTTGGACAACTCCATTTTTTTCGGTTTTGAGATTATGGTCGATTCTTAAGGAGTTTTTTATGCTGCATTCGGTTTTACAACTGTTTTGAATTAAAAACAGACAGAGCATAGTTAAAATAGCGTTTATTTGCACCGTTCAGAATCAAAATATGGACAATTCCAACATAGTTTGGTTTCAAAAATGACAACTCCTTCAGTAGCCAATGAGAAGCTTGCATTGGACCAAAGGGTCCATGAGCTTGGAGGGTCTGGTCGGCCTGGTCCCACCGAACAGACCCTCGGCCACAAGCTCATGTCATGTAATATCTGCAGTATACTGTAAACCCTCATCTAGTGAGGGGCCTGCGATATCGGTGGGCGTGCTCTCGCCTGGTCGGGTCCTGTCGGTGGTGGTGGCGCTATCTGTCACCCCAATCAAGGTATAAATCGCCCGTGTGGCTGACATGCCTTAAAACAAGAACAAACTTGGACAACTCCACTATTTAAAGTGTGATTACGGCCTTAATACTCATATAATTTTGTAATGCCTTTGAAAACATGTTTTTGGACCTAGGAGATTAACATACAAAAAAATCGCCATGATACTGACAACCCTATAGTAGATACGGTTTTTTTACCTCTCCCGTAAAAAAATCAAAAGTAGAGTTGTCCAACTTTGATACTAAGCTCCTCAAATATTGTTTCTTATTTTACGGATCTTGTTTTAATGGAAAATTAATAATGCTGTTAATATCAATTAAACGGACAATCTATAAAAAAAACTGAGGAAATCAAACACAAAGAAACGAAGCTAAAGCAGGCCATTCACGTTCCAACTTGTAGTATGACTCCACTCAGGCTCCAACTTGCTATCCAACAAGCGATCCAACTTGTCCCTTGTCTGTTTTGAGGGCTGTGTATGTCGCTCACGTACCGAAAACTGCATCGAAAAACTTTTTGCAACGATTTCCAACCCGTTTTTGAGATATTTAAGAAAATATATACAAAGATTACAAAACTTCACGTCTGGTAATAAATTGTCATAATAATTTCAACCCCATAAGCGGGGTTCCTCCCTGGTAGTCTTCCCTCCCTAAACGCGCTGAAAAAAGCTAAAGTATCGATATTGCATATTGTATCTCGGAGGCCCTGCTGCTGGTTATGTAAGTAATTTTATAGTATTTTCAGGAAGCTGATATGTTCTGCAATAGGGCTCTAGACTTTGTAATTGCGCAATATGTGAAGTAAATTACATGATGTAGTGGTTTCGTAAAAACAATTATTAGGCTTCATAAAGCGAAAATGACTAGACACTATATCACTGAACTCCACAATACCCTGAAGAAAAAGGTTTGAAAACTGACCATCTTATAAAAATATCCCGAGACCCAATTTTCTCCAGGAAATTATTTCTATAGATTGTTTGTTAAAAGAGGACGCGGTAGTGAGGTTAAATGGTGTGTTGATCTTGGAGAGGGCTGTAAATCATGTGATGTCACATCAATTCGGAAGGAGACAGGAACGTCAGAGGTATAGGGGCGCCATCTATATTGCAATCAGCTGGTACTATACTCCCTAAAGTCACAGCTCCCGTTACCTCTATGCCCTTATCGGATAGGCTATTCTCCTCTAATACAAAGGACCTCCTTTTATTTATAAGACCACAGCTTCATGAGGTGTATTAATTTCTCGAAAGAAATCATTAGTGGAACGCTATTAATTATAGGTTTATTGAAAATCAACTGATTATAGACGCTAAAGGTGGTGAGTGGAGGTAATTAAGGCTGGATTTCGGCATAGCAATTGAGACCACAATATCAATGTCATCATCAATGATGCTTATCATCATCAATATAGAGCCTATCATCATCAATATAGAGCCTATCATCATCAGAGATTCTTCTCATCACCAACATCATCAACGCTGTTATCATTATTATCAAAGACCCTTGTTATCATTATTTTACAGTCTCATCATCATTATCATAGAGCCTTATCGTCATCACAGAACCACATCATTATCATCTATATCAACATCAAAGAGCCTCTTTAACAGAGAGCGCTATCATAATCATTATATTTCCTTATTATTGTCATAGAACCTTATTAACTCATTATCATCACCCATGAGCTTTACCAGAATCATTATAGAATCTTATTATAATCAAAGAATCATCAGAGAGCCTTGTTATTATTATAATATCTTACCATCGAACTTATCATCATAATACGGCCGTATCAGTGTTATCATCGTCCAAGAGCCTTATCAGGATCAACATAGAGCCCACCATAATATGTCCTAATGTTTGGATGATCATATACTCTAACAATCAGATGGTAGGACAATGCTGCTCACGTCACGGCTAAACCATTATTGTTATTGTACTCCACGCACAATGCCTAGGATAATAAGAAAAGAATCCATAGTGATATTTAACATATTTGTTTGCTCTGGAAGGACAAGAAGACTATTTAATACAGGACAGGCATACAAGAAGATTAAAGAACCCTATTCCAAAGAACAAAAAACAAAAAAAAATCAGCATCATCACCATAGAATCTTATCATAATGATAATTAATTAATTGTCTATGTGCTCAAGGCCTCATCAGCTTATGCACAATAATTGATATAAAAAAAATAATAATTTTCTTTCCTTATTACTTCTTTTTTGGAAGAAACATGTAGTAAATATTTCGAAATAGGTAGCTGGCCTATTAATTTAATTATTAATTTATACTTCACATACTCTTTTAACGTTTCCCTGTATATTTCATATATTTATTGTGCCTTTTCATGGAAATATTTTATAACTAAAAAAAATAAAGCGTGTATTGATGCGTCATTGACTTGCCTCCATCATGATTACTCACGAATTTACCTCTTGAATAAAAGTTGAATCAAGGAATGGGAAATTAATTCAGAAGTAGAACTTTAGTAAAGTAAGGTATTCAAGATTATTGATCAATTACTTAATCAATACAGTATATTCAAAACTCGTTGACACTTCCAATGATTGATTCCTAGAAACCATTCAAAATCAACGCCTCCACTCATTACAAGCCTTTCTGAACGCCATCTGGATGTTATTACATCCACCTAGTTGATTGGGGATGAATCTTAGATTTAGTTAATGAGATAACTCGTAAGTAAGACACAATCCGAATCACAGGATCAAGACCAAGTCCGATTATCCCTATATATATATATATATATATATATATATATATATATATATATATATATATGTATATAGGGATAATCGGACTTGGTCTTGATCCTGTGATTCGGAATGTGTCTTACTTACGAGTTATCTCATTAACTAAATCTAACCATTAATTACGAATATTAATTTTTTTGGATATTTTGGAGTTTCAATTTCAAGGAGGTAAATATTTTAAAGAAAGAAAGAAATTTTTTAAAACGAAAAATCAAAGAAAATATTTATATTCTGAAAAATTCAAAACCGGCTGTTAATAAAAGTGCCGATCTTAACAACGTACATCAAATTTTCTACTCTGTAATAGATTAAGACCTAATTGTTATGTTGACGGACGGACTTTACAAATACCACATTTAAGAGACCAGATATAGATAAAGGCGCGGCCATATTGGTAGGCTTAGGGCATGACTAGTATTACCCCTGCCTCCGTAGAAAGTAGATGGGACGAGAGGACTTCTTAGCAAGGTAGGACTTAAGAAATATTTTAACTTTACGTTAGGAGTACGACGTATAAAATATTGTTATATTTATTAAAATGTATTTTATTGCAGTAGTGCCCCTAATGAGGTGCGCATGAAATAAAGCACGAAACATGTAGGGCATGCAAAGAATTACTTTTCTAACTCTAAGCCTCAAAGAACAAAAAAGTATTTAGAATAATTTTGGGTCATCTACAAGAATAATTATATATATATATATATATATATATATATATATATAAATATATATATATATAAAATATATATATACATATATATGTGTATCAATGCTACAACCTAGTCCATAGCGTCTTTGAAGTCCTTTTTGCAGGAAACACGGAAACAACACAAAACAAAAAAAAACTTACACCAGGGATTGTCGATGATAGTTACATCCTCGAAAATAGCCATCCTCTAAAAAACCCCACAACATAGAAGGGATTAATGACGTAGTAGAATGTCACTGCTATTGTTAATGGGCGTAGGATGTATCCTCCGCTATAGGATAGACCTTTAGCATACCTGATTGCTAATGGAATAAGGCCAAAATCAGGCGACAAAGCTAATGATCTATCTCTTTGCTCTCAAACGACGAATTCTCTCGAATCTCTCCAAGTGTAAATGTCACATCTCTACATCACTGACTCTGTATTCCTCAAATTCTAATCTTCTATGATAAAAATAATCTATTGGTTAATTTTTCTACTTGCGTTAAAATTTTTAATAAGATAACTTAAAAGCCCAGGCTTTGGTAGTCAAGAACACGACCAAAGCCTGGTTAAAAGAACAGATTTCTTAACGAGACAAAGTAATTTTATCCAGGCTTCGGGAAGGACACACCCTACTTACTCATTCGTACTTGCTAGGCAAAACCTACTACTAAAAAGACTCACTAGTAGACAATGCAACAACACTGTCAAACATATACTGGCAGACTGTAAACAACGCATTAGGCTGCTCCTACATTGGACCCGTATTTCTCCCGATCCGGTTTCGTTTGATCGACAACGACCAACAGCGGCCGACATGAGTGCCTACATTGGTCTCGAACCGATCTGATCCGATTTACTCACAGCTCGTCAGTAATGGCCCCGTAGTGAAGTGAAAATGAGTGATTAAGTTAAGAAATACCATCTAATAAGCATAGAAACTTTGATTAGGTTAAATGTTGGAGGTAAGAGAAGTATTGGCATTCATATTTCAAAATTATTTATAAGAAAGGTAACTAGAAGTTTATAAGCATTGGAAAGTTATGAAAATTAGAAGGTATAAACATTGGTAGGTTACAGACGTTGGATGGTTATAAACATCTTTTCACGCAATTTAATAAACAAGGGAAAGTAAAAACAAAAATATGAATAGACAAAGATGTTCTAAATTTTATTTCCTTTGATTTTAAAAAAAAAAAGTGCATTGAAATCGGTTAAGATTTAGAACCTTTAGACGTTTTTGAAACACAATATGTGGGTTGGCGCCATTTTGCTTCGTCGTTCCGAAATCGGTCTAGAAACAAACAAGATTGAATGGCCAAGAATCGGTGGCCGTTGGATTGGACCGGATTGGATCGGGTCGGGACCAACGTAGGCACCTCTATTAAGATGCATGTGTTTGTTTTTCTTCTGACAGACGGTAGCTATTGGATCGGATCGGAACGGGTCCAGTGTAGGTGCACCCTTAACCTGACAATTGATCACAGCTTAAATGGCTTAGTGGCAGAAGGTAGCCCACAAAACGAAATTCTTCTCATACATCTCAAATTAACACACTGTTATTAAAACGTCGAAATACATGTATTCAACCAAATACACAGTGCGAATGTGAATGAAATTGGTAGAAAAGTAACTCCAAATTAAGCGGAATCGAGAACACAACCAGAGGCTGGGTATAAGAACATTTTTCTCGACGGGACGAAAACATTTTATCCTCCAGCCTTCGGATAAGAGAAAACCTATGTGATTATTCTTAACTACTATACAAATCAGAAAGAATAGAACTCAACAATAGAACTCTTGTCTTTACGCATGAACTTGACAATCCCTTATGATTTACATAGTCACAAAATTTTCGAAATTTTAATTTTCATTTCTTTAGTTACAATATACATATATATTATATATAATTATACTTTTTGACGAGGGGCGAGGTTAGCTCAATGGTAGAGCAATGGACTAATAAGCTGGAGGCCTGAGTTCAAATCCCGAGCAAGCACTAAAGATTTTTTCTTCTAGTGTCTTCGTTCATGGGTTGAATTCGGCCTCCCTGACCGTCCCTAGGCCGACCCAGCCTTTAATTAATTTAATAATGGGTACCTTGGGTGCTAAAGACTCTAGCAGTCGAAGCGGCCAAGGGGAAAATCATGCGGCCGGAGCATAGTACTGACCATACTATCTCCCTAGTGTGCCGTATGGTCATGAATCAGATACCTCTATAGTATCTGCCCCTCAGGGCCCTCGTGGCCTGTTACGGGACTGATTTTTTTTTTTTTTTTTTATACTTTTTGACAAGTTCTACCCTCTAATCAACATCGAAATGAGCAAATCGTACATTACCGGGCTCTTGAACACATATAAATAAATATATTCATTTACTCATTTGAGATATCTCTTGCATGGACAATTGACCGGCTTTGAAATTACTAACAAAAAGAGAACAGAGGGTAGAATAGGTTTATAGAATAAAATCATTGAAAAAAAGAAGGCAGATTATGCCTATGCTTTAAAAGCTGTAACATAACCAGACAAGAGCTGGTACTCATAAGTGTCATAATTTAGTGCTCGGAGTAAGTGATTCATTTGAAACAAACCTCTGATGGGGTTACGATTAATTCTTATTTAATTCCATTATTACAGGGACTATAAAAAGGATATAACGTATAGTAAGTATAAAATCAAAAACAATTATAAACAGTTCTTTTTTTAGGGCATTAAAACAATGCTATGTGAAAGGAAAAATATTGCCTGTTCATTTATTATTGTGTCTAGTATGAGTAAATCAGAAGATCCAGAATGGAAAAAATGTAACAGACACAGGTGAAAAGATGTACAAACTGATTAGATAAATGTATTTCGCCTTATTACTCTCGTAAAGGAAATCTAAAAGATGAATACTAAAAGGCGCCAAGTGTGTGAGCGCTTGAGAGTACGCGTGAGTGTGTATGTGTAAGCGTGAGTTTGTGTGTAATATGAAATTTAATGAATGAATTAACCAAGTCGAGCAAGATGTAAAAATGAGAAAGGATAAGGGACAAGCAACGGGTAGTTTATTTTCAGCAAGAGTAAATTAGCTTATTCACAAACCATTTGTCCTTTGCATTAACGCAAATTTTTTAATTCAGACAATTTAATTTTCACATTTTTGTCCATGGGTCCATTAAATGATTCATAAATGAGTGGGTATGTAATGGGAAGGTATACGCACAGGAATTCAAGTATGTAACATCAAAGCCAAATTATAGTTGTACTTCAATGCTTTGTGGGTTTGGTATACCCCTTGGCGCCTTTGTTTGCATTTATTGGGGCTTAACTCATTTACTCAATAGGTCTCAAGCCCTGCGCTATATTTTATTTGATTGTTTTCACACTATTGTTGGCTTCTTACATTATTTATTTACAATTTATCTGATAAGTCTATTTTTTAATAGAACGTTGTTTATATTACTAACAAGACATGTGCAGTAACAGCCTTTATTTTTTCGATTTAGATTTATAAACTGCATTGTCCGTCATTCTAATAATTTATAATTTTCAAATTATTATTGTTTAGAAACCTTAATTTAGCAGACGTTTTAAGCCTCCTTTTGCTCCTGGGTGCGCTGCCAATGGCACTATTTGACATTATGTAAAGGAGGGAAACCGTTTTGTATATTATACAGGGGTTAAATAAATTTATATTTTATTGTATATTTCATAGTCATAAAAATGACGATATAGGCATAGAAAAATATTAAGTAACAAGCAGGTTACAATGTACTGACTGCAAGGTCATGATGGTTTTGGAAACATTTCCCAAGCAGATTCATAAGTAGAGCCCGGAATTTAGGCATTTATTTTTGGTTAAAATAGGCAGGCAAAAAGGCACTTGAAATACTGAAAATAGGCAGTACTGTAATTTATTTATTTATTTTGTTTAACGATACACCACTTTAGGGTGAATTGCATCCAGTAACTTTGTAGCTATATGCTATTCTTAGATATGTTATGGCCATTTAGTAAGTAAGTGTTTGATTTGTCTCAATTTGTTTTCAGTCATATTATTCCAATCATGTTGCCACTTCTGATGTATGGTATTTCGGTTAATTGTTGTTATGTCTTTGTAGTACAGTTCATAAGGTGGGTAGGTGTCGCAAGTTTGGCATGCAAGTCACAGCAGTCGTGCTTAGTCCAAGGTTTTCATGTCCTGGCAGCCACCATAAAGATATTTGTTTTCCTATTGAGTGTAAGTGATGAATGTGTTGTTTAATTTCAGTACAAGTAGGGTGTAAGAAGAAGAAGAAATTTTTATTTACAAATTGAATATACAATATTTACATCATATCGAACTACATTAACAATGATCTTAAGTAATGTTGAAACTTTGGGAAAAGTAGGGTTTAACGTGTACATGTTTTGTAGTGACTGAAGTGAACTCAGAGAGTCTGTGAAAATGATTAAGTGTGAATGTTGTGTTGATGGGATATTCTTTAGTGCAGGGAGTATTAGTAATTCCGTTTCATACATGCTGCAATTTGGAGGTAATTTTTGAGAAAAAGTACATTAATTAAAATAGGCATTTGCTAGGAGTGAATGCAAAGATGGATCTTACTCATTATTAATGAAAATATGTATTTTAAATACTCATTAATTTCTTTATTACCAATGTATCACAGAATTAGTGTACTTACTCTTACTTTCCCTTGTTACAAGCAACAACAAGATGCTTTTTCACAGTATGAAATGTCATAGACCTTCTCAGAAAAATGTTTTTCATCAAGGAATAACTTCCTGTGCATTATCTTATCATTTCTAAATCCGGAATACCAGGTAATTACGCATTGTCACAGCAAAAGGGGTGTGAGGAAGGGGACGTACTCCTCTCTGTTTCCTAATATTCATTATGCTTGTGCATTCCTTCTACTAAGGAAGGTTCTTTTATCTACTGAGGTGAATATGTAATTAAATTTGTGCAAACTTTTTTTGTCTTCGATGAACTGAAATTCATTATGTGCTTTTTAAAATGTTTAAATCGCATAAAAAATTCATAACGAGCAAAAAAGGCTTTTTATCTTAAAATAGGCAACTGAAGCCAAAATAGGCAAAAAAGGCAAAATAAAAATTGGCTCTACATTTCCTAAATGTACGAAAACATATTATTTTCTATCGGTTTCTTCACATGGATGGATTACATCCATTCAGATAAAAAAGGCATTTTGCCTAATTTCCGGGCTTTATTCATAACCATTAATTGCAACAAGAGAACATGGACTCAACCGATTAATCTAGCACCAAGGCTTTATGAATGCAATTAAACAAAATATTATAAATTATTAGCAAGACAGATGGACTCGAGTAACTAAAACTGAATTACGTACTATCAAAAATACAACTTAGGAGTGGACATCCACCTACCGTAATAATAGATGTGTAGAAATTGTACTTGCTGGACTAAGAATTGGCCACACACGAATATCTTAAGTCAGGATCAACTTTTGATATATGCAATAGAGCCTTTACTTTCAAATATCTACTTACGGAATGCAGAAGATAACAAATAAATATGGCCAGTAAATAAACATAATACTCTCTTACTTTAGAGCAGGGTTGGGCAAAAATTAGCGAGCACTAAAAGCTGATACCTCAACGCTAATTTAGCGGTACCGTAGAAACCGAGCGCTAATAATTAGCGCATAGCGACGGCAGGGCGCTTTAGCTATAGTTACAATATTTTGTCATCTCAAAGTTCACTTCCAGTCTGCTCTGAGCAACTTCCAGGGCATTCTACCTCACTCCTATTCCACTTCCACTTCAATCTAGATGATTTCCGGACGTAAAAATGTCAAATTC
The DNA here is from genome assembly GCA_946811695.1 of Gonocerus acuteangulatus. Lineage (NCBI taxonomy): Eukaryota > Metazoa > Arthropoda > Insecta > Hemiptera > Coreidae > Gonocerus > Gonocerus acuteangulatus. Next base: position 68,020,762 of record OX328124.1, read on the forward strand.
GATTACTTCCGGTCGGCTCATGCCTCTCGCTGAGTAACTCCTGTTCGAGCTGGTTCACTTCCGGTCACTCACGGACAATAGCATACTCTAACTCTTCTTAATCTAGGTTACTTCCGGTCTCTCGAAAATCACTCAGACGTAACCGGGTGGATCCGAGCCAAATTTGGGTAATTTCAATTCTCTTCTGGATTACGTCCGGTTTATCACATTTAGTTCTGGGTCATTATATTCATCCCTGGGTCGTTTGTGGAAGAACCCATGGGCCTCCGGGCTAGATAGACCGGAAGTGAACCGGCAGTGACACGGAAGCAATTTTGAGAACCGGAATTAAAACCGGAAGTAGCCAAACCCTGCCCAGATTTACGTGGAAACGGTCCAGGGAAGCAATTCATGACCCGGAAGCCATTTTAAGCACCAGAAGTGAAACCGGAATTTGTCATTAGTTTTCCAGATTCATCTGAAAACGGCCCATGGATGAAGTTGGTGACCCGGAAGCCATTTTTAGAACCCCGAAGTGAAACTAGAAGTAGTCAACATGTGCCTAGATTTACCCGGAAACGGGCCAGAGATTGATTTAGTGACCCGGAAGTCATTTTGAAAACTCAGAAGTGAAACCGGAAGTAGTCAAAATTTTACTAGATTTACCCGGAAAAGGTTCAGAAATTAATTTAGTGACCCGGAAGCCATTTTGAGAAACCGGAAGCGAAACCGGAAGCAGCACAAGTTGCTCGGATTCGCCCCGTCCAGGGATGAATAAAGCGCTCAAAACCCATTTTGGGAATGTCAAAATGTTGTAACTATAGCTGAAGCTAATTAGCTACACGGATATTTAAATATTTCATAAATAAATTAGTGATTAGCGTCCTGCTGTCGCCAAGCGCTAATTATTAGCGCTGGGTTTAGACAGTATCGCTAAATTAGCGCTGAGGTATCAGCTTTTAGCGCTCGTTAAATTTTGCCCAACCCTGCTTTAGAGGACTATACAATACAATCTCATTTGAAGCCATCTGCTAAATAAACAGGGCTTTCAGGAATATTACAGACAAACTTTGATCACAATGCTGGTTCATTAGACCATATGGGAAGGAGTGAAATAGCTATAGTAGTGAACTACCTATAAATAAATAAATATTTTATAGTTTGGAGGATTGTCAGGTAAAAATGAAATAAACTTTAAAAAAAATAAATAAAAAATAAACGTCTCTACAATGAAAAAAAAAATCACTGTGTACAGGAAAATTATAATTAACTTCTTAGGAAATAAATACAATAATAAATAAACAGTCCACTGCCAGAAATGAAATAATAGTTTAATGAACGTCTATAAACAAGTCCACGCTGAAATAGGCACCAAGTTATCGCACTGCAAAAAACAAAACTTAAACTGGCTAGGTAATTTTTGGGTTACCTGAAAGTCGCGGGAATAGAAATTGAAATATGAATTAATAAATTATTTTGGCATCGGCAACACTGACTAACCAGGTGTAACCTTCCCGATGTTGACAGTCAGGTTACGTTTGTGGTGCTACAATAAAATTTATTTACACGCTACAACTTTACTACGATAATCCATAACTGTTGTTGAACAAGTACTTATTTTTACTTCGTAATAACATGTATAGATAAATGACAAAGTATGCGAAAAGTTCATTAAATAAAATTGTTTTCGGGAAGGCTTTAGGTTATCGGATCGGACATTCTCAGATTAGTTATACTTAATAAATGTCCTTTATTAAGGCAAATTTATAAATGAGTTTAATATAAGATTGAAATTTCAGAACCCGAAGCTGATTTTGAAAATCACAAAGAATATGTACATGACTTATAGATGTACAGCAGAAAGGAAGGGGATTCGATACAGCTGATTTTCCTACCCCGTCCCTCGTAAATCCAAACGAAATTTCATTACCATACCTTTCCTGTTATTTCATTTTTTCCCATTTGTTTTCTTTTTATCCCACCTGACTAAACCTTCATTTTAAAGTTTTATTTTTTTAAGTTTTTTATATTCTAGGTTACGCTACGATGAAGATTTACTTTTGTCCGTTTTTTTTTATTCTTCGTCTTAAACTATGTTTACAAGAAAACAAAAAATAAGTGTGTACTTCAGCAAAGATGAATTGAAATGTAAATAACAGAGCTTTACCTGTCAGAAGTTTAAATATAGTTGGATTTATTATTTGATCAACTCGAGATGAGGGCTGTTCTTATTGTTTCGTTTTTAAGTCACCATTACTGGGAAAGAGAGATTGGATTTGCGATTAGCCTAAAAGGAATTGAGTGATTCGGAAGGATATATTGAACTTTTGCCCTTTTACATACGAGCCTTTCTGGAGAATAAAAAGGTTGGTTTTACAGATTGGATTTTTATACAATGTTTGTTTGGGTAGTAACACAAAATTTAATATAAAAATGGGCTTCAACTTATTCTTTTATTTGGGGCCTTATAAAAATATAACCATTTATTTCTAACTATTATTACTTTTATATTTTATTCTGGTTAGTTCAACGAAACGGTCTATTTCCTCAAAATCAGTAAATTGCAATAATTATGGATGATTTACGGTCTTTACTCTATCTAAACCTCGAAATGTCAGGATCTTAAATAATTTGAAACTTCTAAATATTTTAAAGAATTTATGTTTTCCAAGATCAAAAACAGAACGTTCAAAATTCCGAAATATCTAGTATTAGTGGTAACTTTTAAATAATATATTTTACTTAGTATACGAACAGAAATCGAATCCAAACATTCTAATTAATTTAACAGAATAAGTTTCTAAATTACTACTGAGACGGATAATAAAAAGAGAAGGCGGAAGAAAAGAGCCAATGGCAGCTGAATTTTCAGGAGAAATACTGAGAATGACTTTTTATTATACGTTTGAGTGTAACAAGAAATAAATTAAACCTTTAGGCTGCACATTTTAACTTACAATACTCACATGACTTTATCTTATAAGCAGCCTTAAAAGCAACATTTACAAGAGTAAAGAGCCCGAAGAATGTGCCAATTAAGCCAGTTTCTGTACATTCTAAATGGAATTGGTCAAGATAAATTCTATTGAAAGGCCAGAAAATTGTAATAGCATTCAGCAGAAGATTTTGTTTTTTTCCGTTTATACTCTCTGAAATATATTCCTGACATGGATAAGTGTTAAATAACCGTAGTGCATTTTTTCTATCAGTTACTGCTCGTGTATATTTATAGGGAACTATTTTTGTTTTGTGTTTGCTTGGTGTTGTGCTCATTGATACATCTGCAGCTATTTTTTTATGAAACATTAACTTAAAAAGAAAGTTATAAAACAGTTTTTTATTTTTCTTATGAAGTCTAGAAAAGAATTTCGAAGTTCATTCCACTCAGCGTTTCATTGGAACATATTACCATAAATGACTTTCTTATTCATTTTTCTATATAGTTAAATCTAAAATCCCTACATATATAATTACTTACAGAAGGGTGTTCCCCCTTGACATTATGAAGAGCTTTGTGAGAAGCTGGGGGTGTCTTTAGGTCGGGGCCTGAGGTCCCCGGTGTAGTTCCACCTCCAGGAGACTTGCTTCCTCCGCTACCAGCAGTGCTGAAACACAAGATCGTAAATAAATCATCAACGAAATAAATATAGTCCATTAGCTTATTATAATAAATACATTCAAAAGTACTAACTGACTAATATAACTAACTAAGTACAATAACTGAGATGATTCGCTCATTATTATAAATCTGTTCTTATTCATATAAAGTATAAGAACAGTCCGACTCCCAGGAACTGCATCATCTTAGCACGGTTCCGTTCTTATCCGTTATATTCTCATTTGAAATGATTAAAATAGAAGAAGTTATTATTTTGGTTCTACCTTTCTTGATATGGTTTATGGCCTTATCTGGCAGGGTCCGCCAGCCCCAGAATCTACTTCTAGAGATACTTATTTCACATAGTTCAAAAAATATCAAAACGTTCACATTTTATTCCGTTCTTCTACTATAGTACTAATTCTAGAAATAATTGCAATAAAAAAAAAAAAAAAAAAAAAAAAAAAAAAAAAAAAAAAAAAAAAAAAAAAACCCAACAGCATAAAGGCAGTTGAAAATATTCATAAGGCGTCCTCGAATCTCTCTCTTGGAGAGAATTTATACCGTAAGGCAGACTAGGGAGATAGTGTGGTCAGTACTATGCCCTGGCTGCCTGATTTCCCCCTTTGCAGGCACCCATATATAAATTAATTAAAGATTGGGTGGGCCTGGGGGCGGCCAGGGACCTCGAATCCAACTCACGAACGAAGACACAAGAAGATACTATCATTGGTGCGCTCCAGCTTTGGATCCATGCCCTCCAGCATTACCGTATTAACACTATGTGTAAGACATATTTTATAAGGACACTTTTATATATTTTCATATACATAAACACATACTAACACTTATATATGTTTATATATGTATGTATGTATAAATATACATACGTAAATACATACAGATACATGCACCCACGTGCATACAAATGGGCATATATATTTTCCACTACAAAGTGAAACTTAAATTTTATTGTAAATTTCTGATAAAATAAATTAAAAATGACAAATAAATATAACGCAATAATTAAATAATCGTTTTATCCAATTCTTTCAGATAAAATTGACAATAAACATAAACAGCCCAGCCATGACCCTCGTATGTAGAGGCTACAAGATTTAAATAAATTAACACACATTGTCTAAGATGTCTATATAGACAATTTGATTTTGATAAAATGTGAAACAGTGATGTAATTATAGTCTTCCGAATTTGTTCAATGTCTAAAATGAAGATCCGATCTCAATCTGAACCGATTTCAATGCATCTTGGCTTAAATGAAAGCTAATAAAATTAAAAAACAACTGTCAAGCCAGATTTTTGTTTTTCATTTCAATTGTTCATTAAATTACGTCTAAATAATTCACTCTTGTTCGTCGTGCTGTGTTGCCTTTGGTGTGCCTATGTGCACATCTTCATTGGTTTCGAGCCCAATCTCCTTGTCAACACTAAGACGTTCTTCAAGAGCGCCAATTTCTTTATTAAACTTTGTTATAATTATTGAAGAAAATATGATACGTAAAACTATGGATAGGTTTACATCAATAATAAACGAAAATGATGGCATATTTGGTCCTGTGACTTAAACATAATTCGTCGTGTCATATATTAAATTTAAATTCTAGTTAGGGCATCTACTCTGGAGCCTTATATTACAATAGAGTACGGCTTCAAATAAACTATGTCAGTGTGCAGTATATATGAGGGCTTTCTTTCCTTTAGCTGAAATCGGATCTTAAAAGGGCATCGCCACAGCCCTGATGTTTCAGAGTAATTCCATCAGAATGTCAAGTTTAATTTCTACAAACAAACAGAAGCAATGTTTAACTAATTAATATCTCATAAACAGTCATTGTTTGAACAGTGTGGACTGATTAATGTCTGACAATTATTGCCGGCTTGCAAACTGTTACCTGATTTCCCTAATTGTCAAGTAAAATGAAACATTCTTCTTGGCGTCATCCTGAATTCGTGTATAAAGACAAAGACTAATATTGTTATCAATACCGTATAAGCAAATGGATTTTTTGAAAGTAGATATAGTCAGGGTTCGGTCGTGTGGTATCTAAATAAAACATTTTTTTATAATATAGCTCAGTGGCAGAGCACCCGACTAATGAAATGGAGGACACGAGTTCAAAACCCGAGTGCGCACTAAAGATTTTTATCCTCTAGTGTTGTCGTTCGAGGGTTGGATTTGGGATCCCAGGTCGTTCCTAGGCTCATTCAGACTTTAATTAATTAGTTAATGGGCACATGCAAAGGGAAAAATCAGATTACCCTCAGTATCGGCCCCGTGGGGGCCCTGTGGCCTGTTATGCCGCTATGTTTTTTAAACAGTAGCTTTATTAAGATACTACATGACCGTACTTAGACTATAATTTCGAAATCCAAATGGTCAACAATCTCTTCTTAATAGACCAATTTTTCCATCAAGGCACATGTCCTAAGCCAGTCTGAAGCTTCACGCAAATTTTTTGTAGCGTCTTATATAAGAATTAGTATTAAAATGGCCATACACGTTCAGTTCAAATCTCAAGGTCAAGACTGTACTGTTTGGCCTCAAGGTTTGGACTAAACGGGTCGAGTACACGATAAGTTAATACACCTAAAGGCAGGGACTGCACAGTCCAGTTATTGTAAACTTACTGAATGTGAAGCAAATATCCTTTTGTCCAAATACGTCAGACCTGGCCTGCACAGTACCGGCATCATTGGTCTGTACAGTTTATCTATTTTTTTCCGATCTATTTAGATGTAAAGGTTTGGACTGCGCAGTCTAAACCTTGAGATATTCCTTATCGTGTATGGTCAACCTCGCATTTTTAATAACCTAATTTACGCCATGCTGTGGCAATTGGAACCCTAAAAAGCTAGTAAATACGCCAAACAAATGATATAATGCAGAAAATTAACCTTTAAATATGAATGATATTTCCCATTACACATTTCTATTGATCTTATGACAGTAGTTTTTCATTTGAACAAAATAACGCGATGTCGGTACTAAACATACTCTTACGAGTCCCAGGTAACGTATTTATTAAAAATGTAGTTATTTATTACTCATGGAAAACAATGTAACAATTTACTAGATAATTAATCTTCTATGGGTTAACTGCATTATATATATGGTCAAGACATTTAGTCTAGTATGACAATTTCTATTAATCCTTTACTTTCTAGGGCTTTCCACTAAAAGGTGGCTGGCTATTCAACTAGCATTCAGGAAAGAAGATTTAAAATATTTCTTCAAATATCCAAAGATTTTATGCACTACTTAATACAAATAACAGTCGTTACTATATATATATATATATATATATATATATATATATATATATATATACGTGTGTGTGTGTGTGTGTGTGTGTGTGTGTGTGTGTGTGTGTGTGTGTGTGTGTGTGTGTGTGTGTGTGTGTGTGTGTGTGTGCGTGCGTGTGTGCGTGTGTGTGCGCGTTCGTGCGTGTGTGTGTGTGTGTGTGTGTGTGTGTGTGTGTGTGTATGGACATAAATGCCATAAGAAGAGAAAAGATCCTTAGTTGGTTACCAAACTTGGCACACTATATTACGCAATTTGGTGTCTAAAAAAAATGTGAGATGTTTGTAAAAAAATATGAAAAAAAGGTCCATCCGACGTGAAGGTTAAGGGTGTAGTAAAACCCCAAGCAATACCAAAATACACATATGTTCCTATTGGTCATGATTTTAGTTTGTCTACAGCGAAACTTGCTGTTAAGGCATCTGGTGAACTTTAAACCAAATCCATGACTAGCCACACGTTGTATTTTAAGGTATAAGAAATAATATGATATTGTTAAAAATAACAAACACATTTCTTGTGGGCGTGAATGGTTATCAAATTCAATTTTACTAAAAAATATAATTATTAAAATGCGCTGTAAATCTTCATGTAGAAAGCTTTCATAATAATTACCAGTATCCAACGCTAATGGCACATTATTTTTTTCAATTAAAACGGAAGGTCTATAAATATAATATTAATATAAAATATGTGAATATCATATGTACGTGACATAAATGATTTTAATAATTAAGGTATACAAATTTTAATCTGAGAGGTAAACTACACAAATATAGTGTACATAAATATGAAAAAAATTTGATGACCTGGGAGAAAAACAATAAATCGTAAATTTAAGGAAAAATGGATACAAAATATAAAAGTGAATTTTATAGGCGAATATATTTGGAGGCTTTGTACTCGTAAATGCAGCTATCTTGTCCCGTGCTTCGCATGGTTTGTAATTTATTCAGCTAAAATAGTGTTAACTTAAGATAAAAATTAATTTTGTTTAGAGCCTTCTGCTCAAATTCAGAAACATAAATATGCTTTAGGTCCACCCGACAAACCTATGTAATGTACTGTATAGCAAACAGTCTTATTTCTCGTACATGGCTTCCGTGCATGCGCGAACGCCAGTGGACACGTTTTTGTGACACTTTTATGTAACCTTTTTTTCAGCTTACTCATCGCTAAAGCATATTTCTGCTAATAATGGAGAATTTTTCTTTTGTAGACGGAAGGTCAATAAATAAGAGCTAAATTTAACAAATTATTAAAATGGGTCTACATATTTCTCTTCTCTCTAAAATAAGTACAATCTAAAGGAACTTAGGTAAACCTTCTGCTGCCTGGCCCAAGTCATAACTGGACGTGGCCTAGGTTGTGGAATGTTCGGCTACATTCCTTTAGGCAGTAATTGTTCCTGAAGTGACAACTAGGGTTGCGAAGCACGCAGATAGGTTTTAATAAATTGACTTTTGTATTAATTTTGGCTTTTTTTTAAGGGCCATCCGCCAAAACAAAAAAAAAAAAAAAAAAAAAAAAAAAAAAAAAAAAAAAAAAAAACCTGAGAATTTGTGCCATTACTTGTATTAGAATGAAGAAGTGCTTAAATTAGTATTCTTACAATTTAAAATGTATGTTAAACTGTGGTTTATTGCAGTTACGTGACATTTCTTGTTGTTACTGCTAACAAATTTATGCATTCATTGTGTTGAAAACGGAACATTTCCTTATCAGAAGGGCTGTATAATTAATCCTTAGAGGGTTGTTTATATCATGATTCCCTCCCTTATTAAAAAAAGATGGTTCACACAAGGGATTCCTTCACCGCTACATACCCAAACGAGGATGTAGGAGGCAACCCCAGGGGCGGAATACAAATATATTTTTATCTCTTAGGTATTCAACGGCATGTTGGACCTGAGCTCTATAAATTCACTGAGTACACCGTTGATTTCAATATAAATTGTTGATATACTGTGATAGCGAGGGGGTGGATTGAAATGTGGCAGTGTAGCCACCACAATCGAAGGTATAGACTGCCACCAGTGTCAGGAGTTGAATAGACCCGGCAGAGTTGTATTGTGAAGCTTTATCGCAACCACCTACACCATTACTCCACTCAATGGCTACTCCACTCTCTCTGGCTTACAATACTCTCCATGTTTTTTATAAATCTCGACTTACATCTGAAACAAAGACCAAGTAAACCGAGAGCACTTAGATTTTAAGAGTAATTCCATTAATCAAAATAGCTGACGCGTTTGGACAGTTCTTCAGTATTATTCTGTGTATATGTACATATATATGGCGAGATTAGCACAGTGGTAAAGCGCTCGATTGAGATGTTGGGGACCTGAGTTAAAAACTAGCGCGTGCACTAAAGATCTTATCAGAAGGATGAAAACAAAGTCCGAAATTTTCACGCGTGTTTTATTAGGCAAATCGTTTTCAGGGGCTGAGCCCCATTGTCAATGCCCATGCAAAGGTTCTTATTCAGCCGAGTCTTGCTCCTAGACTCCTAGGAAGCAACTAGGTAATAAGAAACATTGCATGGGCATTGAAAATGAGGCTTAGTCCCTGAAAAAGTTATGCCAAATAAAACACCTGTGGAACTTTTCAATCTCCTGATCATCAATTTCCACCATCCAGCAACTCCAAAAACAAAGATCTTATATTCTATTGTCGCCGTTCAAGGGGTAGACTAAGGCTACCAGACTTTTCCTAGGGCGAACCAACCTTAATTTATAAAACCTTCAGACTCTTGTAAATATTTTTATTCAGTTATATAGGACCCATTTTGATCCATTACGTGTTGGCATCTTTCAGGTAATTATTGAATTATGTCTTCCCAGAACTTCTTAGATTTTTGCGCAATAAAATCCTCTATAAGGGCATTCCAGTGCTTGAGCGAATTAAAGTGTTTCCCGTTAGGAGAGTTTTGAAAGGTCCGAATTAAGCGAAAATCCGTTGGGGCAAGGTCTGGTGAATAGGTTTAGTGGGGGATCACATCCCCGCCCAACTCCAATAATTTCTGCCGGGTCTGCCTAGAAACGTGAGGACTGGGTGATGGAAAACTGTGCCTTTATGATTAGCTAATAATGCTGGACGCTTTTGCTCAACCGCTGCCTTTAATTGTTCCAACACAGTATACTGCAGAATTAATGGGTGGGAGGAGCTCAAAATAAAGAAAACCTTTCCAATCCCACCAAATGCACACCATAACCTTTTTTGGATGTAATCTTGCTTATGGAGTCGTTAACAGTGGGTAACTTCGTCTTCCACAGGACGTTTTCAGGACAGTATATTATACAGGACTTCGAGAAACATATCCCGCAGCCCCCAAATGATTTGATTAAATGGCGAAATTTGAGACTGAGACATAAAAGCACCTTAACAAATCCTCATTTAGAATATGTAAACATTATTGACTCTTGATTTTATAAACACGGAGGGGAATTAAATAAAAATATTAAAAATGTATTATATTATATACATATATATAATATATATATTATATATATTATATTATATATTATTATATATATAAATATATGTGTGTGTGTGTGTGTGTGTGTGTGTGTGTGTGCGTGTGGGTAATTACGATTGAACTCGTATCATGCCATTATTTAGAAGAAAGAACGAGAGAACACTTTTCTATTTCTCTGTGTGAATAACGAAATCTTATTTTTGATTAAAAAGCTAATAAAAGAAATTTGGTCCAAATTGTGCTATGAGTTATGGACAATTAATTGATTAAGATAAAATCTTCAATAGAATACTGGGAGCCTTCTTAAAAGCTAATAGGAGAGATAGGTCGAATTAGAATCGGAAAAAACAAAACGATCGCATGGATTCCTGATGTCGACAGATGAGTCAGCAAAATGTACAAGATGTGATGATACTTTGTCTATAAAACACATCTTAAGGAAGCCTTTCACGTTCCGAGTTGCAGTACGACTTGTGGTTCACGATGGACCACAAGTCGCATCGTGAATGGACTTGTTGGCTTGTTGAAAGTCTAGTCGGACAAGTCGGAACATTTAGAGGGACGACTCGAAGGCCCGACATCCGACTAGCGACGGAGTTGCAGCGTGAGTGGGGGAGTCGGATCAAAGTCATCCAACTTTCCTCAGCCAAGGCCTGGCCTGACCTTCGGTCTACTATCGATACATTTTTCGCCTAGTGAGCGGCGCACGCAGTCCTGAAAACAGACTAGGACTAAAGTTGGATAGGAAGTCGGAGAGTGAGTAGAATCGACTATCCAACTAGTAGTCCTGCTAAGTCGTAATGCATAACGGAACGTGAATGGCCTGCTTTAGTCCAATGCTGTCACTACAAACTGCAATGTAGGAATTAGATGAATATTGTAATTATATGACAAAAAAGTGTTTTTGTGTTTTTTTTAATCCCCAAAAAGGTGCGGTGTGATTGCCATGTTGAAATGGTTTTCACTTATTTGTCCTTTGAAAAGATTTTGAACTCCACAATGGATATTTAGCAAGGATGGAAACCCATTCATAGCCCGGCACTAATGGAGGCGGCCTAAAAGCTGACGCAGAGTAAAAAAAAAAAGTGTCTCCAACTGCAGACCCCCACCGCTATACTGCGGTTTGTTAAACGTGCGGCTAACTACTCCATCCTGTACATAGTCATACATAGGGTAACGATCTTATACCACAAAACGAGTATGCCTAGAATTTTAATGAATATCTATTGAGGATGGGAAACTTCTACTATCGACACCTTGCTAAAAGTACTAATAGCATGTATTTGTGAAGTATAGATAGCGTTAGGTTAGGAAGACTGCTTACTATGTAGGCAGACAAAGGTTTAACGCTCTTCTGCCGATCCGTTACGGGATTACAGCTCAGCCGCTGGGGAGGATTAAAGATAAGACCATGCTAGGATTAGACCCTGACGAAGGATTACCTCGAGGTCAAATCAGTCTTGCTGCTTTCAAGCATCCATTGAACACAGTGCTTAAACCACGATAAGGATCAAGGAAAACCAACATACACTGGCACTTAGAGATGGAAACATGTACTTGATACAACGTTATATTTGATTTTTGGACGAGTTAACATTTTGCCCTATATGTATGTTATACGTGTATATTTTTCTGTTAAATAATAGTATTTATTTTAGTATTTAATATTTTAGTAATTATTGCTGCTTTTTGTATAAAGAATTAAATAACTTACGGGTACATAATAAAATGTTATACAAGAGACAGAAAGATGCATAATTCCGGAAGAAGCCTGGAATCTCAAAAACAAACGTCTGAAAAAATGTTACACATTTAGAGAAATTAGTATGTATTATTAACCTCTACCGAACCCCGAACATATCAAACTTCGTGGTACATGGGAAGGTTATTGGTGACCAATCTTTGGTATGTCTTCAGTGTCATAATTTGGTTAAATGAGTCTTGTACAAAATACATGTTCTTTATAATTGGAAGAATATTACTTTAATTCCAATCCAATTGGGAAAAAGTTACCATATTCAGAAATAATTGAGATTTTATTTTTCTACATTTTTCGTGAAAGAGATTTCGTAAACGTGTATAGCAGGAGCTACCATTACCGGTGAATAATCGCATCTGTTCTCCCTACTTCTTTGGGATAGACTGAGAAGGAAAATTGTGCACTGGATAAAGCGAGTGGCCCTAAGCCTTCTGATTCTAGAAATGGCACATTTTTGTTGTCGTATGTGGTTTTATTTTATGAAATATACTGTGTAGCGCGAATTTTGGTACAATAAGAACAACGGAGGCCATGCCCGCACAACGTTGACGGCCATAACGGTGTATTATTTATTTATTAAATGAGTGCACTCACCTTTGTATTAAAGCAAATATTGCATATTACTTATTTATTAAAATATCTTATTTCAGACATTCTATTTTTATTATTGTTTTCTGCAATGTTTTCTTTTTTATATTTAGCGTTGAGAGGAGTACTTTTTTATATATTATTAACTTATGATTATAAGTTCATAAATAATAGATAATAAAAAAATAATTATTATTCGCAGTTTTTTATTATCTATTTAGGCAAAATTCTATTTATTTTGCCTTGTCTGCTTAGAAATAATAAATTAATTTAATTTTATAACCTAGTATTTATTGTGTGATTGTTACCTACCTCCTAGTAACCTGAACGAGGTTCCTTAACTGTTAATATATTGCTACTTAAGTAACACATGGATGGTAAGCAACAGAAATCACATCCCCCTTCTAGTACGTAAGCGTATGATAAGGAGTAGTTTTAGGTCCAGCTCTGTACAAAATAAATTTATTGGGAGGGTGGGGCGAAAATCACTTAAGCCTTAAATGGAGCTCTAAATGCAACCAATATTTTAATTAATTGAATACGAAATAAAATTAAATAAAAAAAATTGTCCTCTTAAAGAAAGCCAATATAGAAGGGATGAAGAGGGGAATAAAGGAGAAAAGCGAGCGGTGGACTGGTAGAATGCCTAAGACGAACACAATAAAGGGGAAGAGGTCGATATCCAGTCCCCGTAAGGAGGGGTAAAATATAGCACGGCTCTTTATAATCCCGTATAAAGAATTTATGTCACTTACACACAATATTACATTTAATAAAGACCCTTTTATATAATTGCCGATCCTTTCAAAGGGCAACATGTGTTCACGGATTTTAATTTTAATGAAAAATGTAATTTTTAAAGTAATATTTGTCACTGAATGAAAAAAATTCTTTAGCGTAAGTATTTTATATGTAGAACTAATAAATAAGACCCCCTTTCCTTTATATTTCTTGAATGTATGTAAATTACCTTTTAACCGGGGAAAGTATGGGATTAATTGCGAGAACCCTATCAATATTCTGTATAGGACTACATAAAATGCGTTCTAAATATTATGGCAAATGTCGTAATCCCCATTGAAAAATATTTTAAAAAACCCAGTTATTATGTTAATAGTTTTTTTTATTTTATTTTTTATTTTTTATTAATCCGGGTGAGAATCTATGAACATGTCAATAGATTAATACATTTTGAAAGATATAGAGGCGGTTTATTTTCAAAGTGGGCATTGTTGAAAAAAATATAAGAGAGATAATTGTAGTTATAGATAATACTTGTTATGATATTTTTATGGATTAACAATTTAAAGTAAAATTATTATTTTTATTTATTTTATGTGTTCCGCCTCATTGGCTATCAACACAAAGAACAGCATCCTATGAACCATTCATTCATCAGCATAGCTTAAATACTGAAATAAATGAGATTCTAGTATTTCGGCAATGGAAGTTTTAGCCCTTAACATTATTGAACATATGATTATTTTGAAAGTATTTCAAGCCCCTCTTGCGATGAAATAATTAGCCAAATGCCAAGAAAACGTAAAGTTGTAGTGGATTTCAGCTTCCAAACATGAGCAAAAATAATTTCCACCATAGATAGACTTCAGCTCAAATATATCCAGCGTGTGATACAATGAAAATTGAAGTTGTTTTTAGCGCGTTTCCACCGTCCCTGCATTGGGAGGAGACCCACTTATGAGGTTGATCTCATGATGCAATCCGGAAAGCCGACTAGAAAATTTCACGTTTCAGAACCCTTATCATGAAAATAACGTTGGTTCAAATTTGGATTTATATATGTATATATAGTCATACATAGTGAGAGAGCATATGTATTTGTGTTTGCTCTCTAGCTGGCTCAAAAATGGACCGACAAAATACTTTGTGTAATTTAAAAGGCAGAGTTCCCGCAGCATCTGTCGTCCATGGTTTGTGGGACGAAATTCACAAAAACAATGAAACAATCCTAACTCCTAGGCTTTTGCGTTACTACGCTTAGAGATACACAATTTATAAGTAATTGGACGTGGGGAATCTAAGGAACCAAGTCAACCGTCGTTGATTTATTTATTTCAACCACCAAAGCCATATCTACAGTCGTCCAGGAAAATGGGAAAAGCTCGACTTTTCTTGGGATATTCAGAAATATTTCTATATACACAGCTTGGAAATAGTAGTAAATGTAAAGAATATATTGAAATGTTTGTTAAATGTCATACTAATACGGTTCTCTTGTGATGTTTGATAGAGCAATCTCATTCGGAAAAACGAGTGCTTATTCGGAGTATTTTTCGCCGAAGGATACTGTAGGTATCTTTTGTGACGTCTAATATATTTTTTCGCTTTTAGATAACATTTTCAAAAGTGTTTACATTTTCCACGAATGATATTGAACAAAACATGAACTGTTTCTTTTCTCAGCTTTCTAAATGACTCAAAGGATAAGAACGGTCACTGAATTGTCCATAAATTTGATGTAAGGTTACGATAAAAAAGACAGTTGGCCCAGAAAAGGTATTGAGTCATAAGGGTTATGCTAAATATTATATAAAATGCAAATATTACTTAGAATTTATCGTTGTTGTTTTGTTTTATTTTTTCATAAGAATGGATCCAGAAAAAGTTAAAGATCAATCATAATTTTTCATAGAGTTTGTTTTCACAAAGCGACCAGTATTCTGTTATAGGAGAACTCGGTCACATTCTTCTTAGGGCCAGTTATTTATGGGACACAAAGGTGGTCTAAGGATGAAATGAAGTTACGTCGTTGTTGTCGAAGTTGAGCGGGCTCCGAACAGGTCTTCCTCTTCAGCCGATAAACACATTTACTCAACTCGCCCACTAACTAGGGGAAAAGTTATATTTTGTTACGAAATATGGATCGAAGGCTGGTCGGAAAGCTTGTAAGTTAGTAGCTGCTTTCAGGAAATTGGTTGTTTTCTCATTAGGTTTATATTATCACTCTGTTATTTAGTGAGCATTATATTGTATTAAATGTGCAATTTCTTTATTGCGAGAATTCCAATTTTATTGTAATTGATTTTACATAAATTTAAAAAATATTTATTAAATCACGTGTCTGTCTGTTTGTTTGTTCCTTATACAAATCCACACCGTTTGACCAAACTTGGAATAATGGCAGGTCTTGATACGAGAAATCTCCTAGGCTAGGTCAAAAAAATCCAACAGCTGTCTGTCTGTATGTTCGTCCCTTATACAAAGCCACACCGTTCGTCCGATTTTGACTAAACTCGGTACACTTGTGGATCTTAATCTGAGGAGTGTCGTAGGCTAAGTCAAAAACGTCTACCAGCTGTCTGTCTGTATGTTTGTCCCTTATACAAATCCACACCGTTTGACCGATTTTGACCAAACTTGGAATAGTGGTAGGTCTTGATACGGCGATTGTCATAGGCTAGGTCAAAACGGCTACCATCTGTCTGTCTGTATGTTTGTTCTTTATACAAACCCACACCGTTTGACAGATTTTGTTCAAACTGGGCACACAGGTTGGTCTTGATCAGGGGAGTGTCATAGGCCAGGTCAAAAACGTCTACCAGCTGCTGTCTGTATGTGCTTTCTTTTTTTAAAAATAAAAATCCACACTGTTAGACCGATTTTTACCAAACTTGGCATACATGTATGTCTTGATACGGGGGGGGGGGTGTTATAGGTTAGGTCAAAGTCGTCTAGGACTCCAAGTTGGGAGGTCACGGGTTCGAAACAGTTACAGATTCGTTACTTAGTACATTGAGATGATTAAGAAGGTGATTCCCCCAAATTATTATTATTTACATATATTATTACATATAATTTCATAACAAAAATTTAAATTCTACATATTTATCCACTTACATCGTAATTATTAATCCGATTACACAATAATATAATTATACAATTTGTAAAAACTAACAGATAAAAATAGAAAACAGATAGAAAAAAAAAAATTGAAGGATCTTATGTATAAACCTTAGTGTATAATCCCAGCTCCTATGTCTAATATGACTATGCATAGGAACAATAGGTCTTACATACATTCACAGTTATCCAAGCATGAACCCATGTATTCTTCAAGTCATGAGTGATTTGAATTTATTACTATGACCTTTCAAGGGCGATGTCAAATTAAAGGTGCTTTGAAATACATATTGTATTGAAATGAAGGGGTTGTTGATGTTGTAATCCATACATGCCTAATTTATTATTGTGGAATGAATATACATACATATTCATGCCTATTCACATATCTATGTATACATGTATATCCAAACACACACACACACACACACACACACACACACACACACACACACACACACACACTCACACACACACGCACTCACACACACACACACACACACACACACACACACACACACACACACACACACACACATACCCCCAAAATTTGAGTTTAAGGGTTTTTTAATGTGCTAAAAACGAATCTGACATCCGTTTTTAAATAAAAAAATATTTTACATACTCGACTCTGTAGAAGTCATTATTCTGCAATAATATTCCATATACCTACATTCAAAATGTTATCCATTATATAACAACTTTTAATTTAAAAACGGATGTCAGATTCGTTTTTAGCACATTAAAAAACCCTTAAATTCAAATTTTTGGAATATTACAAAAATAAATAAAAAATGTATTTTAAATTTCGCTAAGGGGGGGGGGGGGGCCTTAAAATTTCGTGAATGATTCAACAATCCGGCCATATATCAAAGAATATTTACCCGATTAAAACCAAATTTGGAGGGTCGATAAAGACCCCAATGTGACACATTTCCTTCCAATCGGTGTGCTTCTACATCTTCTGGGATTGACGTTATATGCAAAAAACCGCGCTAAAAGGTTACATTTTACTTTTATTTTGAGAGCAATTTTTTGCAAGTACCTTTTGAGATAATACAATAGTCATTTATATGGTTAGAAAAAGGAGTCTTTCTTCTTTTGAAAGATTTCAATGACGTGAAAATCGGATTTTCTCAAGAGAAGATTTCGAAACGTCACGTTACTTTTTCGCTTACAAATTTTTATTCTCTTCCAGACTGGGAAAAATCATTATTTTTGGTTTCAAAGATATTCACCACATTAGGGTTTCTTGGGGTGCTGATTTTACATCTGCTGTTATTTTTGGTGTAAAAAAAAATGTATAATACTAGTTTACTTGAAAACGTAAGCATATTTTTGAATTTATTTAACAAAATATAAATTATTAGTTAACGATTATATTTTTCCTGTAATCTACTCTATAAAACAAATGAATTAGTGAAAAAATCGTGTCGATATCATTTTCTAAAGTCGATATAAAAAATAAAGCACTTTCAACCTATTTTATTTTATTTCTCGGTTCCTAAGGCGCATTGGACGGACCGCTCGGACACGTATCGACTATTTTTCGATGTAGAATCACCAGATAAAAAATCGTCCAGATCGATGACCCCATCGCTGTATACTCCCCTTGTCAGTAATAGAGCACTCGACTAATATGCTGAAGGACGTGAATTCAAAACTCGAGTGCACATAAGATTTCAACGTCTAAAGTCTTTGTTCGTGGGTTGGATTCAGGGTCCCAGACCGTCTTTAGTCCCACCCAGCCTTTAATTAATAAATTCGTTAGTTAATGGGTACCTGCAAAGGGGGAAATCAGGTGGCCGGAGCATGATACTGACCACTCCCTAGTATGCGGCATGGTCAAGACCTAGATACCTCTACATTATGTGCCCCTCTTGGCCTTCGTGGCCTTTTACGAGACTGTTTTTTTTACGCATACACACACACACACACACACACACACACACACACACACACACACACACACACACACACACACACACACACACACACACATACACACAAACACATATATATATATATATATATATATATATATATATTCCTTGGAAAGTTTGTTCTGGCGATTGTTAAATGTTGTTATAAGTACACTTATTTTTTATACACGTTGGTATCGTCATGTTAGTAGTCTATTGTCTAATTTAGAAAAACAGCCAATATTCATACATTTCGACTAGTCCGTTCAAATAATTATTTATAATTATAATTATTAGATTATTTTATGTCGTTTCGAATGTTTTAACTAGACGAGAGTTATATCTAGTAAAGTATTTATTATACAGGTACAATTATGCTTTGAGAGAGTTTAATGTGTGTAAGTGCCTAGTGAGTAAATGATAGTTTTCATACTTATAGAAATACATTTACCCACTAGGCACGTACGCACAATAAACAGTCTCCAACGCTAATTGCACCTGTCGAAACAATGCTATCTCTGATTAAATAAAAAACAATGAAAATGCTAATTAACTTTAAAATTAGATCAAAATTAATGAATTATTATGTAATTCGTCTCTAATCGAGGCTTTTCCGCTGTATACAAAATGCTTTAGGAGACAAGTAATGTTTTATTCATGACTGGATATCTTCGCTATATTCTCAAATCCCTGACTCGTTCTATTCCTGGGGTGTAGAAATCACTCTAGATATAACCGGCGAATACATAATACAATAGGCTACGATGGAGGGAATTATTACGAATATCGTATTCTATAGTACCTACGAATTCACCATATAGTATCTTCTATTTTTGATTGTATTTCCAACAAATATGGAAATATTGTATTTATATTTTAAATGTGATTTAGTAAAATGCTACAATAACATAATAGAGAGGGAGAAAATATATTTTTTTTTTTAAATTTATTTATTTTACTTTAAGAGCTGCACAGCAATGGTGATCTGCACTAAAAGAATTTATATAAAACTAGCTGACCCGGCAAACTTCGTACCGCCTAACAGTCGATTCTTTAATTTCTTGTTTAATACTTATTCTGCTATTTGGGACATCGGGTCAGCTAGTAAGATAAAAAAAAAAGAAAAAAATAAACTTAATATGTCAACAATTACATTATGTCAAAAAATAATAATTATAAAACACTTAAAATTCTTTTAATAGTCACTAAAAATCATAATGAAAATTACAATATCAGATTTCTTATTATGATTACGAATGTCGCGCTTCACGGGTCTGTCTTAACCGAATTCTTTCACGTTCATTGCGATCTTCACGTTCCTGGGCAGTACAATTAGATTGATAATTAATCTGATTCTTTGCATTACGGGTTCTTCTGCCTAAATTTGTCCGCCGCCTTATAGGAGGCATATTTAGTAAGTCACAAACACACAACACTTTAGTAATTTTATACAAAATTTGTGGCTTTTAGATTTAGTAATATTATAGATGCACAGCAAAGAGATGTTTAAATTTCAAGTAATATTTTACCACAGATCATTTACATTTTACCATACACAATTTGTTTTTGAGTAACGCTACCATCGTATAAATATACGATGGTATATTTCCCCTCCACTAACACTTAAACTTTATGGTATGGTATTAAAGTTCAAATTGGCCTTTAAGTATTATTACGAATCTTTTGTATGGGAATATAGAAAAGTGGTCTTTTTTACTTCGTTAACGCAAATATAAATTAATTTTAATTGCATTATTAACATGTGATTGATTCTATTGTCACCTAGCCATTACATGTTCTTATTTATTACAATCTTTTTGTTTTTACACAAATAACCTAATACGTTAAGGCCCAGCGCACACGGTGAGACTATTCTGCAACTCGAGTTGCAAACTAGTTGCGTCTGAAACCAGTTTGCAACTTTTTTCAGCAAAAGGCGCGACTGTTCTGCAACTCGAGTTGCAAACCAGTTGCGTATAAAATTACACAGGTCTACAACCAAAAATTTGATTTGATGATTTTGGCTAATCTCTGTGTTTCTCGGTGTGCTGAGGCCGAGAATGAAGTCCGTTTTTCTCTATCACGTACAGATTTTTTTCAAATCCATAGAACATAATATACCTGCTATACACATAAATTTGGTAAGAAGTAGGTTTTTTTTTTTTTTTTTTTTCCAAACGATTTCTCTTTTTATAAACAGACATCTTTCACTAGGTGGTGTAGGCAATGACTCCCTCAGTAGATGTTGTAGGCCTGAGGGTGTCTAGGCACGACCTGTTCAGACAGGAACGTACTTGTTTGGTCTCAGATGTCACCGTCTGAAGCTAAACGAGATTGAACCTGTTGTATCAGGAACTTGGAGCTAAATTTCTGTTCATTCTCTCAGTTCAGTAGTATCAACTGAAGTGAACACATTCACTGAGGTCTCTTAGTTGTGTCAAAGTGATTAAGAACGTATTTTAAGGTTTGAAAGTGTATTTAGACAAAATGTCTCATTGTCGTTGTGTTACCAGTCCAGACTACTTCTGTTTTATCTGTGGTGAGTACACAGTTAAGAAATACCAACGAAATATAACAGGTTTTGTCAAAAATGTATATTATGCATATTTTGGCTTGAGAATAGGAGATCAAGATAAAGTGTGGGCTCCTCACAAAGTATGCCATAGCTGCGTAGAAAAACTTCGCTTATGGTACAAAGGAGAATTAAAATCTTTCGGATTTGCTATCCCAATGATGTGGAGGGAGCAAAAAAACCACGTTAATGACTGTTACTTTTGTAATTGTCATGTTCAAGGCTATAATTCCAAAAATCATAAGCTCATTAACTACCCTAATGTGGAATCTGCTAGTCGTCCGGTACCACACGGTCCTGGATTGACAGTTCCTCAGCCCCCTCGTGACTTGGGCAGTATAGATAGGGAAGCTAATAGAGAAGACTGTATGTCGGAGAGCGATGAAGTACACAGTGAGTTCAAAGCAAGCAGTTCAGAAGATGAACCTCAGCTTATTTCTCAACAGGAGTTGAACGACTTAGTGAGAGATCTTGTACTTCCAAAAGATGCAGCTCAGTTACTTGGTACCCGTCTTAAAAACAAAAATTTATTACAGCCAGGCACTTCTTTTTCATGGTATCGACACCGTGAAGCAGTTTTTGTTCCTTACTTTGCTCTGGATGAGAATCTTATTTATTGCAAAGACATTCTTGGTCTGATGGGTCAATTTGGTATACAATATGACCCGATTCATTGGCGTCTATTCATAGACTCATCAAAGCGAAGTCTAAAGGCTGTTTTGTTGCACAATGGCAATACTTATGCTTCAGTTCCAGTTGGCCATTCGGTACATTTAAAAGAAACATACGAAAATTTGTCATTAGTTCTCGAACGAATTCATTATAATGAGCATAACTGGTTGATATGTGGAGACTTGAAAGTACTTACTATGCTCTTAGGTCAGCAATCAGGGTACACCAAGTTCCCTTGTTTTTTATGTTTATGGGATAGCCGAGACAGAAATTCCTATTGGAACAACAAAGACTGGCCATCACGAGGTGCTCTGTCGCCAGGCCAAAAAAATGTAATTAGGAGAAGTTTGGTTCCTTCTGACAAAATCGTGCTACCTCCTCTACACATAAAGCTAGGGCTGATAAAACAATTCGTAAAGTCTCTCAATAAAGAAGGTGAATGTTTTAAGTACTTATGCTCCAAGTTCCCACGATTAAGTGATGCAAAGCTAAAAGAGGGGATCTTTGTAGGCCCAGATATTCGGAAACTTTTCACAGATCCACATTTCACTCAGACCATGAATGAGAAGGAGAAGGAAGCTTGGAATTCTTTTAAAGATGTTGTTGAGAAGTTCCTTGGTAACGTGAAGGATCCCAACTACAGAAGCATCGTGGAACGCATGTTGAAGGCATTTTAATTACAAGGTTGCAACATGAGTTTGAAGGTTCACTTCTTACATTCGCATGTGGACTATTTTCCGGAAAACTTAGGGGAAGTAAGTGAAGAACAAGGGGAAAGGTTCCATCAGGACCTCCAGGAAATGGAACGTAGGTATCAGGGCAAATGGAACGTAAACATGATGGCTGACTATTGTTGGATGCTGCAGCGTGAATCATCTGAAGAGTCCTACAGCCGGAAACGAACACGGAGAAATTTTCAAGAGAAAAAAATACGTTTTCATAAAAATAATAACTAAATATGCCACTGTTAATTCTGAAGCTGTTATTTCTACACATTTATGTATTTTGTACAGTAAACAACATTGAAATAACTAAAAGATCATGGAAATAAATGAAAACTCTTATTCGCCAATTCTGTATTCTTTTAATGGTAGTACCTCTGCCCTTACTTGAGATTGAACAATTTCCTTACGTGATAGAGAGGGACTGACCTCATGTTCGGCTTCAGCACGCCAAGGAGCATAGAGATTGACCAAAATCATCAAATCAAATTTCAGAAAGATTATTTTTGTAGACCTGTGTTATTTATTAACTAAAACAAAACACGCGAGTATATTGGCTTGTTGTAAATCAATTGCCCAACAGTTTCGCAAGTGGTTTGTTTATTTATTGAGTTACGTGTTTCTTTGTAAGAACTTGCGATGTCAGACTCACAAGGGGAGTATACAGCGATGGGGGTCACCAATATGAACTATTTTTATTCTGGCGATTCTACACAGAAAAATAGTCGACGTGTCCGAGCGTTCCGTCCAATACGCCTTGGTGCCGAGAAATAAAATAAAATAAGTTGAAAGTGCTTTTTTCATCGAGTTTACAAAATTATATCGACATGATTCTTTCACCAATTCATTTGTTTTATAGAGTTTATAATTTACATATTATAATTGAGAACATATGTTTTTATTTTAAAATGAATTTGCGTTAAGGAAGTGAAAAAGACCCGAAAAGTGTTATTTTTAGACTTTTTCAGGCAATTTTTTTAATTTTTCTCTCCGTAAGAACCACCCTCGTTCTTCAAGGAATATTATAAAAAACGAATTAGCGAAATGGGTTCAGTTGTTCTCAAGATTTGCGCTTACCAACACATTTAGCGATTCATTTTTATATAACAGATATAATAAATAAAATAATAAATCTTAAGCCAGCCAAGGATAAGTAACAAAGTTAAAAAATGAAGGGTGTGGAGAATGAATAATAAAAGAAAAATAAAGAAAAGAATAATAATAACAAATAATAAAGAAATATATAAGCAATTAATAAAATAAATTATAGTGGGGAAAAAAATTAGCGAGTGCTAAAAGCTGATACCTCTACCCTAATTTAGCGATACCGAAGAAACCCAGGGCTAATAATTAGCGCATAGCGACGGCAGTGCCCTAATCGCTAATTTATTTATGAAATGTTTAAATATCGTGATACCTGATAGCTTTAGCTATAGTTACAACATTTTGTCATCTCAAAGTTCCCTTCCGGTATGCTCGGAGCAACTTCCAGGGGCATTCTACCTTACTCCTGTTCCACTTCCGCTTCAACTAGATGATTTCCGATCACATCAAGGTCAATTTCGATTACTTCCGGTCGACTCATGCCTATCGCTGGGTAACTCCTTTTAGATCTAGCTCACTTCCGGTCACTCACGGACAATGACACACGCTAACCCTTCTTAATCAAGGTCCGAGCCAAATTTGTGTAATTCATAACTCTCTCCTGGATTAATTCCGGTCTCTCCCATTTAGTTCTGGGTCACTATATTCATCCCTGGGTCGTTTCCGGAAGTGCCCCTGGGCCTTCCGGACTCTCATAATAGACCGGAAGTGAACGGGCGGTGACCCAGAAGCCATTTTGAGCAACGGAAGTGAAACCGGAAGTGGTCAAAATAGCCAGAATTCATCCGGAAACGGTCCACATATAATTTTAATGACCCGGAAGCCATTTTTAGAACCCGGAAGTGAAACTGGAAGTGGCCAAAAATAGCCTAGATTCATCCGGAAACAGCCCAGGGATAATTTTATTGACCCAGAAGCCATTTTGAGCAACCGGAAGTGAACTCGGAAGTAGTCACAAGAAGTCTCAGATTCGCCCGGAAACGCTGAAGGGAAGAATATAGTCGCTTAGAAGCCAGTTTGGAAGTGACTAAAAGGTGGCCAGATTCAGACCAGACCGTTTTCTGGCGAATTTGAGCAACTTGTGACCATTTCCGGGTTCACTTTCGGTTGCTCAAAATGGCTTCCGCGTCACTAAAATTATCCCTAGGCGATTCCGGATGAATTTGGGTTTTTTTTTTTACTACTTTCGGCTTCACTTCCGGGTTCTCAAAATGACTTAAGGGTCACTAAAATTATCCCCGGAGCGTTTCCAGATGAATCTGGTCGTTTTTTGACCTCTTCCGGTTTTACTTCCGGGTCCTCAAAATGTCTTCTGGGTCACAGCCGGTTCACTTCCGCTCTATCATAAGAGCCCGGAAGGCCAAGGTATACTTACGGAAACGACCCAGGGATGAATATAGTGACCCAGAACTAAATGGGAGAGACCGGAAGTAATCCAGAAGAAAATTTTGAATTACCCTCATTTGACTTGGATCCAACCGGCTACGCCTGTGAGAGAAATTATGAGAGACCGGAAGTTAAGAAGGGTTGGCGTATCATTGTCCGCGGGTGACCGGAAGTGAGCCAGATGGAAAAACAGTTACCCAGCGATAGGCATGAGTCGACCGGAAGTAATCGAATTTGACATTGATGTGATCGGACATCATCTAGATTAAAGCGGAAGTGGAACAGGAGTTAGGTAGAATGCCCCTGGAAGTTGCTCCGAACAGACCGGAAGGGAACTTTGACATGACAAAATGTTGTAACTAGAGCTAAAGCTATTAGCTATCACGATATTTAAACATTTCATAAATAAATTAGCGATTAGCGCCCTGCCGTCGCTATGCGCTAATTATTTGCGCTGGGTTTCTTCGGTATCGCTAAATTAGCGGAGAGGTATTGCCCAACTATGAAATAAATAAATACAGAATTAAACGTATAATTTTAATGGTAATAATAAATAGTAATCACAATGATATTTTTGGAGTTGAAATCTGAGGTATAATTTTTTTTTTTTTTCATTTGGCGCACCGGTGGGGATCGAACCCACCATCTCCCGCTTATGAATCTAGCGCGCTAGCCACTAGACCACGGGAGAACCCTCTGAGGTATATTATCCTGAAATAAGAAACTTTGACTTGGGAGTTATGTGTGGTATAACTATATTTTATTATATGCCCCCACCTTCCCTAGGCCAACCCAGCTTTCAATTAATTTATTAATGGCTACTTTGGTGCTAATCACCCTAGTAGTCGAAGCATGAAAGGGGAAAATCAGGTGGCCGGAGCATAGCACTGACCACACTATCTCCCTAATGAGCTGTATGGTCATGAATCAGATACCTCTATAGTAAGCATTTCAAGGCCCTCTTAGCCTGTTACGGGACTGATTTTTTACTTTTTTTTTTAAATGTTGCCAGGTCATCTGAGCTTAGTCCCAGCTCTTCAAGAAAGGTATCTATAATAAAAAAAGTCCGTCACGCATGAGCTGCATAACTGGGTCCGGAGTAACCCTCCTCCCCCCCCTAATGAACCGATTTAGTTTATTTTTCAACACATTTGTACCTGTAGATTACCACTACAAATACCGAGTTTCGTCGAAATATAACAAAAATCACGGCTGGTAGTGGCGAATTGGTATTGTGGGTCCGAAGTAAAGCCCCCCCCCCCTTCTAATGAACCGATTTAGTTTATTTCTACATCTCACTTTTCTCTCTAAATTACCACTACTAATACCATGTTTCGTTGAAATATAACAAATATTACGGCTGGCATGGTCAAATTAGTGTTTTGGGTTCGGGGTAAACCCCCCCTTCCGGTGGACCGATTTTGGTGGTTAACGAACTCGTTCAATCGTTTGCTAATTGAATGCTATATACCAAGTTTTGTGACGAAAAAACATAAACTCTGGCTATCGTGTTAACAGACATACATACATATATATATATATATATATATATATATATATATATATATATATATATATATATATATATATATTAATGCTTTTATATATATATATATATATATATATATATATATTAATGCTTTTATATATATATATATATATATATATATATATATATATATATTAATGCTTTTATATATATATATATATATATATATATATATATATATATATATATAAATTTTGACGGGGGTCATTTTAGTTCTCTACTACGTAGGACCGATAAAGATTTGAAGAAATTTTTCTAAAATTTCGTCATGAGTGCAACCTCAATAGCTACTTTCCTTCGGAGGAAAGAGCTAAGCTAAAAATGAATCGCTAAATGTGTTGCTAAGCGCAAATTTCGAGAGCAGCTAAACCGATTTAGCTAATTCTTTTTAGCGCGGTTACTCCCTATCTCCATAGGGAGAACCCGCTTATGAGGTTGACCTCATGACGCAATCCGGAAGTGCCGACTAGAAACTTTCATGCTTATGGGTCTGACTCTGAGGTAAAGCTGGTGTTTCGAAAGGGCAAGAAGACGGGGGATTTCTGCCACCTTGTTCTAGAGGTGAGCCCTAAATTAAAATCAGTTATCCTCGGTAAAGGCCGCTTATACATTGGGCATTATGCATGTAAAGTAGAGGAATTTCATGATATCAGTAGGTGCTTTAGGTGTCACCGCTTTGGCCATATTGCAAAGACGTGTAGGCAGAAGGACTTTACCTGTGGGCATTGTGGTGATGATGGTCACTCATTTTCAGAGTGTGGTAAGATCCAAGATAATCCTTCTTGCCCAAACTGTAAAAGGGCAGGCCGGGGGCGGTTGACGCATACTGCTAGCAGTGCGAATTGTCCTGTATATGTGAATGCCTTGGCACACATTCGTGAGATTACAGATGATGGCTGGTAACTTCGAGGTACGAATGTGTGCAACGTGTGGCCGAGGATTCAATACAGCGAATGGTCTAGGGCAGCACATTAGACTATCCCACCCTGAGATTCACAATGCTGGAATAGTGCTGGCGGCCAAGAGAAGGTGGAATGAGGAGGAGTTGCGCCTTTTGGCTGGTTTCGAGGCGGAAGATATTTGTGCTGGGCGCCCTGTAAGCAATGTCAGGCTTTCTACTAAACTGGGGGGGCGAACGACGGTTTCGGTATCTAGGCGACGGTGCAAGGCCGATTATAGAATCTTGTTACAGGAGGCTATAATAAGTAAGCAGAGAGGGAACAATCAGCCCGCAGACGGAGTGAGGGTTGTCGGTGAAGAAGGAACTGAAAGTTTCTACATCGCGGCCTTGCGGCAGGTAGCCGAGTTGGAAGGCAGTGATGGGGGACTCGGAGACTTAATTGAGCCAGCGAGGGCTGGAATTGATGTGAGTAACCGACTTTGTCAGTGGATCCGGGCGCGCTTCCAGGCCTGGGGCAAACAGCCTGCTCCAGAGCCTTGCGGACAGCCCAGGAGACTGCTGCCTCTTCCGATTAATGCGAGAGCAAGACGCAGGGCCGAATATTCCCGCCTTCAGACACTGTGGAAAAAGAATAGAAGAAGAGCGGTGAATGAGATTCTCAATGGAGGCCCAGCGCACCATCGTCACTCACTTAATGAGTTGGAGGAATATTGGCGGCCATTGATGGAGGCCCCCTCTCACCCTTATCAGCTGGGTAATGTCGCGGGTCATAATAGGCGAATCTGTACGTTATGGACGCCTATCGAGGCTGAGGAGGTACGTGCATGCAAGCTTGACGCGTCTTCATCACCTGGCCCGGACGGCTTGAAGGTGGAGGAGTGGGAGTCTGTCTCTCCTATTCTCCGGGCTCTTTTCTACAATGTTTATATATTGGGAGGGAAGATTATTCCGGAGCTGGTGGGTGCTAGGACGATTTTCATCCCTAAGGTGAATAGTCCGGAGAGGCCAGGTGATTATAGGCCTATTTCTGTAGCCTCGGTACCCCTTAGGCAGCTTCATAAAATCCTAGCTGTGCGCCTGAGGGATCTGGACTTGCATGAGGTGGGACAAAGAGCGTTCATTTCGGCCGATGGTACGGCTGAAAACACTGTGATCTTGGATGCGGTGATCAAGGAGGCAAGATTTCGACGCCGCGAGCTGCACGTCGTCGCCCTTGATATTGCCAAGGCTTTTGATAGTGTGAGCCACCATGCCCTCAGAGCTGCAATGACCCTGAAAGGCTTACCTTCCGAATTCATTGAATACGTGATGGAGGTCTACGGTTGCGGGTTTACTCGCATCACCGACGGTAGGGGTTGGACGGGCCCAATACGTTGCGGGAGAGGGATTAGGCAGGGCGATCCATTGTCCCCTTGTCTTTTTAATCTCGTAATGGATTGGGTTCTCCAAGCAGTTCCAAGCGAGGTTGGATTCAAGCTCGATGGGGTGGTGATTTCCTATCTTGCCTTTGCTGATGACTTGGTCTTGCTCACTTCCTCGGAGGCCGGTATGAGGTTGGCTATTTCGGGGGTGGAAAGTGTCATTCGCAGTATGGGAATGGCACTGAGCCCTGGAAAGTGCCTGGCCCTGTCGCTGGTTCCGGCTGGTAGGTGTCACAAGATCAAGGTAGTCACTAACCCGTTGTTCAGGATCAATGATTTGCCTGTGCGACAAACTCAGGTAAATGACGCTTGGAGGTACCTGGGTGTTGTTTATGGGGGTAGGGGTGCTGAGGGGCCGAATTTGGATATTGGTGTAGCACTCGAAAGGCTGGGGAATGCACCTCTCAAGCCGCAACAGAGGCTCTTAGCTCTTAGAAGTCACCTCCTTCCGAAGTTTGTACATGGCATGGTGCTTGGCGGTGTTGCCCGGAAGTCGTTGGCCAAGATTGATATCAAGGTCAGGGCTGCGGTGAGACGCTGGTTGAGGCTCCCAAGGGATATTCCCTTGGGCTACTTTCATGCGGCGTGTGCAGACGGAGGCTTGGGGGTGCCTTGCATGAGCACCCTTGTCCCTGGGTTAACCATAGGCCGTCTCCAGCGTTTGGAAAGGTCAGGGTTGCCTGTGGCCAGGGCTGCATACAATTCGAGGGCTGTAGCCAGAAGGTTGCGGGACGCGAGAGAGGCCCTGGTGAAACAGGGCTTGAACGAAGACGCCTTCTACACGACGGAAAGGAAACGGTGGTGGGCCGAGAAGTTATATTCCTCCATAGATGGTAGTTCCCTGAGAGATTCTTCGAAATGCAAAGCCTCAACTCACTGGATCTCCGCTGGCGCAGGTGCCATTCCGGCTAGGGACTTTGTCCAGTTTGTTCGCGCTCACATTGGCGCGCTTCCGACTGCCGTTAGAGGATCCAGGGGCCGCAGAAATGATGGACCGCCCCTCTGTCGGGCAGGTTGTGCGTATGCAGAGACGGCCGGCCATGTGCTTCAAAGGTGCTTCTTGTCTCACGGCGGTCGGGTTCTGCGCCATGATGCAGTGGTGCGTATTTTGGCTGACAAATTCTCTCGGCTTGGCTATGAGGTCCACGTAGAGACAACCTTCAAAGCCCGCGGGAGGATGTGGAGGCCTGACATGGTAATATTGAAGGAGAACAAGGTGCATATTGTCGACGTCCAGATCGTTGATTCCGCTCCTGGGCTTGATGATCTTCATGGGAGGAAATCGGCGAAGTATGCTGGGGTGCTGGAGGTCAGGGAGACTATTGGGAGAATGATGGGTGTTTCCCAGGATCGGGTGAAAGGAACATCCTGTACCATCAGCTGGAGGGGTGTATGGAGTCCTAAGTCGGCTAGGGATCTGAAGGCCCTTGGCATACCAATGTATACCCTACAGGGTATTGCTAGGAGTGTGCTGAAGGGCTCTTGCATTCTCTTCAGCAGGTGGAGGACTCATCTCGCCCGGGGGTACCCGTAAGCATTTTAGTGAACATTTAAATTTGTTTTAGTGGTGGCGTTGTAAGTACCATATAGTTGGATCTTTAAATTAGTGTCCTCTCATTCTTTCTTATTATGCTTTTTTTAGTTTATTTATTCAATGTAATTATTTGGTTATTTTTGTTTAATGTTATTTTTTTTTCTAATGTTTATTTATATTGTATTATTATTTATTAAGCGTTTCCTATTATTTCTTTTTTTTATTTATTTATTATTATTTTTTTTTTTTTTTTTTTTTTTTTTTTTTTTTTTTTTTTTTTTTTTTTTTTTTACATTTTATTGTGTCGTTGTGTAGATCTTTACTTATCTTTATATTATTTCTATGTACGTATATATATATATATATATATATATATATATATATTTTTTTTTTCTTCACTTTATTGCTATTGAGGAACTTATGTAAATTTAATTATTAGTTTATGTGTATGTTTTAAATGATTCTAGGACATAAGACAACAGGTTTTGTAACCTGTCTACTTTTATTTTGATTGGACTTCTGGAGGGGTTAGTAGTAGTAACCCTTAACTCCGGAATTATGGTTGGCACATAGCACATGGCTGAGGTGTCCTGGGTAATAAAATACCCTTTTTGTTTCTGGTACTATTTATTACTCGGTGGTTTGCCACCAATTCATTATGGTAAGGAGAGCCATAGCTGTATTAAGTTTATATGAATGTACAACTCACTATGTGACAATAACATTGTAGAACACAATACTATTGTGAATGCTTATTGTACTATTTCTCCCAATAAAAAACTTCAGACCCTATAGATTTATAGAAAATATAGGTGGCCCAAATTTGTATGTATACATATATATATATATATATATATATATATATATATATATATATATATATATATATATATATATTTATATATATGCTTGTCTGTTCGCGCTCTAGCAAGCTCAAAAATGGTCCGATTTTAACGAAATTTAGTATAAAAATCTGTCGTCTAATTTGAAAGGTCAAGTTCGTTACCAGAGGAATAGTGTTAATGAACTTAAGGGTTGACACACTTTAAGGAAACAAAACACTGGACCAAAGATTAGTTGTCCAAACATCGGGCTCAGTATTACTTTAAGTATTATATTTGAACGACATTTTTGTTATTTTCAGCCAAAAACATAAAATTATTTTATGCAAAAATAATGTAAATTATCGCCTTTGAAATATAAGAGGAATCGTGAAGTCATTAATAATGTTCCAGTTTTAGCAGAGACAAATGAAATTGATATTTTTTCATTACAAGACTAAAACCAAATAAAGATTTTAAAAAATAACAAAAAAAAGCTGTTTTAAAGTTGAAAAGTCCGTCACGCAGGAGCTGCATAACTAAGCACTTTCCTCGGAATTTTTGTAGTGTAGACTATATTACTGAATAATTTGCTGTAAATAACCTACCCTCTTATGAGAACTGTTCAATTATTAATTTTGTAAATAATTTGCTTCTAGAGTTATGTTAATACATGATACTGTACTACTTAATAAATAAACAAAAACTTCATTTTCCGTCTTTTGATCTGACGCAGAAACAGGATACAGTCCGCCTAGTGGGAGATAGCGCTCCTCGCGGCGGCTTTGGGAACCTACGTCTGGCAGGCTAATTCTAATGAAACAGAGTTTTAAGTAAACCCTCCTTTCCAATAGAACGATTTATTTCATTTTTACAACACTTATTTCTCATGAGATACCCACGACGTATACCGCCGTTACAATACAGCAGAAATTACTACCGGTATGAGTATATTAGTACTTTAGGCCCGGAGTAACCCCCCCCCCCTCGAAATAACCCGATGTAGTTTATTT
Organism: Gonocerus acuteangulatus; assembly: GCA_946811695.1. Taxonomy (NCBI): domain Eukaryota; kingdom Metazoa; phylum Arthropoda; class Insecta; order Hemiptera; family Coreidae; genus Gonocerus; species Gonocerus acuteangulatus. The sequence goes on from OX328124.1 coordinate 68,052,964, forward strand.
TTACAAGCCATATTTCTCTGTTGATTACCACCACGTATACCGAGATTCGTTGAAATGTAACAAAAACTACGGCTGGCATGGTCAAATTAGTGTTTTGGGTTCGGGGTAAACCCCCCCTTCCGGTGGACCGATTTTGGTGGTTAACGAACTCGTTCAATCGTTTGCTAATTGAATGCTATATACCAAGTTTTGTGACGAAAAAACATAAACTCTGGCCATACATAAAAATGCTATATACCAAGTCTCTACTAGGTAGGATCGATAAAGATTTGAAGAAATTTTTCTAAAATTTCGTCATGAGTGCAACCTCAATAGCTACTTTCCTTCGGAGGAAAGAGCTAAAAATGAATCGCTAAATGTGTTGCTAAGCGCAAATCTCGAGAGCAGCTAAACCGATTTAGCTAATTCTTTTTAGCGCGGTTACTCCCTATCTCCATAGGGAGAACCCGCTTATGAGGTTGACCTCATGACGAAATCCGGAAGTGCCGACTAGAAACTTCCATGCTTCAGACCCTATAGATCTATAAAAAATATAGGTGGCCCAAATTTGTATGTATATATATATATATATATATATATATATATATATATATATATATATATATATTGTATATTTATATATATGCTTGTCTGTTCGCGCTCTAGCAAGCTCAAAAATGGTCCGATTTTAACGAAATTTAGTATAAAAATCTGTCGTCTAATTTGAAAGGTCAAGTTCGTTACCAGCAGAATACGCCCACTAGAAGATAGTGTTTGGGGCGAAATTCGCGCAAAAAAAATCGTAACGCTTACGTTTTTGAGTTTTTATGCTTGCAGGTACTTGCTTTATACGTTTCTTGACATAAGAAAACGAATGAAACCATTTTTAAGGCGATATCTCTAACCGTTCCTGAGAAAAGTGGAATCAATGTTTTTGTAAGTCATTATATATTTGTGAGTACTTAAAATCGCGGGATTCAATTGAAATATTTTCTACAACTTGGAAAATAATCCCAACTAAGATGTTTAAATTTTGGTTATATTTGGAGTTAAGGAAGTATGCGAAAAAAATTATTTTATTAATAGACATGAAAAGTTTTCGGATCGTCATACATTTTTCGTAAATATCTCGATAACGGTTGGGAAATCGTGCTAAGTGGCAGGTGACCATTCGAATGCTTACTAAATTCTCTACAATATAGGTTCTGAAGCAATATTCGATAGGGCAACGTCAATCAGAGATATAAGCGATTAAAACTTAAAAAGTGTTTGTTTTGTTGTTTTGAAAGGGGTTTTCTCTTTGTTTATCTCACTTTTTAAATGGTTGTTTCTTGTTTTAAATTGCATTTATCAGTAAAATTAGTATAGTAGTAAAATAAGCTAAGAAACGGTGAAAGGTATTAGTAATAATAAGTCTGGAGTGGCTGTGGTAATCAAGATGGCTGTGGCTAATCATGATGACGTAGTTTGTTTTGAATTCTCCTGTCTTATAACCTTCCTCATAGCCTCCAACTGAAGTTATCGTTATTTCTTATTTTATAGAAAGATTTAACCCACGACAGAATGGAATTTTATTCGCCATGAAGCACATATTTACAGTTGGTTATGACAGTAAAACGAATTTGCTAATAAAACAAGATACTTAAAATGACAACGAATTTTTGGTTGTATATAATAGAGCCTTTTCAGCATTAGTCAAAGAGTAAGTACGTTTTCAGTACATAATTCTATTGACTTTTACAGATTAAGAATTATCCGCTTCTGTGTAAGTTGGTTACTACTAGTTGGTTACTGTCAGTTTCCTGTGATTCGTGATGCTAATCTATTCCATTTCTTCGATATGTAACCGCGCTAAGATGACGCAGTTCCTGCGAGTCGGACTTTTTTTATAATATTCCTTGAAGTACGAGGATAGTTCTAACGGAGAGAAAAATTAAAAACATTGCCCGAAAAAGTCTAAAAACAACACTTTTCGAGTCTTTTTTTACTTCGTTAACGCAAATTCATTTTTCGTTAAAACATATGTTCTCAATTATGATATTTATAACATTTAACGTATTAGGTTATTTGTGTAAAAGCAAAAATTCATTGTTTGTTTATATTGTTTTAAAATAAATACGTTTTTATTTTAGTTTATAACTACAACAGTAATAATAAGAACATGAACGCGAAAGAATTCGGTTAATACACACCCGTGAAGCGCGACATTCGACTAATAATCAAATCGCAAGTTTGAAACGAGCTGCTGTCAATTGATTTCAGTGCCTACAACTGTGTTGTTATTGGACCTATGAACTCAGTTTGACTATAAACAAATCCCAGGGGTAGTCCTTAAGTGTTTGTGGTATTAATCTAGAAAACCCATGTTTCTCGCATGGTTGCCTGTTCCCGTGTTAGAAAACCATCTGCCCTATTTGTTTACGCGCCAGGTAATCAAACAAAAAATATCGTGTACTATAATGTACTACATTATAAATGAAACTTAATTTAGAATAGGTAAGTAAAAGTAAAATGAAATATAATGAGTAATTATCATAATAAAAAAACTGAAATTGTAATTTTCATGATAGAGTCATCCTGACAGAATTTGCTGACGATCAAGCAGTAACGGCGTGTAATAAAAAATCAGCAGAAAGGGTAGTCGACGTAATCGTTCGGACCTTTAAAGAAATTGGCTTGTGCATAAACCCAAGCAAAAGCACTGCGATAATTGTTGAGAAGGGAGTTCTCTGTAAGGACGAGCTCGCTATTGAAAACGGGGAAAATATTATGTCCATCAGTGATAGTGAACAAATAAAATATTTTGGATGTTCGTTCGATTCAGAAATTGCTTTTAAAGAAGATTCAGTACGCACATTGACAAGCAATTTAGAGCTACTGACATCCTCAAATCTGTTAAAGCCCGATCAAAAACTGAACATCATTAATCAGTATGTTTTCCCTTGCCTCGCCTATCCATTCCAAACAGTGCCTCTCATTAAACTTCCTCAGTCCTTGTTGGAAGGTGTGGATGTTATAATTCGAAGGAGTGTGAAGGCAATATTAGGATTGCCTGCCAATGCTTGCAATGGAATGCTGTATGCACCTCGTCGATACAGGGGACTTGGCTTGCTTCGATGCCACTGGGAAGCACCGTTGCAGCATTGGTCCATTGCTCAAAAGCTCGACAGTGTTTCCGACGAATTATTTCAATATTGTTTTGATTACACTAAGGAGTCGTTCGAATGTGCCCAAAGACTCGAAATTCCATCGGACGGTATCAGCCTCACGCAGAACATTAAGAAGCTGTGGCAGACCTTGAGAGAAACCTCGTTCGATGAATGGGCTAACTCGAAGTGGCAGGGCATTGGAGTCCGACACCTCAAAGACTGTTCAAAAGCAAACAAGTTTATTTATAACAGAGAAGTTTTATCGGGCTCTGAATGGCATTAAAAATTAATATTATTTATGCGCCGCTTCGTAGAGTTCCTGGCATTAGCAGTGAACCAAGGGATGTTGGTCTCCTTTGTCGCAGATGCGGCAAAGAGAAAGAAACGCCAGCACATGTGCTGGGAAGTTGCGACCACAACATGCTTCTGGTTACACGTCGCCATAACAATGTGAAGCACACACTCATGGAACTTATGAAGGACAATGGTTACGACAGCTTCGAGGAGGTATATAGCATCGACAATCAAGGCTCCACAAGATATGCCGACATCGTTGCCTTCAAACGGAACACCAAAACGGCTCTAATCTTAGACCCAACGATACGTTATGAAGGCAATGATAACGATCAAAGCCAAAACATAAATAGAGAGAAGCAAGCCATATACGAGAAGTGCATCTCTTACTACGAGGAAAAGTTCCGGGAGAGCTATGGATCAAGAGAGTTCTCCGTGAAGGGACTATGGTTCGGCTCCTGAGGCACCATTCCCAAGGAAACAGCTGCATTCTTCCAGGAAATAGGAATCAGCGAAGACATTCTAGGAAGAATAGCAGAATCAATTCTTGTTGACTCCCTCGCCAACATACAGAACCACATATATGGCTGACAATCTTATCAATTTATTATTATTTCACTATTTTGTATATTTATTATTAGTATTTTATTGTTTTCTCCTGATTTTTATAACTTCATCATTTTATTTCATTATATAATGTTTTCTTTTTTTTTTTCTTTTTGTTTTACATATTCTTTCTTTTCTTTTTTTGTTTTGAAATACCCAGATTTGAAGGGTTGATCATTATGTTGTGTGTGGAGCAACCCAATTTAGTTGGGCAACCAAACTTTTCTCAAATAAAGTTTTTCTCTCTCTCTTGTGATTTTTAGTGACTATTAAAAGAATTTTCAGAGTTTTATTTTTTTACATAATGTAATTGTTGACTTATTAACTTTCTTTTTTCTTTTTTTATCTTAAATAAAAAATTAAAGAATCGAATGTTAGGCGGTACGAAGTTCGCCGGGTCAGCTAATATATATATATATATATATATATATATATATATATATATATATATATAAATATATATATATATTGCTGCTGTTGCTTTCAATTGCATGGAAGCGCGATAGGATGTCGTAGTTATTGTGAGTTTGCCACTCTTTCAGTGTAACGGAACACCTATGCATTGGTGCCCCTGCTTCTCGATATAAGCGGACTGTGTTTATGAAGAATGTTAAGTTTTTTTTATAAACTTTTTAATTCGGTTTTAGCGACTTTTTGTTTATGTTATTTTAAAATTTGGTGTTAATTGGTTTGTTTTTTAAAACTTTGAAACGCCAGAGCCGTTATCTTATATATCTCCATCAATAAATTATCCATATTATTCTTTTTTTAATTAAAATTTTACAAACACACACACACACACACACACACACACACACATATATATATATATCTACACGCAAGCAGTCAACTTTGGATGAGCCGAACTTCGATAAGTCGAATCCTTAAATTAGTCAAACAATGTGTTCGTCCCGACTCATTGCTAGATAATTTCTCCTTAATAAGTCAATTTCAGCCCGAAATAGTGCAACAATAGGTAAATGAGTCGAACTAATAAACATGCGCCGTAGGAGGGGAGTTTTAGGACTTCCACTTCCATGACTCAATCTCAAAAGTCATCATGACTCCATCTCAAAAGTCATCAACTCACATCGGCTCCTAATGGAAACAGACTTCGTCGACGGACGTTTCTATATGTGATATTTCATCTGAGGTGAGCATTTCAGCCAAAGGGGCAGCATTGAATTCGAATGTGATGTCGAACCTGAAGAATAAGTGGTCATAAAGGAATCTCCTACAATAAGAGAAGCCATCAATGGTGTTAATACACTTGGAGCTTCTAGGAAACCTGTGAAAACCTGAACAATGCATCACTCTCTGGTGTATTCTGATGAAAAGGAATAGAAGTTTATAAACAAGTGTATGCATAAGCGTACGACATATTTTTTTAGGAGGCTTAAAAGACTTAAATTGGCAAAGAGGTTGGAAAAGTGACTTATCCGCTAACATGAACTTCATCTCCGGCTTATAAACTTCAACTCTCCTTTGTCATGAAGTAGGTACCTTCTCTTGTCATAGAATGGCATTATTGTTATAAATATTATTCTATTGTACAAAATGTTTTTTATTTGTATTGTTTTGACACTTTATTACTATTTGGGTTCCGCTTTTTAGCACTTTCCTCCGAAGGAAAGTAGCTATTGAGGTTGCACTCAAGACGGAATTTTTGAAAAATTTCGTCAAATCTTTATCGATCCTACCTAGACACCGAAAATGACCCCCGTTAAAATTTATATATATATATATCAATATATATATATATATATATATATATATATATATATATATATATATATGTGTGTGTGTGTGTGTGTGTGTGTGTGTGTGTTAACACGATAGCGGCCAGAGTTTTTGTTTTTTCTTCACGAAACGTGGTATATAGCGTTCAATTAGCAATCGATTGAACGAGTTCGTTAACCACCAAAATCGGTCCACCGGAAGGGGGGGGGGGGGTTTACCCCGAACCCAAAACACTAATTTGACCATGCCAGCCGTAGTTTTTGTTATATTTCAACGAATCTCGGTATACGTGGTGGTAATCAACAGAGGAAAATGGGTTGTAAAAATAAACTAAATCGGGTTATTTCGAGGGGGGGGGGGGTTACTCCGGGCCTAAAGTACTAATATACTCATACCGGTAGTAATTTCTGCTGTATTGTAACGAAACGCGGTATACGTCGTGGGTATCTCATGAGAAATAAGTGTTGTAAAAATGAAATAAATCGTTCTATTGGAAAGGAGGGTTTACTTAAAACTCTGTTTCATTAGAATTAGCCTGCCAGACGTAGGTTCCCAAAGCCGCCGCGAGGAGCGCTATCTCCCACTAGGCGGACTGTATCCTGTTTCTGCGTCAGATCAAAAGACGGAAAATGAAGTTTTTGTGTATTTATTAAGTAGTACAGTATCATGTATTAACATAACTCTAGAAGCAAATTATTTACAAAATTAATAATTGAGCAGTTCTCATAAGAGGGTAGGTTATTTACAGCAAATTATTCAGTAATATAGTCTACACTACAAAAATTCTGAGGAAAGTGCTTAGTTATGCAGCTCCTGCGTGACGGACTTTTCAACTTTAAAACAGGTTTTTTTTTTGTTATTTTTTAAAATCTTTATTTGGTTTTAATCTTGTAATGAAAAAATATCAATTTCATTTGTCTCTGCTAAAACTGGAACATTATTAATGACTTCACGATTCCTTTTATATTAAAGGCGATAATTTACATTATTTTTGCATAAAATAATTTTATGTTTTTGGCTGAAAATAACAAAAATGTCGTTCAAATATAATACTTAAAGTAATACTGAGCCCGATGTTTGGACAACTAATCTTTGGTCCAGTGTTTTGTTTCCTTAAAGTGTGTCAACCCTTAAGTTCATTAACACTATTCCTCTGTGAGGTGATTAAGTTGTAATTCTTATTAATATGTATGTAGGCGCTAAGTTGTAGATGCGCCGTAAAAAAAAAAAAAAAATGTATGTATATATCTATGATTAGCTTGTTATTACTAATTCTTAATCAATGATACAGTCTCCTAACACTGATACTGAATGGATTGTTGCTTTGTTAGAAAACTATTCTTAAATTATTACTCATTAGATACTACCAAAATATAAAAAAAATAATTTATTCTCTCCAGAATCACGGATACATATTAAAAAATATATATAAAATGAACTGGACCAAAAAGTGAAACTGACCATCGGAAGATTTCCGACCCTCCCCATTCAAACATTTAACTCAGTAAAAATACCATGAAAACTTATCGAACTTACTTGCCACATATTGTTATAAATTTAAATGAAAATCATCAAAATTTAGATATCAAATGATAAATCTAAACCTAACACTGAAACAAGTGCCATACTTTTTTTCTTTCTTTTATTTTTTGTCATATTTTATTTATTCCTTTTTGTTTGGAAATAAATTGAAACTCTGCATAAATGAGCAATGAATTCAGCATAAAAACTTGGTTTATTCAAACCATTTATTAACTTCGTTCAGGCTAACTCAGATGCCACACACTTTGTTGCCTGATAATCGTCATAGTTTCCGAGTAGATGTATATAATAAATATTTGCCCACAATTGGTTTAAAATAAAAAAGACATATTCTACTTTATGAATGAAATTCCATTTCATGAATTAAAATCTAGTGGATCTTTTGAGTTTCTTTAAGGAACTCAACTCAACTCAGGTAAAGGACTTAAAAAATGTATTTATGTACTACATTACAGTTTCTTAATAAATAAAAACCATTAAGCCTGTAGAATGTGCAACGATTGAGAAAATTACAGATTTTCGCAATGATTTTTTGTACTCATATTTTAATAGCCTCTTCCTGTTAGGGCTGTAGATGACATTTTTATGGATATAAGATGTCATCCGCCAATAAGGTACCCATTACCTCCGTATGTAAAGAGGTTCCGTGGAGCGTTCTATTGAATATTGACTTTGAAAAGACACTTCAGTAGATTGGGAATACCAATGTCAAGTCACATCCTCATGAAGAAAGCTGTTGATTGAGAAGTCCAGGACTGAAGTACCCCCTGTCCCTAAAGGAAGTACTACTGAAATATTAATAAACCTAAGTAGTAAGAATTACAAAGAAGCACTCAAGATCTCCCATATCGACCCTAAACACCTCAGCGTATTGATGACCTCTCAATCAATGACATTTTTACTCATAGTCTCGACATAAAATTATAATGAGAAAGATTATTTCAGCAATAGATTACTCAGTCCTGCCTTAGAGGGTGTACCTCTAGTAGATGACAATACTCAAGAGGGTAAAACTAGAAAACATGTAGTTAAATGCTGCCATCCGAACGTTTGTATCAGTTTATTTCTAATGAGTTTTATCAATGTAAAATAAAGAAATATTTTTATAAAGATAAAAGTTATATTTAAGGAAACAGAGCGAAATTATAATCAACCAAGAAGCTTCGAGGATTTATTATTTCATTAATTTCGTTTGTGTCCTAATATGAAAAGAGACAAGACCTATATTCAACAGGAATCAAAATCTTAATGATATTTTGTTTGATTTTTGAATGGGAAACGTCACGCACGGATCTGCCTTAGGAAAGTGAGATTTAGTCAATAGCCAAGTGGGAAAGGTTAGAAGAGCCATCTCAGCAGAATGCTAACAATCCCTTCTCGAATCTTATTTCGGCCTATTTAGCTCTTATAGCACACCCCTTTACAAAGCAATTCACAAGCAATTTGTAGTGACTGTTCTCTTTAAAATGGTCTTTTGTTTTGTGAAGTTATTTTTTACAAGTTAAAGTTTACAAACAATATTTAGGCCATTCGTGGTATGAAATTTGCTTTATTTTGTGTATTTACACCGCTTGTAAAGCGAAACCATTTAGTTTGGATTAAAATGCTTATCGTCTGAGATAGGGGAATCAATAAAAAAATAAATCTTGTGTCTTCATCACAAATGTACTGAGAGGTGGTCGGTGCAGTTTTATTGGGCTTATATAGACAACTCAAAATATATAACCGAATATATATATATATATATATATATATATATATATATATATATATATATATATAACGTTCAATATTTTGAAAATATATAATTGTTGAGCAAACATTTAAATCAGCTACATGGTTTCAAAAATCAACAATCCTATCAAATTTAAATCAAAAGAAGAAATAAGACAGGCGAATTTTGAATGAGAAAAAATAAACCATACGATACGTTTGAAATACATAAGGACAAAAGAAAATAAATTATTGCACGGAACAAGAATCAGCAGGATGTGTAAATCAGTTTAATTTTCGCTTATAAATTATTTACTTTATACGTATTAATAATTACACATTCTTACTTATTTTAATTAATATAGTTTCTTTTTTCTATGGATTAAGGGCTTAAACAACAATGTATTTTGAGAACCTGAATGTACTAATGTACTTCCTCCTTCTTGGGACTATTTTTTTTTTTTTGTTTTCGTTTTTAACGGCGCATCAACTATTTGGCTAACTTGGGACTATTTATTTTGCTTTTTGTTATATTATTATTTATGTTAGAATTTTTTTCAGACGTTATTCTAAAATGTATCAGTTTTCATGCGAAGTTTTATAATACCTACGATCTACTATATATTTGTCAAATACCACTCACTCACTGGCCCAGACCAAAACACTCGACAGAAAAAATTGAAATTTTGCATGGACACTCCCTATAGAACGTAGACACTCGCTAAGAAAGGATTTTTTGATATTCGAATTTTTAGAGGGGTTTAAAGTTTTAGTTGGTTAGGGCATACACGCTTTGGCAGCATGCGTTACTAGGACGATAACGGAACAGCTATTACCGTTCTGTATCTATTTCATAGTATTATTTTTAATTGCGGTTAATTTCAACTATGATGGCAGTCCTTGAATTAGTAGAAGTGGACTGTGATTTTTTCCCTCATAGAGTTTACGCTTTACCTGGTCATGGTCCATCCGAGGTAATAATATCCCGAACCCTTTAACTCCTGTTACTGGTAACTTATAGATAACGGGTTATCTTTAGGTTATTTGTTTCTTGAAACTGGTCCGGAGCGCCCCAGTGTCCATTATACTTTGATTACTTATCAATTGATGAATAACTTATAGCATGACGGAAACCGTGCTATAATAAACTGCACAAAATTATACTCATAGTAGCGTTAATTTTGATATTATATTATTTATCGTGATAAAATAACTACTTATTTGCAGTGACGAAGCACGGGTATTGAGCGAGTATTCTATAAAGAATTATGATTTCAATTTATTCTATTTTAAATTTGTTTGTTTTAGTTTGATTTTATTTAAATTTGAACGTCCATTTGTTATTAACTACGAATTTTAGGAAGGGTTATCTATAGGTTACCACCCTTTTCTAGCCAGGATAGGGGTGATGCCTTCTAGCCTGTATAGTTTGATTTCTTAAATTTGTTATTGTAAGTCATTTTTTCTCCCTCTTTTTGTCTAATTATTATTAAATTTGATTTAATTTAATTATCTCGTTCATGGAGAGAAATTACCATTGCATATGAAGAATAAATTAACAATGCACACTTCTCATTTCTCATATTTTCCTCACTTTTTTTTATTACATTTGTATTTTATTAGTTAAAATAATCTTATAATTTTATTTCTAAAATTTCATAGTTTTTGTGTGTTTCGAAAACTGTAAGTCAAACGAATGCTATTATTTTTTAAGAAAAAAACTGTTAGGTAAGAAACCTGATCCTTCTTATTTGGTTCACTTATAAATATTATAAGATTAATAATATTATTACCACTAATTTACTTATTGTGTTCTTATACATAAAAGTTCCGATAATAACATGAGAATATCCAACGAATCTAACTTTTCCACTCGGTCTTGAAGTCAATGGACACTCAAAAACATGCCTTACAGGAAAGGTGCTATTGCTAATTTCTTTAGCTCTCGAAGCAATGTAAAGAAAAATTGACCACTATTACGTAGAATGACTATGTTTTTTGTGGACGGGCACTTGTAATGATTTGTTTAAAATGTATTTATTAAATGACCAATCAGCTCTAACATAAGTCCATTGCAATGTTCGTTTTAAAATGAATTAAAGATAATTCAATTTTTTTATAGATTTATGATATTTAAAATAAAATTTCATTATGCGAATTTAATTATCAAATTCTTGTGAGTGCGTAAGTTCAAAAATAATATATATAAAATCGAAAAAATCATGCGAAGCAATAAATGGTTGATACTACGAGCGTGTGCTAAGCTTAGCGTGCTAATGTTCTCCACGGAGTGCTTTCTTTATAATGTTTATTGTATAGAGTTTATTACGATTATGCAACGTAAGGCATGTCCTGTTCTTTATAATTCTCTGGAATAAGACCATAGTTTTATATGGTTTTAGGGTTTGTTAATAATTATTACTTGCTTAAATAAATATTTTAAATAAAGAAAACACCCCTGGGAATTTTATAATATTTCTATTAAAACTGCGAGGAGCTGAAGCACCCATTGGCCTATGGGTGTGCAGGGTTATTCTGTCTACAGACCCCATGAAGCGGGTGAGCTATGAGAATGCTCCCGTTCTACTGAACTTCTACACCCCCCACCCTTCTCGATCATCCCCACCACAACCCCTAGAGCCCTGGTTGTCATGGCGACCTCCTGGGTCTCCCTGGGAGCTGCCCGGGCCCTCCAGAACCTTCTGTCTCATGCTAGCTTGGAACCCTTTATCTTGGAAAACCGACAAATTTATGAGCACAGTTCTGAGGAGATAGGCTGCCTCGTATAAAGTGAAGGTTATTCGGTAAATTATGGGCATAAGGAGGCATTTCTAGTGAAGGGCTTTTCCTTTAGAGTACTTTTCATTCGGGTAAGAAATCGGTAACATTTAAGCCAATGCATCTCGATATTTTTCGAAACAGTTCTGTGGTACCAGCTTTGGAAATTTCTTAAATACGACACTTAAACTTAACACTGACTACCAGGACATACAGTTCTTTGAGCACAACAATAAATAAGGAGTTAAAGAAGATTAAAGACAATACCGGCGAATAGCCTTCAGATGTAAGTGCCGGCTGTGGATAGACTAATCCCGACTGGTTCAGGAGGAAATAAGGCCAAAGCCAAAGTGTCAGTGCTGTAAAAGAAGTCTTACATTTAAATACATCCTGACAAACTTAACACGGAGACAAAATGATATATACCTACTAATTCATCAATTAATACGTACATAGTTTATTAATGAGTTATAATAGATAATAATAATAAAAAAGAGTTTAAATAGTTAAAAAATATGTCTCGGTTCATTTAGCAAGAAATATTCAGTATTAAACAGAAAATATGAAATGTTCAAATGCAAAGATTAACAATAACCCGCTTATTAAATTCTTGTAGGCATATATATATATATATATATATATATATATATATATATATTTGATATTATATATATATATATATATATATATATATATATATATATATATAAATATATATTATAGGCAAAATATTTTACCTCGAACGAAAACAATGTAATTCGCACGAAAAAGACCCTATGCCACAAAAAAACAGGACCAATGTAGTCCCCTGCATCACACCGAACTGCAATAGTGCGTACATTGGAAGGTACAGCGGGTAACAGCTAGTTTATAATAAAGCTAATTAAACAACACATTAGAAGTTCTACTTTATATATGTAAGATACATTAAGAATTTTTGTTATTATGTTTATAGCTTGCCTGCGCTGAAAACTATATCCGTCAAAACAAAAAAGAAACCCGAATCACGTAACATGGGCTTCCTCTTAGAAATGTTTTACAGGCTAATAAAAACTTCCTTCGTTGTGGGGATATTCCTCAATATAATATTCTACTCTGTTCCTATTAGAAGCAGACATGTTTTTCCTCGTTAGCGCGGTTCCTCCCTCCCTTCATAGGGAGGAACCGCGCTTATAAGGTTGATCTTATGAAACAATCCGGAAGTGCCGACTAGAAAATTTTGCGTTTCAGAACCTCTAGAGACCGAAAATAACGGTGGTTCAAATTTGTATATATATATATATATATATACATATATATATATACATATATATATATATATATATATATATATATATATATATATATACATAAATATATTAGGGGAACAGCCATATGTAAACAAACAGCCGGGCCTATATAAGGCCCGGTAGGATTAATAAAGCCAGTTACTATCTGAAGCTTGTAGTGATTAGACCCGTGTCCTTGTGTACTATCCTTTTTAAAAACATCGTCTAGTTCGGACCGGACATAAGTGGTGCCGAAACCCGGGAGCGTAAAAGTGCATGGTGCGTCCGGGAGTGCGGAAAACCCTTAATAGTCCGTCGGCCCGTGACATTTTATGCAACGATTTTTAAGATTCTTCATTTTTTCACTATTGATTGTACAAGTCTTAACTAGAACAGTGCCACTTGTCAGCTGGCTAGGTAGCGGTGGGTTTGGCTGCGGGGGCGTTGCAAACTTCGGAAAAATATGAAAATGTGAAACGATTTTAAGATTCATGAAATTTCTTGGAGAGACACCTTACATTATACAATAATCATTGGCACTTGTCAGCTGGCCGGCCAGCGGTGGACTACTTGTCAGCTGGGGGTCTAAACTTGGCAAAAATACGAAATATTGAAACGATTTTAAGATTGCTGAAATTTTGGTGGTTACTAGTATTTGTAGTGAGATTAAGGAAAGACATTGTCAGCTGCTCATATCTTGGTGGAAAACTTGTCAGCTGGGGGGGGGGGGTATAAGCGCTGAGCGTATGGCGCGCGCTCCGCTTTATACCGCCAGCTGACAACATTTCCACCCACATATAAGCAGCTGACAATTTGTTTTGTCAATCTTATTACGAATACTACCTACTAACAAAATTTCAGGAATCTTAATATAGTTTTTGACTATTTAATAGCGAAAGCATGCTTATATTGGTTACAACTTCTGAATATATTGATTGTAAATGAATATTTTTATTATCAACGTTAAAATATATTATGTATTTGCATTAAGGTAAGATGAAAAAATATATCATTTATTTGTATAAAATACACAGCACATAAAAAATGTTTGCCTGTGAATGCGTGAAAATCAGGCAACGCTTGGCACAGTGTTTCGCCTTGTGTTAAAAATAAGTTATTATTATCTAAATAGTTTGGTTTTTTCACGTTCCCATATTCATCCAAATTTTAACATCTAATGGCAAACAATTACCTCCAGTAGTTGAAATGATTGTTCGAGATCAGTAATTCACTGAAGATATTAAAATTATTCATTTTCTTTGCTTTATTAATGTTTCATCATTTTTTCAATACCAATAATTAGTATTTTCACATGAGAGACAGCAGGATGACCTCACAAACACTACAAATATCGAAAGTAATGATTCTGGAGGAGAAGAGTCAGACTTTCTTTTTATTTAAAAGTTTTATTAGGTAACTATTATTATTATAAATAAATTATATAATAATTTTTACAGTATTTTATACAAATAAATAATATATTTTTTCATCATACCTTAATACAAATCTATACAAATAATACAATTCTAACGGATCGCTGTCTGTTTCTGGAAGATGGAGAAAAATACTATTGGGGACCTTTATCAATGCAATAGTACCCAAAACAATGATTTTTAAAATTTTTGCCTGCTTGTCTGTTTATCTGTGCGCGCTAATCTCAGAAACGGCTTATCCGATTTAGTTGCAGTATTCACTAATATATTGTGGTACGTTTCAATTAATATTTAGTGTTTGTTTCATGCGAATCGGTACATAAATAAAAAAGTTATGCCAATGTAAAGAATCACGTCCAACATTTCATGAACTATCGTTAATTCGATACACACCAGAGGATTTTTTTTTAACGAAACTTTGTATATAGTATTCCCTTAGCAAATGATTTAACGAGTTCCTTAACCAGAAAAATTGGTTCATCGGGAGGAGGGGTTTACTCCGGACCCAAAGTCGCTCGGACGAAACTCGATATTCGTTTGCGGAAATATTAATAGAAAAATATGTTGTAAAAATAAAGTAAATCGGTTTATTAGGAGGGGGGTTTATTCTGGACCCGATTTACCAACTTACCACTACTAGCCGTAATCTATCTTCACATATAATAAAATTCTAACGGATCGCTGTTTGTACATGCAAGATATATGAGTAAAAATACTATTGGGGGCCTTTATCAATGCAATTGTACCCAAAACAATGATTTATAGAATTGTTGTCTGTTTGTCTGTATGTTTGCTGTGTCAGACACTCTATACACACTACAGTTAACCAATCCTTAAGAGGTCTAGAGCTTCTTTTAGCAATCCTAGCAGCCGGTATGGTTGATCCCCGATGGTTATACCTCTAATATCGAGTAGGTATAAATCTACTGTAAAGTAGATTGAAAAAAAAAATACCTATACGACGATGTTTAAAATCTAAAATAAACAAACAAGAACCTTCAAGTTTAACTCCTCTGGATTACGGATGGGATATTGAAGATAATATATAAACCTGTAAATGGTTTGACGGCGAACAATTCCGTCGAGTAGTTGATATGATTATTCGAGATCAGCAATTCACTGAAGATATTAAAACTATTTATTTTCTATGCTTTATTAACGTTTAATCATTTCATCAATAACAATAATTAGTATTTTCAGCTCAAAGACACCAAGAAGAGGATGACCGCACAATTACTGCGGGGGGGGGGGGTTGATGATTCTGAAGGTGCAGAGTCAGAATCAGAAAACGATTGACTTTCTTTTTATTATTATATTATTAAGTGTCTTTAGTATACTATTATTATTATTATGATTAATTGTATAATACTTTTTTATTACCAATACAGTATTTTATACAAATAATTGACATATTTTTTCATCTTACCTTAATGCAAATACATAATATATTTTAACGTTGATAATAAAAATATTCATTTACAATCAATATATTCAGAAGTTGCAATCAATATAAGCATGTTTTCGCTATTAAATAGTCAAAAACTATATTAAGATTCCTGAAATTTTGTTAGTAGGTAGTATTCGTAATAAGATTGACGAAACAAATTGTCAGCTGCTTATATGTGGGTGGAAAAGTTGTCAGCTGGTGGTATAAAGCAGAGCGCGCGCCATGTGCTCAGCGCTTATACCCCCCCAGCTGACAAGTTTTCCACCAAGATATGAGCAGCTGACAATGTCTTTCGTTAATCTCACTACAAATACTAGTAACCACCAAAATTTCAGCAATCTTAAAATCGTTTCAGAATTTCGTGTTTTTGCCAAGTTTAGACCCCCAGCTGACAAGCAGTCCACCGCTGGCCGGCCAGCTGACAAGTGCCAATGATTATTGTATAATATAAGGTGTCTCTCCAAGAAATTTCATGAATCTTAAAATCGTTTCACATTTCCATATTTTTCCTATGTTTGCAACGCCCCCGCAGCCAAACCCACCGCTACCTAGCCAGCTGACAAGCGGCACTGTTCTAGTTAAGACTTGTACAATCAATAGTGAAAAAATGAAGAATCTTAAAAATCGTTGCATAAAATGTGCACGGGCCGACGGACTATAAGGACCGACTCAACGAAAATAGAATGGCGGAAGGATATCAGCTGGCCGCGATCGAATGGTAGAAGTTGAAAGCGACGTGCGTTCAAGACACCAGGATCGCTATCAACCAGATCGAAAAATTCACCGGTGACGCTGGCGAGTTAACGCATTTTCTCAAGGATGGGGACCGAATATCCAAACTTATTGATAGTAAGGAAAAAGCGGGATGGTTGGACCCTACCGACGCCGCCATGCTACGAGCAGCCCTAGCGGGGCGTATTAGAAGACAGATTCTCAACCAAATACAAAGCGATAAAGGTACGGAGTGGGACACTATAAAGGAGCGACTGAAGAAGGCGTACGGAGGAGGGCGGTGGACAGCTGAAGAGGATTTTGTGAAAATGTTACAGGAGACCAGGAACTCTCAGCAATCCAAGGCAAATTTCGCGGGGCGGTTACTCACCTGGTATAACAAAATTGAGGATAAATTACTAGATAGAGAGCAAACGGATGTGACCAATGCAATAGAACTCGTGATGAAGCGAGTGCTCAGGGTCCACCTCGGCAGGGAGACAAGACAAACCTTAAGTCCCGAAGGAGATTTCCGTGAAGCAGCTCGGGCCCTTATAGAGGAAGTAGAGAAGGACACCGAAGCTCACGTGGCGGTATAGGATGAAGTGCCATGGACTCAAGTGAGGGAAAGACCACGACGCGGATACGTAGTGTCACAAGAGCGACCGAAGCGGCCGCGGGACTTTGACAGGAGAATTGTCCGCGGACCCACAAGACGCGAATCGACACGGCGAAGTGTACCGCGCCAGAAGGAATCAGTCCCCGATAGGAGGTGTTATGAGTGCGGGAGACCAGGACATATTGCGGCTAGGTGTCCGCATATTAAGTGCTTTGAGTGTGAAGGCCTGGGACACGTAGCTCGACAGTGCCCTTACGTGCGGAAACCAAGGAGAGACGCAGGGGAACCGATGGAAGTAAATTTCCACCGGGTAAATAGAAGCAGGCCACGACGAGCTACCACCCCTAGCAGCCTTGACTCGGATGACAGCAGTGAAGCGGAAGTCTAGACGGAAAGAAAGGTGCCCAAGAAAATTGAGTCGTATGCGGCAGTTATGCGCACCGGGCAGGTGGCCCAGACAAGAAGATGAGGTACGTGGAAGCAGAGCGGCGACCCGGGGGTTGCCGATAGTGAGGGAGGCGGGGATAAAATGGTTGGTGGACACCGGGAGTACTTGTACGTTAGTGAGCAAAGAAGCGTTGCGTTCCCACGACCAAGAATGGAAAGCATAAGAGATAAAAGAGTGCCGCTGTAAACTTTCGACGCTCGGTGGGGAATGCGAAGTGATGGTAGAAATCCAACTACCCGCGAACCTCTGGGGAGGAGAAGGGACGCTGACAGCACACGTCGTCAGGAGTATGCCACCAGAGTACCAAGGCATCCTAGGATGCGATATTCTGTTGTCGCTAAGCAGTGCAGCAGAGGCACGAACCAGGAAGTGGATGATAACAGTGGGAAGCTGGAAGTACACCGACATCGGAAACGAAGAGAGGAAAGGTCTATTAGTGAGCACAATAAAAGAAGATCCCTTTGCGGAGGTGCTCGCGGAGTTCAGTGACGTCTACCACCAAGAGGGGCAGCTCAAGATACCAGCTAGTTCGACACAAGACCGAACAGTGCAGATCAGTGAGTGACTAAGAGTTCTTTTTTAGTTCAGTTTTGTTCTTTACTTAATTTTCCAATTGTATATATTATGGGGTTCTTTATTCCTTTCTTATTTCTTTTTTTTTTAGTACATAAGGTGAGAAGTTAGATGTTTATTTGTTCAATTTTGTATCTTTTTTTTTTTCTTGCTCTCCATTGTCATACTTATATATAGATAAATTTTTGTTCTGTTTTGTTTTAATTTTATTAGAGTTTCCGGGAGTTGCGGAAACTGGGGGGGAGCTGTTAGGGGAGAAGAAGAGTATGTAAATGTAAACAAACAGCTGGGCCTATATAAGGCCCGGCAGGATTAATAAAGCCAGTTACTATCTGAAGCTTGTAGTGATTAGACCCGTGTCCTTGTGTACTATCCTTTTTAAAAACATCGTCTAGTTCGGACCGGACATAAGTGTTATATATATATATATATATATATATATATATATATATATATATATATATATATATATATATATTTGTCTCTTCGCTCATTTCTGGCTTCCCTAATGGTACGATTGTGATGAAATTTGGTACAAAAATCCTTCGTCCAAAATATTATATAGGGAGATTCTACAAGACCAATACCAATTTACACTCTTAAAAAAGAGTAAAGAAAATAAATAAAAATTATAATGAACATATTTTGATAGAAGCACCCAAAAAATTAATAAGCATTATGCTGAAATTTTAAATAGGACTTAAAAATAGATGTGATAATTTTATGAATAGTTTTATAATTTTTTTTAAAAAAAATTATGTCATTGTTATAAAACAAAAAAAGATAGAAAATATGAATGTGTTTTTGTGGTTTATTACTATTTAAATTTTTAATAATGTAATTATAGCAGAATCAGAATAATTGACAATAATAATATATAATAGTAATTTTAAAGTTTTGATATTTAGTTGTTATGAGAAGAAGAAAAGGTTTAATAAAGAGGCTGCTAGTATTAAGGTAAACTAAAGTATAAATTTTTAACATAGGGTTATATTAATATAAATGATTTAATAAGAGGGTTTATTTTTGATGTAACACTTGCTTTATTTTTCTTTCTAGAATATGAAAATGGCCTGAAGGCCGAAACGTTATATGTAAAATGATGATGTAAGTAATTGACAAATTTAGGTCTGAGGAAGGGATTATACGAAGGTGTTTTTTAAAAAAAAAAATGATATTATCTAAGTCTCCAATATAAAATATAGCATTTCAATAATAAGTCGTAAATAGTTATACTGCATTTTGCTAGTTGAACGCCGCTATTCTTATATGCTCTTCTTTACTAGCAGACTTTACATGGTCCATGTAACAATATGAGAAAACCAATTCCGAAAAAGGAGATCATCCTTACTCAACTAGACGAATAAAAACAAATAAAAATGTGTAAGAATTTACCAAATCTTTTTAGGAAAGCTGTAGAACATGAGGTTGGGGACTATTCCCTCAACAAAAAAGTTTTTATTAGCTTGTATAAAGTATCTCAGAGAAAACCTATTATACACGATTTTTCTTATTGGAAGTCAATACTACCAATACGCAGGAACTGAGTCATCATAGCGAGTTTCCGATCTTTTATTTGTTTGAAAAGCTTGGAATAGGTACGATGAATATTTTGGTTTGAAATTTTGTGAAACATTTAAAAATCTACTATTAGCTTCATATATAACGGAGTACCTTGAGTCGCTCCGGGAAAAGGAATGGCTGGGCTGAAGTTAGAGATAAAAATCTGATAAACAAAAATTTCAAATGAAATTATTTGTTTCAGTGATTAATACAATTAATCTCCACAAAGATTTTTTTTCTGTGTGTGTTTTATGTATATATATATATATATATAGAAATAGTGTTGGGCAGTATTTGATACTAAAGAAAAAAAAATGAATCTTAGAAAGATAAGAAGTATCCTAGAATAACTAAAGTTTGAGAAATGTGTGCCAAAAATAAGGGGGATATCGGTAGAATGGAAGACAATGGAGGACGATGATATTTAGGAGCCTGTTTGGTGTTGATAAGAAGGAGCTGGAGGACTTTGCGAACGGAGTTTATTATCAGGGGAAGACTAGTGGGGTGTGGAAGGATTAGTTGAGAAATTTTCTAGCTCTACCCAGTCCTGGCTATATTCTTCATTTAGGATGCACAAGGCATTCAATTCCTGCTCAACAAATATTTATACTTGCTTAAGCTACCTACTTAAAATCTAGGAATTTCTTGCTGAACCGCAATTAAAGCAATAAGCAATTTTGAATGTTTATTATGAAACATCAGTTTTTTAACAAAATAATGAATTGGAATGAATAAATTGTAATAAATATATATGAGACAATAAATTTAATTTTAAAATAAAATATAAATGATAAACGTATCCATTATATACTTAAAATGATAGAATTACTAAATTTATTCTTCTTTTCTCCAATATTCTAAAATTAAAAAAACAAGCATTCCCAAAAAGAATCAAATGAAGTTTCTATGGAATGATAAGCAGGCTGCGTATAAAGCAGTTCACTTTTTTGGACGAATAAAGATTTACGTTCTTCCCTCTATTGTTTATTTGTTGGGTCCTGTACAACTAATCAAACACTCGGTGGGTTAGAACATGTGACAAAAAGTGGTTTCACCCTGGGGGATGGGTGACATCGAAACTGTCATATCCAGAAGACCTGAAAACATTAATTAACATGGACAGTGAAAATCTACGAATATTATTAATTTCGCTAGATTGTATCCTCGAAGCGATACCAATGTTCCATACGTATTTAAATTTCTGCGCCAAATAATTTAACATTTTGGTAGGCCAAGGGTCTCTATCTGGAGATGAAATACAAGTATTGGAAGATCGTAGTGTTCCTCCGGTCTTGTTTTTTTATTTTATTTTATTTTTGTGTTAACGCTTTATAGCGATGTACACCTTACATTTATATATATATATATATATATATATATATATATATATATATATATATATATTACATTGTTTTCTGCATGTTAACATTGAGTATATATTCTTACATTATATTATATTACATTATTGTCTATATATTTATATCGTTTATACATTATTACATTATATTAAATGACATAATTGTCTATACTTACATCATTTATATATTACTACATTATATTACGTTATTGTCTATATATAACTCCTCCGGTCTTGTACAAAATGACAATCACCGAGGTATTTGAATTTGGAGGCAGCCGTTTTGGGCTCTTTGTTCGTACGTCAATCCAGCAAGGCGGAACTATTCAGAGGTAGCGGCATTTCAGGAGTGACATAGGATCTTCTGCTTCTAGATCGATGTCATGTTTTGTCTGGATTATTGTACTGTGAAATTAGACGTATTTCTTCAAACCCTGTTGTCTTAAACTCAACCATCATAATCCAATAAATTTAAAAGCAAGAATTAAAAAAGGTCCAAATCCATGAAATTGATTGTTCCAAACAACTGTTCCCACAATAGTGATTTCCAAAACTTCTAAGGAACAAGAGATTTATTCTGGTAACACTTATTTGCATAAAACAAATCAATTGGTATCTCGGAGAAAGCAAAAAATTTCACAAACATAATCAGATAGATGAAGACATTATATTTTAAGGTTTTACCAATTCCACAAAATGTACGATTGGCGAAAATTAAATCAACAAAATAAAAACTTTGTTATTAATATGCCCACGATAAATTATTTGTAATCCCATTGAAAAATATTTTCTTAAGATATTTCTGTTTCAGCGTTATTTGTAATTTTCATTATTGTATTCTTAAGGCGCGAATGTCGTAGAGTAAGGTTTTTTTGTTTCGTTCTTTCTTTCGGTTATACTAAGAATGTAGTAATACTGCTGAAAAAAGTATCCCCTCTTAGATACAATGATTTGATCAGATTCACGAAGATGCCATTAGATAACCAGGCAATCCTGGACGTGAAAGCTTTCTTATCTGCCGAAGAAGAAAATTACCTTTGCGCAGTTTTTGCTTTAAAATTATCAGAGGCCCTGGGTACGAACCGCGGATGTCACTTTATCTTTTGTTAGATTTTGTTCTCTATAGTCCTTCTTCGGTGTACAAGTAGGGGTAAAAGGCCTATCGCTAACGGCCATAGCCACGTTGAGGGCACCGGTTCCCTTAGATCACCGAAGTTAAGCAACATTTGGCGTGGCCAGTACCTGATTGGATGACGGACCACGTGCTGTTGGCATTACAAAAGGCGTTATTAGCCCTAGTGTTGATACGCTGTTAATAATAAATAAACGAATAAATAAAAAAGAAAACTAAAAATGCCAATCTCCCTGCCCTTATTATATTATATCGTCCCTACCATGTCAAACTATCGATTATGCAAACCGGAGCAAACTAGAGAACGAACATATTCTATCCATAGACGAAGCAATATATTGAAAAGGATAGATTTTCACGCTGATCGAAGCGTGTTTCAACAAAATGTTTTGCCATGGTAAGATTAGTAAAAAAAATCATGACACTTCGGCTTTAATAGAACCTGTGGATTTTTTTTTTTTTTTTGGGGGGGGGGGGATTTTAATAGTCATGTTGTACGTTCTTTAAAGGGTTTCGCAGAAGGTTTTACGTTATTAAACAATATATGGAAATATGGAATATAATTCTTTAACCAACTCTGATTTTAATAAACAATATTAAGAAGGGAAATAAGGAGATTCCATACTTTATTTAAGGCATTAAAGGATATTCTCAAGGGGTTAGAGTTGTGACAATTCGCGACCAGTCGTGTCGTCCACAACCCAAGAGCGGAGTCTCGAATCTGAAAAAAGAGATTTTGCATATTCGATGGTTTGACATGGTAGGGACATGTTCTACATCCCGCTGAAATTTTTAAACGAGTGGAGTTGAAGTCCTTGAGTGGAAATCAAGAGAGGTATCCTTGTGCCTTTATTAACCCTGGAATCACAACGTGGGGTCACCCGTCAGTTCTGAAAATATTTGTTATATCCTACACATTCCACCTGTTAAACGTGTCCGATCCTGTACCTTTCTGTCCTGACAATGTGATCGTAATGAAGAGTCAGACTTTTCTCACTCGTATCCCTGTGAACGTATATAAAGCCTTTGGGCCACGGGCGACCCCACATTGTGGTTTATGTAATATTTTTATTTATCGAATGTAGTATGTCTAACGATAAATTATTTTGCACTGAATATGAAATTCGCAATGAGTTGCTTAGGCAAATTGTAGAAAGGAAAAACAGAGAGTTTGGAGAAGTTTTGGATAGTGAAGACAGTAAAATTGGTAAAGTATGTGTACGAGTGAAAAAGAGGATGGTCATATATACGATGTGGTATTTTTGGTCGTAAAAAAAGACAGGAAAGCTGTAACACATTGTGCAAAATGTAGTAAGAGTCTATGTGCTGAACACAGACAAAGAATATTTGAATAGTGTATAAATGAATAACAATATTTTAATTTTTTTGATCATTATAATGTTCATACATTCAAGTCACTATATTTTCCCCCCTTTTAAACCAATTTTACATATTATAGTATTTTTTATTCTAGCAGTCATAAATACAAAATATTATAGGAGAAAACTTTATATTTAATTATGATATTCAGAGGAGAAATATTCAAATAAACTTATGTCTAAATTTGTGGTATTTTGATGTTTCATTTCCCACTCCCCCATTTTACAATTAAATAAGATTATTCGGTCATAAATTGTTTAATTATACATGGTAGTCATCTTAAAATACCATTTCAGAAACCTAACACCTTTGTAAAAGAATTACGAAAGACTAGATGGGGTCATATATGACCCCACGTTGTGAGATTTGTAACAGCTTCATCATGTTGTGATTCCAGGGTTGATGATAATAAGGTGCAGCCTTTTAATGCGTTCTCTAAAGCAGGGAACGAATGAAACCATTTCCAATAATGTAATTTGATATCTGTTATCGTTTTCGAGAGAAAAACATAAAAATAATGCTATTTACATATTTGAAATTCATCCTTCAACTAAGATATTTAAATGGTATTTAATTGAGATGATAAGTTTTCGAATCTTCGTATATTTTCCTTCTTATCTTAAAAAAGGTTAGAAATTCGTAGTAAGTAGCAAGTTGCCATTCTGAAGCTTACTCAATACTCAACAAATAAGGTACTGAAGAATTTTTGGGTAGGGATATGCTAATCGGAGAATATGTTCTAAATTTCGAAAGCGTTAGTTTATTCGGTTTAACGAATATCTGTTTAACTAGATTTTTCATTGGTTATTATTTTTTTAAATTTGGATTTAAGAGTAAAATGACTATTTTATAAAAGAAAGGTAAGATGAAAATGAGAAACGTATTAGTAATAGTGTCTTACAAGGGCAAACGTGAGAAGGCGGGAGCCATTTCCGCTTAGGATACTGTCAAGTTTCATACTGTTCCTGTTCTCTATAAGATTTTATTTCTTCCGTAATTGCTACTGTTGCTTTACTAAAGGCACTGATATAAGAACAAAAACGTGTTTAGATTTCGCAGTTTCTGCGGGGCCTAAAGTTTTAGTGGAATATCTAAAATAACGATTTTCCTTTTTGATGAAATCTAAAATGACCAATGTTTTTTCCCCTTCTTTCTGAGACTTGTTTCCTTTTCGAATTTATTTTATGCTGCTGAAGGACGAACCTGCTCTTCAGATCTCAGAAGGAAATTGAAGTCTTCATGTAATTTACAAAGAAAATTCTATTCCTTGTTTTTCGTTTGGAGGGCGAAGACAGTCCAGTAAGGGTTTCTCGTTTCTCTTTCTCTCTCTCTTTTTCTCCATATATTTATAAACATTATGTTTTATTTACCGGAAATACAAAACCCCAAGGATACAATTTTCAAAGTACACCAAGAATAAATATATCACTTTATTATTTTATATTTGTTTTTTTCGTTGGTTTGACATTGAAGAACTCTCTACTGATTGTAAATACTTCCGAAATACCGTACTGAAATCGGGACCTCTTTCGATGAGTCCACTGGAAATAGTACTTCAGAAGGATTACAGAACATCTATTGTTCGTATTCTTAAAGTTTACAAATTTTATAGGAATGAGTATGTTGTGTATTTTATTTTGCACGATCAAAGGCTCATAAAATTATTTCAACCTGTACATTGTGTTCCGTTACAATCTTTTTGGGGGGGGGGGGGGGGTGTAAGAATTGAACTTCTTATTTAATTCTTAATTTTAAAGGTCACGGACTTTATGCTCATGTAGAATATTTATTTTTTTGCTGGTAAAATAAAACTACATATGTGCCATTGAGCTGGCAGAATGATTAATTCAAATTTAAATATTATTCAGGAAAGCAAATTTGATAATATTTTTCTGAAAAATATTCTTACGTTTTTCTTTTGCATAACTATGGCAGACATAATTTATTCTGCACTTAACGAATAACAAGAACCAATACAGACCTAGCCCAGCCTCAAATATAGTATGTAGTTTATTGGTCGACTATACAACAACAACCTAAGTATGATATATAGAAGATCAGATATAGAAAATTGTATTTAATTCCTGTGACAATACTTCTATCGGGCGTCGAAATTTGATAAATGTGACTTGATGCATTAAAAGCAGCTAACTGTTTGGCGCCATTGTTTTAAGCTCCACTCTTGACCTGGCCCTACTAGTGAAACGTTTACTTAGGCAAGTAAACGTTTCACTTTAATAGCTTTACGTAAAATAGCTTTACGAAACGTCCCTGAAGAGGCGTGATACTAGTAAAGCAGTAATTGATAAATCATATCTATATCGCCTTCCACCAGGTACATAATAAGTGGATATAATATGGCCAATCTTAAAAAATAATCGATGAAAATATACAGTTTTCACGATGTTTTTTTGAGTCAGCTGGTTAAAAAATTAGGGTCATCGCTTCATGCTATTTTAGGCACATATTCCATGAGTGTAGTGCAAACGAACTATTTTGCATGGGAATGTGGTCAGTTTACGCAGATGAGAAAAGAAAAAAAAGGCTAATGCCTAATTAAAGTTAAATCATGGAAGACATGGAATGAACTTCATCTAATTGTAGTAAGGCGAAAAGGGTCTTTGTGGGCCTAGCGAGCTCTCTCTAGGGAAATCTTGGTGCCTATTTAAGCCCTTTACACGTACTAGGATCACAACAACTAAACCACAAGAAGTTTTCGAGGTCCTCTAGAAGGTCTTTACAGAAGGAGTAACTTATTTCAAAAACCCCACCCTTCAGGTTCTGCAAATTTCAGGGCTGATCGAAGCGTGTTTCAACAAAATGTTTTGCCATGGTAAGATTAGTAAAAAAATCATGACGCTTCGGCTTTAATAGAACCTGTGTTTTTTTTTTTTTTTGGGGGGGATTTTAATAGTCATGTTGTAAGTTCTTTAAAGGTTTTCGTAGAAGGTTTTACGTTATTAAACAATATATGGAAATATGGAATATAATTCTTTAACCAACTCTGTTTTTAATAAACAATATTAAGAAGGGAAATAAGGAGATTCCATATTTTCTTCAATTATTTGAAATGCAGGAAATAAAGGTTGTTGGTGATTATTATTTTAATGAAAAAGAAAAGGTTCCTAGAATTTAACCACTTGGTCATTCCAAATTAAAAAAAAAAACCCAGAAATATATACATTTTAGGTGTACTACTGTACAGCAAACTGACACTTACGTTAAGTCACTGGAATGATGCGGTTTCAGAACCGCCTTTTAGGTATTTAATCTTTTTAAAGGACTTCGTAAAACAAGTTCAGTCTCCTTTTCAACTTGGCCCCGGATTTTGCTGTTAGAAAGGCAGAGATACAGGTTGGATGCAAAATAATAAGGAGAAGGAGGCTTGTTTGAGTTAGAACTGCGTGGAAGCTTGGCCTTGAGGTGAATACACACGAAACTGTTAGGTACATGGATACAGAGGAAGACCCCGGACTAGGAAAAATAGTTCAGTTTCTGAAACGAGGCTGAATTTACCTACCTCGGATCACTTATAACAAGAATGAATAAACCAGATGCAGAAGTTAAACAAAGAATTCTAATACCCAACCAATGATATTTCAGCGTACAAAAGCAGTTTTCGAGTCATGCCCTATCCAGAAAGACAAAGAACTACATGTACAAATCTCTAATTCAACCAGTTCTTCTCTGCGGCTGCGAGTCTTGAACAAACTCTCAATCCGGTGAACCCGATCTCATTGTGTTTGAGAGAATGATTTCGCGGCGGTTATAGAAGGCATACAACTGGCTGGACAATGGAGATTCCGTTTTTAACCATCGCTTTGTGTCATGCACGGAAAACCGGGGAGGCTGGGCATATTGCAAGAAAAGAAGAATGTGAAATCCCGAAAAACTTCACACTAAAACTGTTTAACTCAAACAGATCAAGCCTGAGGTGGTCTGACCGCGTGATGGAGGATCCTAGGAGTCAGAAACTGGATGGCCTAAGTAGAAATATTAAAGTCCGACGCGTAGGAAGTGCGTCATCTTAGCGTGGTTTCGTTCTTATCCCTAGAGCCATTAGTTTTTTTTTTTTTTTTTTTTTTTTTTTTTTTTTTTTTTTTTTTTTTTTTTATGGGAGCTTCGACGTCTAGGCCATTAGCGCCGACATTCAGGGTGCAGCGAGGAATTTTCCCAACGAGCCGTGGGATGAGAAAATTCCTGCCGCGGGTGGAAATCGAACCCAGCATCTCCCGCTCGTGAGTCTAATGCGCTATCCACTAGACCACGGGAGACTCTAGAGCCATTAATAAAGGAATATAAGCAGTTAGCGTTTGATCATTCGTTAAAAATATAAATTAAGTCTTAGAGAAAAGGAAGTTTAAGGCATCACAACAGAAACTCACAGTATCCTAAGCGGAAGTGTCTCGCCCGCCATCTCAACGTTCGCCACTAAATTTCGCCCCAAAAACCATGTTCCGGTGGATGGATTTTGCCGGTTAACGAACTTGACCTTTCAAATTAGACGAAAGACATGTGTACAAAATTTATTTATATGAAAATTTGAGCACCCGTTTTTTTTTTCGTGATCTACAGGTTCAGAAACGTAAAATTTTCTAGTCGGCACTTCCGGATTATATTATACTGTAATGAGAACAATCCTATGGAGGGAGGAAAGAACTATGCTAAAAAATTAAAGGCATTACCTCTACCAAGGCAAAAAACATTGCTAACCTTTAGATAATTCGTCCTGAAAATCTTGTTTATGAATAAACATAAAAATAAAATTATATATAAACGTAAAAATAAAAAAAATAAATAATAAATGTACATTTTTGTAACACCTATGATTTTTTATTTTATTTTTACTGAATTATTTAAATTATAGAACTTCCATTTATTCTTTCTAATAATAGAACGTGCTAAAAAAAATTTAATCACTGAATATAACATTAAGCTCCATAATGGGAAAACACCCCCTGAAATTGTAACAATTTAATTCAGTACTTACTCTAATTGCGCTCTGCTCAGCCAAAAGGAAAGCATGAAACAAAATATAATTGAAAATTAGCAATTGCTCTTGGATTAAAATTGGAAAAATAAAATGCAAAACTTTTATTACCGTTAAGAGGGAAAATGGAAGAAAACAAAGAAGAGAAAAAGAAGAAAATGGGGAAAAAAGATTAGCAGCAGCACATGCATTAAAACTTAGCAAGCTTGCAATTAGCTTCAAGCAAACATGCAACTTACCTTCGATGAACAAATTCGTGACAATTGTAACTTAAAGGAAAAAAATATCACTTCAGAATAATTTCTATACAGTACATGAAGGATGTATTCATGTACGTCCGTAAATTCATCAGTAAGTAGTACAACTGAACGGCATCATATATTGTCACTTGGTTTACTTTCATAATTATGAAAGCAGGCAAGGTGAAATATATTTGATTATAATTAAAACTTGCGACTAGCAGGAACAGCGTCATCTCATCACCTTTCCTATCTTATCCATAACCTCAATTGGAAAGCTTGGAAAACGTCTAGTTATTGTTTTCTTTTGATTCTTCATAAAAAATGTAAAATTGAAACAAAAAGAGAAATCTAGATCTCACGAAACGGGCAGTATCCTAAACGGAAATTTCTCCCTCTGCCCTACTGACATTTAGCTCTAGGGTAACGCTATTACAAATACGTTTCTCATTTCCATGTCCTATTTTACTAAAATATTTATTTTACTGTTAAATAAAATTAAAACAAGAAACGTTTGTAAATCTAGCCAAAGAAAGACATAAAATCGGTGCATTTTTTTAGAAGAGCCCCACCAATGATTTTATCTAGTTACTATTACTAGGTGACGAATATTTGATTAGAAACATATGTTATTAAATCTATTAAAAGATTCATTTTTATCAATATTTAATATTTACGGAGCTCCACAACAAATATAAATATTTAAAACGAATAAATCTCTAAGGTAGGTTAACTTTCTAACTAACTAGTATTTCTTGCTGTCTGAAATGATCTACAGGAAATCACACAAA